>CM018041.1:20357958-21557958 GCA_008638375.1 Nyssa sinensis | reverse complement strand
TGTGAGATGTACTTTATGTTATCTCATGTATTGATGGGAATGGATGCTTGTTTAGTGAATTTATTTACATTTGTTCTTTTATTTATTTTATTTTCTGTCTCGTCAGTCGCGCCTCGGATTTGTAGAAATTCGGGGCGTGACAATATTTGTATAATTGGTCATTATATTCTTTTATTGTTATTTTTCTGTAGAAACAATTAGAACCTTAATGATACATTGAAGGAATCAAATAAAAAGTTGCCATGAATTTTTTTGGTTTCTTTTTGTTTCTCCTGTTTTGATGTAGCCCTTGGGGCTTTGCTTTACTTTCCAATTTTTTGTTTTTTTTTTTTGAGGTTCTGAAGTTTTTGTAAAGGTTGAATTTTGATCAATTTAAAATTAAAACTAATTCATTGATGTTAAAGGCCAAATCATTAAATATTAGCATTACAAAATGAAAGCCAAATTTTATTTATATTTTTTTTCACAATATATTTTTTATATTTATATTTTTATTAATTTATGAAATATTTTAAATTAAGTTTCAGAAAAATAAATTTGGACAAAGATAATTCAAGAGATAATTTTAAAAAATAATTTTTTAGTACCTTTTTTTTTTTTCATAGATAAATGAATTTTAGAAAGAAACTCATAAATAACTTTAGTGAAAAAGATTTTAGAAAAAAAAAAACTAGAGATAAAAGATTTTGCAAAAAATTTAGAGAGATAAAATATTTTTTTTCCAAAGAGAAGAATTTTAGAAAGGATTTATAGTTTTACAGAAAAATTAAATTTGGTTTACAAATAACATGTGCAAAAGGTTATTATTGTAATTTTATAATAGTTTTTTAAGGGTAAAGTTGTCCTTCCATTATTTTTTGGGGCAACTTTGACATTTTGATCAAATTTATTGCTTACATCATTAATTTCTGTTAGGTTAACTAACGGCTTTTGACGGAAAGGGAGAATCTGTTACTGACATTGAAACCAGAGGAGGGACAGTGTTATTTCAGAAAGTATAGGAGAGGTTTCTGTAATTGTCAGAAACCTCAGGGAAGGTAAGTGTAATTTACCCGAAAAGAAAAACCAAGAATCAAATAGAGAACAACTTTGTATGGAAATGAGCAACAATGAAGATGAAATGACTTTATCACCTTTAAAAATTTCACGTGATACTCATTTGAGTTTAATCTGTCCACATTAGACTACTAAATAGGACATAAGAATTAAATTAAAAAAAGACTAAAAGGGAGAGAATAACATTGTAACAATTGAAAATATAAAGACTAAATTGAAATCGAAGGGAAATTACCCTATATATATATATATATATATATGAGTAATTCTATACAAACATAATTGTTTACCAACAATTTGCATTAAGAATAATATGCAACATTAGTTTTCTATATTTTTAAGACAAAATTGATATTATCTATAAACGAGAAGTCCGGGTTAATAGATTTGGCCTATAATATTGTGTCATTTGAATAAATTATTTGATTTTTAGGAAATACGAAAGCAACATCTTACTTATATGTCAAAACAAAACCAAATTAATAGATTTGGTTCATATAAGAATTTCTCATGTACGAATTGAGACGGTCCTATAAGTATTCTAGGGGACTATGGCACCCCCAAAATTTTGAAAATTGATTTTTTTTTTTATCCTTGGTTTTTATAGAACATTTATTTTTAAAATTAGGATGCCCCCTCCCCCAATTTTTTTTTCTTCCCGTTAAATTTTAGTTAAAAAAAAAATCCCTAAACTAGGTTCGGAACTATGTATAAATTATATATAACTGCATGAGTATTCCATACAAACAAAATTGGTTGATGTCGTTCATAAAGCAATTTCCATGTGTGTGTAGAAAAGAGAATTTTTTGTCACTCTCTTCTCTTGGCCAACTAATTCGACAAAGGTGAATTTCGAGTTATGTTTTTTTTTTTTTTGGTTACAGCATGCCTATCAAATTTGAATAATTTTTATTTCTATTTTATAAAAAAATTTCATAAGTGAAGAAGAATCAAACACGTTTAATTTCTTATAAAACAAGTAACATAATGACTCCTCACCTAAAGACAACAAATATTAAATTTTTAAATAGAAATATATTATTGATAATCTGAGTAATAAAGACTGAATTATATCACATATATATATATATATATATATAAGTTAAGACTACTACTAATCTAAATAGGAATCTACTAATTTCTTATATTAGTCCTATTACAATTAGGAAATTATAATAATTCTGAAAAAGAGAAAAAATCTGAAATTAATAAAAATTGAGATTTTTTAGAAAACTAAAAATCTTATCATATTAGGAAACTATAGACGCAAATAGAAGCTAATTTGGACATTCCTAAATAAAGTAATTGCGAAATTAAAAATTACTATAAATGACAAAAAAGTTAAATTGGAGGCCTAAACAAAGTAGTTTGGCCCGTGACAGTTTTGGGCATGGTAAAGCAATGAATATTGTCCATCTCGTCGTCTTGGGTCAAGATAAGGTCTTCGTTCTCAAAAAATGACTGACCAACTCTGCGTCTACTAGTATTATTTTTAGAATAAGCCTTAAAATGTTTCCATTGTGCTTCAAAAGTTTCTGCCACTTGTTTTACATCATTGCACGAACTAATATAAAAGGCTAAGTAATTTCCAAGCAGAACTAGTTTTATTTCCTCAAATGCTTCTACAGAATATGCATGCTCAAGCTCAACTCAATCTTCGAAGTTATGAATTAGGTCCCGATCAAAATAATGAACTTGAACCTCTTAGAATAATTATTTATCTTCAATTAAACTCAAACAATAGTTGACTTGAGGCTAGCCAGCCCTAAACCATTGAGTTGGGGTGGGGCCGAACACTAAACAGGGCTACCAATAGAATGAAATACCCGTAACTATTCAATGATACAACCAAGTGATATAGGCCCAATCTTTTATTACCTTTTTTTTTGGATGGGATTTCACCACATTTATTCTAGATAAGAAAATTAATAACTAATCCTATTTGGATTTCACTAGTACTTAGTGAGTGTTATATTTTCCTAAACACAAAACCGGGCGTGTGAGCAAAATTGACAGCCAATTTTCGCAAATGCATTTTTGTACATCTTGAAAAGTGAAATTTATACAAAAGTAACTTTAAAGTCTTAACTATATGCATTTTCCATACAAATTTTTGAAACTAAAAAAAAAATAGAGATGCACAATCCATCTAACACAGTGTAGAACGCGAAGGAGAGTCAAATACGTTGAAATCCTTAATAACCAAAAACAAATGAGACTTGAGATTAATAAAAATTTGGGCTTTTTAGAAAACTAGAAACCATATCAAATTATGAAACTATAGCCGCAAGTAGAAGTCAATTCAAATTTTTCTAAACAAAATAATTACAAAATCAAAAGTTACTATAAATGACAAAAAAGTCAAATTGGAGACCTAAATGAAATTGTTTGGCCCCGGGGCACTTTGGTCACGGCAAAGCGATGAATATTGTTTGTTTCGTCATTTTGGGTCAAGATAAGCTTTCCATTCCCAAAAACGTGATTGACCAACTCTACGTCTACTAGTACTTTTTCTTGGAATGAGACTTGGAACATTCCCATTGATCTTCAAAAGTCTCCGCAACTTGTTCTACATCAGTCCCTTCCTCTTAAAAAGAGAACGACCTTTAGTTACAATCGGGATAGAGAGGGTTTTCTGCATGGTTCTCGTAGATGTCAGCAATATTGAAAGTCCATGAAATTCTTATAGTTTTCGATAAATCAACAACATAAGAATTGTCATTGATCTTGTGCCCAATTTTATATGGACCATATTTCTTTGGCTTCATTTGCAGTAGCTGCCAACTGGAAATCTCTCTTTGCACAAGAAGACCATAACAAAATCTCCTTCCTTAATTGAACACCTTGGCACGTCTATGATTATTTACAACTCTCTTGTATTTGGCATTTGTTTGTTCCAATTTCTGCTTCACTTCAGCATGTACTGCTTGGGACTATTCTTTCATATTCTCTACTGCAACACTCACACCATGGCCCTTAGGTAATTGAACCAAGTCTACAATATGCTTTGGTTGAGTAATGTTGACAACTGCAAAAGGTGTTCTTTTTGTGGTACTATGAACAATACTATTATATGCAAACTCAGCTTGTGGCAAGGCATGATCCCACTACTTAGGCCTATCTCCACAAATACTGCAAACTAGGTTGCCTAATGTTCTATTTGTCACCTCCGTTTGGCTATCTGTTTGGGGATAAGTTGTACTATTGCGTTTTAAGGAAGTGTCAAACATTCTTCACAAAGTAACCCCAAAGCGACTAAGGAACTTTGTGCCACGATCTGAAGTAATGGACTATGGAAATCCATGGAGTCTCACAATCTCTCGAAAGAACAATCGTGCAATGTGTGAAGTATCTGATGTCTTCTGGCACAGAGTGAAGTGCACCATCTTAGAAAATCTATCAACAACTATAAAAATAGAATCTACCCCTCATTGTGTTCGAGGTAGTCCTAACATAAAATCCATAAATAGGTCTTCCCAAACAAAACTAGGAATAGGTAAAGAGTATAAAGGCTAGTATTTTGTGACTAACCTTTAGAGCCTTGACAAGTATAGCATTTTTTAACATAATTACTAATGCCTTTCTTGACTTGTGGCAAAAAATACCACTCTTCCACACTTGCTATTGTCTTATCTCTACCCATATGTCCACTAAATCCACTGTCATGTAAATCACGAATCAGATTCTCTTGCAGGGATGTTTGAGGGATGCACAAAGAGTTGCCTTTGAATAAGTATCCTTCATGCACATAAAAATCTGTAACAGTTTGAGACTCTATGCATTTGGCCCAAATTTCCTTGAAATCTGCATCTTTTTCATACAATTCCTTTAGGAACTCAAACCCTACAAACTCTTATGCCAATGTAACAAGAAGATTAGCCTTTTTGCTTAACGCATTTGCAACTCTATTTAAGTTGTCAGATTTGTATTTGATGACAAATAGGAACTTTTGAAGGAATATGGACCATCTCATATGCATTTTATTCAAGTATTTTTGGCTGTTAATGGACTTTAAAGCCTGGTGAGTTGTGTAGAAAACAAACTTTAGCTACACAAGATACTACTCCGAATGCCTCAAAGCTTTAACAACTGTATAGAATTCTTAATCATAGGTACTCTCCTTTTGATAGGCCTCACTCAGCTTCTCATTAAAGAGTGCCACTAGTCGCTTCTCTTAAGACAATACTACCCCGATGCCAACTTTACTCACATCACACTCTATTTCAAAAACCTTCTCAAAGCTAGGCAAGGCCAAAACTAGAGTAGTGCGCAACTTCTCTTTAATCAAGACAGAAATTTTTTTGCCTCTTCACCCCAACTAAACTTCCCTTTATTCAAGCATTCAATAATTGGAGCTGTAATTGAATTGAAATTGCGGTAAATTGTTGCTAGACCATGAAAACTCTACACATCGCCAATTGGTTTGGGTGTTGGCCACTAACGAATTACCTGTACTATTCCTTCATCTACATGAATGCCATCTGCGCTAACCACGTAACCCAAAAATAATAAATTGTTAGTCAAAAAATTACACTTTTTAATGTTGATATACAGCTTACTTTCCAACAACATTGTCAAGATTTACTACAAATGATCAAGATGCTCCTTTTTGGTTTTATTGTAAATAAGAATATCATCAAAATAAACAACAACAAACTTTCCGACAAAAGGCCTCAAAGTGTGGTTCATGACTTGCATAAAAGTATTAGGTACATTAGTTAAGCCAGAAGGCATCACCAACCACTCATAGAAGCCATCTTTAGTCTTGAACGCGATTTTTCATTCATCACCACGCCTAATACGAATCTGATGGTAGCCATTGCGAAGATCAATCTCGGAAAATAACTTTGAACCCTTAAGAATATCAACCTTGTCATCTAAGTGTGGAATAAGAAATCTGTATTTGATGGTGATCTTACTAATGGCCTTACAATCTATGCACATGTGCCAACTACCATCATTCTTTAGCACCAATTGGACTCGGACTACACAAGGACTCATACTTTTTTGAATGAACCCCTTTTCCAGCAAGTCCTCTACCTTATCTCTCAGAATTTCATTCTCTTTTGGACTCATTTTGTAATGGGCCATTTTTAGAAGGCTTGCATTGCGTATTAGCTCAATGTGGTATTGAATATCTCTCATAGGAGGCAAGCAATTGGGTAGATCTTCAGAAACTAATTTTGTGAATTCTTCGAGCAATGGCTGCAATTTTTCTAGCACAAGCACTATTGAATATGCTTTTGGATCCTCTATCACCAAAGCTTTAACCACTAAAGCGTAAACTTCCTATGCCTCCTTAGCTTTAGCCTTGAACTCTATTTTAGGTATGGATAAAACTAACAGAGACTATCCTTCATCTTTAGAACTGTTAGTCTCAAAATCAAATTTTGAAGGAGTCATGGCAATTTTGTGTGCTCCTCATGTAAACATATAAACATTATGCTTGCCTTTATAAGTAATATCAACATTATATTGCCATGACCTTACCCAATAACACATGACTAGCATCCATATCAACTGCATCACAAATTACTTTATCATGATAATGTTTACTGATGGAAATAGGAACACGATAGATTTCTGTTACCTTCACCGCTGGTCCCTTTTTAATCCAGCCAATTATGTAAGGAAAATGATGCTTTTCTATAGGCAACTTCATGTGATCCACCAGCTTGTTGGTCACAAAGTTCTCACAACTTCCATTACCAATAATTAAATTGCAGACCTTTCGATTAATGCTACAGCAGGATTGAAAGATGTTGTGGCATTGGCTCATGTCTATTTGCTTTGGTGTATACAGTTGATTCAACAACAAACTTTTCAACAAAAGACCTTAAAGTGTGGTTCATGACTTGTATAAAAGTGTTAGGTGCACTAGTTATGCCGGAAGGCATCACCAACCACTTATAGAAGCCATCCTTAGTCTTGAATGCAGTTTTCCATTCATCACCAGGCCTAATATAAATATGATGGTAGCCACTGCGAAGATTAATCTCGAAAAATAACTTTGAACCCTTAAGAATATCAACCATGTCATCTAAGCGTGGAATATGAATTTGTATTTGATGGTGATCTTGTTAATGGCCTTATAATCTATGCACATGCGCCAATTACCATCCTTTTTTGGCACTAATAGGACTAGGATTGCACAAGGACTTATACTCTCTTGAATGAACCCCTTTTCCATCAAGTCCTCTACCTTATCTCTCAGAATTTCATTCTCCATTGGACTTATTTTGTAATGGGTCAGATTTAGAAGGCCTAGACCAAGTACTAGATCAATATGGTATTAAATATCTCTTATAGGAGGCAAGTAATTGGGTAGATCTTCAGAAACTAATTTTTTGAATTCTTCGAGCAATGGTTGCAATTTTTCTAGTACAACCACTATTGAATCTGCTTTTGGATCCTCTATTACCAAAACTTTAATCACTAAAGCATAAACTTCCTATGCCTCCTTAGCTTCAACCTTGAACTCTACTTCAAGTATGAATAAAACTAACACAGACTACCCTTTATCTTTAGAACTGTTAGTTTCAAAATCCAATTTTGAAGGGGTCGTGGCAATTTTATTTTCTCTTCATGTAAACATATAAATATTATCCTTGCCTTTATAAGTAATATCAATATTATACTGCCATGGCTTACCCAACAACACATGACTGGCATCCATATCAACTACATCATAAATTACTTTATCATGATAATGTTTACCAAAGGAAATAAGAACATGATAGATTTCTGTTACCTTCACCGTTGGTCCCTTTTTAATCCAGCTAATTATGTAAGGAAAATGATGCTTTTCTATAGGCAGCTTCATGCGATCCACCAGCTTCTTGGCCACAAAGTGGCCACAAAGTTCTCGCAACTTTCACTACCAACAATTAAATTCCAGACCTTTCGATTAATGGTATAACAGGATTGAAAGATGTTATGGCATTGGCTCGTGTTTATCTGCTTTGGTGTATATAAAAACCGTTGCATAACACAATTGACTCGTACTCTATTTTCTTTTGCGAATTCTGCCCCTTTATAAAAATCATCTTCTTTAGTATATTCCTCTTCATCTACATTCTCAACAACATCCTCGTTCTCAACATAGTTAATAAGCCATCGATCTGGACAACTATTAAAGTGATGCCTAAGTTTACCACAACGATAGCATTTGCTAGGTGTAGGCTTAGCACAGGGATTTGTATTCGTAGTGGGTATTGGATTTTTTAGAAGGCCTCTGCTGCTACTGTCCTTTGCATAACTTGGGCCTTATGATTTGATCCGAGCAGGTTGAATATGAGACTAAACTACTGCTGTTTGAGTGCCTTTTCCTTTATCACTCATTACAGACGAGGATTCGAGGAAATTCCTGCTAAAGGGTACTACACTTAAACTTCTATCTCTTCTTTCCCATTTCAACAATTTGGCCTTTTAGTGCTATGTTATAAGTCTCATCAACTGTCCACAAAACCTACAATCCAATTTTGTTACAAATTGAAGGCTTAAATCTGCTCAAATATCGTGCCACCCTCTCTCCTTCAGTTTCAGCCAGATTATTGCAAACATACAATTAGTTAAAGTCTGTTGTATAATCAAAACTAATTTGCTTGCCTTGGGTGCAATTCTGGTATACCTGAAATAAATATTGCTCATAATCTAGAAAGATAAATCTTCCCATCATGTACTGCTTCATCTTCTTCCAAACTCAAACTGGTTGCTTGCCTTGTCGTTGTTGATTTTGCTGCAATTAGTCCCACCAAACTTCTGGTCCACCCTTCAGTTTAAACTCAACAAGTTTGACAATATTGTCATAGGGAACCTCCATCATGTTTAGAAATCGGCCAGCCTCAGAAATCTAGTCAAGGAAATCTTCTATATTAAGATTTCCATTAAAGGTAACGATATCGACCTTCATTCGATAATCCTCAAAATTTTAGTTCGTCTTGCAGGCCTACGAACCTCGTAGTCCTCTTCATCGTTTAAATCTGATTCGCTTCTATAGGCAGGCTGCCTTTGGAGACGTTGACTTGGTATAATTCTGTGTTCAGGATGGCCTCAGACAAATTCTCTAGCGCGATTCCTATCGACTGTAGGGTCTCTAGGGGCATTAAAATTTAGTCTCATGAGCGTCTATTATATAGCACTGAGCTGATTATTGATATGTGCTACTTGTTGCTTGTGGTCGTCAATTGCCATACCATACAACCTCCATTCCACGTACGAATGTCAATGAGATTTGGGTTATCAACTCTGTCATTTGCCATTGAGCTAGGCCAATCTTCGCTCTGATACCAACTAACATAGTGCGGAACGTGAAGGATAATCAAATGCATTGAATTTCTTAGTAACCAAGACCAATTGTGACTCCTTACTCAAAGAGAACAAATCTCAAATTTCTATACTGAAATATATTATTGATAATTTGAATAATAAAGACTACTTTACATCATATGTATATAGGCTAAGATTACTACTAATCTGAATAGGAATCTACCAATTCTTTATACTAGTCCTATTACAATTAGGAAACTAGAATAAAATCCGAAAAATAGGGAAAATTCAAAATTAATAAAAATTGAGGCTTTTAGAAAACTAGAAACCATATCAAACTAGGAAACTATAGCTGCAAATAGAAGTTAATTCGTACTTCCCTATACAAAGTAATTGCAAAACCAAAAGTTACTATAAATGGAAAAAAAGTAAAAGTGGAGGCCTAAACAAAGTCATTTGGCCACCGGGCAACTTTAGTTATAGCAAAGCAATGAGTATTGTTCATCTCGCTGTTTTGGGTCAAGATAGGGTCTCTGTTCCCAAAATGTAACTGACCAACTCCTCTACGTCTATTAGTACTTTTTCTTGGAATGGGACTTGGAACATTCCCATTGTTCTTCAAAAGCCTCTGCAACTTTTTCTACATCACCATTCTAAACTAATTCTTAGTTAATTTAACTCCAATGAATTAGCTCGAGTGCTAGTGAATGATAGGATAAACACTTTACTAAGCTGTAGGTCCTGGGCTTAAATATTTTGGGGCCACCTTTTTTGTAAGCACAAGTTGTAGTGAAATTAATATTATCTATGCAACAAGAGTTAGAGAGAAAGAGAAAAATCAACACAGAGAATTTACGTGGTTCGACAATGTGCCTACGTCCACAGGAGCGGCTATATTTTTCACTATGTATAAATCATGGTTACAATATATTTATATTGTAATGCCATATCTCTAACAATCTCCACCTTGGCAAAATATTCAACCCCTGAGAAATTTTCAACAAGTTCTTATGCCTCCACCTTAAATCAATAGGTTTGGAATGTCTTCCTTTAACTTATAGAAACATTGACTAAGTCCAAGCAATACTTGAACTTGGTTATAAGAATAGACTTTGTCAACATATCCGCTGCATTCTTTAAAGTATGAATTTTCTCAAGTATTACTTCATCTATAACAATAAGTTCTCTAATGTTGTGAAACCTTAGATTTATATGCTTTGTTCTAGCATGGTGGACGTGATGCTTTGCCAAGTATATGGCACTCTAAATATCATAATGCAACTGAACTCCACATTGCTTTAAACCAAGATCTTTGACTAGGCCTTTTAACCACAATGGTTTTTTAGCAGCTTCAACCATTGCCATGCACTCAGATTCTTTGGTAGACATCGTTATTAGGGATTGTAGCATAGATCTTCAACAAATAGGTCCCCTTCCTATCATGTAAACATAACCTGTTGTAGATCTTTTGACACCCAAATCACCTGCATAATTTGCATATACAAAACCCACGACTGAAGCACATCCCTGTTGTCCTGTAAATATAATTCCATAGTCAGTTGTACCTCTCAAGTATCTGAATACCCATTTGACTGCATTCTAATGTTCTTTTCCTCGATTTGCCATGTATTTGCTGATTGTACTAATTGCGTATGTCAAATTAAGCCTAGTATAGACCATTGCATATATCAAACATCCTACTATTCTAGCATATGGGACTTTAGACATGTTATCAATTTCTTCCTTTTACTTTGGGTATTAGTTAAAAGATAATCTAAAGTGATTCGCCAATAGTGTACTTACCGGTTTAAAATTCTTCATACTAAATTATTTTAACACATTTTTGACGTACTTTTTTTGAGACACCCATAGTTTGTCTGCCACTTTGTCCTTGCGAATCTTCATACCAAGAATATTTTTAGCAGCACCCAAGTTTTTCATATCAAACTCCTTGTGTAACAAGAATTTCAACCTGTTAATCTCACACATACCCTTAGCAGCAATAAGCATATCACCAACATAAAGCAATAGAAAAATATAAGAACCATCTTCAAGAGCCTTGACAAAAACACAACAGTCATACTCATAACGTGTGTAGCCAATCTGAATCATATAGGAGTCAAACCTTTGGTACCATTGTCGTGGAGACTACTTTAGCCTATAAAGTGACTTATTCAATCTGTAGACAAGATGTTCTCCGTCGGGTTGCTTTCCTTTTTTGGTTGTTCTATGTAAATCTGTTCCTCCAAATCACCATGAAGGAAAGCTGTCTTTACATCCAACTGCTCTAATTCCAGGTCAAGGTAAGTTACCAAAGCTAACACTACTCTGATAGAGGTATGCCTAACAACTAAAGAAAAAAATTCATCATAGTCAATCCATTTCTTATGTGAGTATCCCTTTGCTACCAGGCGAGCCTTGAACCTTACTTCTTCGTTTTCAGATGTAGCTTCTTTCTTTTTGAACATCAACTTGTAACCTATTGGTTTTTTCCCTTGGAAAGTTTAACTAACTCCCAAGTTTTGTTCTTGTGAAATGATTCCATTTCATCCACCATAGCCTCCATTCATCTATTGTTCCGAGAACTACTAATAGCTTCCTAAAATGTAGAAAGATCCTTGCTACTAGTAATCAAAGAATAGGCGATAAGATCTTCAAAACCATATTTAACCGGTGGCTTAATCTTGCATTTAGGCTTGTTTGAAACTGTAATCTGATGTTCTTGCTCATTGGAACTGGATTCCCTTTTTGGTTGGATATTTGATTCTATAAAGATCTAAAAAAAAATCAGGATCAATTTTTCGTTTTTGCCAGTAGGACATTATTCATGCACTATTTGTAGGTAGCACACTATACATGCATCATTTAGATATAAGTCATGTTTAGAAGTATAATTTGAGTATGCCATGGAAGGAAATATTCTTAGAATGTTAAAAAAATACCTCCTGTTAGAATTTGAGTCTAATCAGAGATAGTTTAAAAAATGGACCAAAAGGGGCATCCCAGGTGGACCTGGCCGCACCTGCCAACAAGCGAAAATAAATATTTTTTGATAAAATATCATTTAAAATAATTTTAAGAACTTTGGTTAAATTAGAATATCGAATTGAGGTGTTTCGGGATGGATTGTAGTGTAACGGGGTCCCACGGCTCATTAAGGGCAAAATAGGTCTTTTCACCTCTTGACTCCTTTAGTATAAATAACACTCTTGGGATCTAAAATCTTTAGAAAATGCTGGAGAAGTTACAGCAAGTCGTGCATGGAGAAAGCATGAAGAAAATCTAGGTTTTCCAACTTTATACCTTCCAAAACTAATCTCTAGCCTTGGAATCTCTCAAGGCTTTCTTCTAGGAAGTTGTTCCCCACCACAACGGGTTACAATCCTACCAATTGGTTTGGCATTGAAGTGAACAAAACTCCTTAGGGTTGAGAAAAATACTTTTAGGTATGATATTTTGTTAAGTAAAGAATAGAGTTAAGTTTAGTAGTATTTTTATAAGTTGATTGTATGACTTACATGCTTACTTATTGTTAAAAAATCACCTAGCATATAGTTACTTTGAAAACTTAGGGTTGGCACCTTGTGTACTTATGTATTTTTTGGGAATTTGGTGAAGTAATGAACATGTAATATGATTATATGTATAATTCATTGCATTCTAGCTTATGTTCATGTAGACAAAGTCTTATAATTTGAAAGTTATATTTTGCTCAATGTATTGGTACTTTGTGTACTTGTGTAATCTTTGAGAATTTGGTAAGGTTATGAATATGTAACATGATTATATGTATAATTGATTGGATTATATGCTATGTTCATGTAGAAAAAGTTTTGTGATTTAAAACTTATAGTTTACTTTATGTATGATGCATTATTTAAGGCACACTCCATAGATTTGATAAATGCCTCATTAAAATTGCATAGAAAAATCAAGACATCTTGGCATACTTGAATCTTTGGAAACATGACGTGTGTTGAGCACTTTGGCATTATACATTATGAGGGTGTATATCCTGTGGTGAAAAATTCAAAATCTGGCCAATGACAGTACTCGTGTGCTAACGGGGGTGGACGGTGAAGCGAGGCATGGGTGGGCATAGAGTTGCATGTCTCTGTCATGCATATTGCCATTGAATTGCATCATTGAATTTGGAGGGGATATAGCTTATAAATGTTCACTTTGCACATGTCACACCTTATCTTTGTTCTTTATATTAGTATTATGTCATACAAGCGATCGTGCTTACCCTCTATGAAATTACATATTACAGATGAGACTCCTGGCACATGAGACTTGATGAAGTTTTGAAGCATAGAGGGAGAAATGGACATTGAAGAACATTTGGCCCTTGGGGTATGTTTTTGGTTGTATGAGGGCATAAGCCCTAAGACATATGTATTAACTTGTAAAATATTGTATAGCATTGAAACAATAGAAAATGCCCTAAATTTGTAGTAAGCATGCATGACACTTAAGCCTCAAGTATACACATACAGATATATATATATATATATATATATGATAGATGTATGTTTTAAATTATGTATGAATGGCTTGTTGTTTAAATCACGTATGAATGACTTAGTTGAGTATGAAGATGTAGTTTGATAGTTAGTTTAAGAGTGATGGATTTTGTTGTAAAATATTAGGTGAAAAATGCTTAGAAAACAAACGAGACCATGTCAAAATTTTGTGAATTAAAAAGAGTTGTTAGGTGTGTAAAATGTCCATATATAAATAGGAAAAGTGCCAAAAAGTGGGGGTTAAAAACCTTGAGAAAGTATGTTAAAAATTAGAAAAATTAGCCTGCAGCACTTTGAAAAAAATTCAGAAAATGAAGAAATCAGGCTGCAGCAAATACATTGTTGCAATAGTAAAATAATAGAACAGCAGCCCAACAGCCAGCCTGCAGCTGCCCCCACGCACTCCCCGCGAGCGCGCGCCTGCCGCGCGCCCAGCGCACCCACGTTACCCGCCTCGTGGGCCCAGCTCGCCCATGCCGCACGCCTGCTGCCTCGCGCACATGTGCTTTGCTCGCCCAGCCCCTTGCACCCTTGCCACCAACCCTTGGCCACTTCCTTTGGACCATGTTTGGCCAACCCCTAGGCCATGTTGACCAATCACCTTGGACCATGTTTGGCCAATCTCTAGGCCATGTTTGGTCACCCTTTTGGGTCATGTTTGGCCACTCGTTTGGGCTATGTTTAGCCACTCTTATGGGCCATGTTTGGCCACCCTTTGGGACCATGTTTGGTCACTACTTAGGGAAATATTTGACCTTTACTTGGGCCACCAACCTTGACCATGCTTTGACATCATTTTAGGCTATGCTAAGCAACCACTTGGACCATGCTTGGTCACCACCTTAAAGTTGGGTTATGAAAGCACCTAGGCTATGTTTAGCTTACACTTTAAGCCATTATAAGATGTGATCTTGGAAATTAACAAGTAAAAGTCAATTAAAAATAAATGTATTAATTTAATTCTTTTATTTTATCATTCTCATTCACACATCAGGTTTATGAAATTTCAGGGCGTGCGGATTTTTCTAGCTCCATTTGTACCACTGATTTCTTGTTGCGATTCTTTTCAGATTCCTTATTTTCTTCTCTTATAAAAGATTTTAACATGGACATTTCATCAAACACCACATCTCTACAAATTACCACATTCTGAGTCTCTAGATCCCAAAACTTGTACCTCTTTACCCCTTTCTCATACTCTAGAAAAATACATCTTTTTGATTTCGGATCAAGCTTTGACATTTATTCGTTGGATATATAAACATAAGTAGGACATCTAAATGACCTCATCATAGAGTAATATACCTCTTTCCCTGTCCATACTTTTTTGCGACTTTTCTTCCAAGTGTAACTCTAGGTGATCTGTTGATGATGTAACAAGCCATATTTACTACCTCAGCCCAGAAGAACTTAGGAAGCCCAACATTTAATCTCATGCACCTTGCTATTTTAGCAATTATTCTATTCAACCTCTCAGGCCACAGCATTCTGTTGAGGTGTCTTCCACACTGTGAAATATCTCTTGATGTCGTGTTCTTTGCAGAATCTTAAAAACCCATTATCCTTGTATTCTGTACCATTATCTGTTCTAAGGCATTTGATCTTTCTTCCAGTTTGGTTTTCCACTTCAGCCTTCCATATTCTGAACTTCGAAAATGTCTCAGACTTGTACCTTCATGAAGTAAACCCAAGCCTTTCTAGAGAAGTCATCAATGAAGCTTACAAAGTATAGAGATCCCCCTCTTTGAAGCAACTCTCACAGGCCCCCAAATATCTGAATAAAAATAATCTAGAATAACTTCTGTCTTATGAGTGGCAGTCTTGAATTTCACCCTGCATTGTTTTCCCATAACACAATATTTGTACAAGTCTAGCCCCTCTGCACATAATACCTATATACCTAGTTTACTTGTTACAATAACATAAGCCATATCTCTAACACAAGTGCTCAGCCTAAAGGGGACCATTTTACAATTCGGTTACGCAATCGAAGGTTATGATTGATTGGGCTAGTCTCGATTAACAAAAAAACAAAACAAAATTTCTTAGTTAATTTATGTTTGAGAGTGCTAGAACATAAGAGGCTATTCAAATGGATTAGATCGAAGCCGTTGTAGTAATTAGTATAGAGCAATGGGATTGGTGGGGCCACAATTTCGTTTTTATAACTAACAATAAGAAAACAAAAGGATTTTAGCTGATTAATTCTACTAAAATTAAAAAGAAAAAAACATATGTCAATAGATTAGATTAGATTAGAAAAGTAGCTATAGAAAAATAAACCTAAATGCATCTATCGAAAGGATCATATTGGCCTAGTATGGGCTCTTTTTGGGTGTATCAAAATGCCATTTCAAGCATTGAAGGAAGAGGTGGAATTAGGACGGGATAGGGTGGGCAACAGCGCGTCCCAAAGTTTGGAAAAATTTTCCAAACATTTTTTACATCTAAGATATTTAGCAATAGTCTATTTGAACTTAGTCCATCTTAATTTTTCAACCCAACCCTAATTTCTAGTCCAATCCAATCCAACTAACTTTCAAATATTTCAGCCACATTTTGGGAATTGGAAGGAAATTTGAAATTAGGAAATTATCTTCTTGAAATTCTTATTCCGAATTGAGGAAAAAACTTCCTTGTAAAATTTCCTCCAAAAAATTTTCAAGCCACCCCATGGGGCTATTTATATTTTCTAGCTTTGCCCTTGATTGGTGAGAAAATGATGTAAAACAAGTTATATCAACTATAACTCGATGCCAAGTTCTTTTCAGGTGAAGGGGACTGATATAAAATAAATTGCGGAGGTTTTTGAAGAACAATGGGAACACTCTAAGTCTCATTTCAAAAAAAAGTACTAATAGACATAGAGTTGGTCAATCATGTTTTTGGGAACGGAGATGCAATCTTGACCTAAAACGACGAGACATACAATACTCATCGCTCTGTCATGACCGAAGCTACCCAAGGCCAAACGATGTCGTTTAGAACTTCAATTCGACTTTTTTTGTCATTTATAGTAACTTTTGATTTTGCAATTACTTTATTTAGGGAAATCCGAATTAACTTATGCTTGCGGCTATAGTTTTATAGTTTGATATGGTTTCTAGTTTTCTAAAAAGTTACAATTTTTATTAATTTCGGATTTTTCCTATTTTTCAAAATTATTATAGTTTCCTAATTGTAATAAGATTAGTATAAGAAATTGGTAGATTCCTATTCAGATTAGCCTATATATATGATGTAAAGCAGTCTTTATTATGCAGATTATCAATAATGTATTTCTGTTTAGAAATTTGAGATTTGTTCTCTTTGAGTAGGAGTCTCTTTTGTTCTTGATTACTAAGAAATTTAGCATGTTTGATTCTCCTTTACATTCCTCATTGCGTTAAAAAAGTAATGCAAAGTTAGGATAACTTTCGCATGTGGACCATCCAGCATTCAATTACTCAATTTAAGATTCACTTCATCAAAGTATTCTAAAATCACCCACATACCCTTGTTCTAATATCTGGTTAGAAATTGAGCACATTATCAATGGAAAGCAATAAATTAACAAAGAAAGAAAGAATGAACCCACGAGAATTTATATTGTTCCATAAAAGTTTAGTGCCTAAATTAAGGGCGAGAGAACTATTCTTTATTATGAAAGAATCAGTATAAGATATATTGAGTTAAATCACATAACCTAAACCCCGTTTACACCACAATCTCAATCACGAAAAAAACTCGTAACCATTGTGAGTATAGCAACTAAACCACTACAAGATTATATGACGCAGATGTGGTTAAATTGGATTGAATGAAAGCATTTAACTCTCTGGATATGAATAACAGCTGAAAAGCGTTATAAGAAATCCATAACTACAGAAATTAGAATATAAATTCTTGATCTAAATTCTGGTTTTCTTATTAAAAAAGAAATCTAAATTAGAGTTTTCAAAAGGCATTGGTAAGAAATGGAGATGAGACCCTCGTATACATTAACGAGAATAGGAAATAGGAATGGTACAAGTTCCATTATTTGAATAATTAATAATGTTTTTTTTTTTTATTGGTAAGTAAAAATTTATTAAGAAACAAAGGGAAACAAAAAACAGAGGGGAGAGGCCCCATACCAGCAAGCACAAACAAGGGGGGAACACTCCTCAAAACAAAACAACTAGCGCAACAACAGGATCATAAAAACTGCTAGCGGCTAATACACCAATTCCTGTATAGTTGGAGATTGAGATCATTAGGCTTCTCCTTAGAAGATATATAGGCACATTTTCATTCAAACAACGATGGAAATATCTCTGATAACCGGGGCTCTCTTTTGAACACTCATATCATTTCTCTCTTGCCAAATCATGAAAAAGAGGCTGCTAAAACCCACTTCAGAACTATGGAGAGGAAAGAATTTATTTTGCAGATAGCAGTAAACCAGATTTTAACAAGGCTCCAAGTTGTGCGAACTCTGTTTACCATGCACAGCTTCGTTTTCTTTATGAATGGATAATATTTCGATTGTGGCTTGAAATGAGTGAGAAATAAAGGCTT
Source organism: Nyssa sinensis (assembly GCA_008638375.1). Classification (NCBI taxonomy): domain Eukaryota; kingdom Viridiplantae; phylum Streptophyta; class Magnoliopsida; order Cornales; family Nyssaceae; genus Nyssa; species Nyssa sinensis. Next base: position 21,539,569 of record CM018041.1, on the reverse strand, counting down.
GTCTAGTCAAGTTGGTTTCTAAACTAGATCTTAATAAGTAGGAAACCTTTTGATGAATGAAGAAAACAGATTGTTCATCCTATACAAATAATAAATGAAAGTATTTTCTCTTGAGATTGCACCAACACCCTGGTATCTTCAGCCACTGATTAGCATAATGATTTGAATGAAGACCCCGAAATGAAACATGAATGCTAAAAGAGAGACTTTGCTTAGTGCCAGATAGATTGAGTACCATGGATGCTACCAATTAGAGAAAGTATTCAAATAGAAAAGGATAGACCCTTACCTGTGCTTAAGTATATATGTTGGTAAAATATATTGCATAGTCCCTGTCAAGTTAATATGTCTGTTCTTATTAAAAGAGGAGGTACAAATTGTCAAATAATATCTTGACGTGACAGAGAATTAGTAATGGATATAAACCAAAAAGAAAAAAATGAATTAGAAGATATGAGTTTCTAATCATAGTGGACTTATACGGATTAGGATTAACCTCTTGTCTTTTTTGTTTGTTAACATCTAAAGGATCCGTGGTAAATTCTTTAGAAGTGTACTGTTTTTAAGACTTCAGTAAGATAGTTTAGATGGATTGTGTGAATCGTTGTCTTGGTCAAAGAAAGTAGATTGGAGGGGTTGAAGATGGTGTTCAAGCAACTTTGGAGACTTGAGCCCAAGCATGCAATTTTACCTCCAACATGCAATACCAACTAAGGTAGCTGGCATCTCGACATTGCCTTAGTTTGACTACCTATTTTAGGGCAGAGAAAGAGTAGAAAAAAGGTTAACAGTAGAATTGGTGCATGAAGGATGAAGAGTAACAGTGATTTCTCCATTTGTCAAAAGGTTTTAAAACCAGCTTGCGTTAGGTATAGAAGGCACTGCACTAGTTGAGATGCTTTAGGAATAGAATGCCAGTGGAGACATTAGGCATTCCCTGAATTTACATATCTGAAATAAGAGTAATGATTTACGGCCCATCCATCTTCACCCATGTGATGTGTCACTCGATGAAGGAGAGAGAGGGGAGAGAGGGGCTAGGGAGCTCCCTCACTGAGTGACACATTACATGGGTGAAGATGGATGGGCCATAAATCTTTACTCCTGAAATAAGGTGGACGAGAGGTATCATAAGAAAGCATAAAATTAAAACTAAGTTATTGTTATCTTATTTAGTTTTTAGATTTTGGAACTAGGGAAGGATGGATGGAGATGAAGAGTGTTCACGCTGTTGGAATCTTAAACCTAAGCATGTGGTTTTACCACCAACATACCTCACAAAGATAGCTGGTATCTGGACATTATCTTAGTTCGACTATCCATTATAGGGAGGGAGAGATTGAAAAAAATGTTACCAGTAGAATTAGAGCACGAAGGATACGTACTCGTGGCTTTGGCATTGTGTTAGAAGGCTTTAAAATCAACCTCCTTTGGGTATAGAAAGCCAGAAGTTGAAAATCTTTAGATATAGAATGGCAGTAGTTGAGAAACCAGGCATTCACCGAATCTGCATATCTAAAATAAGGTGGATGGGCGATACTAAGTTTAAATTTAATCATCATAGTACTGTTAGTGATTTCCTTGTGAGATAAACTCTATTGGCTAGGCTCTGTATCTCTGGTTAAAAATTTATGGGCGATCATTCTTCTAATGGCTTGCTGTGTTCTTCATAGGTTTTGAGTTTTTCTTTCCCAGAACCTCCAATATCTGCAATGGAGAATCGTTGACCATGCTATATTGTAAATCTAGAGTAGAACCCAAGTTCTTTGATTGTCCACTATGCTAGTAATTTGTTTTCCTCTGCACTTTTGGGCACTTGTTATTTCATGAATAAATTAATATGAGCAATTTGGTCAAGGATCTCTACTTTGATCCTTGTGCAAGCAATTCCATATATATATATATATATATATATATTTTAGAGCTGAATGTCATTCTTTCAGTGCCTTGTAAAGCTGAATATATATATGTATATATATATATATACACACACACACATATAAAATCCTATCATAAAATTCTTCAAGCATTGTAAAAAGAAGAGTCATGAACATTTATGTTTGTGACTCTCCAAAATTGTACCATCAAGGCGTGGTTCCCAATTTTATTTATTTATACGAACCTTATTAATTTAGCATTTGCAAGATTGCTGTTGCTACCAGGTGGTCCAGATCTTTTTAAAATTTATTTTTGGGTTTCGTTCTTGCAAAATTTTTGGACGAGGAATTTTTTTTGGGTGGTAAATGGACGAGGATAGTTGATGTAACCGGAAACTGAAGTAGTCACCATCTATAGATGTAGACCCATTCCTTATTGTGAATGCAAACTGGGGCTTCTAAATCTTCTATGGGTTGAGAATTGGGGGAAGCAAGGGGGCTATCCAAATCAGTTTGTATTTACTACTATTTTTTCCCCAACATGAAGAAATGGTCAGGGTGGCCTGTGATGCTAAGATATCCTATTTTCCTCATCCTCTCACTTTGTTGCGTAGACATATAGCTGAAGCATTGTGAAGTTGGACTGAAGCTCACCTTGCTAAATCTGCAATGAATGACTCACATTATTAATTTCTTCTCCTTAATGCAACATTTCTTGCCCCAAATTGGTGGAAGATGAAATTGTGAATCAGGTGAAAGATGGTCCTGTTATCACTCCTGCAGGCTGAGCTGTGAATGAGGTGGAGGATGGGCCTATCCTATTATCATTTATCACACCAGGCTGTCCATGCTTCGTCCATTACATTACCTTACCTCTGCTATTGGACAACTAAAATGTATGTAGAATGATGGTATATATATCCTATGAGGAGACATAACTCTTTCTATGACAGCACCCTCTATTCAATGATTTGGCACCATGTGGGTGGTAGTCAAAATTGAAATTCTCTTAGCCTTGGTAAAATCCATGCCCAAAAAGGGTTCTGCTCCTTTTATTTTTCTAACTTCGAACTTTCACCATCTAAGGCTCATGGTCATTGTTCCTTTTAGTTTTAGACAATGCAAGCATGTATCTGCGTGCAGAACCACACGCGTGTTCACCCACACACACCGTGTGTGGTACGAGAGTGTGTGTGTGTGTGTGTGAGAGAGAGAGAGAGAGAGAGAGAGAGAGAGTAAGCTTTAATCAGAGGTAGAGCAGAAGAGAAAGAGAAGCGAGCATTAATCTCAGTTTCATTGTCATTTTTTCAGTTTAATATCTTAGTAATATACAATAAAAATGATAAATTGAAAGCTAAGACAATACCATCTTGTCTTCATCATCAATCTCCTTCTGATCCAATGGAGATAGAGGAGATGAAGGAGAAGAGAAAGAAGCAGCAGCAGAAGAATAAGAGGTAGAATCAGAAGTAGAAGCAGCAAGCCCAACAAGCAACTCAACAAAGGCTCCGATTATAAACTCATGATTCATCTTCCCATTCATCTTCAAGTACCATCCCAACAACTCTTCCAAGCCTTCCCAATCCTTCAACCCATGACTCTCCACCATCTCTTCCATAGACCTCTTGAAATCCAAATGCGGGTCAGCCGACTCCATTGCTAACACTACACTCTCCTTAAATGGTAGCGCCCTATCCGCTTTCGTCTCCTCCAAGATCGAACTGGTGTCACCTGGCTCGAAAAACAGCCTCTCAGACCGGACTCCACGTATGATCACCTCCAATGACTCCCCTCCTAAGTCTTCTGACTCAGTTGAGAAGCTTGCAGTTTCTGATGAGTTTGTAAACCAAGATTCCGGAGTTTCGATACCATCAGCTGGGTCAAAGAACACCGAGTTCACGGTCTTGAACATGTCGTCCCCGGCGCGGAAAGAAAGGGTTTTTGGGTGCTTGCATGAGGGCCATTGCCATGGATGCCCTGTTTCTTTGTTCTTGAAGAGAGAAGGGAGCTTCATCTTCTTACCCATATGAGCTGAAACACCTATGATGAAAGAGGTAGTGTTTAAATGGTCTTATTGTATATGCGATGTGTTTTTGTCTCCTTTGGGATTGGTATTAATGTTGATCATAGGGAATGGCATGAAGGGGATATAAAGGAGTGGTGAGAGGAAGTAGTAGAAGAAGATGGAAAGGAAATGGGTCTCTTATGTGTGTATTTAATTGTGGGTTTGAAGATTTTTATTGTTATTTAATGCTTCCTCTCACAACAAATGAACACAACACTGCTTTTGTCAACTGGAATTCTATAATGTTGGAACTATATTTTTATGTGCCCAGCCTGCTAAATACAGCCCCCTATCGTCCTTCCTCTATATATATTTTTAAACTAAAGGAATATACTTGGGTCTTGGCATTGCTATTCCATTTTATCTCAACATTTCGCGATACGAAACTACTTGTGTTTGCTCTAGTTCAATTGGAGGTTCATTTAAGACTATTTGTGATTAAAAAAAAAAATCATGCTTAAAATCGTTTTGAGATGAAGTTAAACGTGATTTGACCAACTTATAAGATGAACAAATCTATTTAAGCGCCAATTAAGCAGAACTTGATTGGAAGTTCACCATGGATTGTTTATGGAATAAAGAAAACTAAACTCATTTCTTATAAAAAGCTTTGAATATACAAGAAGAATTGCAAGCAACTTTGTTGCTGGGCTAGAATAAGCTCGGCTCGACTGACCTTTATAACTCAAAACTTATTTTATATATATATATATATATATATATATATATATATATTCTTTGGTACATAAAATTTAAAATAATTAGAAAATATTTTCACTATGTGGTGCGGCATTAAGTGCGGAGTCAGGAAATTTTTTTTTTTTAGGGCGTGAGCGGGGTTAAAAAATTTTTAGAAAAAACTTTAGGAAATTTTTTTTTTTTGGGTTCAACCAAATTTTGGGGTGAGAAATGAATGAATTAAGAGAAAAATCTTAGGATTGGGTGGAAATTTTGGGGGAAAAATATGAGAAATGAAAGGTAAATATTAAATTGAGCTAAAATTTTAGGATGAACTAATTTAAAAAATATTAAATTTTACATGTAAATTTTTTTTTGGGTCAAATTTTAGGAGGCTACAACCCACCCCAACCATCATTTTAGCTCTGCCCTTGCCAAACATGTAAGCTTTAGAGGGTATTTGGTCCGAGTATGGATGATTGAAAATAGCGACAGGAAAGGAAGCGCTTCTCACTATTTTTTTAGTCAAAAGATTCAATATAACAGAGGAGGAGGGAAGTACCGCTCCGCCAAACGAGACTTTAGTCCAAGAATAGTTGGGAAATGGATTGAATGACACTAATGATAATGGTGACAATGATTTGGAAAGTTGGGATTTTCAAGAATATCTTGGAAAACAAAGAAAATAACTATGAAATTGATGTTGTCCTCAATGACAAGGATATTTAAGGGGGAAGGAGATTCTGCATGTTGCAGTCTTGCAAGTGGAAGCAAAGTTTAACGAATAAACATATTTGATTAGGAGTCGAATATAAAATATGAAAATTGACTATAGAAAAGAGCAATATGGCAAGAGTAGAGAAACCAAAAAGTTTTACCAGCCATGCATTTTCCAATATAAGGACATCAGCTTGGGCCTTCTTCATAGGTTTATACAGAACATTGACCATATTATGGTTATTATAATAATTGAAAGGGACACAATTGGTATTCTAGGAAACTTATGTGGGGGAAATGCAAAAAATATATTGAGAAAAAATTCTCAAGAAAAGCATAAAAGAGGCAGAAATCTTGTGAATTATTTAAGGAGGAACAGTGACCCACACAAACACACACTTGTCCTTGGCAATGTATTTAAGAGCTGAGATTGCGACCCCCAAGGACTGGGACCTCATTTACTATCGTTGTGTATACTTGCTTCTTCTGTCTCTTCATTTTCGCCCATTTGGCTCTCTCTCCATTTAATAAACTATTCCAAGGCTCCAGGACCATGTCACAAATTACAATTCCTTTCTCCTCAATTTTTAGGAAGTAATTTGGAAATCCCAAGTGTTGAAAATTTGGGCACTATTAATTCTTAATTAGATGTCATAAATTACATGACTACTATAGTTATAAGAGGTCTTGAATTATTGCTCTAGGCCACTAAATACATAACATTTGTTAAAAAGCTATCATATATATATATATATATATATATTTCATGTATTCATTAGTCTCGAAGACAAAAGTTCAGTTTTTTTATTTTTTGAACTACTATATAATTTTTTCTCATCATGTGTCACAAGCAACATTTATATATTCTCATATTTCAATAAGTTTATGAAACAACTCGAACCATAATAATTGGCCAATATATCAAAGTATTGCATGAAAATAAGGAATAAAACTTCTTAACAAATTTGTTCGAGTTGAGTCTCCCAAATTTTAAAATTATCGTTTAGGAAAAAGCTAAGGAAATTGATGCAGAACATGTGATGTAAGAATTCATACGAGAATGGGAGAGATAAGTTTAAATTGAAGTCAAATTGCCTTGTGAAAGTAATTCAAAGCGTTTTGAAACCGGTCCCCTCCACATGTTCATTGCCAAAACCACCATATTTTGATTCAACTCGTTACTTTTAGTGACCGAAGCTGGATTTTAATTAAATTCACATGTTTAGATTTTCAGTTACGCCTTTTTATTATTTTTAGAAAGTAAAATTTCAACCTATTTCTTCAATTATTTAGATTGAATTGGCACTTGTTTCTACCTTTTATTACATTATCTAGTTTCTAATTTGTGCTCAATTATAAAAAGCCCAAATTTTAGTTTTATAGAAATTTTCATATTTTCATGTCTTATTAGAATTAACATTGGTATTGTGGTTTTTTAGTCAAAGTATAATAATTTAATCAATTTTAGAGAATTTATTCTCCTGGGTTGATTGTTTTTCGTTTTGGAATATTGATATGTTTATATTCATTGATCACATTTGATGCTGTGTCACAAATTTTCCAAGAAACATTCATTTCCATGTTCCGAAAACCTGGTAAAGTCAAAAAAAATTAATAGAACATATTAAATAGGACATTTTGCTTTTAACGTTACAGAGGCAAAACGCCCTACGTGCTGAACGTGAAGCGAGCCAAACGGTGCCTAAACATGTTTGTATTTATAATTGAGTTTGCAACGCAGAACACAGAATATTGTAATTGTAACTTCTGATAAAAATGTAAAACATGACAAGATCAAAGGAAAACCCAAACCCTTGTTAAAAATGAGTGTTTTTTTTAACTTCTTCTGCCAAAATCACTTGCAATTATAAATTTTGTTGGTTATTTGATATCCATTGCCGGCAGAACCTCAACAGTGATTGTGATGAAGTTGACTTGAATGGAAAATACTATCATCTTCTAGGTTAGACATGTGTACCTTACAGGTATATCATTGCAGAGAGATGATGCTGTCTTATACAGGGAATTGGAACATTTATATGAACATTGCCATGTGCATGGACCCATTGGCCATTGATCCTATTTTTTTGCCATGCAAAGAGCTATCTGCCAGCCACCATGAGAATGATGCTGAAGTGGGTCCCCCAACTGTGAAACACATCAACTCACGAAGGGTACTCAATAGGTGATGCCAGGTGATGGTGGGGCTTCATATCATATCACACACGCCAAGTATTTGCAATGTTGGTGAATTATAAACTTTTGGTGCTGGGTGTGCATGTATGGTGTGTTTTTCGCCTGTCGACAAATGAGATGTGCCCACTCCCCCCTTAAAATACTTTATATCTCTATCCTCTCATTATTTATTTTTGTTCTACCTCTTCTTTTAAAAGTAAATTCATATGAGATGGTTTAGAGTTATAATTAATTAATCATTTCATAAAATAACACAGATAATCTCAAATTATTTTTTTAATTAATTAGATATAAATCATAAATTTAAATGAATTAATCAAATATTCAAGATAGTTATTTAAATACTAAATTCTTATTATTTTATGACTAAGTGATAAATTAATTAACAATAAAAATAAACACAAAAACAGAGCAAGAGAATTATAACTATGAAACTAGTTGTACAATATCATACCACTTATCACTAACCACCTACAATCCATCGTAAACTTATATTGTTAGTCAATTCTCTGTGTAGTCCTTAGTGTTCCGTATTGTTCCTTTGTTCTTCATCTATTTTCAAGTTGATATCTCTACAACAATTACTTTATTCACGATCTGACAACTTTTAGATCCACACGTACCAGTGTGATACTAAAAAATATTCCTAAGATGTTGTCTTAGATCGATGCAAAAACCTTTACAATTTTTAGCTCTAGAAGAATATAACTAATTACAAAGATTCATAAAGTACTTAAGTGCTCCCTGATTGAAAAGCTACTTCGCAATATTGAAAAAATGATAATTTTTAGCTTCGTTGTTGAGAAACTCGCATAAGGAATATATATATATATATATATATATATATAGAGGTAACCCTAAACTTAATTAGATTCAACCAATCAGAATTTTTTAATTTAGACACGTATTCTGTTAGGAAAATTAGACAATTTATGTTGACAATTCTTTTCCAAAATGTTATAATTCTTTTAACAAATTGTTGAGTTAGTGTTGAGTCACGTGGTCTACTGCAAGTCATGAAGAAGTGACTCGAGATATCTTGCATCTACATTAATGTCTAAAGAAATGTGCAATTTGAAGGTATGTGTTCATTTATATCATGCATTTACATTTAGGTACTACACCTTAGAATTTATTCTTAAATCTAAATATAAAATTTAATGTGGTTAATTTGATTGTAAGTATGGGTTATTTTTTACTACAAACTATTTTACTTTTGGACAAAGTATTTTTAAAGTTTTCTAAACTTATTTTATTACTTTAAAAGGCTTTATTTTAGAATTTCACGTTTATTCTAGTTGAAAAATAGAAGTGCGATTTCAGTAACTTGTCCATCCGAACGGAGTCCTATTCTAACAGGTAGTGTGTTCCTATTTGAACGTGCATAGGGATTTTTGTGTTGACTCATTCTAAACTTGCTTATTTTGTGCACAGAGCCTTTTTCAACTAGGTTTATGTCTAATACACAAATTATTTAGTATAAATAAGGTGTTATATTACACATAACAAAAATAAACCTAACCTCTTGAAACAAAAAGAATACAAAGCAATCTTTTGCTTCTTTTTTTTCCCCTTCTTATAGTCAATTTGTTGCAAGGTTGAGAACCTTGTGGTTGAAGTCTATATACCTAGTATTGAAACAATATACGTAGGTGCATATAGTGGGTTAAAGCACAAAAAGCATAAATTTATGTTGTCAGAGACTTGCACACTACTAGATGTAGTGGATCAACTAATTATGGATGGTGTTGGAGCTGGTAAAAACTAATCAAAGTTGAAGAGTACAACAGAAAGATTCAAGCATAGTAGTAGAGTACCACTAGAGGTGACATGTTAGTTGTTTGGGGATTCTAATCTTGGTGGACTTGTACTTTGTTTTTTTTAACTAATGGATTTTTGTAGATTGGTATGGGTTTTAACTAAAATGCGATATAAATATTTCTCTACTTTCCTAGACACTTACTATCATAAGTTTTTATATCATTCCATAATTTGGAGTGTTTTTGTACGTACCATATTATTTTTTACAATTGATATCAAAGCAGGCTATCCTATATAATTTTCATATTGCTATATATGCTTAGGAGTGATTTAAATATCTTATTTTATGTCAAGTGTGAATTTCTTGAGTTCATTATCTAGTACTGATAATTGTAATAATAATCATAATGTTGATATTGATGATGATGAGATGTATCAATCTATGATTTCTGAATGTGTTAAACAAAAAAAATTACTTGTCAAAGTGAATAACCTAGAGAAAACTCAGTACTCTCTTGAATCTATTATAGAAGAACTTGAAAATCAAGTGAGCATCTTACTTAGTGAAAACTCTACTTAGAAGACAGTACTAAATTTTAAAGAGCACGTTTCTAGAAAGAATGATAAAAAATAAATAGAGGATAAGTTAAAAATTACCTATGTGAATTTATAAAAAACTACAAAAACTCTTCAAAATTTAAATAAAATAACCATGAAACTAGATGAAACACTTGAAAAGTTTAGGGTTACTAGTGACGAAAGAGGTTTAGGGTATGTTGAACAAGGCAAAACACCAAAACAAAATAACCCTATTTAAGCAAAGACTATTAAGAATACTAGTCCGAAGAATATTGAGTCTAGTTCAAAGAATTTTGTTAATTTTGCTCAAAATAAAAAATATGTGCTTACTTGTCATCATTGTGGTATTAGAGGTTACATAATGCCTTATTATTTTTAATGGTGAAAATCACAAAGAAAGTTCATTCTTATTTGTCATCATTGTGGAATAGAAGGGCACATTAAACTAAATTGTCATAAACTTTAGAATCTCAATTTCAAGATAATAAGAAGAAAATAGGTTCTCATAAGGAATATATTTTTAATCAAATCAATGAACTTAGTGAAAAATTCAAAACCTTAGGTCTTAATAGGAATGCAACTAGACAAGGTAGTATGAGGAATGCTGATATTATATTTATTTCAAGGAAGGCTAAGATAGAGCAAGGGGAGAAGGTAAAATCAAAGATGGTATGGGTTAGAAAATAACACATTAGTAGTAAGAGGAATTCTAAGGTTGAAGATTCCAAAATTAGTGCTCAAGTAGTGGTTCTAAATAGTTCCAATAAACTCAAGAACAACAAGACTCAAAAGATAAAATGTTCTTCTCAGCTCAATAAAGGTTCTCACTCATGTGATTATCTAAAAGGAAAGAAAGTAAAGTCACCTACTTGTATTTAATATTTATTCGAAACATTTTTTTAAGAAAAATATTATAAGGGAATATATGGTTCTTCTTTGACTTTTATACGGGTCGATCGTGACTTTCAAGTCTAAATGCTAAAATTTCACAAAGCACATTTAATTAATTGTCATATAGTTAAGTTGAGACTGTTCTAGTGTTTGAATTTAATGACCTTAGCTAATACCTTTTTATATGATGTGCATCATTATTACCCCCTTAGGTATTTAAAGAAAATATTTATCACATAACATGCAATGTTTACTACTTCAACCCAAAAGTATTTGGGTAGATTATGTTAATTAATCATTTTCTTGACTATTTTTAAAGTGATTTATTTTTCTTTTCAATTACTCTATTTTGTTGAGGGGTTCTAGGGGCTGAAAAATTGTGACCAATTCCACATTTATCATAACACTTTTTTATGTCTTTATTATTAAATTTTCTTTCCCTAGTACTTTTAACATTAATGATGAGATAGCCTTTATCATTTTGGATTATCCTACATAGTTTAATGAAGGCTTCATGTGCCTCATCTTTGTGAGAAAGAAACAACACTCAAGTGTATCCTGAGTAATCATCAACAATCACAAAGACATAATATTTTCCTCAAACAGGTCCAAATGTAAGAGTTGTAATGACCTATTTATTGAGATAACCTTCTTCTTTTTGGAAGATGATTTTACTTGTTTTCTTAGTTGGCAAGCAATACAAACACCATCTTTTATAAATTTGGTCTTGGGTAAGCCTCTAACTAACTCATGTTTAGACAAGTTTGAAATCAAGTCCATACTTTCATGACCTAGTCTCCTATGCCATAACTAACTATTTTTATTTATGGTTGCAAAGTATTTAACATTTTGTAATGCAATATCATAAAAGTAATGCAATAGATATTGTTATCCTTATATTCAACAAATAATATATTTTTATGGTTGCATGCCTCTTCGATTAGGCATTTATTTGCTTTAAAAATAACAACATAGACGTTATTATATAGTTGGCTAATGCTAAGTAAGTTATGTTTCGAGCCACCAATTAGAAGCACATTTTCAATAGATAAAGAAAAACTTTTACCTATGCTTCCAATGCTTATGATTTTAGATTTTGAGTTATCTCCAAAGCTCACATATTTACCATTTTTTGAAATGAGAGATGTGAACTTGACTTTATCTCTAGTCGTGTACCTTGAGCAACCACCATTAAGAAATCACTTATCCTTGCTTGAGGAAGACTTCAGGCACACATACATAAGCAACTTAAGTAACTCATTTTAGTACCAAAATCTTTTTAGGCCCCTATGGGTTAGTCTGAGGTAAGCATATTCCTTTAGGAACAAAAATAATTTTTCCTGTCTTTCATGCTTTTTTCTCAATTTTCTTAAAGATTGTGCATGAATGGTTGCATTAGAATTAGAGGCTCTAGCAAAGAAGTTTTGATAAGGCTTTTGTCGGTACAAGCATTATATCACAAACCCACTTTATCAAAGATAATCTGTCATGCCTCGAATTTTCAAAAACCCGGGGAGTGAGTCAAATGAAATAAGAATTAATAAATAAATTAAATAGATTTGAGGGTGAGTGAAAATGAATTAAAAAGAATTAATAAATGATAATTAAATAGATTTGATTGATTATTTATCTATTTCCCCATGTTTCCCAAAAATAAAAATGAAAATTCGTTTACTAGACTCACCCAAGATAAGTCCTAAATGGTAGTCAAATATCTCCCTTAACCAATAGTCAAAATTAATCTAAGGTATGTTCAACTATGGCCTCCAAGATTGTCCTAAAAATGTCTCTAAATATGCCTTAAAATAATAGCCCAATTGAGCCCCAAAGGCCCTAAGACATAGGCCAAGAATAGGTCAAAAAGTCTACCAAAAATTGGTCTAAGTAAGTGGCCAAACATGGCCCATAAGAGTGACCAAACGTGGCCCAAAAGAGTGGCCAAATATGGCTCAAAAGAGTGGGCAAACATGGCCTAAGGATTGGCCAAACATGGCTCAAAAAGATGGCTAAGGGGTGGTGTCAAGGGGCTGTCAGGCTGGGTGTCAAGGACATGGAAATATGCTGGCATACACAAGCGCACAGGGGCTGCAGCAGGCGCGCGGGCTAAGCGGACGGCAAGGGGGTTGGGCATGGCCTGGTTGTCTGGACCTGTTTTTCGTAGAATCACTGTAGCTACAGTGTAATTACTACAGCTAAATTTTTCTGTTTTCCTAATTTTTTTTCCAAGGTTTTGCAAGTTTGTTTTTCTCATTTTTGGCCCATTTCCTCAAGTATTTTAACCCTCCCTTTTTGGCACTTTTCTCACCTATTTATGTGGTGTTTTGCACACCTAATTTCTCTTTTAATTTCACAAAAGTTTGATATAATCTCCTTTGTTTTCTAATCATTTTCCACCTAATATTTTGTAACCATTCATTTATACAAGCATTGCACATTCCATCCTCACTCGATGGCCACAAGTTCATTAAAATTAAATGTACATCTAATGTTCTCAACATATACATATGATGCTCATTAAAAAAATATATCCTACATGTCATTTGGGTTTAAACCCTTAAACTTCAAAATGGCCCAAGGCCTATAGTTCACCGTTCTTCCAAATTAAAACATAAGTATTTTGAGCTTATGCCCATACATACAAAAATATGCCCCAACGACCAAATATCCTTCAAAGTTCCTTTCCCTCATTCCTTTAAGACTTCATCAAGTCTCAAGTATCGGGAGCCTCATCTGTAATATGATATCCCACGAGGGGTCAGCACAACCGCTGGTATGACATAATGTTAATGCAAAGAACAAAGTTAAGGCGTGGCATGTGCAAAATGTACATTTATAATCTATATGCTTTCCAATTCATCAATGCAATGACAATATGCATGACACACACATGCAACTTTATGCCCAACATATGTCTCACTTCACAGTCCTTCCCCGTTAGCCCGTAAGTACTGTCGTATGTCTCGCTTCACAATCCGTCCCCGTCAACCTGTGAGTACTGAATGACCAATTTTGAGTTTTTCATCATAGGATCTACACCCTCATAATGCATAGTACCAAAGTTCTCAACCCACACTATGTTTTCAAATATTCAAGTATGCCAATATGCCTTAATTTTTCTATGCAAGTTCAATGAGGCATTTTATCAAATAGTTGAGATACACCTTAAATCATGCATCCATGCATTAAACAATCTATATTCCAAAACACAAGCTCTACCGACATGAACATAAGCCACAATGTAATGAATCAAATATACATTCAAGTTACATGTTCATCATTTTGACAAATTCTCAAAGATTACAAAATACATAAAGTACCAATACATTGAATAAATCATAACTTTCCAACTACAAGATTTTTTCTACATGAACATAAACTAGAATACAATGAATTATACATATAGTCATGGTTCATGTTTATCACTTTACCAAATTCTCAAAAAATACAAAGAACACACAAGCACATAAACAACCAACTCTAGGTTTTCAAAGCAATTATATCCTAAGTGGCTTTCTAACAACAAATAAACATGTAAATCATTCAATCAACTTATAAAACACTCCTAAACTTAACCCTATTCCTTACTTAGCAAAATATCATAACTAGATGGGTTTTTCTCAACCCTAGGGAGTTGTGTTCGCTGTGAATCTAAACCAACTGGTAAGAACGTAGGCCTTGACGTGGGAAACAACTTCTTAGAAGGAAGTATTGTGAAAATCCAAGCTTAAAGAAGTGTTTTAGAGGCTTGAAAGTTGGAAAACCCTAGGTTTCTTTCACCTTTTTCTCCAAGAACGTGTTGCTACTATATTCTCATACCAAAATATGAAATTTTTATACTAAGCGGTTCTATTTATAATAAAGGAACAAAGGAGCAAAAATACTATTTTGCCCTTAATGAGTTCAGAACCCTGTTACCCTACAACCCGTCCCGAAATGCCTCAATTCGATATTTTGTTTTAACCAAAGTTCTTAAAATTATTTGAAATGAAAATTTTATAAAAAATTTATTTTCGCCAGTTGGCAGTTTCAGCCGGGCCCACCCGGGATGCCCTTTTGGTCTAAATTTTTAAACTGTCTCTGATTAAGCTCAAATTTTCACAGGAGGTGTATTTTAACATTCTAAGCATGGTTCTATTCTATGACATTCTCAAATTATACTCTTAAACATTACTTATGCCTAAATGATGCATGTATAGCGCCCCACCGGCAAACAGTGCATGAATAGTGTCCTACCGGCAAAAACGAAAAATTTACCTTGATTTTTCAGATCTCTAAAACATCTTTGTTATGAGATGATCTTATCTAAAATTTCACCTCTCTTTGTAAATTGTTTTATAGTGAAATTTAAATCATCCGCCTTCTTTTTTAGAGAGGTAGTTTCCTCCTCAGGATCCTTATTTTTTAAATACAATAAGCCTTTTTATTTCTCCAAAATTTCATTTTGATCATTTAAAATTTGTAGATCACTTGAAAGGTGAGAGATCTTTTTTTTTAATTCTTGTTTTAAAAATAGATTTTCTCAAGTTCTTCATGTAATTCTTCAAAAGCATTTTGTAATTCTTCATAAAAACAAAATGGGTCAAGGTTAAAGTTTACCTCATCTTCTTGAGCCACAAGAAAAAAGTTGGCCACTTCTTAATTACTTGTTTCTTCCTCCAAATCATCCCAAGCTGCTTTCATTGGCTTATTTTTAGTTCTCATTCCTTTTCATTTTTGTTGAGGACACTCTACCTTTATGTCCTAGCATGTGATATTCATGGAAAGTTGGGAGTTCTTTCTTGTTTAATTCCCATTTTTATTGCTTCCTTCTTAGGTAACTTTTGGATTTTTGTGCGATAAATGCTTCATTTTCATCATTTCATTCATTCTATTATTCTTTTTCTTCATCTTCACTTTTATGAGAAGAAGATTTGAGGGCAAGATTCTTTTATGACCGTCACTTTGTCTTCCCACGAGTAATGAGAAATCCGAGAAGCTCATCCAGGCTTAGCTTGTTAAGATCCTTTGCTTCTTGTATGACCGTTACTTTGTCTTCCTACGTTCTTTGTATATACCTAATGATTTTTCTCACCATTTCAACATTAGTATAGGTCTTGCCAAGAACCTTGAAAGAGTTAATGATATTAGTAAAATGAATAAACATTTTCAGAATAGACTCACTAGTTTCTACTTTAAATAGTTTATAGTTATGAACCAACATGCTAATTTTTTACTCTTTGACTTAGTTGGTACCTTCGTAGGTAACCTCAACTTTATCCCATATCTCATTTGTGGATTCACAAGCGGAGATTCTATTGAATTCATTTGTTTTTAAGGCATAATATAAATTACTCATGGCCTTATCATTTATTTGAATGAGTTTAAGATCATTCTTATCTTATTCATGTTCTCCCTTAGCTATTTTAGTGGTGCTAATAGAACTTTTGGCCTTTAAAGAAATGTGAGGCCCATTTACAATGACCTTTTGTATTTCATAGTCTAATGCTTAAAGATAAATCTTCATTATAACCTTCCAATAAGTGTAGAATAGAGGTCTATTACTCGATTGCCCCTCGACAAAGACAGTTCCTATAATATTTGACATATCTTTTCTCTTAGAGTGTTAACTCTATTTTGTAATAGACGAGGCTTTGATACCACTTATTGTCCAGATATTTACCTTAAGGGGGTGAATAGGGTATTTTACAAATAATTACAACTTTTACAAACTTTAAAAATGAATGCAAGAAATACACAAGTATGTAAAAGAGTAGAGAAAGTAAACACAACGATTTTTATGAGGTTCAAAAAACTTCCTAAATCTTTGACTCAAGTATCTCCAATTGAGTTTTTTCACTATCTCGATTTCCTTATAGGTGGTGGTCAAACCTTTACAATAAGAAATCCAAAATTTTCGCCTAGTAAAATATCCCATTTGCCTCACAAGGATAGAACTTACCCACAAATATCACTGCAATGAGAAAATACAAAGTTTTTTTACCAACAAATACTCTTTTCAGGAGTAGATTGGTGTAATACGCACTCATTCTATATAGATTGAATAAATGTAAGTTTAAAGTATTTAAGATGAGTAGAACTTTTAAATCTAAGTTTTCAATAGTTAGATCTAAAGATTTAGAAGTGTAAGCTTGTAAAAAGATAACAATAAATGATTTAGAAAACCTCGATTTATAGCCCTCAAATGAATATGGTTGTTGGATTTCAAAATAGTGTCGTTCTCCCTTTTTCATATGTTCAAAGTTTAAATTTTCAATTGCCAGATTGAAAAAATCAGTCGACTGAATTCACCAATCAGTCGACTGGATCAAAATCCAATCGACTGATCAGCTCAGCTGATTTTTTCATACGAATTGAGGTTCATGTATTCAAGAACAATCAATCGACTGGTTCTTAGAGTCAATCGACTAGTTTTTATGTACACAATTATTTCCTTTAAAAGTCAGTCGACTGAATCTTTAGTTATGTCGATTGTTTGGGACAATGAGTTCAGATTGTGTGTTTGAAATGGTCACTCAGTCAACTGGTTCTCGGAATTGGTCGACTAGTTTTGTCAGTATAAAAATAAGGCTTAAGAATTAGTCGACTAGTTCTTGTAATAGGTCTATTGGTTTTTTAAAACCGGTATTCTTTCTTATTTTTCATAATATTCCATTTTGAAAACCTTTGATCTTTTAACTATTGAAGTATAGCAATGTGTTGTTTTGAAAAATCATTTTAGGATTGGTTCTAGTTAATCATTTTAAATAATAAGAGCGTAACACTTAATGATGAATCTAATACTAAATCACTCAAAACACAAAATAAGAAAAATTAAAAGTCTTCTTTTGACTTGTCTTGATTCATTGAGCTTGAGTGTGTCCACTTGCTTGGATCATCGTAAGAGCTTTCCTCTTGATTAAATTTTGGCTTTGAAACTTGTGCTTTTAGTGGAGTCTTTAAGTTTGATGAATTTTTTCAGTTTTTGGTCAAAAATCTTCTTTGACCTAGATGACCTATTTCCATTGCTACTAAATAAACATTAGTCCATATAAACAATGCTTTGTTATTATCAAAATTACTAAGATATCCTTGGTTGAAAACCTTTAGAACTAACACTAATAATTACAAACTCTATATAAACTTTTGAAATGAATTGTCAATATATACAGAGTAGGAAGAAAATGTTACAAACATTGTAACTCAAATTTCCTAACTTGATGAGAAATGAAAAAATGATGCAGTGTGGGTGGCCAAATTTGCTTCTGCAATGCTATATTCCGACTGTATTGAAGTCCTCGTGCTCCAATTAACTTTTTCATTGATTTAATACTTTATTAAGTGGATTGATTTATTAATACCATAGGTTATTTTTATTAAATATTAAGTTCATATTTATTTCGGACTTCATATTTGGTTTGTAACCGTTTTATAAAGGTAACTTTTTAAAACCTATATAAAAGGGTCCATCCCTTTTTTATATTATTATTTAAAATACATTTTTAAAATAGGTGTGAAAGAAATTACAGATGGAGAATGACTACAAAAAGTGAGTTTCAACTTTGCATCCGAAAGGAGGCCATTATTTCTAATGAATTGATAAACGTAGTATGAAAATGATAAGGAGAATCCAACACTTTAATTTTTTTAGTAATCAATAAATAAGGAGACTTTTCACTTAAAAAGAAAGAAACTCTCAAATTTCAAAACTAAAATATTAAAAATAAGAACTGTTTTATAACATATTTACAGGCTAAGAAAATTACTAATCCTAATACGATACTAACTCTTTTTACTAGTATAATAACAACTAATCTTAATAGGATACTAACTCCTTCTACTAGTATAATAGCAATTATTAATACTGAAGGAAATACAAAAATAAACACAAATGGGTGTTCAACCCGGTTACCTCTTCGAATCAAGAACAACAGAAGCGAAAACGGAAGAGGCGTATTGTATTACGAGCTTTCTTATAACACCACGAAGATCCTTGGAATGCTGCAAGAGATCCTCCTCGTCAAATAAGACGGCTACAAGATTGAGTCAGAGAGAGCATCATTCAAAACCTTACGTGATAATTTGTGATACTACAAATGGATGAATTTATTACGCTTAAGCAAACGCATATTTGTTTATATCCCATGACCACAACTAATGGGAAAACTACAAGACTTACGTGATAATGTCTAAGTCGGTTAAACCAACCAGAATAGGTAAGAGTTTTAACCACATATAATCTCTTATCATAATTATCATGATCCGCACAAATCTTATGGATGCCAAATGGACTCGGGTCCACATGAACCAATGTCCAACATCTCCCACTTATCCACATAGGTTGAGTCTAAGCTCTCTACATCACCTTCCACATACAGGAAATGGATCTTGCGACCAGGCAAGAAGGATCGGGGTAGGAGTAATATATTAAGCTACCATCAAACTAACATAGTACCTCACTGCAGACACATAATTGATCTCTTCTATGCCCTAGACTATTCTGTTACACTAGATTCAGTATTCATTATCCCCTACGAGAACTAATCTCAGCGTGATGTATGGACCAACTAATATATATTGTACTCATGATCATATTGATAAACACAGAAACTAACATGATCGCTCGGACAATGAGTCACAACATAATAGTGTATTATAGAACTATCTTCCCTAGTTACTCACGTTAATCCAATCAAACTCAACTGCTTTCCTAGACATGTTCCGCCGGACCGCATTGATCATGGTCCTTTAACAACATGCTAAAGTAGCAACATCAAGCTCTCTTTTCATAATTTAGTCCCAGGTCACAAAGGGCACAATGGAATTCAAAAAGGTTCCCAGAGCTGACACAGTAACAAAACAGGGATATATTTGTTCACACTCTTTTTTAAAGGTCACATTAATAACACATATAGTATATAATGTATACTATGACAAAGATCCCACTCAATTAGGCATGTCAAACTCATTCTCAAAATTATATAATGCCATACGAATCTTAGTCTAGTCACTATCCAGTGCCTGTTGCTATTTCAACGCCCCTCGTCATTATCTCAGCGCTTAACCGGAACACTCCAAGTTAATCACTCTCCTAGCGTCTATTTGAAAGTTCACATTCAGCTTTCTTCAGGTTAAATGAGGTGTGTGGTTAACCTTCATGCTTTATTTTTTAAAAGAATCTCATCTTGACCCTCATTGTTAAGGTGACATATATGATAAAGATGAATTCTCCCTCCAACCAAGAATTCATGTGAGAGAGCCAATAAAAACATGTTGACATCTTCTATGTATGCTCACAACATAAAAAAATTGTCTCAACATACACACAAAATCATATAATGATGAAATAATGTCACATGTGTCTAATATATCGAATCCAAAATAAATCCAACCATTAAATGCAAGATGTAAAACATCACTAAGTATGGGCTTAGGACCACTTCCCTTTGCGCAACTCTATCTCAAACATGTGTAGTGAAAAATAATGTCAATATGTTTGGTTCTCCCATTACCGTTATTGGTCTATCAGCCCACTAACGAGTCTAAGCTTCCAGCCTAGTGGCGAGTTCGCACGGTTTTGTCCTTATGAACCCTAAGTCTAAAAGACACCAAAAAAAGGGAAAGACATCGCCTACACTTATATCCCTCAAGATTGTAAAGCTTATTAATAATGTGGAATAATGCTGCGACGAATGCAATACTTGTATATGTGCTAGAGTTGTCGTACAATCATAGTTGATGAACATATCGTCCTACCTACACAGCACTACTAGGATCTCCACAACCAAACTACTGCCTCAATTGCGATAACCAACCATGTATCTTTTACATCACTTAGCTATCAAAGAAACCAATTAACTAAAGTTCAATGAGCAAACACTAAGTTGCTTTTATAGTTTGACCATCTATATGGGCAAAGCACTAAGCTGCTTTAATTATTTGACAATCTATATGAGCAAAGCACTAAATTGCTCTAATTATTTGACAATCTATATAAGCAAAGCACTAAGCTGCTTTAATAATTTGATAAGATCAAAGCACTAGGATACTCTGATAATTTGACCATTCATATGAGAAAAGCACTAAGCTACTCTAATAATTTGATAGGAGCAAAACACTAAGTTGCTCTAATAATTTGACCATCAATAAGAGTTGCAAAAATAATCGAGTACACATCCTAGTACACTTCAAAATCTTAACTATGCTCGAATAGGAAATTTCACAAAAATATCTCTTTCCATACTAATCCAATTACAATGATCAAAACTATAGTATACCCATATCAATTTGTCGATAAGTTAGGGCTGTGCTAACAAGATCGCTTATAGATTTCTCAAGACAAAACAAGAAATCCCTCAAGGCAATCTTCATGGAACTCAAATCCAAGCATAGTCTACTTCACCTATGTCATCCTTAATACAAGACAACCACCTCCAAGTGGTGACAACTAATTCCATATATGTCAGCAACCACACAAAAGATTAAAATGCTTTCTTTGGACTATTTGTGGTTTCCTCGATCATGATGAAGCCAAATGCTCGTTGAAATCTAAGGATCCACTGACTTGATAATTGCTTTTGGTCACAAGTGAACAATTAAGCAAGCAGATTTTGCGCTTTTTGTTCATTAACCTTAAAGTCTAAAATTTCATAGACGATTACTTTAGGTCACAAATGAACACTTGAGCAAGCATACTTTGCGTTTTTTGTTCATTGACCTTAAAGCCCAAAACTTGATTCACGAAGAATCACCATCTAATTCTCCACAAAAGAGATAATCTCTAAGTCCATCTAGAAAGTTTCTAAGATCCAACGTGTGCGACAATCATTGAAATAAAGTGGATAGAGACAATTCTCACCACTAGGGAGAATCTCTCTTTTCATAATCAATACCCCGTTGGGATAAAACATTTTCAAAAAAGATAGGGTATAAACACTAGTTAATCACTCCTACATAAAAAAAAAGAGATAAACCATTCTCAAAGTTTGATTCTTTGTTAATTTAGCTCAACTTATCACTCATAGCAACCATCCTTACACTATTAGAATTGAAAAATTTTGCCTATACATAAGAAAAAATATTCACTTAAACATGTGGAGTAATGGCTAAAATTCATCCCTTCAATCTCACAAAGACGATGAGAAAAGATTTTACATTTGCTTCTACATAACTAAGGATCTTAAGAATCTTCCTCTAGTGGTACAATCCCAACTAATGGTACACTCCCACTAGACGGTAAGTCACTCTCACTATCTAAAACATTATCGGTGATTCTAGAATGAGATAACAATTTTCTACCCACGCCGAGAGATGATGTGACTTCTATAAATTCCATTAACCCACAAAGTTAAAGATCCTTTAAAGTTTTCTCATTGTACAACTCAATTTAGTTATTCCTTAACTTGGGGTATTCAATTAAGAATCCAATGGCCCTCTAAATTTTCAAAACGAATATTTTAAAAAGCTAACATTTTAAAGAATTAGGGGCCAAGTTTTCACAAAAATATTAAATAACATGAACAAATCACATAAACCCCAAAAAGGTGATAAGCCCTCCAAATTAGGCTTTTCACCATTCTCAAGCTTAAAGGAAACTGACTATTAGGGCACTTGGTTAAAGAAATAGGCCACACAAAAAATATTTGCACCATCATTGACCTAACCGTATTTAACAAAATCCATTTCCTAATTTTTCTCACTTAATTATCTTAAACTAATCAGACAAGTACTCTCGCTTACAATTAGTGTGAAGAATTTCTGAATTCTTCATTTTGAAATGCTCAATCTCTTGAAAAATGCTCAAAGCAACTAATGCTTATAGAAATGCTCAAAGCAACTAATGCTTGAGTGTTACGCCCCGAATTTCCACAAACCTAGGGAGTGAGTGAAAAGAAATAAGAAAAGTAAATGAAAGGTCATTAAGGTGAATTAAATTAACTTTCCATTCCTTCCCCCCGTGTTTCTCCAAAATTGTAAGTGAAGACTTGCCATTTAACTCAGCCAAAATGATCTCCTAATGTTACTCAAGCATCTCTCCTAATTAATATTTAAAATAGTTTAAGTCATGTTCAAAAACAACTTCCAAAATAGCCCACCCAATGTCTCTAAATATGCCATTGGATAATGGTCCAAATGGGCCCCAAATGCCCTAAAACATGAGCCAAAAGTAAGTCAAACATCCTACCTAAAATGGTCCTAGTAAGTGGCCAACCATGGCCTTAAAAACATGAATAAAAAGTGTCCCAAAAGAAATGCCCAACATGGATTGATGTAGTGGCCTAAAGTAGCCTAAAATGGGTTCAAGAAATTAGGGTCAAACATGTAATTAAATGGCCTTGAAAGGCAGGTCACGAAATGTCATGACATGGCCAAAGTAGTAGTAGTGCAACAAGGTAAGCAGCAGCGCGTGCAGCAGGGCAAGGCAGGGGCAAGGCATGCAAGCAGCAGGCTGGGCGCCCAGGGCGCCAGCAAGTAGCGCGAGGCAAGCACGCACGCGCAGGCGTGCTTATGGGGGGGCCGACTGTGGCCTGGGCTGTTTCTGCACTGTTTCACTGTAGCGACTGAGAGCAAAAATTCTATTTTTCTACAGAATTATTGTTTATGGCTACAAGCAAATTTCCCTATTTTCAAAATTTTTTTCCAAGTTTTTCAAGCCACTTTTCTTCCATTTTAGCCTATTTCTTCAAGGTTTCTAACCCTCTGTTTTGAGTACTTTCCACACCTATTTAAATGGCATTTTACACATTTATTTTCTTTCCCTTAATTTCACTAAAATTTTGACATAACTTCCTTTGTTTTCTAAGCCTTTTTCCCACCTAATGTTCATGATACTTCATATGCATAAACATGACACAACCCACCCTCACTCGTTGGCCACAATTCATGTAAATTAAATACATATCGCCTAATTATACAATCCATCATGCATAAACTTACACTTGAACTTAAAATCACAAACTTCATATTCATTACAATATACAAGGTCTTTTCCATTCTTTTCATAATACACAAATTTTCTACAATACCATTTCATATGGTTTAGGGCTTATGCCTTTGTACAACATCAAAATATACCCCAAGGGCCAAAAATCCTCTGTGGCCCATGTCTCATCTGTTCTTCAAGACTTCCTCAAGTCTCAAGTACCAGGAGCGTCATCTGTAATATGATATCCCACGAGGAGTCAGCAGAACTACTGGTATGACACAATGCTAATGCTAGGAACAAATTTAAGACGTGGCATGTGCAAGTGTACATTTTAAAAGCTATACATCTACCCATTCATCAATGCAATGCAAAGGTGATATGCATGACGCACACATGCAAACTCTATGCCATACCCATGTCTCGCTTCATGGCCCTTCCCCATTGGACACGAGTACCAATCTATTTCTCACTTCACGGTCCATCCCTGTTGGCATGAGTACCAATGGCCAATTTTGGGTTTTTCACCACAGGATCTACACCTTCATAATGCATAGCACCAAAGTGCTCAACTCACGCTATGCTTCCAATGATTGACACTATGCCAACATGCTTTGATTTTTGTTTTTATGCAATTCAATGAAACATTACATCAACACATGGAGCATGACTTAAAATATGCCTCATTCATAAAGTAAAGCATAACTTCAAATTCACAACACTTTGTCTACATGAATATAAGTCACAATTCAATGAATTAAACATATGATCAAGTTTCATGTTCATTGCTTTAACAATTTCTCAAAGAAAATACAAATACACAAACTACCAACTCATGGAATAAATCATAACTTTTAAACCACAAGAGTTTTTCTACATGAACATGAGCTAGAATATAATAATCCAACACATATGCAAGGTATACCTTCATCATAGTAACAAATTGTCAAGAAACTCAAAGAACACAAAAGTACCTAAACTACCAACTCTAAGTTTTTAAAGAAACTACCACCTAAGTGATTTTCTAACATCAAGTAAACACCTAAATCATTCAATCAACACATAGAAAGGCAAGGAAACTTAAATCTATTCCTAACTTAGCAAAATATCATACCTAAAATGATTTTTATCAAACCGAGGGAGTTATGTTTGCTGCGTAGCTAGACCAATCAGTGAGAATATAGCCCTTGATAAGAGGAACAACTTCTTAGAAGGAAGTCTTGCAAGAATCTTGGCCGAAGAGTGTGTTTTGGTGTTGAAGCTTGGAGAACCTTGGGTTTTTCTTCACTTTTCTCCCATGCACGACTTCTGCTCTGAATCTCAGACCAAAATATGAAAAAAAATACACTAAGGGGTTGTATTTATAGTGGAGGGCAAAAGTACAAAATGACCCTTTTGTCCTTAATGAATCCAGGACCCCGTTACACTATAACCTGTCCCGAAACGCCTCAATCCGACATTTTGTTTTAACCAAAGTTCTTAAAATTATTTTAAATGAAAATTTTCAAAAAAAATTATTTTCGCTTGCGGCTGGGTTTGGCCAGTTCCACCTGGGGCCACCTAGGATGCCCTTCTTGTCCAATTTTTGAAATTATCTCCGAATAGGCTCATATTTTTAAAAGATGTGTATTTTAGTATTCTAAGCATATTTCTCTTCTATGGCATACTCAAAATATGCTTTTATATATGACTTACATCTAAATGTGTATGTATAGTGCCTTACCGTCAAATGGTGCATGAATAGTGCTCTACCGGCAAAACGAAAAATTCACTCTCATTTTTCCAGGTCTCTACATCCTTCCCCCTTTAAATAAATTTCATCCCGAAATTTAGAAATGTACCTCTCCGACAAAACTTAGAAAAATCAATATAAAATGTGTTATAACATAGAGACGTGCAGTCTTACCTATGAATCCTTCACCTCTCCCTTTGCCAGGCGATGTGGAATGCATTACCCTCTCCCATTACCCTCTCCCCCCAAAGGAACCTGGACCACTTGGGTGGGCGTGCAGCAGCGTGCAGACATCTCCATACTCCCTACTAGGATCTGGTTCTGATCCCATCTGTAACGGCCCACTCCATATGGCACGACGCATAATGAAATCCTCAACCATGTTGACTTATCCATTCTAATTTCCCAAAATCCATCCAAGCATCATGACCCACCTCAATGATGCAACATAAAAAAAAAAATTCTCAATGCTCACAAGGATACCTCAATGCCTCTCACACATGTGATGACCATCTAACTAACCTCAAATCAAGTTATGCAATCATCTAGTAATTCATCACAATGGCATCAATATATCACTTGCACTTCAAGATCAACCCAATAGAGTACATGTGAAAGGTCAAGCTTATACTTCCTCAACATCGATACATGAAAGACATCATGAACCCTAAATAACTGTGGCGATAACGCCAATTGATAGGCCACTTCTCCAACACCTTTTTCCAATCAAGATCTTGCAAGGATCTAAAACACTCACGTTGAGTTCTTGATTAATTAAAAGAATCCGTCGATCATATGAAACTTATCACATTACATTCAGAAACTATTCTACACGTTGGATTCATCATTTAGTCATTTCGTCATAAGTCCTCAAATTGAGTTTTCAACTCATATAATTTCACAATCATCACAAGATACATTATCAATTCATTCTATGGAGAATTCATTCTCCCTACAATAGCTATCTCCCAAGTGAATCATCAGAATGTCCCAAATTAATTCATCACCATTAGTGTTCACTCATCACGTAAATTTATGATTATAATCCATCAGCTATCAACTAGGAAAAAACAAAATAGAATGGGCATGCATCAACCCTACTAACAAAATGACTTTTATCGTCAAAGAAATATAATAGAAAACCTCACCCTTGAAGATCAATCCAACCACTATGTGGCCACTAATAGGAAATAGTCACAACAAAATTCCTAGCACTTTCATACTCTACTAAAAATTAAAAGCCATCAAATGCACTATTATAATTCTCAGTAGCCAACCACAGTTCAATATGCATATCTATAAGTCACTCCATCCCCGAGACATACTATCTCTAACTAATCTTACATTCCAAGAGTATCCATCAATATTGGCAATAAATCATAACCCAATATTAACAATAATCCACCATTTCTGTTCACAAGTCCTTGGACTTCCACAAGATCATTCAATTTTCAAATTGAAATTTCCATTCTCAATTTACACGTTAAGCAAAATCTGAAATCATACTCACCACCAGCTTGACCTAACCATGCCATTCACAATTCACTCTTCATATCAACAACACTATCATCAACTAATAGTTCAACAATCTAATTCATCAAAGATAAATTAAAATCTCTTCTACCCCGTATCCAAGGTATATTCCATACACACTCCCACATATGGTTAAAAATTTTTTCATCTTCATCCTTTTAAGCTTTTAATTCCATGCATTATCTAATGACATGTTCCAAAATACGACATACACATGTAAGCACATATGTACCCAATCCATGGGTGTATATAAAAACAAAAACATGCAATACAGATCTCTTACACATTAAAGAATTTAACATACTTCATTTATACTCACATACTTTACAGATACATTAAGAAAAAAAAATCTCATACATAACACATCTAACAAATCAATCAAACCTTGACAAATACTAAAGATGCATTATGTTTCCATCATGTAATTAGTACATACTCATGCAAGTTCACCTTAGTTCATTCATTTTTCCTTGTTGCCTTAAATCATCTTATTAGGTATCTTTTACCTTTTTCCTGTATACAACTAAGTGATAACCCTTTATGGATCATAGCTACTTTCGTTACTAGGTGATGGATTGGCCAGTCCATACACTTGTAACTCAAAACTTGCTACCAATTCAGTATATTCATAATATAATTTCAAGTGATCCTAACCACATGGGTTTATGACCTAGTATATACCTTTCTACATCATATGCTTATAACAGTTAATATTCATTTAATCATTCATACATACATAACATGGTTAAGCATACTTTTATACATGCATTACTACCAATCCAATCTGTTTAGATATCATAGTCGTAATACTGTAACCCTATGAATATCGGGTACTAACCTAGCATACACACATTGGATCAACAAACAACATTCAACAGCTAACACGTAGCCTACCACATAAATACTTAAGTATGGATCCATCCTAAGAATATACATATACACGAATAAATATACAACTTACCATATAGGTAACTAAGCATATAGCCTACCTCATAAATCACTAGGTCTACTATATAGATATAAGCATCTATCCCTAGTTCATCAAAAATCAAGCATACCATATATTGAAAAATTTCACACAGAAAAGTAACAAGTACTGACCTAATCATGTAATCCAAACCAGTCCAATTAAGTCGAGCTCTCTTCTAACTCATAACAAAGTCCATCCTAGAATATCCACGGACACCCCATAAATAAAAACTATCCCCCCTCAGGAGTACACACCGTCACTCTTCCCCTATAGCAGTCTATACTCACCTGAAAAACAAACAACCAATACGTCCTTAATATAATGCCAAAACTAGGCATGTCAAGTAGAATGAAATCAAAATAAAGGACGCGGTCAGCTATCTCTATCGAGCAATCTCTACAGCTTCTTGTCAGTGTCACACTACCCCAAGTATATTCACATAATTTATATCTTAAACACAAGACTCTTATTCAAAAATTTACATCATCCAACTCTTAACATTGTCATAGAATTTCCTGCAAAGCAACAACCAATATTTACCCTATATTCTATCATAATTATGTTATCACTCTTACAACTACGCTAGAACTAAGTTCATGATCCACACTTTAATTTGGTCCAATTCAAGCAACTCTTTATTTTTACTAGGCTTATTTTCATAGGTTCATTTAATCAATCCACTACTCTTATCACAACTAGTATCGATCATTTTATAGGACTAGGTAAGACAATAGTATTCATCTCTAGGTTACCTCTATAGTCCACTATAAGATAACATATTCCAATTCAATAAAGGAATCATTACAACCTCTACCTTTCCGATTTACATTTCTTGAAGTTATCAATATTCACCCTAAGCCCGAAATAAAAATTCAATTACATCATAATCTGGATCAATCCATATCCATATTTCCAAACCATTCATGTTTATACAATTCTCCTAAGACAAAAGATCATTACTCATTACCTAATAACCTAACAAATCCTATAAACACACTTGTTTAATCATGATTTATAAAACTCACATCAACCACCTCCATTCATTGTTTACAATAAGCGAATAATACGGAGTTCTAACACAGTCTTTCTAAAAAGAAAAAAAATTCATTTAAGCAATACAACACACACATGCCTAAGTCATGCTAGTATTCAACTAGTCCAACTAACTTAAGGTCTAAATTTCATCCACTGTTCCAAGAAATTAGATCACATACCATGTTATCACATACGGTCATACCAATATACATATCATCCATATCATACACCACATTACATCAAATCACGTAATCACGCATCATAGTATATCATCAACTAACACATAATCACAACAAGACATGCATCAAGTATAGATAATCACAGGACACATAAGATCCTACCACACACCACAGACAGTTCATACTAAGTCACAGACTTTCCTCTAGGGTCTCATGGTGTTCAATCAACACCCCATCGTCGCTAGGTATTCTCAAACTAGAGCTCTAATACCGAGCTGTCAGAGTCTACACGTTACATAAGGTTTCCAAAAATTTTCAAATTACGCGTCGTGTTCCCATTGTGTTTAACAACACCCTATGGTCCCTAAGTATTCGAACCTAAGCTCTGAAACCACGATGTCACACCCTGAATTTCCACAAACTTGGGGAGTGAGTGAAATGAAATAAGAAAAGTAAATGAAAGGTCATAAGGTAAATTTTAATTGCTCATTCATTCATTTCCCCATGTTTTTTCCAAAATAAAAATGAAAATCCATTAACTAGACTAACCCAAGATAAGTCCCAAATGGTAGTTAAATATCTCCCTAACTCATGGCCAAAATTAATCTAAGGCATGTTCAAGAGTGGCCTTCAAGATAGCCCCAAAATGTCTTTAAATATGCCTTGGGATAGTGACCCCAAATAGGCCTCAAAATTCCCTAAGACATAAGCCAAGAATAGGTCAAAAAGTATACCAAAAGTGGTCCAAGGAAGTGGCCAAACATAGCCCCACAAGGTGACCAAAAATAGCCCAAGAAGGGTGGCCAAACATGCCCAATAGGGAGCCCAAACATGGTCCAAAAATGTGTCCAAACATGGCTCAAAAAGGTGCCCAAACATGGCTTAAAAGGTGGCCAAAGGGCTGGTGTCAGGGGGGCGTCAAGTGACTGGGCAGCATGGCAAGACAATAGGCAGCAGGGCGAGTGCACGGGCAAGGCACGCCGGCGCGCCCGCGATAGGCATGCCAGACCTGCCCAACAGCCCGCAGCCGTCCGCAGCCGCACGCCTTACGATCCGCGCGTCCAGTGTGTCCTTGCCCTGTCTGTCGCGCTCGAGCTCTATAGGCCCGTGTGCGCCCTACCCGTGCATCCTCCGCGCGCCCTACTGCCTGCTGTCTTGCCATGCTACCCAGCCACCTGACACCGCCCTGACACTAGCCCTTTGGCCACCTTTTGAGCCATGTTTGGGCACCTTTTTGAGCCATGTTTGGACATATTTTTGGACCATGTTTGGGCACTTTATTGGGCCATGTTTGGCCACCCTTCTTGGGCTATTTTTGGTCATCTTGTGGGGCCATGTTTGGCCACTTCCTTGGGCCACTTTTGGTATACGTTTTGACCTATTCTTAGCTTATGTCTTAAAGCATTTTGGGGCCCATTTGGGGTCATTATCCCAAGGCATATTTAAAGAAATTTTAGGGCTATCTTGAAGGCCATTCTTGAACATTCCTTAGACTAATTTTGGTCATGCGTTAAGGAGATATTTGACTACCATTTGGGACTTATCTTGGGTGAGTCTAGTTAATGGATTTTCATTTTCATTTTTGGAAAAACATGGAGAAATGAATGAATGAGCAATTAAAATTCACCTTATGATCTTTCATTTACTTTTCTTATTTCATTTCACTCACTTCCCGGATTTGTGGAAATTCGGGGCGTGACATTGAGTTAGGTGAGCAATTATACTGCGAGTAACAAAGTAAGAAAATAATAGTTTCTACTATGTGCCCAATTTTCATAACATTATGAGTTCGCATATGCTATCAGGACTGACTCTAATGTATAAGGAGTAGGTCTACCTTACAAAAAAGGTTTCCTATAGGCCTTTTCAATCAAATAGGGTTTACATATCAATTGATTGATTTTTGTGAGTGGCCCCAACAGGTCTTCTCAAGCTAATCTATCCATCCAATCTAGTTCAACGTGTTCATGTTATTGCTAAAAAAATTACATCGTGGAAAGCCATAAAGAGATAAGTCCAAGACTATCAAATAATCCAATGAGATAGAGCCACTATCATACTCATATAATGAAGCTGCTTCTAATGGTAGATCAAACAAATCAATCTAGAACGATTATTCATAGAGAATAAATAATTCCATTTAGTCCCAAAGACTAAAAATTAAATATGAGAAAAGGATAAAAATCAATGGGGTAAGAGGTGGACTAAACAACTAGTCAAACACCAATATCCACTTATTTTATTAGAAGGGCATATGTTTCTCAAAGAAATTAATCAGCTCACCTTTGTGACAATTAGTTCTTATGCTACCAATTGTGCACAATGTACAAAACATTATGAATGTTTGTAAAGTCGCGTTCTCTATGGGCCATTTTAAATCTCTTACTCAATCTCTTCTCTATTTTGAATAAAATGGTCAACTTTGACTCAATATACTTAGGAGCAATGTCACGACCCGAAACCCACCCTATGCGGATCTCGTGTCGCGGGGCCGACCCGAAGGCCGTCCCTACTTTTTCCATTCCTGTATCATAGTACTAATGTGCAAAGTACTAAAACCTCAAAACAATAACAGCGGAAGTCTTTTCAATACACAATGTTAGTGAAAGTCTTTACAATACATAATATGGTTCTACATAAACAAAATAAGAACCAAACATGACCAGCACCCGAGGGTGGTGAATACATGGGAGAACTAAAACATAAACTGATGCATTTCCTCAAATGTCCTTCTATGTCTTTAAACTCCTACCGGGGTCTCGCGGCATCAGTACCTGAAATGGGGGTGAGGAGAGTGGAATGAGCTACAAGAGCCCAGCAAGTAAATACAGATCTCCGACACTGGTATCGAGGATCATAAAAGAATATGAATCCAAGAACAAGAATATGATAGCCAATCATAAGAAATAAGATGCTATGATAGCCAATGGGAACAGTTGTCATAAGGGCCAATAACAATAGAACACAATGTACAATTAGGAGTAAGGGACATAACATCAACATGAAACTCTTAACATGTGAACAGTGGCAAATGAACAGTGGGATCTCAATGTGTGATCAGTAGGAAAGGCATAACAATGTCCTGGAATTCTCGACGATAATACAATAACAAGAAAGTACTGCCATTATAATTGATCACAATAAATCAATAAAGGAATATCTCGCAATACAAGATAATCACAAGAACAATGTAATTCAACAATTTTAGTTGAGCAATCGTATAAGAGATGCTTTTGTTCTGTGTCAGGGCTTGATATGCCCTCGGTCCTTGGGGGCCCGGTTTACCCCCTTCAGTGCATTCCAGTGCATGGCCATATGTCCGTTCACGGACTTGACCCGAAGGTCTTCAGTGAATTTAAAAGCATCGGAGGGATATTGTGACTGAGCACAAATCCTGTATACATAAACATTTCATGATCATAAATGATTCCATAAGAGTATATAAAATGGAATATCATCAATTCAATGGAAACATAACAATAGGCATTTGAAAGTACGGTTCAACATGATAACAATAGTGCAACAATAAATCAATGTCCACCAGATAGAACAATATCACATTGTGGAGACAATAACATCAGATACGCTCAGGAGTACAAGTTTGGCAGTAAAAGAATGAACTTGGCTTGATAACACCACATGGAAGAGAAAGGGTATCTACTTACCTCTAATGCATTGCTAAATCAGTCTTCTGTAGGTTTTCCTTTTCCCGTTGAGTTCCCTATATATCAGTAAATACGTTTCAGAATAATTTCTATTCACCAAATTCTATGCCTTGCTATGATCAGTATTTCTAATACTTATTTAGACTTTTATATGTCCGTTGTTCTCGGAACCTCTTTTCATAATTTTGACATTACCAATAGATTCGGAAGGTTCAGAATAATAAAAATTCACTAATTATTTAATTCAATCGGAGTCCATTTGACTCACCTTTGAAGCAGGGGTATTTTGGTCATTTTTACAAGTCGTAACTTTTTGAGACTCCGTCTCGTGAAACGGACCTCACCATTGGACTCAGAGCATGCGAGATAATAAAAATTGACTATTCATTTGCCCTATTTGGACCTCGTTTGACCCACTTTTGAGTCAGGGGTATTTTTGTAAAATTAACATTTTTCTGTTGGGCCTTAGTGGAATTATCTATAACTTTTGGGGTCAAAATGTAAATAGCCAGAGTTGCGGTCTGAACCATTGGGTTCACTGACTAGAAACCCTAACCGGTTCGGTTCTTCACTGAACCAAACGGTTCAGTTAAATTTAGAGAACCGGATTAACATATCCACCCTAACCACCTTATCCATGGTTTGGATAACCCCCAAACCCCATCTCTATTTATTGTCTCTGCAACCAAACAGCCCAATTGATTTTAATTTTACATTCAAAACGACATAGCATCACTGCCCCTAATCATTTTCGGTCGGGTCCCGACCCGGTCCGACCCAAACCCGGTCCCGTTATGACCCGAAGAAGCCCCCGTTAATCCGGTCGTCTTCTCCGGTGGGTTTTCCGGCCACGGACGCCGGAATAGCGAAATTCCCTACGGATCTCACTGATTTCACGTCCGTTTCCTACTGTTTTCGTTCCAAATGAAATCTAACATTGTAAGGAACATTTTAGGACCAGTTTTAACCTCCAACATCGCCGGTTTCACGCACCCATTTCCAGTTTCCGGCGTTGCACCGGTGAGGGAATAACTGGCCACAGAATGGCCATTTCTTGACCATTTAAGCTGATTCGAAGTGCGTTGGGTCCCTAGAGACGTTTCCTATCCATATTATGGTTCAAATCTTGATTTGGTTCCACCAATTGTTAAATCACCATTGCCAGCCGTAACCCAGTTCTGGTTTTTTTTCTTATTTTTCTTTCCTATTTCGCGTCCTACCAATTCAGTCATGAATTCTATGATAACAGGGATGATAACAGAGAGTAAAACTAAAAAGATTAAGATGAAACAGGTTACCTATCATTAGCCGATTTCTTGAATTTTAATTTCAGTCCTTCCTTTCTCTATTCTCCTCTTCTCCCTCTTTTCTTACGATTCAGTTTTTATTTCTCTATTCCCTTCCTCTTTCCCTTTAATTCTTTCAACCGATTCCTCAGTCGGTGGCCCTTGCCACTTGTAGCCATGGTGGCAGCACACTCATGCACACAAGACACCTCACACACATAGCTTTCTCTCTTTCTCTCCTCCTCACACGTTGCACCTTAGCCCTCTCTTGCCGATTTCCCACTCGGTGGCTTTGCCACCTCCTCATCATGCAAGGCCCACATGACACACACTTACATACCTATTATATATATATATATATATATATATATATATGCAACTGTATAAATAATATTACCTTGATACATTATGTATGTATAGATATTTCGTATATATTTCCATTTAATTTTGTGCATGCACGTATTACATAATTCAATTGGCGGTTTATTCGGGTAATTAAATATTTTATAGCCCGGTCCAGCCCGGCGCACATGCTATATCCCGGATCGGGATATTACATTCTTACCCCCTTAAAAATAAGTTTGTCCGCAAACTTAGCAGTTCTAACTCAATGGTTTTCGTGGTTCTTCTAACATCACGGTATAACTTAGATAGGCTGTTACATTAACTAGATAAAGATTTTCTGCTGAGAATCAAGTTTTACTGTCACGTTAGATAAAGTTTTACAGTCACATCAAATCAAGTTTTACTGTCACATTAGATCAAGTTTTACAGTCACATCAAATCAAGTTTTACTGTCATATTAGATCAAGTTTTACAGTCACATCTGTAACTGTACTACCCTCTTTATAATTCCACGTATGCTTCGAAACCTTCCCATGAAACACAATTTCCTTCCTATGATTCTTTTCGGCTTCTGTAATTTAAGATATCTTTTGATGAAGGAAATTTTAAAATTTCTAAACGTAGCTTGACAAAACTCTATCCATTCAGTCTACTAATATGTCTAGGGTATGTATATCATTTGAAATGATATTATGTGGAACTCATAGGGTTCATATCGGCTTCTATGTATCATTTCCTCTACAATCAATCTGTTATTCTATTAATCGTTCCTTGACCTCAAGTCAGCTATGTAAGAGTATTTGTATCCCTAATCTATATTTCACATGTTCTGTATCTAACACGTTTCAATGATAGTCCTCTTGACGGTCACGTAAGCAATGAGTCAATGGTCCAGGCGTTCAGTTTCTACATTCAGTTAGTAACATATGGGAACACATTAAATGTGTAACATAACATAGAAGATAGACCAATCATAAGTAACCCTAAAAGTATCATTTTCCAATAATGTATTTTGATTAACTGTTACTCATCACCTGTATCACCTTTCAAGGTGTCATTCCTCTGTCTAGATATCACAGTTAATTTATTACCTTTTCAAGGTATTTTCATTTCATTTAGATATTACTATTAGATTCACTATTTTTCAAAGCATCATGTTTCCAATTCTATATTACATTCTATCCCTCAATGAGCACTAATCGTTTCCCTCGTTTATTATGAAACATAATTTAATTCTCACATATTCTCACTGTATAGAAAATCAACAAGTTCCTAATCCGTACATAGAATTTCAATTCTCAATAACTCTCGTAATATAGATTGATCGTTCGATCATAAACATCAAGTCTGTAGACTAGATATAGTAATTTAATTCTTAAGGCTCCCTTAGTACAGAACAATCATTAACCATAACTCAATAAATATCAAGTACATGTTTCCATAAGATAAAACAATTTTAAGGATTTCTAGATTCAATATTACTATGATTCCTTCCAATTTCTTTTAAGTATGACTACTATTTCCTACTCAAGTTTCTCTTATCTGTCTATATCATTTATCGAAACCTCCTTCAGTATTGTCAATGTCAAATTTCAAGAATTCTCATCACTTATCCTTAAGTACATTACTATCCTTAAGGGTCACTAGTCAATAATCATCAATTTTCATTTTAATATGTAATCATTTTCCAAGACTAGTTGACTTTTAATATCTTAACTTGCTTTTGTCTTTCGACAGCCCCCAATTCATTTAATGTGTTTCAATACACCAAGTTCTTTCTTGGATCAGTTAAACTATCCACTTATGATCTGTACCTCCTATATTCTGTGTATATTATTCATTTCTAATGATTCCCCCAGTGTATAATATTCAGTGATAATGACTCTTTCAAGAGTTGACATTTATTCAATCTTGTCTATCGAGTAATCATTCCTATCTATAACAGTATGTAATTCATTTTAAAGATTATAAATCTTACATTTATTCTATCATTGTTCCCTGAAATTTATTAATTATGAAATCACTTGGCTCATCAATGTCTTTTAATTTTACAAGTGAATAATATGTCAATTTAACACCCGTATATCTATGTTACATACTCTACTTGTTTCATGCATAACATCTATCATCAATCATCATCCCTGAACAGTTAACATATAACCTCAGAGTTCTGTCTCTATGTTCAGCTAGCAGTAAATGTTGAAATTATAAATCAGTATGTAGAGTAATATTTAACAATATTGAGCATTTGTAAACAACTGTAAATAATAGCTGCGACTACTGGTACAGTAGCCTAATCGTCTCCCAATTCGCTGTAAAAGATCAATGGTCAGAATTCACGTACAAGTCTATTTATCATGTCAGGATTTACTCTATTTGACATTAGTAATACCGGTGCATCAATCTCATCTCCCATGAACCACTATTTCAAAACTGTTTTAACACTAAATCTTTTAATACCAGCTGAGCCTAAGAATTTGACTTAATGCTCCAATCATTTCCTAGCATCACTAGGTTTGGTAGGATAAATGTAGTGATATTGTAGCATTGTAATCCTCAAGTCCTCTGGGGTATACATCGTTCTAACAGGATCATAAAGGGTTCGTAGTATCCAGATTGGGTAAGGTAGCACTGTGTGTTTCTCAGTTACCCTAGTTACATGATAAGGCGGCCGTTCCTCACCGGTAACAGAGGTCCTGATAGCACATCAGTGACTGTCAATTTTCCACATTTTCTCTTTTAACCGTTTACAATCACCGTTATCCATTTTCGTAATTTATATTCACTTCTAATCTTCGGTCTCGATTTCTTCTACATCACTAGACCTAACTTCCAAGTATAGGTCACTTGTTGATAATACTCGTGATTTTGCTCCGTATCTCGTGTTCTATGCTCAATATTTCTAAACAATAATCCTCAAAGTAACCGTTAAAATTCTCGTGTTTCTCTGTCTAACATTCTCCAATATTAACCTTGCAGATGTGATAGAATCAATAAATCAATCATCCAAATGTTCAGTTACTAAGTTCAGTTCGGCAATTACATGGAAACACAATCAAGTGTGTAAAGATCTCTTAAGATCTAACAGATTATAAATAACTGGAAGGGTACCTGTGACTATCTGGGTAGTAGTTTAATCTTTCCTTGACACCAACAAGGCTGGTGATATAGGTGTGGCACTGATCGTAGCCTTAGCTTTCCGAGGGCAATTCCTTGTTTACCCTATGGGGTGATCCTTAACGGTGCCACTATTTCGACGTATATAGTTGTCTGTTGGGGTGAGCTTGAGGCAGAGATTTGAGAATCTCTTCTATAAGGCACTCAATTCAGTCTAATTGATCCTTGCCTATCCCAATGTTCCCAGTATACACCATTGCTCTAAACCATAAGTGTTAGATAAGTATGTCCATAAAAGTCTACTCGTCTATAGTCTAATCGAGTCAATATAATCTATTGAGATATTCTTTTTTGTTAACCTTGTCTATAAGATAACCATCAATGCTCAAAATAATAATCAATGTTCACATGAAATCTATATCATAGAGACTTCAATTCTATCTATTGATTCTAACTCTATGTGATCTATGTAATTCATAATTGTCGATGTATTCCTTGTGATAACCATGTCTATAAAGATAACCAGTAAAGATAACCCGTAAATTGTCTAATCAATCAATAAGAGAATGATCAAAGATCGTATTAACTCTATATAAGGAACATCAGTTATATCTATTCATTCTATTTCTAGTCCTATCTCCCATGACTCACAATCGAACCTATAGCTCTGATACCAAGCTATCACGACCCGAAACCCACCCTATGCGGATCTCGTGTCGCGGGGCCGACCCGAAGGCCGTCCCTACTTTTTCCATTCCTGTATCATAGTACTAATATGCAAAGTACTAAAACCTCAAAACAATAACAGCGGAAGTCTTTTCAATACACAATGTTAGTGAAAGTCTTTACAATACATAATATGGTTCTACATAAACAAAATAAGAACCAAACATGACCAGCACCCGAGGGTGGTGAATACATGGGAGAACTAAAACATAAACTGATGCATTTCCTCAAATGTCCTTCTATGTCTTTAAACTCCTACCGGGGTCTCGCGGCATCAGTACCTGAAATGGGGGTGAGGAGAGTGGAATGAGCTACAAGAGCCCAGCAAGTAAATACAGATCTCCGACACTGGTATCGAGGATCATAAAAGAATATGAATCCAAGAACAAGAATATGATAGCCAATCATAAGAAATAAGATGCTATGATAGCCAATGGGAACAGTTGTCATAAGGGCCAATAACAATAGAACACAATGTACAATTAGGAGTAAGGGACATAACATCAACATGAAACTCTTAACATGTGAACAGTGGCAAATGAACAGTGGGATCTCAATGTGTGATCAGTAGGAAAGGCATAACAATGTCCTGGAATTCTCGACGATAATACAATAACAAGAAAGTACTGCCATTATAATTGATCACAATAAATCAATAAAGGAATATCTCGCAATACAAGATAATCACAAGAACAATGTAATTCAACAATTTTAGTTGAGCAATCGTATAAGAGATGCTTTTGTTCTGTGTCAGGGCTTGATATGCCCTCGGTCCTTGGGGGCCCGGTTTACCCCCTTCAGTGCATTCCAGTGCATGGCCATATGTCCGTTCACGGACTTGACCCGAAGGTCTTCAGTGAATTTAAAAGCATCGGAGGGATATTGTGACTGAGCACAAATCCTGTATACATAAACATTTCATGATCATAAATGATTCCATAAGAGTATATAAAATGGAATATCATCAATTCAATGGAAACATAACAATAGGCATTTGAAAGTACGGTTCAACATGATAACAATAGTGCAACAATAAATCAATGTCCACCAGATAGAACAATATCACATTGTGGAGACAATAACATCAGATACGCTCAGGAGTACAAGTTTGGCAGTAAAAGAATGAACTTGGCTTGATAACACCACATGGAAGAGAAAGGGTATCTACTTACCTCTAATGCATTGCTAAATCAGTCTTCTGTAGGTTTTCCTTTTCCCGTTGAGTTCCCTATATATCAGTAAATACGTTTCAGAATAATTTCTATTCACCAAATTCTATGCCTTGCTATGATCAGTATTTCTAATACTTATTTAGACTTTTATATGTCCGTTGTTCTCGGAACCTCTTTTCATAATTTTGACATTACCAATAGATTCGGAAGGTTCAGAATAATAAAAATTCACTAATTATTTAATTCAATCGGAGTCCATTTGACTCACCTATGAAGCAGGGGTATTTTGGTCATTTTTACAAGTCGTAACTTTTTGAGACTCCGTCTCGTGAAACGGACCTCACCATTGGACTCAGAGCATGCGAGATAATAAAAATTGACTATTCATTTGCCCTATTTGGACCTCGTTTGACCCACTTTTGAGTCAGGGGTATTTTTGTAAAATTAACATTTTTCTGTTGGGCCTTAGTGGAATTATCTATAACTTTTGGGGTCAAAATGTAAATAGCCAGAGTTGCGGTCTGAACCATTGGGTTCACTGACTAGAAACCCTAACCGGTTCGGTTCTTCACTGAACCAAACGGTTCAGTTAAATTTAGAGAACCGGATTAACATATCCACCCTAACCACCTTATCCATGGTTTGGATAACCCCCAAACCCCATCTCTATTTATTGTCTCTGCAACCAAACAGCCCAATTGATTTTAATTTTACATTCAAAACGACATAGCATCACTGCCCCTAATCATTTTCGGTCGGGTCTCGACCCGGTCCGACCCAAACCCGGTCCCGTTATGACCCGAAGAAGCCCCCGTTAATCCGGTCGTCTTCTCCGGTGGGTTTTTCGGCCACGGAAGCCGGAATAGCGAAATTCCCTACGGATCTCACTGATTTCACGTCCGTTTCCTACTGTTTTCGTTCCAAATGAAATCTAACATTGTAAGGAACATTTTAGGACCAGTTTTAACCTCCAACATCGCCGGTTTCACGCACCCATTTCTAGTTTCCGGCGTTGCACCGGTGAGGGAATAACTGGCCACAGAATGGCCATTTATTGACCATTTAAGCTGATTCGAAATGCGTTGGGTCCCTAGAGACGTTTCCTATCCATATTATGGTTCAAATCTTGATTTGGTTCCACCAATTGTTAAATCACCATTGCCAGCCGTAACCCAGTTCTGGTTTTTTTTCTTATTTTTCTTTCCTATTTCGCGTCCTACCAATTCAGTCATGAATTCTATGATAACAGGGATGATAACAGAGAGTAAAACTAAAAAGATTAAGATGAAACAGGTTACCTATCATTAGCCGATTTCTTGAATTTTAATTTCAGTCCTTCCTTTCTCTATTCTCCTCTTCTCCCTCTTTTCTTACGATTCAGTTTTTATTTCTCTATTCCCTTCCTCTTTCCCTTTAATTCTTTCAACCGATTCCTCAGTCGGTGGCCCTTGCCACTTGTAGCCATGGTGGCAGCACACTCATGCACACAAGACACCTCACACACATAGCTTTCTCTCTTTCTCTCCTCCTCACACGTTGCACCTTAGCCCTCTCTTGCCGATTTCCCACTCGGTGGCTTTGCCACCTCCTCATCATGCAAGGCCCACATGACACACACTTACATACCTATTATATATATATATATATGCAACTGTATAAATAATATTACCTTGATATATTATGTATGTATAGATATTTCGTATACATTTTCATTTAATTTTGTGCATGCACGTATTACATAATTCAATTGGCGGTTTATTCGGGTAATTAAATATTTTATAGCCCGGTCCAGCCCAGCGCACATGCTATATCCCGGATCGGGATATTACAAGCAAAATGATCCCTTTTATTCTCAACTAGTAGCTCATTCTATAATATATCTCATTATTTGGCATGCATGCCCCTATGGCATTTGACTTTCTTGCCTATTTTTGGTGCAAGTTTCTCAGCCCCACCCTACTTAGTAACTTTTCATTGTCTTTAAACATAGACCCAAAAGCGTTATTTGGCCCACCTTGGGCGACATGGTTAGCTTAGAAGTTTACCTTTTGGCACTCTACCTTTTGTCTCAAGATGACACACTATTTTGAAAAATATTTTTATTTAAATAAGTAGCATCATGTTGGGAAAAAAAAACATTTTAAATATAAGCTAGGGTATTATTTGGCGAGAATTTGCTACTCATCAAAGGCAAGTCTATATATATCATAGAACAAATCCAAACAAATTCTTAATGAGATTTATGTATATGATGCTCTACATAATAAAGCGCATGCACTAATTTAATTGACAAGCTTCCACGTCTCAGGGTGTTGGACTATGTTTCCTATTGGTCAATGTCTACACATATGTTATATATGTGATATGGTCATTGTAAGCATTTATGTTGGTCAAGTCGACATTCACATTTATTGAGGCTACTTCACTACTATCATAGTGCGCAATATGACATTTAAGCATACATTCATCATATTATTTTGCTACTAGAAATCCAATTAAAAATATTATTCTATTATATACTATGAGATCGAAGATTCCGCTAAGCTCATAATCATCTCTCATATATTTAAACAGAAGTTTATTTTTAAATAATTTCGAGCAAAATAATTTGAATTAAAACAAATTTAATTCATCCACATAGTGATTTTGAATTAAAATAAATTTAATTCATCAACTTAATAATAATAATAATAATAATAATAATAATAATAATAATAATAATAATAATAATAATAATAATAATAATAATAATAATCAATGCGCATATTCTAAAGCATATGGACTCCACTTAAACCCAATTGGCATTCTAGTACATCATGCCAAGATAATTTATGGACATATGAGTTTGTAGCGAAAACACATCCCCTTACAAGGCTTCATAAATAAATACAACCTTTCCAAAATTTATTACATTGTAGAATAAACCTACTACATCAATATACTAAAATCAATAAAATAAATAAGGATGTTGCGCCAATATCTCATATATCACAAAATTAACCTTGTTATTCCATACATCACAACACAAATACTAGAATATCAATTAAATAAGCCTATCCAATCACAACATATATCCACATGCATAACAATATAATGGGTCATGATGAATGGCTTTACCACACCTTACCACAATAGGAATGGGTATTTAGGTCTTACAATTAATGAGGATCAATATTACATAATAATGATGCAATAAATAATTATTCATATAATAATTAATTCATAAATGATCCATACATGACCCTAAAAATATGATCTACACACCATATAATTGTTCATAATTCTCAGAGCCTTTCTAAGAATTTTCAACATTTAAAATAAATTTTTTATAATTTTTAACCAATTTTTGGGATAAAAAACTAATTTTCAAAGCCCAAACAATATCAAAAATAGGTAAAAAATTCACCAAAATATAATTTGGACCCCTAACAGTATACTAAATACCGATATGTAATTTTAATCACAAATATAGCTTTTTGAAATTTTTGAAAAAGCATTTAAACACATTTTTAACACTTTTTCGTAATAAAAATTAATTTTAAACTAATTTACAGAAGCTAAAAAATTACAAAATATACATTATGAGGTCAAATCCAATGAGTGAGGCACACTCTCCGGAGGTGTCAAAAAATAGGCCTCAGAAGATGATGCATGCGCTCCCAAGTGCCTCACTGCGAGTAGGGGTTACATTTATCTGCAATTCATTTTCTCCAAAAACAAGGTTTGGCGATCGCTGTTGTCAAACTTTGGGACCTTATATCTCACTCATTTTTCGACGAGAAATTGTGTACCATATATCATTTGAAAGCTCTTGGAACAAGAAACAGATCGATATAAATTTCTTGCATAATAATCGAGGTTTTATAGATCATATTTAAATCATAAGATTCATATTAAAATTGTGTTTTTTCTTGAAAAATCAAAACTTTAAACTTGGATCTCTCACAAATCCAACGGTAGATTGTCGTGAAATTTTAAGGGCTACATATTGGGTTTATAGAAAACCCATCCACCATGGCGGATCGTTCAAAAGGTATTCTTATAATAATCTTTTAAAAATCAACCGTGTGAGTTTAATGCATGATTTTCTCTCTTAATAAATATACATGCATAAACACATATATTAGATATTATACATACATACAATACATATATTAGTGAACACAAGCCTATGGCTCTGATACCAACGAAGAAAATACAAACTAAACACAAATGGGTATTCAACTCGGTTACCCTTTCGGATCAAGAACAACGGAAGCGGAAGCGAAAGAGGCGGCTTGTATTATGAGCTTTCTTAGAACACCACAGAGATCCTTGGAATCTTACAAGAGATCCTCCTCGTCGAATAGGATGGCTACAAGATCAAGTCGCCTATATCTTTCCAACACCAAGGGCACTTTGATGATCACCCAAGAAGAATCTCAAACAGAGCGTTACTCAAAACTTTATGTGATAATTTGGGATACTACACATGGATGAATTCATTACACTTAACCAAATGCATATTTGTTTATATCCCATGACCACAACTAATGGGATAACCGCAAGACTTACGTGAAAATATCTATATCGGTCAAATCAACTAGAATGGATAAGAGTTTTAACCACATATGAACTCTTATCATAATTATCACGATCCGCACAAATCTTGTGGATGCCAAATGGACTTGTGTCCACATGATCCAATGTCCAACAAATACTAATCCGAACACAATTAAAAAATTTAAAAGTACAAGAAAACGGTTCAAAATTAGTCGGTCAAAAAAAATTCGGGTAGCATTCGAGCCATCATTGACACACA
Source organism: Nyssa sinensis (assembly GCA_008638375.1). NCBI lineage: Eukaryota > Viridiplantae > Streptophyta > Magnoliopsida > Cornales > Nyssaceae > Nyssa > Nyssa sinensis. Next base: position 21,495,346 of record CM018041.1, on the reverse strand, counting down.
CGATTTTGCTTCGGACAAATCTTGAAACGTTCTTATTGATCCATAAACTCAAAGACCATTTGTTCTACATCATTGATCAATACCCATGAGATACACAAATCATTTACGTACCCGTCTGAGAGAATTTCACATGTGAGAAAAATTATTCTCAAAGAATTAAGTGGATAAAAGTGATATTCGGTAAATCTATTTAGTATTTGAATGAATGTATTGTAGAAGTAATGATGATGTCAAAAGTAATGAACATTTTTCCAAAGTGATTATGGACAAAAATCAGTGCTTTTTGCCTTTTTATTTTATATTAGATTATTGTAAGTTTGTTTGGTTAGATATTGCATAAATACATTCATATACCATGCACAGTATAAGAGAAAAATACATGGAGAACTATATATTTAAAACACATGATTTTGGACTGAAGTCTTATTTAACTGATGCAAGTATCAATCTTTCACATAATTAATGTGAGTTCGATTTCTTCTCTTTTATTATTGTACCAACAAAAAAATAAAAAAACACACGACCAGAAAGTAGAGCTATGGCTAGTTTTCTCGACTGCTACACAAATATGTCCGTGGCTGGCTAGGAGTTCTTTCTTAGTGTGTAGGTTATTTTATATATATATATATATATATATAACTAATAAAATCGAATTTGAATCTATAAAATGTATAAAAGTAAGTTATTAATACATTTATCTTCAAAAATTTAAAAAGAAAACAAATTATAGATAATTCTTAATGCAAATAAAATATAGTTTTTATAAATAAATAATTTATAAAAGTTAAATTCTCAAACAATGACAACAAGTCTCTCATAAAATTACCTCAGCTAGTAACTTCGATTATAAAACTATTTTGGATAAATTACATTGATCTTTCTTGAGATTTCTAATACTTACACTGACTTCTTCTGAAGTTTCTAAAATTATATTGATCTCTTCTACTTTATCTGATAATATACATATACACCCTTCACGTCAATTTTTTTCTTTAAAATGACAAAACTACCCCTTTCATATTTTTTTTTCAATTTTTAAAATTTTGAGAATTTGTTTTTTCATTTTTCAAATAAATATTGACAAAAACCTTAGATTTTTTTTTATATAAAATAAAAATAAGTTATTTACCTTAAATTTATTTTAAAGTAAAATAGTAAAGAATCTTTAAAAAAAGTTAGAAAAAATTGGTCAAAATTAAAAAATGTAAAAATAAATAAATAAAATAGACAATTTTTTCATTTTAAATAAACAAATTGACTGAAGGGGTCTGTAATTTCAAGAACCTCAGGAAAATTCAATGTAATTGTCATAAATCTCATAAAAGGTCAGTGTAATTTACCAAACTATTTTTTCTTCATTTACATTTACTTCCTTTAAGCTTTAATTGAAAAAGTTAAAAAGCTAAATCTTAGTTTTGATTGTTATTTGTAAATATAAAAAAATGATAGTTTATTTTGAACTTGAAAATAAGACGGTTTATTTTTCAAACCAATTAAAGTGTAAACTATAAGTATTTGTTTCCTAAGATTTAATATTATCTTTAAACAAAAAAGATGTTATTTAGATCATTTCGTGTGTGTGTGTGTATATATATATATATATATATATATTGATGTTGCTTTTTTCTCGTTTGAAGGCTTCTCTTTTCGAACTACCTGTCAAGAGCTTGAAGTTAAAGGGTCACCGGAAAGGCTCTAGTGGTAGCTGCTCTGATGATAAAGTCAGTAGAGTAATAAGACAGTAATTCAAGAGAAGAACTGAACTTGACTTGAAAGCATACTTTATGGCCTTATTTATAAGATGTAGATTTCCTAAGTTGACTAGGACTAGGAGCCATGAAAGTAGGGATTTGAAGATATTTGTAAATAGTAGTTACCATATTGGATTTTGTTTCCTTATTCTGAAGTATGTAGTCTATGGAAGGTGGTGATAAGTTCTGAACCTCTAACCTCTGAACCCTCCATGGTCGATCGATCATATGAAATAACCCTCTCAAGATCTTACCTTAGAGAGCCTATTATGGACACTTGTCACACCCTAAAAATGGTAGTCAAATTATTGTATATCAGCTACTCCCCCCGAGCCTCAATTCAATGGCATTTTATTTAGAGATGAGGTTAGGGTTTCTGAGACATTACATACGTGCCAATCATAAATGCATCGTTCCGTATTCTGAGGAGACAACTGTTTGATGTGACATTTGTTGCATCAGCCTGTTTGTTGGGAATACGAGTATAAAGACCTAAAAAATTAGGATAAATTTTTCGTTCTGCCGGTAGGACACATTTATGCACTATTTACCGATAGGGCGCTACATATGCATCATTTAGATATAATTCATGTTTATAAGCATAATTTGAGTACTTCCATAAAAGATAAATATACTTAGAATGTTAAAATACACCTCTTGTAAGAATTTGAGCCTAATCAAAGACTGTTTTAAAAATTGGACCAAAAGGGCATCCCGGGTGGACAAGGCCGCACTGCGCCCGCAAGCAAAAATAAATTTTTTAGAAAATTTTTATTTAAAATAATTTTAAGAACTTTGGCTAAAGAAGAATGTCGAATTGAGGCGTTTTGGGACGAGTTGTAGTGTAACGGGGTCCCGAACTCATTAAGGGCAAAATGGTCTCTTTACCCCTTAGCCCCTTTAGTGTAAATACAGCCTTTTAGAGATAGAAATATCAGAAATATCACAAGCAGCTTGTGTATGGAGAGAAAAGTGAAGAAAACCTAAGGTTTTCCAACTTTCAAGCCTTCAAAATTTATCTTTAGGCTAGGATTCTCACAAGGCTTCCTTCTAGGAAGTTGTTCCCCATGTCAAGGGCTACATTCTCACCAATTGGTTCGGCTGCTGTCACGCCCCGAATTTTTACGAACTCGAGGCGCGACTGACGAGACAGAAAATAAAATAAATAAAAGGACAATTGTAAATAAATCCACTAAACATCCATTCCCATCAATACATAAAATAACATAAAGTACATCTCACATCTGCATTTTTCATAGGTCATTCGGGCTTAAGCCCTTACATTACAAAATATAAGTCCCATGGACCAAAGTATACCAAGTGCTTCACTCTATTAAGGTATCATAGAGTCTCAAGTGGCTGGAGTATCCTCATCTGAAAAATGTTGCCCACGAATGGGTCAGCTCAACTACTGGTATGATGAAGTGCTAATGCAAGAAATAAAGCTAAGGCGTGGCATGTGCAAAGTGTACATTTATATCTAAATGTCATTCAAAGCATCGCAGTAATATATGAGTGGTATGCATGACGCACCCATGCACAACTCTATGCCATACCCATGTCTCGTTTACGGGTACTCCCTGATGGCACGGAGTACCAATGCAATGGCCAATTTTGGGTTTTTCACCACAGGATCTACACCCTCATAATGCAAAGCACCACGTGCTCAACTCACGCCATGTTCTCAAAGGATTCATCATATGCCAATATGTCAATGCAATCTCAATGAAACATGATTTCCACAATATAGCATGCTCGAGACAATAATACATAAATCACCAGCTGATTCCATATGCAAGCATATCTCATATAATCAACTTAAACACATGTCATGATTCACTGTTCATCATTCACTAAATTTTCATAAAGTACAAGTAACATGTAAGCATGTGAACAACCAACTCCAAATCATCGAGTGAACACATTCCAAATAAACACATAAGTCATTCCAGTCATTCACAGAACATTCCTAACCTAACTTCATTCTAACATTAGCAAAACACCATACCTGACGGGTTGGTCTCAACCCTAGAAGATCGTGCATGATACATAACTGAACTGGTCAATGAAAATGCAGGAGGTCAGATCGCCCTCTCTTGTCCTGTCAGTGTCCCTAGAAGCATAAATTATAACTCAGTCTATTGTCATTTGAATTTATGCCATTCATCAAATTTTATGTCTTTAATTCATAGGTTTCTATTCTGCTGAATTAAACTCTGCCATTGAGTCTAGGACGTCGGGAAAAATAAGTTTAGGTTTTCGTAGAACTCAATTCGGACATCTGGGTTGAAAAGGGCAAAACAGTCATTTTGCACTTTTCACGGGTCCTTACATTTCGTGACCTCTTTTCAAAAATCGGACTCCACGGTTGAGTCCGGAATGCTCGAGATAATAAAGTTTCACTATTTGTTTACTTAATTCGGAGTTCGTTTGACTGTACTTCAATTCAGGGGCATTTTGGTAATTTTAAAGGTCACTACGGGTCTTTTATTTTTTGGGACCCCGTCTCATAAAACGGACCTCACCATTGGTCTCAGAATGGTCGAGATAGTCAAAATACACTAATGACTTGTCCTATTTGGACTCCGAATTATTTTAGAATATTTAAATAATTAAATTAATTTAATTAACTAATTAATTAATTAATTTAATTAATATTTTATTCATGAGGGGTCAAAACGTAATTAATCAAAGTTCTGTGGGTCAAAATCAGATTTCCTAAAGTTCTGGGGTCAAGTTCAATTTCCAAAAGTTCAAGGGTCAATTTGAAATTTCCAATTTCCTTATTCTCAATTCGGTTACCCAAACAGGGATTAATCCATAACAGGGATAGGATATCCCTGTTCCTGTTTCAATTTAAAATTTTAATTTCTTAAACCTGTAACTAAACAGACCCATTCTCCTTTTAATTTAAAACCTTAGACCGACACGTGGCAGGGGCAGTTCGGCCCAAGCCCGACCCGAACCCGAACCGGACCCTGGACCCGACCCGGCCACCCCCCTTCTTCCCCGTTTTTTCGGCGAGATGCCAGTAGGGTTTCGGCGCCTTCTCCGGCGCTGGCGACATTTTTTCGGCGACTTTTCATAGTTTTAAAAACGTGGTTCTCTTTGGTTTTTCATGTAGATTTCATATCCAAGGTCGGTTTTGGATCTAAGCCACTAGATCTTCACGAAATAGGGCTCAAAGGTTTCGGTCAACTCTCTGGCCGGCCCTATTCTTTCATTTTCGTGACTGTTTGGTCACGGTTCAACCCTCATTTTAATCCCAAATGGTTTCTGCACCTCCTAGGGTTCGTTCCCCACCATTTAAACCAAGTTTTACACATAAAATGTCAAGACCCAACTCCCATGATCGAAACCTACAACTCGAGTTTTCTATCTCGTTTCTTAACCATTTTCTTTCATTCTTTTTGCAAAATAAACTCTACAACATGCTCTTTAAGATCATAATACATCAAAGTAATTATCATGCTTTAAAAAAAATCAAAACAGAACTTGGGTCACTTACGGTTTTCTTGGGTTTCTCTCTCTAGCCGTGCACCTCTTTCACGCTCTGGTTCCAAGCTTGAATCAGTCTCCAAGACTCCCTTCCAGAACTCTCTTTCTCTCTCTTGCTCTCTACTTTTCTTTCCTTTTCTTCTCCCAACCGAGACCACCCTATACACTAATACATCCACTCCCACACGTCTCTCTCACACCAGCCCCTTTCCTTGACTTCTCTCCCTCTATTCAGCCACCCTGCTTTTCCCCCATTGCAGCTTTGCATTAAATGCAAAGCTACCCTATATACCTATATATATATATATATATACCACTCATCACACACACACTAGACACACACACACTCAACCGACACTACACACACTCACACACCAGGTCTGTTGCACACACACACTGCCATATATATATACATATACATATTCACATAGGCATGTACATACATCTTTCCATACATGTACACATACATATAATATTCCACACACATATACATGCTACACATACATACACCATGCATTTTAATAATAATATACATTTTAATATCAATAATAATAATAATAATAATGATAATAATAAAAACAAGTGATAATAAAAAAAAAAAATTTCCATGTCATTACAGCTGCACAGTGAGCACAACTCTTTAGGGTTGAGAAAAATATTTTTGGGTATGATATTTTGCTAAGTAAAGAATAAAGTTAAGTTTATTTGTATTTTTATAAGTTGATTGAATGATCTATATGTTTACTTGTTCTCAGAAAGTCACTTAGTATGTAGTTGCTTTGAAAAACCTAAAGTTGGTAGTTTGTATACTTGTGTGTTCTTTGAATTCTTTGAGAATTTGTCAAAATGATTGAAGATATAACTTCAATATATGTTTAAATTATTGCATTATGGCTTATGTTCATGTGGATAGGTCTTGTGTTTTGGAAGATATGGTTTGTTTAATGCATTGATGCTTGGTGTAATTATGTGTTCTTTGAGAATTAGTAAAATAGTGAACATTTAACATGAGTATATGTTTAAATTGATTGTATATAGCATATGTTCATGTGAAAGAAGTTTTAGGGTTTGAAAGTTAAGTTCGCTTTATGTATGATGCATGACTTAAGGTGTATTACATGTATTTGATAAAAGATGTCATTGAGATTGCATAGAAAAATCAAGGCATATTAGCATAGTGTGAATCTTTGGAAACATAATGTGGGTTGAGCACATTGGTGCTATGCATTATGAGGGTGTAGATCCTATGGTGAAAAACCCAAAATTGGCCATTGGTACTCGCGATTCAACGGGGACGGACCGTGAGAGAGACATACGATTCGTACTTCCGTTCCAACGGGGAAGGGCCGTTGCCACGCCCCGAATTCCCGACGAACCCGGGACGCGAGTAACGAGACGGGAAATAAAATAAAATAAAAGGACAAGGTAAATAAATCCACTAAACGTGTATCCATTCCCATCAATACATGAAATAACATAAGATACATCGTTCATAAGTCATTCGGGCTTAAGCCCTTACATTATAATATACAAGTCCCATGGACCAAAAATATGTCACGTGCTCCACCCTATCAGGGTATCATAGAGTCTCAAGTGGCTGGAGGGTCCTCATCTGAAAAATGTTGCCCACGAATGGGTCAGCTCAACTGTTGGTATGATGAAGTGCTAATGCAAGAAATAAAGCTAAGGCGTGGCATGTGCAAAGTGTACATTTATTTCTAAATGACATTCAAAACATCACAGAAATATATATGAATGGTATGCGTGACACACCCATGCACAACTCTATGCCACAACCCATGTCTCATTTACGGGTACTCCCCGATGGGAACAGAGTACCAATGCAATGGCCAATTTTGGGTTTTTCACCACAGGATCTACACCCTCATAATGCAAAGCACCATGTGCTTACCCACGCCATGTTCTCAAAGAATTCATCATATGCCAATATGCCAATGCAATCTCAATGAAACATGGTTTCCATAATATAGCATGCTCGAGACAATAATACATAAATCACCAGCTGATTCCACATACAAGCATATCTCATATAATCAACTTAAACACATGTCATGATTCACGTTCATCATTTACTAAATTTCATAAAGTACAAGTAACATGTAAGCATGTGAACAACCAATTCTAAATCATCAAGTAAACACATACCACATAAACACATAAGTCATGCCAGTCATTCACAGAACATTCCTAACTTAACTTCATTTCTAACATTAGCAAAACACCATACCTGTCAGGTAGTCTCAACCCTGGAAGATCGTGTACGACACGTGACTGAACTGGTCAGTGAAAATGCAGGAGATCAGATCGCCCTCTCCTGTCCTGTCAGTGTCCCTAAAAGCATAAATTACAACTCAGTCTATTGTCATTTGAATTTATGCTATTCATCAAATTTTATGTCTTTTAATTCATAGGTTTCTATTCTGCTAAATTAAACTCTGCCATTGAGTTTAGGACGTTGAAAAAAATAAGTTTAGGTTCTCGTAGAACTCAATTCGGACATCTGGGTTCAAAATGGCAAAACAGTCATATTGCACTTTTCACGGGTCCTTACATTTCGTGACCTCTTTTCACAAATCGGACTCCACGATTGAGTCCGGAATGTTCGAGATAATAAAGTTTCACTATTTGTTTACCTAATTCGGAGTTCGTTTGACTGTACTTCAATTCAGGGGCATTTTGGTAATTTTAAAGGTTACTACGGGTCTTTTATTTCTTGGGACCCCGTCTCATAAAACGGACCTCACCATTGGTCTCAGAATGGTCGAGATAGTCAAAATACACTAATGACTTGTCCCATTTGGACTCCGGATTATTTTAGAATATTTAATTAATTAAATTAATTAATTAAATAATTAATTAATTAATTTAATTAATATTTTATTAATAATTTAATCAGGTGGGTCAAAGTGTAATAACCAACAGTTGGGGGGGTCAGTTTGTAATTTCTGAAAGTCATGGGTCAAAGTTTAATTTCCAAAAGTTCAAGGGTCAATTGGAAATTTAGAATTTCCTTATTCTCAATTTGGATAGCCAAACAGTGGCTAATCCAAAACAGGGATAAGGTATCCCTGTTCCTATTTCAATTCAAATTTCTTAATTTCTTATTCTTGTAACCAAACAGCCCCATTTAGTTTTTAATTTAAAACCTTAGCGCGACACGTGGCAGGGGCAGTTCTGCCCCGCCCGAATCCGGACCCGACCCGACCCGGACCCGAAACCCGACCCGAGTGGCCTCCCTTCTTCCCCATTTTTTCGGCGATGAACCAGTAGGGTTCCAGCACCTTCTCTGGCGCCGGCGAGAATTTTCCGGCGAGTTTTCAAGGTTTTTAAAATGCAGTTTTCTTCATTTTCTCCCAAGGATTTCATATCTATCCTCCATTTCTCTCAAAACTATCCCAATCTTTTCGAAATAGAGGGTCAACCCCTCAGTCAAACCTCCGGTCAACCCTTCCCCCTTCATTTTCGTGACAGTTTGTTCATGGTCTAACCCCCATTTCAATCCCAAATGATTTCTGCACCTCCTAGGGTTCATTCCCTATCATTTAAACTGAGTTTTACACATAAAATGACAACACCCAACTCTTATACCCGAGACCTGCAACTCCCCATTTCTCCCTCATCTTTCAACCATTCTCTTTCATTCTTTTTGCAAATTAAACCTTACAACATGCTCTTCAAGACCCTATGCATAAAATTAATTAACATGCTTTAAAAAAATAAAACAGAACTGGGTCACTTACGGATTTTTGTTGGGTTTCTCTCTCTAGCCGTGCACCTCCTCCACCTTTTGTTTCCAAGCTTGATTCAAGCTTCACAACCTCTTCTCCCTTCCAGAACTCTCTCTCTCTCTCTCTTTGCTTTTTGTTTTTCTTTCCTTCCCAACCGAGACCACATATACACACACACATCAAGTCCCATACGTCTCTCACACCACAGCCCCTTTCCTTGACTTATTTCCCCTCTGTTCAGCCACTTTGTTCTTCCCCAAATGCAGCTTTGCATTAAATGCAAAGCTGCCCCTATATGCCTATATATATATCATCATCACACACACACTATACACACACACATTCAACCGATTGGTCACAACACACACACACACCCCGTCCAGTTACACACACACCCCAACCAGACTTTTATATATATATATATATATTTACACACTTAAATATGCACCCTCACATGCATACACATACACAAAATTTAATAATTTAATATATATATATATATATATCCCATGTATATATATTTTACACATGACATACCTACATTCATCGAATTTAATAATAATAATAATAATAATAATAATAATAATAATAATAAACACAAGTAATAATAAATAATAAAAAAAAAATTTGTCCATGTCATTACATCCTTCCCTCCTTACAAAAATTTCGTCCTGAAATTTAAAATAACATAAAGCAAAAGAAAATACATCACTGATCAAACAACTCGGGGTACCTAACTCGAACCTCAACCTCACGCTCCCAAGTAGCCTCCTCAACCCCATGATGGTTCCAACGAACCTTGACCAAAGGGATGGTCCTGTCTCGCAAAACCTGGTCCTTCGAGTCCAATATCTCTACGGGTCTCTGGTCATAGGAAGCGTCCCCCTCTAACTGAAGATCTACCCAATCTAACACATGGAAGGGGTCAGGATGATACTTTCCCAACATCGACACATGAAAAACATCATAAACTCCTGATAGCTTGCGGTGGTAATGCCAGTTTATAAGCCACCTCACTAACTCTCCCAAGAATCTTAAAGGGGCCTATAAATCGTGGCGACAGCTTCCCACCGCGCCTAAATCTCCTCAAACCTCGTCTGGGAGATACCTTGAGGAACACATGGTCCCTCACCTCAAATTAATCCATGAAATCACCTAGTGATTTATCCCAAAGGTATAAACACACCTCATCTGTACCACAATGTAATCTATCATCCAATATTTTCTAAGTACCCTAATTACTCACAAGATATCAACAGTACAATCTAAAAGTAAAGCTATCATCTCCCACCTTAGTCTATATATAACTGAGACTAAGTGTCATATACTGATGAGGACTAGTCTATCCATTTCATGTACACATACATTGATTGGGTATACAATGTAGAAAGTGTAGTTTATGTACTCTAATCATGAAACTTAAGTCAATATACCAAGGTTCAGAAGAATAAAACACTAGTGATACTCTTCATCAATTTCCCTTACGAGCGTATATCAATTTTCACACATATATTAACGCACACATACAAACACGTTTAAGCATTCTCTTATACATGCATTAACAACAACCAGTCTGTATATAAAAAAATAAAGTCATACTCGCAGCACTATAACGATCACTAAACTAGCATGCTTATACAGAGTAAACATACAACATTCAATAGCTAACACGTAGCTTATTACATCAGCACCCAGTATAAAATTTCATTCCAGGGATACACATATACATAAATAAGTACATAATCTGTTGTACAGGTAACCAGGCAGATTCCCAACCTTACGGATATCCAGGCTCATAGCCTATCTCACAGACAACAAGCATACAGTCTACTATTTAACCTCATTCGTTATACTGCATAAAGGCAAACATTGAATCCTAGATCATCAATAACCAAGCATACCACACATGGTACAATTTCACAAACTAAGGTAACAAGCACTCATCTAATCATGCAATCCCAACCAACCCAATTCAACTCAAAGTCTAACCCCTCTTGACCCACAGTAAAGTCAATCTAAAAAGGTCTACGGACACCCCATGAAATAAGGAAAAACATCTCCCTCAGGAGTACACACTGTCTCTCTTCCCCTGTAGCAGCCTATACTTGTCTAAAGTGTAGATAACCGATCCATCTCCAACATATACCAATACTAGACGCATCAAATAAGATGAAGAATCCAAATAAGGCATGTAGTCAACTACCTCCATCGAGTAACCTCTACAGATTCTCGTCAGCATCACTCTACCCCCTAATGTCATGTCAACATAGTAAATATGAATGAGTGAGATGCACTATGGTCTATTAATATGCTAGTCCATAAACTAACACAAAAAATGTACCTCAAGGCTCTGAAGGTCCAAAAGAATAAGTGACTCTAGGCTGGCTACTGCATAACGCCACTCTGAGTGGTCTGGTCCTGCCTACCACCCCTCTCACTGAGAGTCCTGGCACTCAATGCTGTAGGTGCATGCTGAAAATACGGTGTTGGAGGTCCTTGACCCAATAGTGGCCGTGGCAGAGGCACTTGGGTATACTGAGAGTAATGTAGCTCCTCTAAGTCCTGGGAAATCGGCCTCTGAGGACAATTGGCCCTAACATGGCCAGCCTGATGGCATACAAAACAAAGTCGTAGAGTCCCCCGTCCTTGACTCTGTACTGGTGATGGAAATGACTCCTGACTAGCCCCGATCCTCTGTCTCAAGCTAAGGTCCCTCAAAGGACAAGTGACCATCTTGTGGCCAGGCTGTCTACAATAAAAACATATAATGGTCCCTTGGGATGTGGATGTGGATGTGGAAGAAGCACCAGCCCAGAACCTCTTCGGTGGTCTCCTACCAGTGCGAGTCTGGGCGGGTATAGATATCTGTGCAGAAGCAACACGAGCTCGAGACCTCTTCGATGGTCTCTTACCAGTGTATATCGAGGGTAGACCTAGGGATCTGTGTTGGAGTCGCCTCGCTCTGGGTCTGGGGCTCTCTAACTCCTCTAAGCTCATCCAACTCTCTATCAGCCCTGACAGCTCTCGTCACTACCTCCTGTATAGTGTGAAGGCATTCCCGCATAATGGTCGCTATGTCCCCAGAACCACTAGTCTGCCCTACCTCCACTGGAGCAGGTGTAAAAGTGACGGCCTCCTCGGCTGTACCATTTGCAGAAGCAGCAGCTTGGGGCCAACTATGCCACGGTGGTGCAGTGGTCCTAGGCTCATCGTGTCTAGGTGGTATAAGTCTGGGAGTAGCTTGTCTCGGTGGCATGTCTACAAGTTCAAAGAGAAGAAAAATTAATAGGTACTTGTCAACACTTCACAATTTTGAAATAACAACCACAATATGTCATGACACACTTGCCTAATCAATACCTACATAATTAATGTCAATTTTCACCACCCATTGGTCACACTTAAACAATTTACACCGAGTTCTAACATAGCCCTCTATTAAGAAGGATTCTATCTAAACAATGTAATACACGCCTACTTAAACATTTGAACACTAGCAAGGTTTAACTCCCAGTGAATACTATCCAAAATAATACATCTTTCCACAACTAAGGTTTTACACAAGAACATCTTTAAAAGTCTAAAGGGAAACACTCTAAGTATCCATCTATACACAAAAAGCTCCACAAGTCCAAATGTTTGATGTGTCTTTTATTATCTCTTACTTTTATAGCTAGGTGATAACCCTTCATGGATCACAGCTCCTTTCATTACTGGCTGATGGGGTACCATCCACCAACTGTAACTCAAGACCTGAGGCCAATCCAGTCTGTATAAATGTCATAGTCATAGTACTATAATCCCTGAAAATTGGTTACTAACCTAGCACGCTCATACAGAATCCACAAACAACGGTCAACCAGGTAAACAACCAGGTTCACAACCTGTCTCCTAAGTAACTAGGCATAATGTCTACCGCGTAGATAACTAAGTGTACAACCCACACCTCAAATATCCAGGCACACCGTTTATCCCATAAAGTTTACGGCCTATCACATAGACACGAGTTTCTAATCTTAGTCGACCACTACCACAAAAAGAATTCGCATGCTCCCTATCTACCGGGAAATCAAGTATAGTGCATACTCGTGCACACCAATGCAACATGTGTATATAAAATATTTTAGATAAGAGCTCAGTTATGTTCTCATCAGCGACTAGGGAGTACGTATAGCATGTCATAATGTACACTTAACAAATTCTCACACATTATACATGTCATGCATCTTACCACATTAAATCACATAATCATACGTCACAACATAGCATCTAGTAACATGTGACCACAACAATCATGCTTCAAATGCACATATAATCACATAACACACAAAATCCTCTCGCATGCCTATAACAGTTCACACTAGGTCTCATTCTCTTCTCTAGGGTCTCATGGTGTTAAACAACACCCCACAGTCTCTAGGTATTCGAACCTATGCTCTGATACCACGTTGTCACGCCCCGAATTCCCGACGAACCCGGGACGGGAGTAACGAGACAGGAAATAAAATAAAATAAAAGGACAAGGTAAATAAATCCACTAAACGTGTATCCATTCCCATCAATACATGAAATAACATAAGATACATCGTTCATAAGTCATTCGGGCTTAAGCCCTTACATTACAATATACAAGTCACATGGACCAAAAATATGTCACGTGCTCCACCCTATCAGGGTATCATAGAGTCTCAAGTGGCTGGAGGGTCCTCAGTCTGAAAAATGTTGCCCACGAATGGGTCAGCTCAACTGTTGGTATGATGAAGTGCTAATGCAAGAAATAAAGCTAAGGCGTGGCATGTGCAAAGTGTACATTTATTTCTAAATGACATTCAAAACATCACAGTAATATATATGAATGGTATGCGTGACACACCCATGCACAACTCTATGCCACAACCCATGTCTCATTTACGGGTACTCCCCGATGGGAACAGAGTACCAATGCAATGGCCAATTTTGGGTTTTTCACCACAGGATCTACACCCTCATAATGCAAAGCACCATGTGCTTACCCACGCCATGTTCTCAAAGAATTCATCATATGCCAATATGCCAATGCAATCTCAATGAAACATGGTTTCCATAATATAGCATGCTCGAGACAATAATACATAAATCACCAGCTGATTCCACATATAAGCATATCTCATATAATCAACTTAAACACATGTCATGATTCACGTTCATCATTTACTAAATTTCATAAAGTACAAGTAACATGTAAGCATGTGAATAACCAATTCTAAATCATCAAGTAAACAAATTCCACATAAACACATAAGTCATGCCAGTCATTCACAGAACATTCCTAACTTAACTTCATTTCTAACATTAGCAAAACACCATACCTGTCGGGTAGTCTCAACCCGGGAAGATCGTGTACGACACATGACTGAATTGGTCAGTGAAAATGCAGGAGATCAGATCGCCCTCTCCTGTCCTGTCAGTGTCCCTAAAAGCATAAATTACAACTCAGTCTATTGTCATTTGAATTTATGCTATTCATCAAATTTTATGTCTTTTAATTCATAGGTTTCTATTCTACTAAATTAAACTCTGCCATTGAGTCTAGGACGTTGAAAAAAATAAGTTTAGGTTCTCGTAGAACTCAATTCGGACATCTGGGTTCAAAATGGCAAAACAGTCATATTGCACTTTTCACGGGTCCTTACATTTCGTGACCTCTTTTCACAAATCGGACTCAACGGTTGAGTCCGGAATGTTCGAGATAATAAAGTTTCACTATTTGTTTACCTAATTCGGAGTTCGTTTGACCGTACTTCAATTTAGGGGCATTTTGGTAATTTTAAAGGTTACTACGGGTCTTTTATTTTTTGGGACCCCCTCTCATAAAATGGACCTCACCATTGGTCTCAGAATGGTCGAGATAGTCAAAATACACTAATGACTTGTCCCATTTGGACTCCGGATTATTTTAGAATATTTAATTAATTAAATTAAATTAATTAAATAATTAATTGATTAATTTAATTAATATTTTATTAATAATTTAATCAGGTGGGTCAAAGTGTAATAACCAACAGTTGGGGGGGTCAGTTTGTAATTTCTGAAAGTCCTGGGTTAAAGTTTAATTTCCAAAAGTTCAAGGGTCAATTGGAAATTTAGAATTTCCTTATTCTCAATTTGGATAGCCAAACAGTGGCTAATCCAAAACAGGGATAAGGTATCCCTGTTCCCATTTCAATTTAAATTTCTTAATTTCTTATTCTTGTAACCAAACAGCCCCATTTAGTTTTTAATTTAAAACCTTAGCGCGACACGTGGCAGGGGCGGTTCTGCCCGGCTCTAACCGGACCCGACCCAGACCTGAAACCCGACCCGAGTGGCCTCCTTTCTTCCCCGTTTTTTCGGCGATGAACCAGTAGGGTTCCGGCGCCTTCTCCGGCACCGGTGAGAATTTTTCGGCGAGTTTTCAAGGTTTTTAAAATGCAGTTTTCTTCATTTTCTCCCAAGGATTTCATATCTATCCTCCATTTCTCTCAAAACCATCGCAATCTTTTCGAAATAGAGGGTCAACCCCTCGGTCAAATCTCTGGCCGACCCTTCCCCCTTCATTTTCGTGACAGTTTGTTCATGGTCTAACCCCCATTTCAATCCCAAATGATTTCTGCACCTCCTAGGGTTCATTCCCTATCATTTAAACTGAGTTTTACACATAAAATGATAACACCCAACTCTTATACCCGAGACCTGCAACTCCCCATTTCTCCCTCATCTTTCAACCATTCTCTTTCATTCTTTTTGCAAATTAAACCTTACAACATGCTCTTCAAGACCCTATGCATAAAATTAATTAACATGCTTTAAAAAAATAAAACAGAACTGGGTCACTTACGGATTTTTGTTGGGTTTCTCTCTCTAGCCGTGCACCTCCTCCAGCTTCTGTTTCCAAGCTTGATTCAAGCTTCACAACCTCTTCTCCCTTCCAGAACTATCTCTCTCTCTTTGCTTTCTGTTTTTCTTTCCTTTCTTTCCTTCCCAACCGAGACCACATATACATACACACATCAAGTCCCATACGTCTCTCACACCACAGCCCCTTTCCTTGACTTATTTCCCCTCTTTGCAGCCACTTTGTTCTTCCCCAAATGCAGCTTTGCATTAAATGCAAAGCTGCCCCTATATGCCTATACATATATATATCATCATCACACACACACTATACACACACACACTCAACCGGTTGGTCACAACACACACACACACCCCGTCCAGTTACACACACACCCCAACCAGACTTATATATATATATATATATATATATATATTTACACACTTAAATATGCACCCTTACATGCATACACATACAGAAAATTTAATAATTTAATATATATATATATATATATATATATCCCATGTATATATATTTTACACATCACATACCTACATTCATCCAATTTAATAATAATAATAATAATAATAATAATAATAAACACAAGTAATAGTAAATAATTAAAAAAAAAAAATTTTCCATGTCATTACAGCCGTAAAGCGAGACATGGGTGTGGTATAGAGCTGCATGGGTGTGTCATGCATATCTCCATTGCGTAACATTGAGGGATTGGAGGGTTATAGCTTATAAATGTACACTTGCACATGCCACGCCTTAACTTTGTTTTTTACATTAGCATCATGTCATACTAGCGGTTGTGTTGACCCTTTATGGGATAACATATTACAGATGAGGCTCCTGGTACTTGAGACTCGATGAAGTCATCGGAGCACGATGAGAGAAAGTGGATTTTGAAGTATATTTGGCCTAAGGGCTTCATTTTGTATGTATGAGGGCATAAGCCTTAAGACATGTGTATTTACTTGTAGAAATTTTGTATATTATGAAAACAATGAGCAAGACCCTAAAATTAGTAATAAACATGAGGTTGTGATGTTTAAATTTCAAGTATATGTGTATGTATGGAGGATTGTATATTTTTAATGATGTATAAATGTTTAGTTGAATTAAAAAGATGTATTTTGGTTGCTAGTTTGGAAAATGAGGGATTGTGTTGTGAAATATTAGGTGGAAAAGGCTTAAAAAACAAATGAGACTATGCTAAAATTTTAGGAAATTAAAAGGTTAGTTAAGTGTGTGAAACACCTTAAATATAGGTGGAAAAGTTCCAAAAGGGGGGGGGGTTAAAAACCTTGAAAAATAGGCTAAAAATTGGAAAAAGTAGTTGAAACACTTTGGAAAAAAATTAAGAAAACAGAGAAAATCTGTTGCAGAAACAGAGAAATTCAACCGTAGTAGCTACAGTAAACCTGTAGGAAAACTGTCACTGCCCCGAATTCCAGGACCGACCCCGGGGAGCGACTGAACGAAACAAAGGAAGAAAATAAATAGACGAATAAATAAATGAATAACAATTCAACTGATTTAGATACAAGCCTACATCCTATTCCTATTTTAAAAAAAATTTCGGCAGAACCTCATTTGTTTTTCGAGCCTTTTTCCCCCTGATAATCACAATACATCATATAAATACAAACACATCACAATCTATCCTCACTCGATGGCCACAATCTTATCAAAGTTAAATATACATCGCCTAATTATACATCGCCTAATTATACAACCGAAAATATACATCGCCTAATTATACAACCGAAAAGATACACCCATGATACAACATACATGTCATTGGGCTTAAGCCCGTACATCAAAAAACACGCCTCTCGGGCCAAATATCCATCTACAGTCAAGTCTCCTCCACTCGGCTAGACTTCCTCAAGTCTCAGGTGTCGAGAGTGTCATCTGAAATATAGTTCCCACGAATGGGTCAGCTCAACTGCTGGTATGGTACAATACTAATGCAAGGAACAAAATTAAGACGTGGCATGTGCAAGTGTACATGTATATCTACATGCCTCTCTAATCATGCATACAATATAATGGCAATGTACAAACTACATTTGTATAAAACCTTATATCACATTCACAAATTCATCAACACAATGCACAGGCAATATGCGTGACACACCCATGCATCTCAATGTTACACCCATGTCTCATGATACGGTCCTTCCTCGCTGGCATGAGTACCGCCACGTATGTCTCCTTTTCGGTGCGCCCCTGATGGAATGGAGTACCAACGGCCGAATTTTGGGTTTTTCACCACAGGATCTGCACCCTCATAATGCACAGTACCTCGTGTTGACCCACACTATGCTTTCAAGGAATCACCCTATGCCAATATGCCATGATTCCTATCATGCAATATCGCAATCTCAATAAAACATTTCACCAATGCATAAAGCATGCCTTTTAAACAATATTGTCTTCTTAAAAATAACAATATCATCTAAATCATAAAACTTCATCCACAAATATACGCATCATGCACAATCAATCTCAATACTTATGCAATCCATATGTCACAACATCAACAATCCTTCTAGAACAGAAATCACATATGATGACAACTCAAGAAGTAAATCACAACTCTCAAATAATCATAGGGAACATGGAAGCACATAAACAATCAACTCAAAGTTTCTCAAAGCAAGAACTCCTATGTGATCTTCTATCATCAGACAAGCATAAAAATCATTCAAGCAATATGCATATCAATCCTAATTTAATTCTATTCCTTACTTAGCAAAGTACCATACCTGATCGGGTTATCTCAACCCCACTAAGTTGTGTCCACTATGCAATCCAATCA
This sequence comes from Nyssa sinensis, assembly GCA_008638375.1. NCBI lineage: Eukaryota > Viridiplantae > Streptophyta > Magnoliopsida > Cornales > Nyssaceae > Nyssa > Nyssa sinensis. Next base: position 21,476,662 of record CM018041.1, on the reverse strand, counting down.
AACAGGTTAATCTTTACTCCACGGTTCAGAAGTTGAAGAAACACACCGGCAGGTTGATCGAGTCGGCTAACCATTTTAAATCCAGTTTCATCAGCTTCTTCAGCCTTTTTTCCTCAAGCAGATGATGATCCTGACAGATTCTGTCCCTTTATCATCCCATCCATCTTATCATCCTATCCATCAGATATTGAAGAACTTTCCCTTCCTCCAATTCATCATAGAAATCACAACATTTGAAAGTTACAGGTTTCCCCAACCTCTATCACTGGACAACAGTTATGCTGTTTCTATTAGCCTGCTTCAAACCCGAACAGTCAGCTTCATCTATTACTGGATTTTCCCTCTTCGCATATGTTGAATCATATGCACAATATCCCAACAAGAATGGCCATACCTCATTTGGATTCCATAAATAAACCGTTGCGCAACACCTCAAGGTTTGCCTGGACAATCTCCTCAAATAATTCTGTTATCAACCATGACCTATCTTCAAAACCTTCACATGATACTACCTGCATATTCAATTAATTCTGCATATTGCCTAATTATAGCAACAACCATGAAATACCAACGGGAGTTTGATAACAGAAATTCAAAGACAAAATGTCTCAAAACCACAATAAGCTAAATGGCAAAAGAAACCCCAAAAGTCAAACGTGAAACACTCTAGTTCACTTCACTTGTGAAAAATCAAACAACCCAAACCTCTGCCAATTCTTCTCCCATCGTCTCCTTCAATCTTTATCATAGACAAAACCGCAATAGCAGAAAACAAGAGAGGAAGACACTCACAGTGACAGTATTCCGATATGCCATCCTGCGACTCCAATTGAGTTCGTGACATTGACACCGACCCAATTTTCTCAAGACCCAAAAACCATTCACGCAACCCTCTGCAATTTCGTCCCCTTCTGCACCGCTACATACCCACAGCCACAACAAACACCGTTCACCATCTACACAACACCAAATCACATATCAAACCAATCTAAGCCAATCCTACCGACATCCACACACATAGATAAATATATATATATATATATATATACATAAATATATACTTACCACCTGCCGCAGCTCCGCTTGCCACGATTCGATCAGTGGCATCCCTGCTTCGTGAATCAACCGAACCAACAAAATTCCCTACACCGTTTACGGCAGCACCATCTCGCACCCCTATCACAACTCCAGTGATGAAACCCCCAACCCAACACACCGCAACCTCGTCCAACAGCAAAACAACGAGATTCACCCATTGCCAAAACCCATCTACTCTAAATCCGCTTCATCGCTTCCCCAAACCCACGATTGCTCTACTCTCCTTAATCTTCTTCCCCCTTTCTTTTCTTCCCTCTCTCTCACTCTTACCTGTAGCCGCAAAACCCCAACCTCGATCCACTCAGCGACTAAGCACCGCCTTTCGCCTTTTTTTTTCTCATTTCTCTTTCTCCTTATTTTTCTTTCTCTTCATTTCTCTGTATGTCCCTCCTTTATTTTTCTCCTTTCCACCGACTTAAAGTCGGTGACAACCTACACTCAAACACACACCACACATTACACGCCACACTCCCCAAGGCTGCCGACACCCACTTGATATATATATATATATATATATATATTTTTTTTTCTACATACCATATTAAATATTTTATTCCACAAAATATTATAAAATACTAGTAAATTTGCCATAAAGTCGGGGCTCAATTTAATTATTTATTTACCAATATTGGATCTCGTTCGGGTCTCATATTATATTCTTATAATTAATGATTCGTATCAATTTATCCTGGCACTCGGTTAACCAGTTTCGTATCAATCCCCATATTATATATATATATATAATTTTTTTTTTCAAGTCTCTACAAAAATAGCCTATACCTGCCCCAGCCCATAGTCCAGCACGCCCCTGCGTGAGAGCGCGCCACACGTCCCCGCGTGAGAATGTGCCACACGCCCACTGTCTTGCGCCCAGCCCAACCATGCGTGCCATGCCTAAGACTCCCATGACACCAGCCTTTGGCCACCCTTTTTGAGCCATGTTTGGCCACCCTATTGGGCCATGTTTGGCCACATTTATAGGCCATGTTTGTTCATCCTTTGGGACACACTTTAGTCATATTTCAAAGCCATGTTTAGCCACTTACTTGGATCACTTCAGGTAGGATTTTTAACCTATTCTTGGCCTATGTCTTAGGGCATTTGGGGCCCATTTGGGCCATTGTTCCAAGGCATAATTAGAGACGTTTTGGGGCTATTTTGGAGACCATTCTTGAACATGACTTAGACTAATTTTGAATATTAGTTGGGGGAAATAACTGATTGGCATCTGAAACCCATCTTGGGTAAGTCTAGTAGCAAGTTTTCATTCTTAAATTTGGAAAAACTTAGGGAAATAAACATGTAATTACTAAATCCAATGTAATTACTTTTTATCCATTTTTCTTAAATTCATTTCCATTCACTCCCCGGGTTTTAGAAATTTGGGGCGTGACAACGAGGCCTTCATTGCCTAAACCACCATGCCAGTTCAAAAGTGACACCCCCCAACATGGGCGCCCGTTAAGGTTCTACAAAAGGGAGGCAATACATCACCATTCCCTGTTTCAACAATTTGAATTTTGACTTGAAAACATTCAATCCTAAGAGCAATTTTTGAGGCAATTTATGGTGTGCCAGGGAAACTACCTCCAATCATGGCTACGGTCAAGTTCGATCCCAAGAACACTTCTTAAACTCTTCATCTTTTCTTCTTTTTCCTCTGTTTTCTATACACCTTTTCTTTTAAGAACAATGTTTGTCTCTGATGTCTAGTCAAGCACTGGTCATGAAAACATAGAACCAAAGGGAGTAGATGATCGAGTAGAGTTACACCTAGTAGTTAGCAGCCCATTATAAAATCTAAAAAAGAAACCAGTTGGTAGTCCTGCCTCCAGTTCTAGAGTTAAAATAGTGGAGGCCTATTTAAGGCCCAGGAACAGAGGTGAAAAGACCTCTGGTAAAACCCAAAAAAGGGAAAAGGTGAAAGTGCTATTACTTAGAGCATGATAGATGTTTTGAAGGCTGCCTTTGACTTCCCCGATAACATGACCTATAGGATACTTGAGCTCATAGACCGCCTTTTCGACGTCTAGCATGGTGAGATCTATGCCTACGTCGAATGGTTTGAGATTGGGGTACGGTTCCTCTTTCACCACACCATTAGGGAGTTCTTTACATAGTTTAACATATGCTCGGCTAATTTGAATATCAAAAGATGGAGGCCGTTACTTAGCTTCATAGTTTTAGGCCATCTGAATAATGTTGAAGTAGACATCCCTTTGATCAGAAGCAATATGGATATGAAATACTTGAGGTCGGAAGGCATGTTTTACATATCTTTACAAGGGGTTCAAATCCCTCTTTTTTTTTATCCACTTCCAATAAGACTTGGACGAAGTGGTACTTCTTTGTGAAAGAAGGTTGAGAATTAGAAGACTTCAAGAATCAGGCCACAATCTTCCCATGAAGAACTGGTATTAAGGGTGAGCCTCCCCCCCTTTTTTTTTTTTTTACAACTTGTCCTTATATTTTTTTGTGTTTGGGCTTAACTCATCTTTGCTCTGTATATTTGTGTAGTTCAAAATAAGTAGAGACAACTCCTCCAGACCAACAATCGTTCCACGAGGCCATACTGACCTTGAAGAAGTTAATGGATGTAGGATTAGTGAAGGTCAAGAACCAATAGCTCAAAAAAACACTACTCTCTAGATGGGTACCAGGGAAGAAGAAGAAGAAGGTTGGGGAGACTTCATGCCCTATTAAACCCCCTCCTCTAGAGAAAATGAGGAGATTGATCTCTGACTCCCTTGAGCGGACAGTCTTTGAAGAGCTGGGCCGTTCACTAGTTCAAAAGGCCCTCCACTTCCAGCCCCTTCTATATTGAAGCAGAAGAGGGGGAAGGGGAAGGCAAGTGTTACCCCCTACCCCCTAGTCCTTGAAGACTTCGACCCAAGTGCCATAAAGAAGGCCTATAAAGATTTTTCGGTGATAGGCCCTAGTAAATTCACTAGCTAGCTTGAAACCTCAGAAGATAGCCAAAGAACTGATGGCTTTCCACATGAGGGTGAGTTCTATTTTTCCTTCTTTTTTTTGTTATCTTTTTGTATTCTGCATACTTTCAGTTCTGATTTGACTGTTTTATTTTTCAAGTTGTTCACAGCTTGGTAGCCATCATGGACTGCCCTGAAGATACCGAGTAGATCAACACCCTTCAATTAGAGTTTGACGAAACTAGGCTTCAGCTCGGGACAGCTTAATCAGCAGTGGCTGCTGTTAAGGAGGAATTAAAAGAAGTTTCAAATGCTTACTCCATTCTAGAATCCGGAAGAGATGTAGTAACTGTTGAACTAGAGGGTCTCAAGTAAGAATTTACAGATGTTGAAGTCGTTGTTGCTAAGAAACTTCAGGACAGCATCGAAGCTGCAAGGGTTTAGACCGAGATCGATCTGAAGAATGGGGTTTAGGAGCTGAGGAGCGAGCTCATCAAGCACGGGTACCGAACCTTCAAGAAGAAGCTTTGGAATAAGTATCCTGATCTGGACTTGATTGGGGTGAAGGATATTCTAGTTTCCCAAGTCGAGATAGATACTTTGGACGTTGATGATGATGAAGAAGAAGCGACTCTTGAACCCCCTCAAGTTGTTCTGCTAGAGACTACTGGGCCTACAACATAATAGATTTATAGGATTTTTTTATACTTTTTTCTTTTTGTCCTTCTGACTTTGTAACTTTCCCATTTTTGGGCTTTTTGATATATGAAATCTTGTCTATTTCAAAACTTGTGTCCAATTTTATCACTTTATATTTTGGTTTCAAATATTACCTTCAAATATTCAAACCAGTAATAGAAATATAAGTTGTTCAAAAATTCTTATAACACTTAATGAGGTATTTCAAGGGTCTAAATAATGGAGCATTAGGACATGAAACACTTGTAATGGGTACGCAGACCTGAAACACATATAATAAACACCTGAGTTTTGGGGTTCCGTATATTAGAAAAATGGACCAAACTTTTGACATTTGTAATAAGCACAAGATTTTTAGAGGTCTGTAGATTGGCAAAATGGACCAGACCTGTAACACTTATAATGAGTACAAGATTTTTAGAGGTCTGTACATTGGTGAAATGGACCAGACCTATAACACTTGTAATGATTACACGGTGTTTAAGGGTCAGTACATTGGCAAAATGGACCAGACCTGTAATACTTGTAATGAGTACAAGGTTTTTAGGGGTTTGTACATTGGTAAAATAGACCAGACCTATAACAATTCTAATGAGTACAATGTTTTTGGGGGTCTGTAACACTTGCTATAGGCTCTTGATGTCGTTATCTTGTCAGGACTCCTGGTTCTCTTTTTATTGGCACTGTTATCCCTCTTCTGAACCTACTCATCCTTCTGAGCTTGGTCTTTATCTTTTCGGAATGAGGCTTTCATATTTTTGAGATTAATATACTTTTTTGCTCTATCTATGAGTGCTGTCATGTCGGCAGAGGGATTCTTAGTCAAAGAATCCTAAAAACGTCCAGGCCTAAGGCCTGAAGTGAAGGTGGCCACCAGGAAATTTGAACTACTGTCATTTATCTCTATAAGTTCGGTATTGAAATAAGCTATGTACTCCCGTAGTGACTCTCCTTTTGCTTGCTTCATAGTTAGCAAAATTGTGGCCTTTTTCTCAACTTCTTGTTTGTTAAAAAGCAGTTAAGAAATAGTTTGCTAAGCTCATAAAAATTGCTGACTGGTTTTTGGGAAAGGTTATGAAACCATTAAGGGCAGTACCCTTGAGGTTAGTCACAAAATTTTAACACATAAAAGCAACGGTAGCCTCATACAGGGCCATTGTATGTTGATAATGAGATAGATGATCCCCAAGATCTTCAAACCCATCGTAGAGAGTGACTTTTGGGACAATAAATTTCTTGGGTTGCTCCTCCATCATTATGGCAGAATTAAACAGCCTGGAGAACTATCTGAGTAGTTTATTTAACTCGTTTTGTTCTGGAGGGACGCGGAACCCCTTGGTTAAGATCGTTTGATCTTGAGAGTCCACTATTTCCTCTACCCTTTGAAGGCCTCTAGGTGGGTTCTGTTGTGCGGTTGGCACCCGTTGTTGGTCTTGTCCCGTGCTTCCATGTCCTGGATTCACGGGAGGAATTTGTTTGACAGTAGTAGAGGGGTACTACTCTCCTAAGACTGGTGGATGCGGGACCTCGAAAGGCTGAAATCCTTGCTGTGCTATATTGGCTTTAGAGACCGTTGGGATTGGTATTCTCGTCCTGCTCTGTTAATGGACAGCAGGATGGAACATCGATATTGTGTTCCCTATAGTTATTGACGATTGAAAATTGATCCTCATATGTGTAGTACCATGGAGGTGTACTAGATGCACATTAGGCAACTCCTCATTGTGGGATCCTTCGCTTGTAGTGGTAGTGGCGGGAGGCTGAGGTCCTCTATGAATAACGTTAGTAGAAGGAGAAGAATTGTTCCACTGGCTCTAAGCCATTGACGCTAAAACTTGTGACATGTTTGTGAGTTGCTCCTGCATTTGATCTGACTGCCGTTGAATCCGATCAAACTACTGTTGCAGACGAACAAGTGTTTGTCCCCTTCCTTTTCTAGTAGGAGGCTAATTTTGAGGATTCTAAGAATTTTGAGGATTCCTTCTAGGACGAAGGTTTGGGGCCATTAGTTCTTTTTAGAAAAGAAAATAGGCTCTTTGATGAAAAATAATGAGAACGATAGGCGTGCTCACAGACAGCGCCAAACTGATGTTACCATTTTCTAGTCTAAAGGCTTCTCCTCTTAACTACCTATCAAGAGCTTAAAGTCAGAAGATCATCGGGAAGACTCTAGTGATAGCCCCTTTGATGATAAAGTCAATAGAGTCATAAGATAGCAATTCAAAAGAAGAATTGTACATAAATTAAAAGCGTACCTTATGACCTTATTTATAAGGTGTAGATTTCCCAAGTTGAGTAGGACTATAAGCTATGAAAGTAGGGATTCGAAGATATCCGTAAATATATTGGATTTTATTTTTTTATTCTGAGGTCGGTAGTTTATGGAAGACAGTGATAAGTTTTGAACCTCCAATGTCTAAACCCTCCGTGTTCGATCGATCATATGAAATAACCTTTTCAAGATTTGTATACTGGAGAGCTCATTACATACACATGTCATGCTATGAACACGATAGTCAAATTATGGTATATCATATATATATATATATTTACTTTTTTTTTGCTAACGTCGTCACATTTGGCACGTTGATCATAACTTACAAGAGGTTATGTGTCATATTTTGAAGCATGTATGGTTATGTGTGAATGGGTTTGCTTGGGCCGCCTCAAGACAATGAGAGGCCTAAAGCGATAAAAATAAACAACTCTAAATGAGTCTTTTTAAATATTAATATAATTTTTTACTTTATTATATATATATTATTTACTTTTGTTATATAAAATCTAATTATTTTCAACAAGAGAGAAGTATATATTAAATGAAACTATAATAATAGAGTTTTTACATAATGTTTTTTTATCTAAATAGATAGTAATAAAAGATTAGAGTAAAATACAAATAAAAATTTATAAAGAATTAAGTTTTTTTTATGAAGTTTTTATGAGGCCTTTTAATAGTATTCGATTTTTATTAAAGTTAGACTTTTAATTTAATTATACTATAAATCCATGAAATTTAAGTCTTTTGTCAAGTTAGATTTTTATTAATCTTAAATTTCTAATTTGATTGTACTATATTATATAAAATTTGAAGTTTTATCTTTAAGTGGGACTTAAAACAATTACTTTATTGACTTTATATTTGAGTCGTCTGTGAGATCAGCCATATAAATATTCGAATTGATAGACTAAGCAACATATAATATTTTACGTAATCAATTTTCCATATGAAAATTAGATTTGCACCACATCCAAAGTCCCAAACAACACTATATACATATATATATATATATGATCTAATTATGAAATTAAATGTTCTTAAGAAAATATTAGTTAATCCGTTTCTGGTGCAAGAGATCCCCCCTGTTGGAATCTTGAGATAGTTGTCTGCAAATTGATGAGTTTGTAGAGACAAATGGATGTGCATGAACTGATTGTGTTTCCCCTCTGCCCTCATCCACGATTGGTATAAGCCATCGACAGGCTATGCACATGGTAGCCTGACCTTCTATGATTGGAGGCTTAATCATGGCTTTAACCCATAAACTATTTGGACATCCAATAATTATATAAAGAGAGTAATGAAACATACCCACCATTCATAAGATCCCAATTTTGAGGTCATACTTACAAAGAACATTACACAAATGCATTTAGAGATATGATAAACATTAGGAGGCGACTCGAGAGAATGTGATACCTAAAACCACAATTTTAAATAAGGTTTTTTTATTTTTTATTTTAAAATTTATTCTTCTTACTTTTTGAGATGCATAATTATGAATTTAATTTTGATATCATTTTTCTTTTTTTTTTTCCACTTTTTTTAATATATATTTTTGAAATTTTGTTGTATTGCAATAAGTTTCTATCGACACACTACTTCAATCTATATAGATTTTGTGTAATTTTTTTTTCCCTTTTTTTATTTACAATTTTTTTCTTGATAATATATATACATATTATAATTTAGTTGTGATTGGAATAAGATATGATATGTTTTGCCTTTCATTTACAACATCACCTACTATTAGTTACATATTCTAATTACAAACATTGATTACTTATATTAAAATATAAACATCCTAATTACCGGCCAATGAAATAAGAAACATACTATAACCTATCAATTACAACTCTATTATAATATATCTAGTAAAATGAGTGATATTTTTTTTTTATTTTCTTATTTATTTAAGAATTTCTATTTCGATTAAATCATAATTCTACTTACAAAATAAATATCTTTTTTTGATTAATTACCTTTTACACTTAACACATACCTATAAGATTGCAATTCAACTTTGAAGTAAAGTCGTTCTCTTAATTTGACGAAATTCTAATATTCTTTTACTTAAAATCTCAATCAAATTGAAATTGAAATTACGAATGTCTCCACTTGCAGTTGTAGTCCTTGGTTTTTTTTTTTTAGCTTAAAAAAACATTTTCATAAATCCATTAACTATTTTTGTTTATTTTTGATTAAAATGAGACAAATAAAATATGATAAAATAACAAAAATGGTGAACTTACCACGGTTGAAAGAAAAAATTGGGACAAATAGTAATTTGATTCCCTTTCTCCTAGTATTCTAGAGTTGAGAGAATATTATATGATGCTTAAATCAATTAAAAAGATTGAGATAGATTAGAAAAAGAAAAAGAGCCCGAGGGAAAGAAAGACAAAGAGATAGCGAGTAGGTATGTAAAAGAAAAATAATGAGTAGGTTATATTTATGACTATTCAACTTTCTATTTTCATATTTTTATTTTTTTTCTATTTTTTTGTACCAAAAATTATTGGTAAAAAAATTTGATGGCTTGATATTTATAAAATATGCGACACCTTATGTTAGAGCCGACACCGTAAACATCTCTTGTATTTATATATATATATATATATATATGTATATATATAGAAAGGTGTTTACTAAATAGTACACCAACTGAGGGTAGTCTGTTTTACTTTTACTTTCTTTTTTAGGAGAAGATGTTTAATTGACTTAATTTTTATCTCCTATTATTGGATTGAGTTTTATCTCTATAATCGTTGCAATATGTTGGATTTCTTAGAATTCAGAATTGAGAGACTCCTATGACTTGTAAGTAATGATTAATTGACAATTGTACAATACACATTGCGTTAACAAAAAAATAAAAATAAAAAGTATAATAAATGGTGCATTAAAAAAAATTAATATTATATTAAAAACATAATCATCGCATTGAAATGAGTATAGCTTTCTTATGTGAGTGTTTAGAGAAAATATATTAGGGCATGTTTGAAAATAGAATAATATTTTATGTTTCATTATTTTTGTTCCATGATTGAAAAGAGGTGGAATTTAATGGTGGATTTCATGGTAGTGGTCCCATCCCTTAATAGAGGCGTGAGACCCAGGTTGACCATCTTCATAGCAAACGGAGTACGTGACTTTATCTTTGACGTGGAGTAAGTGGGAAATAATTTTTGGGATAAAATTGTAAGGACTTTTTTATTTTAATGATTTGTGCTGCTATTATATCTCATTATTTGTGAAAAATTAGTTTGTTTGAAATGTTTGTTGGTTGAGATTGATAGATTATTGGTGAGGATCGCAATAATCAATAGGATATTAATATATAAGTATTTATTTTGATCATAGGCACGAAACTCGAATGGAATAAGCGAGTCTTGAACAGACTCAACTTGATCTCTCAAACAGTCACCTGAAACTTCACATTGCGCCCAAGCTTGTCATGAGTACTGATTTACTTGTATTGGATTGGGCCTGAACCTGAGCCCGAGCCCCAGCCTGAGAAGGAACACTTAGTTAATCTCGACCATCAAATTCTTGTAGTTTTAATTATCTTTTTCTTATGCTAAACTAGAAGATAAAACTCGAAGAGACAACACAAACACTCCTAAGATCTAGGATGAAGCCACAGAGGTAAGATCAGCAAAAGGGTACTATTTTACAATTTACTGGGAGAAAGGAGAAAATTAAGGAAAACCAATTTTCTCTGCATTTATTTTTCATACTTGAAAAAGACAATATATTAAAAAAAAAAATTCAATAATGGTCTAGAATAATAAAAAATAAAAGAGAAAAAATATGCAAAATTAAATATTTATTCTTACTTCTCTCATATTTTCGTGTTCTTAATCAAACAAGAGAAAATAATTTTCTTTGAATTGTCTTTAGTTTTCCGTTTACAAATTAAAAAGTGTAAATGTTCCAACTCTGTCCTAATAGCCAGCTGGGTTGGACCACCAGTACTTTGGTGAAGTAGATGTAGGCGTGAACCCAAATCTTATTAACGTAGCTTTGGAATTCTCATTCCGAACAACTTTGGAAAATAATGTTATGATAGAAATTAATATGAAACTTGAAATTTGATAGAAGTGTTAGAAGGCTGTCATGAATTTATTTCAATTCTTGATGATTTGTTTGCAGGCCTGAAATGAAATTTTGACCTTTTTTTATTTTTATTTTGAGTCTGTTTTGTTTCTTTATGTTATGACCGGCCCGCTTATATAAGGGTATTATCTTTTAGAGTTTGACCCTCGTTGGAGTAAAAATAGGGCTTCGAATTTTGCGAGTTTCTTGTTTTTCTAATTCCTTTGATACATAGTGGATTGATCATCACTACCCGTAAACGTAAGTATCATACCGAATCACGTAAATTTTGTATCTTCTTTATGCATTTTGTTTATTTTACTTGTTTGTGATCAATTTGTTGTTTGTTTGATCACTTTTGTATAACAAAAAGTTAATTCAAATTTAAATTAATTTTTAGTCAATTTCAATTTTAAACCTTAATTATATAAAACCAAACATAACATAAAGAAAATATTCCATTTATGTGTATTAGCCAAAAACACTTGAGTAAAATGGATGGGCTCACACTCCTCCAAACCCCCCCACACACACACACACACACAAAAGAAAGAAAGATGGGCTTAAACTCCACGTTTCTTTAATGTCAACCCAAGTTTGGATCAGTTTTAGGGTTTGTAGTGTATTAATTTTGTGATAAAATTGCATGGTTGCTTACACTTATCTATGGAACTCTTATAGTTCTAGGTCCACTGTAAGGTGTATATGTGTGTGTAGATATATTATATAACATATTATACCCTTCTTCAGAGTACAATCAGTGTCGGATTCTGATCATAACTCAACAATCGTCCAACGGGTAAAAAAGAGAGGAGATTGTTGAGAAACTACAAGAAAGATTGTTTACCAGTAAAAGTTTTTTCTTTTTAAATTTTAGTATCATAGTCGTTATTAGCAATCAAAATTGTTTATAGTGGGGCCGCCAAAATCACATTGGTTGATGAGGTTGATGTTGGTATAAAAAAGAGACCAGTTTTACTTCAATAGTAACAAATCAGTATTATATTTCGAAACATAAATCTGTTTTGTAATACTGTAGACAAAATTAATTTTAGAAGCTGAAACTTGTTTATAAAACTATAAAAATTGTTGAAAACTAGAAAACTGTTTTGAATTAGAATTCTCCGACTGGAATTAAAACCAGAAACTAAATTGAACACAAAACAATATGTCTATATATATAAAACGAAAATCAAAGACTGAATTTGTTTTAACTCACAGACCGGAAGAAACTAAAAACTAAGAAGTAATGTTGATGATGATCAAGGCTAATGTATTACCCTACGTTTTTAAGACAGATTGTACCCTTGCAGCGGTACTAACGGGCTCTTTGGATGACTGTCTCATAGAATACAATGGTCTCTTAATCACAAAGATAAAACACCGCAATCTGTGTGTCTTGCAAACCAAAAATAGTGTTTCTTCTCTCTTTGATTTCTATTAATAGACCAAATGCATGAAGAATTTGAATGATTATTATTGCAGCTTGAGAGGCGGAAGGTATTTATAGAGCTCTTCGTGAATGTTTATTACAAGCATGAAGGTCAATGACGTCTCTATTCAAGGCTAGCAGACATGATGCATAAGTTCAAATTGATGTATCTATTCAATAAAGAAGACGACACTAATCAGTTAAGTTTGAATGACAGTGTTTCAATGTTGTTCAAATTGATAGAGTTCTATTTTTTTTTTCGAAAGAAAATTTAAATAATTCCAAATATATATATATATAACGGGCCTAGCCCAAGCCCAAGCCTAACCTAGTTGGCCCAATTTGGGGCGGCACGTGCATCTATTTTTATCCCACCATGGGCTAGGTCCTCTAACTTCTACAAAAGTGGGGTGCTTTTTGGGGCTTAAACCATCCTTTAAGCTTGCATATATACTCACACAAAGCTTTGTATCCAACTAATGTGGGACACATGCTTTTCACAAGCCCTTATTACCATGTTCAAGTGGTGATATTTAGAGTCAATTTTTCATTAATTCCTTTATACTTTTGAGCAATTCAATATATGTTCTTAATCTACTCATGGAAAAGAACATATTTTCATGTAGATCTATCTTAAATAATGTGTGAATCCCACTTTTATTTTAGCTCAAAATTGCCCAAAAACTATGCTCAAAACTTATTTTAGCTAACAATCCCCCACATGAATGAAATTAACTGAAAGCAATGCAAATGATATGCAAACACTGTGAGAGTACATTTGAAAATCTCCTATATAGAGAAAGGTAGTTTGTGGCCTTGAACCTTCACTTGTAAAATACTATTGGAGTTACTAGTTGATTAGTGAAGATGACATCTTTAACTATTTAACCATTTGTGTAAATCAAAACAATATTCACACTGAATCTCTCTAAACATAGTTGGTTCTCATGATTGTGATCATTTTGACCCTGAAAAATTCCTTTTATGAGTGCTCTTAGATAGTTTATCCTTATCATTCTCGTAAAACTGGCCTAGTTCACACTCATATAAGTAATTCTTATAAAGAGTATCCTACTATACCCCACTTGTGTTAGCAACGTATAAGAATAATTAAAAGTTTAGCTTATCCTACCAAACATTGGAGGCATCGCTATTTCTATAATATGAATGAGTATGAGATTTTATCTCTATAGTTATCTCATTGAGTCATACACAACTCGGTTGTCCCTCACAACTCGAATGTGCCTTTGAACCTAGATCTTGGGAATCTCCAATCAGCTAGGTTAGGTTACCACTATAGCGACTCTTAATGAATAAGATTAAAGTCAATTCCCCTTGATGAATGATTTACTTGCTCTTTAGTGAAACCTTTTGTTAACGGATCCAAAATATTATCTTTTGACCATATGTACTTATTATTTGTGTCTTGCATTCTTAAGCAGACTCACACCTAAACCATTTTGGACTTTTTTTGGAGGTTTATTGATCGGTACTTGTACCAGAAAACCCTGTTTTCTATTGACCAATTGATACAAGAAGTTTTAGAGCCTTTGTAGGAAGTGAAAAAATGACCATCGACACTCGTGTATGTCACGCCCCGAATTCCAGCGAACCCGAGGCGCGAGTAACGAGACAAAAGAAAATAAAATAATAAAGGAATAAAAGATAATTAAGGACGATTACATACATTCTACATACTGTTCGGATAAATACATAAGGTCTGGTCCATTTCTTCACCACTTACAAAATAAAATACAGTCGCGGGCTTATGCCCTTACACAATATCAAAAGCGCCCCTTGGGCCTAACATAGTCCCTAATCAGTTCATCTCCGCGTCTCGTACAGCTGGGACATCATCTGAAATGTTTGCCCCACTAAAGGGGTCAGCTCAACATGCTGGTACAATATAATGCTAATGCAAGAAACAGAACTAAGGTCGTGGCATGTGCAAGTGTACAGTTATTTCTATATGGCATTCAATGTCATGATGGCAGCATATACACAATATGCAGTATATGAGCAGTATGCGTGACACACCCATGCAACTCTATGCCACCCATGTCTCATGATACGGTCATTCTCCGCTGGCATGAGTACCGCCGCGTATGTCTCGCTTCACGGTCCGGAATCCGTCAGGCAGGCAAGTACCTATTGGCCGATTTTGGGTTTTTCACCACAGGATCTGCACCCTCATAATGCAAAGCACCAAGTGCTTACCCACACCATGTCCAAGGAATTACACTATGCCAATATGCTCTGATCTCATCATGTCACAATGCAATCTCAATGATGCATCTCATTCATACATAAAGCATGCTTTCAAGTACACAATTCATAATATCAACAGTTCTTCAAAGCATATAATTCACACACCACACTAACACATACGATATACCCATAATCATCATCCAACTTAACAAGATAGCACGTAGCACGTAGCACATAAGCATGTGAACACTCAGGCAAACATGTGAACAATCAATGCAACAAAGCAAGTATTCCTAATCTCAATTATATTTCTTACTTAGCACAATATATCGTACCTGATAATCGATCTCAACTCAAGAAGGTGTACTCGTGGAAGGGTAGAATCACAGTGAGAATACTGAAGGTCAGATCACCTTCTCATTGCCCTCTCGTGTCCCTAAAATCATAACAGGTAATTCAGTTCATTGTCATTTGAATTTATTCTATTCATCAAATTTTATATCTTTAATTCATAAGTTTCTATTTTGCTGAATTAGACTCTACTATTGAGTCCGGAACGTCGAAGAAAATAAGTTTAGGTTTTTGTAGAACTCAATTCGGGCATCTGGGTTCAAAAGGGCAAAACAGTCATTTTGCACTTTACACGGGCCCTTACATTTCGTGACCTCTTTTCATAAATCGGACCCCACGGTTGAGTCCGGAATGCTCGAGATAATAAAGTTTCACTATTCGTTTACTAAATTCGGAGTTCGTTTGACTGTGTTCCAATCTAGGGGCATTTTGGTAATTTTAAAGGTTACTACGCGTCTTTTATTAATTTTTTTTTTCGGGACTCCGTCTCGTAAAACGGACCTCACCATTGGCCTCAGAATGGTCGAGATAGTCAAAATACACTAATGACTTGTCCCATTTGGACTCTGAATTATTTTAGAATATTTAATTAATTAAATTAATTAATTAATCAATTAATTAATTAATTTAATTAATATTTTATTCTGGTGGGGTCAAATCATAATTATTTAAAACTTCTGGGATCAAAATATAATTATTTCAAAGTTCTGGGGTCAAAATATAATTATTTAAAGATTTTGGGGGTCAAAATATAAATATTTAAAAGTTCTGGTGTCAAAACGTAATTTCCAAAAAAGTACAGGGTCAATTTGTCATTTTCCAAAAGTATAGGGGTCAAAGTTGGATTTCAACAAGTTCTGGTTCAATCAAAACTGAACCAGTGGGTTTTCTATTCAAAACCCTAAACCGGTTCAGGGTTGTGGTGAACCAACCGGTCTGACCGGTTCAACAGGTCATGCTGACGTCATGCTGACGTCAGCCCTAAAATAATAAAAAAAACAACCCTCGTTTTTCCGGTCATCTTCCCCGGCAGAGTCGCCGGCGCCGGTCGCCGAAAAATCATGAAACCCACGGTTTTTCATGTTTTTCACGTCCGTTTTTCTCCCTTTTTCCACCAAAATAATTCTAGAATCATAGGGAATAAATTAAACTAGTTTTTGGCCCCAAAATCCACTGTTTTCCGACACCCACATAGATTTTTCCGGCGACTAATAATCTCCTATTTTCTCCCTCATTTCTCACTCATTTTCATTCATTCTTTTTGCGTTAGGTTCCATTTTTCATATGCAATAAAACCCAAGGATTAAATCTAAACAATAAGCTACAAAACAAGTTGGATATTTGAGAGATTTTTTTCTAGAGAGAGAAAGCTTACGGTTATGGGTTCTCAACCTTGTGATGGTGCTTCTCTCCTCTTGCTTTGCCTCTGTTCTCCCCTTTGGCCTCCTTAGCTTCCCTCCTTCTGCTTCCCTTTCAGAAATAAGAGCATACACACCACTCTCTCTCTATTCTCTTTCACTTTCTCTCTCTATATCTCTCTCTCTCTCTCTCTAAGGCCAGACCTAACCCCACTGTTCTGGCCTGCACCTGCCACCCCATACTCTGAATCCCACTCACACACACAATCACAAGCCTCACCCCTTTGAGTGTGTAACACTCAATACACACTCACACACACACGGCACACACATCACACATAGTGCACACATGCACTAATTTACATATATATATATATATATATGTGTACACACATACATGTATCACACATATGTATAATACTCACACATCTTACCCATATATAAATATATATATACACATAGTTATGCACACATTATATTCTTTCATAATAATAATAATAATAATAATAATTCTAATAATAAAATAAATAACCATGAAAATTTATGTATATATAAAAAAAAAATTTTCGGGTTATTACATCCTTCCCTCCTTACAGAAATTTCGTCCCGAAATTTAAAATAACACAAAACAAAAGAAAACACATCACTGATCAAACAACTCAGGGTACCTAACTCGAACCTCGGCCTCACGCTCCCAAGTAACCTCCTCAATCCCATGATGGTTCCAACGAACCCTGACCAAAGGGATGGTCCTGCCTCGTAAGAACCTGGTTCCTAGAGTCCAATATCTCCACGGGTCTTTGGTCATAAGAAGTGTTGCCTTCTAGCTAAAGATCTACCCAACCTAATACATGGGAGGGGTCAGGCTGGTACTTCCTCAGCATCGACACATGAGAGACATTATGAACTCCTGATAGTTGTGGTGGTGAGGTCAGCTTATAAGCCACCTCACCAACCCTCCCAAGAATCTCAAAAGGGTCTATAAATCGTGGCGACAGCTTCGCACTGCGCCCAAATCTCCTCAAACCTCGTCGGGGGAATATCTTGAGGAACACATGGCCCCTACCTCAAATGACAAGGGCCGCCGCCTCCTATCTTCATAACTCCTCTGGCGACTCCGGTTGGCAACAAGCGCTGCCTGATCACTCGTATCTTGTCTGTGGTCTCACGGACTAAGTCGAGTCCCAAAACAACCATCTCATCTACCCCAGTCCAACACACCAGTGAACGACACGGCCTACAGTACAACGCTTCAAATGGTGCCATTTCAATACTGGACTACTAGCTACGGTTGTAGGCAAGCTCTACCAAAGCAAGGTGATCCTCCCAGCTACCTCTAAAGTCCATAATGCAGTATCTAAGCATGCTCTCTAGGATCTGAATGGTACGCCCTGACTGACCATCAGTCTGGGGATTGAAAAGTAGTACTAACTTAGCTGAGTCCCTAAGGCTGTCTAGAGGCTCTGCCAAAACCGGCAGTGAAACGTGGGTCCCTATTTAAGACAATGGATAAGGGAATTCCATGTAGTCGTACCATCTCTCGACATAATAGTAAAAGATCAATGCAAAATGCATTGCAACATGTAGACGTGCAGCCTTACCTATGGATCACTCACCTCTCCCTTAGCCAGGCGATGTGGAATGCATTACCTCCTCCCATTACCATCTCCCCCGTAGGCTTCGCCTCACCGGTAGGCGTGCAGTGGCGTGCAGACATCTCCACACTCCCTGCTAGGGTCTGGTGCTAATCCCATCTGTAACGACTCACTCCACATGGCACAACACATAATGAAATCCTCAAAACACATTGGCTCATCAACGCCAATCCCTTTCGATTTCCATCCAAGTATCACGACTCACCTCAACAATTCAACACAATAAAAAGTAAAGGAAACTCCTCACTGATCACAAGGATACCCCAAGGTCTCTCGCACATGTGACGTTATCTAACCTACCTCAATTTAATCCATGAAATCACCTAGTGATTTATCCCGATGGTATAAATTCACATTATCTGTACCACAATGCAATCTCATCATCCAGTATTTTCTAAGCACCCTAATTACCCACAAAACATCAACAGTACAATCTAAAAGTAAAGCTATCACCTCTCACCTTAGTCTATATATATATATATATATAACCGAGACTAAGTGTCATGTACTAATAAGGGCTAGCCTATTCATTTCATGTACGCGTATGTCGGTTGGGTATACAATGTAGACAGTGTAGGTTACGTATTCTAAACATGAACTTACATCAATATACCAAGATTCAGAAGAAGTAAAACACTAAACTCTCCACCAATTTCCACTACGAACACACATCAATTTTCGCACACATGCATCAACACACACATGGAAACATGTTTAAGCATTCTCTCATATATGCATCAATAATAATCAGTCGGTACATATATAAAAAAAATCAAAATTCGCAGCACTATAATGGTTACTAAACTAGCATGCTTATATAGAGTAAACGTACAATATTTAATAGCTAACACGTAGCTTACCACATCAGCACCCAGCATAAAATTTCATTTCAGGGATACACATATACATAAATAAGTATATAATCTGTTGTGCAGGTGACCAGGCATATTCCCAACCTTACGGATATCCAGGCTCATAGCCTATCTCACAGGCAACAAATATATAATCTACTGTTTAATCTCATTCGTTATACTGTATATAGACAAGCATTGAATCCTAGATCATCAATAACCAAGTATACCCCACATTGCATAATTTCACAACTAAGGTAACAAGCACTCCTCTAATCATGTAACCCAAACCAACCCAATTCAAATTAAAGTCTAACCCCTCCTAATTCACAATAAAGTCAATCTAAAAAGGATCTATGGACATTCCATGGAATAAAGAAAATACCTCCCTCAGGAGTACACACGGTCTCTCTCCCCCCCGTAGCAGCCTATACTTGTCTAAAGTGTAAATAACCGATCTATCTCCAACATAATACCAATACTAGACGCATCAAATAAGATGAAGTATCCAAATAAATCATGTGGTCGGCTACATCTATCGAGTGACCTCTACAGATTCTCGTCAACATCACACTACCCCCAATGTCATGGCGACATAGTAAATATGAATGAATGAGATGCACTATGGTCTGTTAATATGCTAGTCCATAAACTAAACATAAAAAAAAATGTACCTCAAGGCTCTGAAGGTCCAAAAAGGATAGGTGACTCTAGGCTAGCTACTGCATATCGCCACTCTGAGTGGTCTGGTCCTGCCTATCACCCCTCTGACTGGGAGTCCTGACACTCAATGCTGTAGGTGTATGCTGAAAATACGGTGTCGAAGGTCTCTAACCCAATAGTGGCTGTGGCAGAGGCACTTGGGTATACTGATAATAATGTGGCTCCTCTAAGTCCTGGGAAATCGACCTCTGGGGACAATTGGCCCTAACATGGCCAGTCTGGTGGCATACAAAACAAGTTCGTGGAGTCCCCCGTCCTTTACTCTGTACTGGTGATGGAAATGACTCCTGACTAACCTCGACCCTCTGTCTCAAGCTAGGGTCCCTCAAAGGACAAGTGGCCATCTTGTGACCAGGCTGTCCACAAATAAAACAAATAATGGTCCCTTGGGATGTGTATGTGAATGTGGAAGAAGTACCAGTCTGGGACCTCTTCAATAGTCTCCTACCAGTGTGAGTATGGGCGAGTATAGATATTCGTACAGCAGCAGCACGGGCTCGAGACCTCTTCGATGGCCTCCTACCAGTGCATATCGGGGTAGATCTAGGGATCTGTGCTAGAGTCGCCTCGCTCTGGGTCTGGGGCTCTCTGACTCCTCTAAGCTCAGCCAACTCTCTCTCAGCCCTGACCGCTCTCGTCACTACCTCCTGTATAGTGTGAAGGCATTCCCGCATAATGGTCGCTACGTCCCCAGAACCACTAGTCTGTCCTACCTCTACTGGAGCAGGTGTAAAAGTGACGGCCTCCTCAACTGCAACATCTGCCGAAGCAGCAGCTTGGGGCCAACTATGCCACGGTGGTGCAGTGGTCCTAGGCTCATCGTGTCTAGGCGGTATAAGTCTGGGAGTAGTTTGTCTCGGTGGCATGTCTACAAGTTCAAAGAGAAGAAAAAAATTAATACCCCATTGGACACAGGTGTTAAAAAAACATTAAGTAAGCACTCGTCAACGCTTCACAATTTCGAAGTAACAACCACAATATATCATGACACACTTACCTAATCAATACCTACACAACTAATGTCGACCATCCCTACCCGTTTGTTACACTAAACAATTTATACCGAGTTCTAACATAGCCCTCTACTAAGAAGGATTTTATCTAAACAATGTAATACACGCATACTTAAACCTTTAAACACTAGCAAGATTTAGCTCCCAGTGAATACTATCCAACACAATACATCTCTCAACAACCAGGGTTTAACACAGGAATATCTCTAAAAATTTAAAGGGAAACACTCTAAGTATCCATCTATACACAAAAAGCTCCATAAATCCAAATCCTTATTCTAGCATTTTAAGGTTTGATGTGTCTTTTATTATCTCTTACTTTTATAGCTAGGTGATGACCCTTCATGGATTACAGCTCCTTTCATTACTTGCTGATGGGGTACCATCCATCAGCTGTAACTCAAGACCTGAGACCAATCCAGTCTGTATAAATATCATAGTCATAGTACTATAATCCCTGAAAATTGGTTACTAACCTAGCTCACTCATACAGAATCCACAAATAATAGTCAACCAGGTAAACAACCAGGTTCACAACTTGTCCCCTAAGTAACTAGGCACAATGTCTACCGTGTAGATAACTAAGGGTACAACCTACACCTCAAATGACTGAGTACACCGTCTATCCCATAAAGTATACGGTCTATCATATTGACATGAGTTTCTAATCTTAGTCAACCACCACCACAAAAAGAAAATTTTGTCTGCTCCCTATCTACCGGGAAGTCAAGTATAGTGCATACTCGTGCACACCAATGCGACATGAGTATATATAAAATATTTTAGATAAACGCTCGGTTATGTTCTTATCAGCAACTAGTGAGTACGTATAGCATGTCATAATGTACACTTAACAAATTCTCACACATTATACATGTCATGCATCTCACTACATTAAATCACATAATCATGCATCATAACATATCATCAATCAACACGTAATCACAACAAGTCATGCATCAGGACATATGATCACATAACACATAAGGCCCTACCGCATGCCACTAACAGTTCACACTAAGTCATCACTTCTACTCTAGGGTCTCATGGTGTTTTAACAACACCCCACGGTCTCTAGGTATTCGAACCTAAGCTCTGATACCACGTTGTCACGCCCCGAATTCCAGCGAACCCGAGGCGCGAGTAACGAGACAAAAGAAAATAAAATAATAAAGGAATAAAAGATAATTAAGGACGATTACATACATTCTACATACTGTTCGGATAAATACATAAGGTCTGGTCCATTTCTTCACCACTTACAAAATAAAATACAGTCGCGGGCTTATGCCCTTACACAATATCAAAAGCGCCCCTTGGGCCTAACATAGTCCCTAATCAGTTCATCTCCGCGTCTCGTACAGCTGGGACATCATCTGAAATGTTTGCCCCACTAAAGGGGTCAGCTCAACATACTGGTACAATATAATGCTAATGCAAGAAACAGAACTAAGGTCGTGGCATGTGCAAGTGTACAGTTATTTCTATATGGCATTCAATGTCATGATGGCAGCATATACACAATATGCAGTATATGAGCAGTATGCGTGACACACCCATGCAACTCTATGCCACCCATGTCTCATGATACGGTCATTCTCCGCTGGCATGAGTACCGCCGCGTATGTCTCGCTTCACGGTCCGGAATCCGTCAGGCAGGCAAGTACCTATTGGCCGATTTTGGGTTTTTCACCACAGGATCTGCACCCTCATAATGCAAAGCACCAAGTGCTTACCCACACCATGTCCAAGGAATTACACTATGCCAATATGCTCTGATCTCATCATGTCACAATGCAATCTCAATGATGCATCTCATTCATACATAAAGCATGCTTTCAAGTACACAATTCATAATATCAACAGTTCTTCAAAGCATATAATTCACACACCACACTAACACATGCGATATACCCATAATCATCATCCAACTTAACAAGATAGCACGTAGCACATAAGCATGTGAACACTCAGGCAAACATGTGAACAATCAATGCAACAAAGCAAGTATTCCTAATCTCAATTATATTTCTTACTTAGCACAATATATCGTACCTGATAATCGATCTCAACTCAAGAAGGTGTACTCGTGGAAGGGTAGAATCACAGTGAGAATACCGAAGGTCAGATCACCTTCTCATTGCCTTCTCGTGTCCCTAAAATCATAACAGGTAATTCAGTTCATTGTCATTTGAATTTATTCTATTCATCAAATTTTATGTCTTTAATTCATAAGTTTCTATTTTGCTGAATTAGACTCTACTATTGAGTCCGGAACGTCGAAGAAAATAAGTTTAGGTTTTTGTAGAACTCAATTCGGGCATCTGGGTTCAAAAGGGCAAAACAGTCATTTTGCACTTTACACGGGCCCTTACATTTCGTGACCTCTTTTCATAAATCGGACCCCACGGTTGAGTCCGGAATGCTCGAGATAATAAAGTTTCACTATTCGTTTACTAAATTCGGAGTTCGTTTGACTGTGTTCCAATCTAGGGGCATTTTGGTAATTTTAAAGGTTACTACGCGTCTTTTATTATTTTTTTTTCGGGACCCCGTCTCGTAAAACGGATCTCACCATTGGCCTCAGAATGGTCGAGATAGTCAAAATACACTAATGACTTGTCCCATTTGGACTCTGAATTATTTTAGAATATTTAATTAATTAAATTAATTAATTAATCAATTAATTAATTAATTTAATTAATATTTTATTCTGGTGGGGTCAAATCATAATTATTTAAAACTTCTGGGATCAAAATATAATTATTTCAAAGTTCTGGGGTCAAAATATAATTATTTAAAGATTTTGGGGGTCAAAATATAAATATTTAAAAGTTCTGGGGTCAAAACGTAATTTCCAAAAAAGTACAGGGTCAATTTGTCATTTTCCAAAAGTATAGGGGTCAAAGTTGGATTTCAACAAGTTCTGGTTCAATCAAAACTGAACCAGTGGGTTTTCTATTCAAAACCCTAAACCGGTTCAGGGTTGTGGTGAACCAACCGGTCTGACCGGTTCAACAGGTCATGCTGACGTCATGCTGACGTCAGCCCTAAAATAATAAAAAAAACAACCCTCGTTTTTCCGGTCATCTTCCCCGGCAGAGTCGCCGGCGCCGGTCGCCGAAAAATCATGAAACCCACGATTTTTCATGTTTTTCACGTCCGTTTTTCTCCCTTTTTCCACCAAAATAATTCTAGAATCATAGGGAATAAATTAAACTAGTTTTTGGCCCCAAAATCCACTGTTTTCCGACACCCACATAGATTTTTCCGGCGACTAATAATCTCCTATTTTCTCCCTCATTTCTCACTCATTTTCATTCATTCTTTTTGCGTTAGGTTCCATTTTTCATATGCAATAAAACTCAAGGATTAAATCTAAACAATAAGCTACAAAACAAGTTGGATATTTGAGAGATTTTTTTCTAGAGAGAGAAAGCTTACGGTTATGGATTCTCAACCTTGTGATGGTGCTCTCTCCTCTTGCTTTGCCTCTGTTCTCCCCTTTGGCCTCCTTAGCTTCCCTCCTTCTGCTTCCCTTTCAGAAATAAGAGCATACACACCACTCTTTCTCTATTCTCTTTCACTTTCTCTCTCTATATCTCTCTCTCTCTCTCTCTCTCTCTAAGGCCAAACCTAACCCCACTGTTCTGGCCTGCACCTGCCACCCCATACTCTGAATCCCACTCACACACACAATCACAAGCCTCACCCCTTTGAGTGTGTAACACTCAATACACACTTACACACACACGGCACACACATCACACACAGTGCACACATGCACTAATTTACATATATATATATATATATATATATATATATGTGTACACACATACATGTATCACACATATGTATAATACTCACACATCTTACCCATATATAAATATATATATATACACATAGTTATGCACACATTATATTCTTTCATAATAATAATAATAATAATAATAATTCTAATAATAAAATAAATAACCACGAAAATTTATGTATATATAAAAAAAAAAATTTCGGGTTATTACAGTGTATGCCGGTAGACACTAAAGGAGTGCTGATTGGCACTGCGCTGACCAATTTCTGCAACCTTGACTTATTGGAAAAATTTTTCAAACAAGGCTTCTGTCATTCAAACCAACACTAAAACCTATACCTACGAGAAAACTCGTTCGAACGAGGACCTTCTTCAGTCGAACGAAGTTTCTGGAACCTAGATTTTTAAACCATATTTAACCTAATATATTTCATTCATTTAATCCCTCATCTTATGCATACTTCCCAAACCAATTCACCTTCATTATAAAGATCTCAATAACATCCACAATAGCAATAGATTCATTCAATAACACTTCCAAGGTCTAAACACACAAGCTTAGTTAGAACAATAAATCTCCCAAAACATATACACATAGTACACATCTCACTACTCAAGTCTTTCACCTTCTTTACGTGTTATTTGTTATTATTATCATGTAAAAATTAATATTACCCATTATTTACTCAGTTTATATTATTATCATGCGATAATTCTAATCTATTGAAGACTAAGTTTCATACCATTGAAGATTCAATCCAAGGAGTTCAAGTTCAAGCATTGTCTGATTCAACCCAAACAATCAGGTACACTTCCTAAAACCCTATTATTCTTTCTTCTCCTAATTTAATTTATCCTATCACTCTTGATAGAATAAATTGAATTAGAAAACTACATTGGCTCTTATTCCATTATTTGAATAGATATGTAGGATGTCTCATGGGCCCGAGTCTACTCTTTTCCTTTAAGCTATTATTTTATGCCTTTCTCTGATTTCATCCATGTCAGCTTCTCTATACTCTTTTCCTTTAAGTTATTTACTTTATTTCTTTTTATTAATTAATTCATGTCAATCTCTCCCTCACATCCCATCTTTCTATATTATTATTATGTTCTTTTCTTCTTCTTTTTTTATTTCATTCATGTCAATCTCTCTCTCCACTCCTTTTTTGGCTTACTTACTTTATTTATTCCGGTTATTTTATTCATTTATGTCATTATTATCATTATCTATGTATACTCACTCTTCATCTTGTTTATGTCATAGAATATTAAGCCTTATGAAAGAACACTTGAGGCCAGTCTATTCAGACTGGGCGGGATAGGGGCCTAACCCCTTCTGATCTCGTACCTTAGCTCCCAGTTTAGAATTCTTTGGTTCATTATAGATTAGTCTTGCTTTACTTTATGTTAACCCATGTCAAGGTATTTAGAATGTAAATAGAATCAAAGCAATGTAACTTCAATTTTTCTTTGCTATTCTTTTTACATGTATTCTCCATGGGTTGTATCATGTTTGCTTGTTATTTTGCCTAAAACAAGCTGGCGACTCCTTCGTGTATTCATGTATACTTTAATCCAAAGAGAGGGGTGTTCCTCTCCCATTTTGAGGGAGCGGACTTTAAAAGTCGTGTCTAAATTTTCTTAGCGCCTATGCTCACAACCTAAATATACAAAATGTTACAATCTCCCCCCTTAAAGAAATCTTGTCCCAAAAGTTTAAATAATACCTCTATTAAGGACTAATTCTAAATGTTTGGTGCAAATTCCATCATCTCATTCCCATTTAGCTTCTTCCATATCATGATGTTGCCATAAGACCTTGATTAACTGAATGGTTTTACCTCGTAAAACTTTTTCTCTAGAGTTTAGGATTCGATAGGGTTGCTTTTTATAGGAAGCATCACTCTCTATTCTCAATTTGGTCCAAACTAAAATGTGTGAAGGATCCGACTTATACTTTCGAAGCATGAAAATATGAAATACATTACGAACTCCCACTAAATGTGGTAGTAAGGCAAGTCAGTAGGTGACCTCTTCAATTCTCTCAAGGATTTCAAATTGTCTTATGTACCTTGGTGCCAACTTCCCGCCACGGCCAAATCTAGCCAAGCCCCACTCTTCCATGGTGCAACTTGGAGGAATATGTGATTCCCAACCTCAAATGCTAATGGCATTCACCTCTTGTCCCCGTAACTCTTCTACTTACTCTATGCCATGAGTAGTCGTTGTCGGATAACCTTTACTTTCTCCATGGTTTCCTAGACTAAGTTTGGACCTACAAGTGTTATATCTCTAACATTAGTCTAACAAATGAGTGATCTACAAGGTCTACCATACAATGCTTCAAATGGTGTCATTTCAATGCTAGCCTAATAGTTGTTATTATAGGAAAAATCTACATGTGGCAAGTAATCTTCTCAACTGCCTTTAAAATCTATGACATATACACGTAGCATATCCTTTAAAGTTTGAATGGTACGTTCTAATTGGCCATCAGTTTGTGGATGAAACACTGTGCTAAATAATAGCTCGGTGCCCAAAGTTGCTTGTAGACTTTGCCGAAAATATGTTGTCAATCGTGCAGCTTTGTTTGAAACAATAGACACTATAATCCAATGAAGGCAGATGATCTCAAAAATGTACAATTGAGTAAGTGTCTCCACTGAATCTATAGTCCTAATGGGCAAGAAGTGCACAGATTTCATCAATCGATTCATGACAACCCAAATAACGCTATGTCCTCGTGGCGATTAGGGTAGCCTTTACACAAAAACCATGGTCACGTGCTCCCACTTCCACTTGGAAACTAGAAATGGCTGAAGTAACCTTGCTGGCCTCTGATGCTTTGCTTTGACTTGTTGAGAAGTCAAACATTGACTAACAAATCCTTCCACGCCGACTTTCATACCCGTCTACCAATATTGTCTGTGAAGATTGTGGTACATCTACATGCCTCCTAGATGAACTGCTAATCTAGAATGGTGGAGCTCATGCTTAACTTCCTCGCATCAAGGCAAGGGAACATAAACTCAACTTTGAAATCTCAGGCTCTAATTAGAGTGAAGTTCCCAACCTTTAACTGGGACTCTATTAATGATACGAATCACCTTGACCTTAAAATCTTATACCCGTGTATCAGTAATGCTATTAAGTAAGCTAGGGTGTAGACAACTTATTTTATCCCTTGATTAAGTATTAGTAATTTGGTAATTATGCCAAGAAATCTACTTTAAGTAGAACTCTTTCCGATAAAGTCTTATTTCCATTAGGACTCCTCCTAACAGAGTTCTATTCTCGCTACAAATCTTTTGAAAAACTCCCAGTTCCATTAGGACTTTTCCTAAGAGAGTTTTATTCCTACTAGGACTCTCTTGCTAGAGTCCCAGTTCAATTAGAAATTCCTCCTAATAGAGTCCCACTCCTATTAAGACTTCTCCTAATAGTGTCCTATTCCCGCTAGGACTCAGTTCCATTAGGACTCCTCCGAACAGAGTCCTATTCTCGCTAGGACTCTCATGCTAGAGTTCCAATTCCATTAGGATTCTTCCTAACAGAGTCCTATCCCTGCTAGGACTCTCTTGCCAAAGTCCCAATTCCATTAAGACTCCTATCGGTACAAGTAAGACTCTTCTTGATAGAGTTCCATTCCCGTTAGGACTCTTCTGCTAAAGTCCCAGTCCAAATAGGACTCTTCTTGATAGAGTCCCACTCTCGTTAGGACCCTTCTGACAAAGTCGCAATCCAAATAGGACTCTTCCTAATAGAGTCTCACTTCTGTTAGGACTCTCTTGACAAAGTCCCAATCCAAGTAGGACTTTTCCTAATAGAGTCCCACTCCCAATAAGACTCTTCTGTTAAAATCCCACCTTGGTTAGGGCTCTTCTACCCATGAGAGGGCATTTTAGTAATTTTGGCACATTTTTGCCCACTAAGGACATTTTGTTAATTTTGGCACAATCCTACCATCAATAGGACTTCCTAGTTACTTGAGAGGCATTTTTGTAATTTCAATATCATTTTACCAACATGGGGGTATTTTGATAATTTTAGCCTTTTGGTGACAAATCGGGAGTAATTTGGTCATTTCATATGTCTTGTGGCAATCTAGAGATTCTCCACCGAATTGGGGACAATTTAGTAATCTTGAGTGATAGAAGTTTATTTAGGCATAATCAAGACTTTCCATTTTTAGAGTTTCCATAAATTTGGTTGCTTGATATTTCCTTAAATGGAGATACATTGTACTTAGACATTTTCATTTTAGAGTTTATTTTCTAATTAAATTATATTTCTTTTTTATTTCCTTGGCTCTTACATGTTGACATCAATTCTATTGGTTTGTGAATTGTCATAATTATTTATTAATTCATTTAGTTAGGATATCATTCTTTAGGATAATTATTTAGGTTTCTATTTATTTAATTTGATGATTATTACTCAAGATATGATCCTAGCCATCCATTCTAGAGTTTCATCTTAGACTCTTAGATCGAATCTCTATATTTTGCCTATAAGTAGTGCCCCTTGGCCATCATTTTTAAGGGACATAATCTTCATAGCCTCACACTGTTAGTTTAATCTTAGAGTTCTCTCTACAAGAACTCTCCCTCTCCCAAGGCTTGAGCCTTGCCAAAATGACAACCTCCTTTCAAGAAGCAAGCCGAAACGACACTTTCCAAACTGAAGAACAAGCTAGAGATTTGCCCAACTGAAGCCTCCGATCTAGACTTTCCTAGCCGAAGTGCTGCCCGACCATGACTAAATAAGGTACGTTCTCTAACCCTTAACAATTTTCTTTAGATCCGATTGATCTCCCCTCTTCTATCACTCTTGATAAAATAGGATAAACCGGAGAACTATGTGACTCTGATTCCATTTTCTAAACGGATACGTAAGAGTCCTTCGGGCTCGAGTCAGATCTTTTTTTTGTCTTTTCCGTTTTATTTTATTTCTTCATGCCAAATCCTTTATTATTTATCTTTTTTGACTCACATTTCTCTTTTTCTATTTTCTCATGAAAAAATAGCCTTACAAGTGAATATTTGAGACCGATTCATTCGGATCTAGCCAGGTGGGTGCCTAACACCTTCCCACTCCGCACCTTAGCTTTTGAATCCATATTTTCTTTGGTTTCATAATTTCAGTGCTTTATTTCATTTAATTCATGTCAAGGGATATTTAGAATGTAATTAGGAGACAAAGTGATATAATTTCAATAATTTTATTCCCTTTTGGCTTCCTTTTAATTATATTCTATTGTAACGAGTTTGCTTATTTCTTACCCAAAAATAAGCTGGCGACTCCTCAATCTCTCTAATTCCCATAAGAGACATTCCTTCCCACCTTTAAAGAAGAAGACAACCGAGATCCCTTTAAATCCACAAAAGTATTACTACTTTACTTTTTTTTCGGTCTTGGCACCCATAGTGGTGACTCTACTAGGAATTAAAGAGGGCTAGACTCAATGAAGTATTCAGTTCAAGGCTTTTTTTTTTTTACTTGTTTTATATTTCTTTATTTTACACTGTATGATGAATGAATGGATGGATGAATAAAATAAGGAACTAAAATCTGAATACCTTACACACATATCACTTCATACATTGCATTTGCACTACATACCCTCTAAGCCTCTAACAGTTAGTAGCCTTGGCCCCTAGCTCACTCAGCTTAATGGGTGTCGTTGGTGAAAACCATTCCACTCCTTGATCAAATATCGCTTGACCGGGGACATTGCATTATAGTAGCCTTGGGATGGTATGCAAAAAGGCGATGTGGTACTATTTGACCATAGTCATTATAATCTAATGGTTGTAGGAGGTATGTGGAACTTTTTATTAGAAGGGGAGACTTGAAACCTTTACCTGATCGAAGCGTCATGCATAAATTTATCCTAGATTCATGATTTAGGACAATATACCCAGTTTTGGTAAGACACTCATAGACTTTTTTGCGTAGTTTGGCACAATCAAAGAAAACCCAGAAAGTAAAAAACAAAATATTCCTCTCTGTCGACCGATCAGTACAAGGGCTGAGTGCCGATCGGCACATAGTGCACATAGAGGGTATTTTTTTATTTTGCAAATTTTTGAAGTTTCTGAATTTTTTCTGAAACACTGCGAATTTTTTACTAATGGGCCAATAAAATGACTTTCAAAAGGAAATTTTTGGTCTTATTCTTATCACATAATCCTTCTGAATCAACTCAAGCTCTAATCATGATCGATTCTAATAAAATTTTGGATTAATTCAAATCTTTTCTCGATTATTTGAGAATCTTTCCCACAAAGTCTAAAGGTCATTTCATTAGGATTCAAGTCGGAAACTACAGTCTTGAATTTCAAGATTTCATAATTCGGATTCTTTAGTCGTCTTAAGAATCAAGTCGGGCTCCAATCTGTGGACCTGTCTCAATTCTTCCTATTATTCCAACCCTTCGAGATAGGTTTCAATTCCTTTTCAGGAGTCACCTCTCTTTAGGATTTCCATCTCATCAATCAAGGTTCATCTTGACCACTCTGTTAGAGTCTAATCAATTCCATTGGGATTGCATCTCCCCAAACTTTAGGAATTCCTTCCTCATTCAAACGAGTTTCTTTATCCTTTTAGACCAAAGGGGTTACCTAGGCATTATGCCGCTTCCCTTTAAAAAAAAAAAAGGAAAAGAACCAAAAAAGTTTCAAACAATATAAATTCACAATCATTTGTGCTTCCTCTTTTACTAATGAATGATATTCTTTTCCATTTAGATTGGAGTTTATCCTACTCAAAGTTTTGAAAAGTAAAAAACTCTGGAGACTATTGTCTTGGATTCAAATTCCTCTATAATCATTTGGTAGTAAAAAGTAAAAAATAAAAAATTCATTGAGGTTTCTTAACCTATTGCAGCTCTTATTCTCTTAGTTGAGCCCGAAAATCATGACATCAAAATCAAGTCAATCACTGCACATTATCACTGTGGATCATGATCAATTACTCCAGATTTTGGCCAAAATAAAAAACGACATGGCCAATTATAGGGATGAAACACAGAGGCTCTCCCAGATGGTCCAAGAACTCCTACAACAATGGTTACCACTACTTCCACCACTCCTAGCAGGGCCCAACAATGCTTCAATAACCAACCACCTATACCTCCTCAAGATCATCTACCACAAAATCAGCAGGCCCATGATGCAACCATACATGATCAGTTTAATCGAGTCGAACAAAATGGGCCCCGAAATAAAGTCAAACCTCAAGAGAAGCCCAACATAAATAAAGAGCCCCTCCTCAAAAAACTTGAAAAGATGAAAGCCCTTATATGTAAATCCAACCATAGAGATGACATGATTGATATCCAAAAACTCTCCTTCTATACAGAGGTCCGTTTGCCCTACAAGTTCAAAATGCCAGACTCTATGTTCGGGCCCTACAACCATTAGGGGCTGTAACTAAAATGTTGGCTTAAATGTTCCACCAAACACTCGCTGGGGTAGCACTCCGTTGGCTCTTAAACTTGGAAGAGCCCTTATCCAAAGACTGGTAATAACTCTGTGATGCCTTTGTCAAGTAATACAAGTACAACAATGATTTGGATATCACAGTCAGGGACCTTGAGACTACCAAGCAAGAATTTAAGGAGACTCTTTCAACTTTCATCACCCAATAGAAGGCCTACGTGGCCCAAATGGTCAACAGGTCGAGTGAAGGCAAACAAGTACAAATGGTGAAAAAGAACTTGCTTCCCATCTACCGCAAATCAATGTTGGCCCGTTACGTTGAGACTTTTAAAGCTCTTATACCAAATCGAGGATGTAATCAATGATGGAACATTGAGGAAGCTCACACGAAACGTCAATCCCAATAACTCAAAAATTGCAGTCAATGCTTTAACTTCACAATAGTCTTTCTCTTGGTCTGTTAGTTCAACTGCGTCATCGGTGCTAAATTCATCTTGAAGATGCCCATCAAGGTCATTCTCAGAACTCTTTGCATCATTGAGAGTTTTCAAAAGCTTTGCGAAGAAGGGCATCTCGAACCTTTGGATCATCGACCGACTCCAAACCCAATACCCAAGAGCTATAATTTTAGCAAGCATTATGCCTACCATCAATGTGCAGGCCACTACACTAGTCATTGTACCATGTTGAGGCATGCTATCCAAGATTTGATTGATGAACAAGCCATTGTGCCTTCTCCTTCAAAGATCAACGAAGATTAGCCCACAATCAAGAATAAGGAGTTTTCCAAGCCAAAAATCATTCTTTTATTCTTCATGGATAATTTCTATCTATCTTTCCTTATGTTTCAATAAATTTTATCTTAGGAAACTTTCAAAAAAATGTTTGCATGATTCATCTTGATTCTTTAAGAAAATGAATGTCATCAAATTCACAATAAGATTGAATGTGTTGAGTCTGAGCATCATCAAACTTCATCAACCATCTTGATTTTTCATTGTTCACCAATTCATTTATTTGTCTCAAAGGCACCTTGTTTGATTCAATCACCATCCAAAAACGATAATCATGACCCTAGCAGACATCAACATTGTGAGTCTCAATAATGTGACTGTTTCTTAAAAGCATGCAATTCCAAGGATAGGGGCTATCACTTAGCAAACCAAATATGTCCTATCACCCATATCAAACATATCCACTTGGAAACCCTTTGAGCCCGCTTGATTGGCATTTCTTTCTTAAACCCATCTACCAAACCTTGGCAGGAAAAGCCTACTATATGTGCACTCTCATAATGCCATTATAGAAAAATCAAAGAGTAAAGAGAAGAAACTTCTTTGTCCCATGTGAAGGAAACAATTTTCAAGCAAGGAAGTGAAAATCATCAAAAAAGAATCAAAAGCAAAGAAAATAAAATCTTTGCCTCATTCAAGGAAAACTTTTCCAAGCAAGGAAATAAGAACTAAGTCAATTAAGCCTTGAATGGCTCAAAGAGCTTCAAGTGAGCAATGAACTATGCTAGATCCGATTCTCCAAAAAAGAGATACGTAGGCAACTTAAGAAGTCACTTTAGGCTCGGTCATAAAGGCCATGCTAAGAATCAATCATGTATATCAAAGTCATCCTAAGAAAGGATATGCACATCAAGAAGATGCACACAAGGGGCTTGGTACCATGAACATGGGCTTTTGGGCCTTATATGTAATACCCTGACCCAAATTCTGACATGTAAACCGAGGTAAACCCAGGATATGGCACATAAATCGAGGTAGACTGGGTCGAGTACACACAAATCGAGATAAGTCGAGTCAAGTAGCGTAATACAAGTTGTAACCGAACATGAGTTTTGAATAAATAGAATAATATCATTTTATCTAAAAAGAGTCAAATAATAATACCGAGCTTTAACCAAGCAATGATCATAATATCAAGAATAAACCGAGATTGATTCAGACCTAGAATAGTAGACCCCAAATGTAAAGACCTAAAAAATGGGCGTAATTTTCTTTCTGTGATAGTGCAATATTTAAATGTCCTTAATATTTTTTTTTTATTATTGTTATTAACTTTATTCAAGTTAGACTATGGAAATAATATGAAGAGGGAATAAGGTATTAACGGGGACCTAACATTGATAAAATAAATAATTATACCGAGCCTCGGCCTTAAGCCAAATTTACTAGCATCTCATAGATTAATATTTATAGAATTGGGAGGTATTATAAAAATATATCTATATATATGTATATATATATATATATATATATATATATATATACAAAGCTGAAGGATTATAAAAGAAAAATGGGTTGCTCATATGTAATATATAAATATATATATATATTGTATAATATTATAATTATGAAACTAGAAACCTCAATGGGAGCTAGCAGGCCACATATGTATAAATGTAAATATAAGAGCAGCCAAAGCTGTTGGGCACGTGAGGGGTTGATATATGTATATACACAGATATATTTGAGAAGGCTACTTGAGGAAGCTGGGAAGAGAGGAAAGAAAAAGAGGAGAGTCTGGGAAGCAGCCGAAGTAATTGATAAAAAGGGGGGCGTGGGTTACAGCAGAAAGGGGGTAGCGGTGCAGGAGAAAAAGTGAGGATGGAGAGAGAGAAGAAAAAGCAAAGGAAGAGAGAATCAGAACAGAGATGGCGAAGCAAGGGCTTGAGCTGCAAAATCGACTAGGACTGTGTGGAGGTTTTTGGTCTTCGACGATGATGATGGATCGTGGCGACTTATTGCGATCCGATGGTTTTGATTTTTGTGATTGAACAACAGCTGATATGGATTTTCAAGTGTTGCGACTGTGATTCAGTAATGATCCGTGATGAACAACAATGAGCAGCGGATAGATTTGGTAGCTAGTGTCGACGTTGAAGTTGATTCCGACGATATGGCGGTCGACTACGAAAGTCGTACGGTTTGGAAGGCTATGATGGTATCTAATGGCGATGGAGTGTATTACTGTGGAATATATATATATGGATGTTGAAATGATATTTTTGTAAAGCTTGTTGGATTGTGATTTGAATTTGGGTTCTTCTTTGAGTTTTGATAGTTTGAAGGAAGATTTGGGTGATCTCATGGAGTATTCCAGTAGTGGTGTTGAAAATGGAGGAGGGACATTTTAGATTTGGTTCAGCAAGGTTTTGTGGGCGGTGGATGGTCGTTGGGTTGGATTTTGGGGCTGAGATTTCTGCGGCTGAGTCGGTCCGTTGGGTTGGGTTTGAAGCAGGCTGATTGAAGCAATGGAATAGAGATTGAAGATAAGAGAATCAGTAACTGAAATTCTGATTCCAAGTTGTCGAATGAATTCAGTGGTGACTATGGTGCCGATTTCTTACTATTTTTGGATGAATCTTTCTGTAGTTGCAGTTGTTGGTTTGCCCATCTTTTAAATTTGGTTTTGAGGGTCAATTATCTTAGTAATTAACTCTTAAGGACCTTCTGCAAGAACAACTAGAGTTAAGTTACACAACCTGCTTGTTGCTGCAGAGGGTGCTGATTTTTTGAAAGTTACCCAGTTAAAGATGGCTGAAGAGGCGGATTATGGTGATGTTGATGAACAGCTAAAGGTTTGGATTTACCTTAGATGAAGAGCATAACAAAGTTGCTACCGGCGATGATGTGAAGCTGGTATTGCTGACCAAATTAATAGAGAACGTATTAGTGATAAAATTGACCTCATGATCTCCGGCAATCAACTAGTTAAGCAATGACCTACATTTTTGATTTGTTAGTATTTTGGGTTGTCTTCAGTTCTCCTCCAAAGTTGAGCCTCCAACATTAGAAGAATGTGACGACTATTGTTGATCTTGGGAGATATTTTCCTGATGTATCAAAAGAACTTTCATGGGAGGATTTTTCCAGATGTATATACATAGGCTAAGTTATTAGGGGAAATAATGTTCAGAGTTTGTTTATTCTACCAATGGAGACATGGTCAAGTTGAAGGGATGAATGCAAGTGCTAAGGCCCTTGGTTCTGCCATTAGGAAAGCTACCCAATTGAAGGCCAGAGTAAGACACATGATTGGAGACTTGTGACACTCGACTATAGCCAAACAAAGGTTAGATTTAATTATTGTTTAGCTAATCCAAATTTAATACAACTTTGTGAAATTAGAATTGTTTCCAAAATTTATGGTTAATTGTGAATTGACCCAAGTAATAAAATAATATTGATTTAAATAATTTAAAGGAGAAAATGACCAAAATGTCCCCAAGTCAAAGAGTAGTCGAACAGACTCAGATTAAAATAAAAGAATAGTGAAAATTTATTATCTCGAGCATTTCAGACTCAACAGTGGAGTCCGATTTGTGATGGGAGGCCTCGAGAAGTGAAAACCCCATGAAAGTACAAAATGACCATTTTGCCTTTTTTAGTACAAAGGTCCAAATTGAATTTCGCGAAAGCCTAACCGACTTTGTTCGGCATTCCGGACTCAATGGTAGAGTCTATTTTAGCAAAATAGAAACCCATGAAACAAAAACATAAAATTTGATGAATAACATAATTTAAATAGCAATAGACTGATATGTATTTTATGATTTTAGGGACACTGACTGGACAGGAGAGGACGTCTGACCTCAGACATTCTCATTATTTAGTTCAGCTACACATCAGACATGATTTCATAGGGTTGAGACCAACTCATCAGGTATGATATTTTGTTAAGTAAGAAATAGAATTGTGTTTAGGAGTAATTGCTATGTGGTTTGATTAGTTCTATGCCTCTGTGTTTCTTGTTATCTTTCGGAATGTTTGGTTGAATGATAGATATGGGCCATGACTATATGTATATTCCATGAGTTTTCATTGTGTGTGATTTATGGAATTGTTAAGATGATGAATGTGAAAACCAAACATGTGATTAAGTGGGTTGTTCATGATATGTGGACTTGTGGACTGAGTTGTGTGATTTGATTATTGCTTTAAGTAGAATATGCATAACTTAAAGCATGCTTCATGTGTTGATAAATGGTTTCGTTAATATCACATCATTGAATGGTAGGATCAGGGCATATTGGCATAGTGTGATTCCTTGAAGGCATGGTGTGAGTTGAGCACGTGGTGTTATGCATATGAGGGTGTAGATCTTGTGGTGAAAAACCCAAAGTTGGCCAATGGTACTCATGCCAGCGGGGACGGACCGTAAAGTGAGAACATGGTACTTAGGCCATCGGGGAAGGACCGTAAGATGATACATGAGTGTGGCATAGAGTTTGCATGGTGCGTCATGCATATTGATCATGTATTGCATTGATGACATTGGATGACATGTAGAGATAAATGTACACTTGAACATGCCACGCCTTAATTTTGTTTCTTGCATTAGCACTGTATTATACCAGCAGTTGAGCTGACCCATTTGTGGGATACCATATTTCAGATGACACCCCGGCTACGTGAGACTCGGTGATGTCTCGATAGGAGAAAGTGCTTTAAAGCGTTTTTGGCCCTTGGGGTATATTTTGAGATGTAAGGGCTTAAGCCCAAATGACATGTGAACGATGTATTTTTGGGATGTACTTTATACTTTTAGATGTATTGATGAAAATGAATGCATGTTTAGTTAAATCCGTTTAGATTATCCTTTATTTTATTTTCCTTTAGTTTCGTTACTCGCGCCTCAGGTTTGCGAAAATTCGGGGCGTGACAACATGGTATCAGAGCATAGGTTCGAATACCTAGGGACAGTGGGAGAAGTTTAAACCTTACGTTATTTGGAGTAGTTTGGGGTGGTATGTTTTATGTGCACGTGTTGCATTGGTGTGCGCGAGTATGCATTATACTTGAATTCCTGATTGACTGAGAGTACGTGATTGTTTGATATAATAGTTGACTAAGGTTAGAAACTTATGTCTATGTGATAGACCATGTATTTTATGGGATAGGCCGTATGCCTAGTTATTTGAGGTGTAAGTTATACACTTAATTATCCATATGGTAGGCCGTATGCCTAGTTATTTATGAGATGGACTGTGGACCCAGTTATTTACCTAGTTAGTTGTGTTCTTATATGTGTATATATATATGTGTATATGTGTAGGCTAGGTTAGTACTCAATATACATGGATTATATTACTATGACTATGACATTTGTACAAACTGGATTGGTCTCAAGTCTTGCGTTACAGTTGGTGGATGGCGCCCCATCAGCCAATAACAAAAGGAGTTGTGATCCATGAAGGGTTATCACCTAGCTATAAAGGTAAGAAATAATGAAAGAAATTATAAAACCTTAAATGAACAAATGCCAGCGAGGTAGTAAACCGTGAATTAAAAGACACATAAGATTTTAGAATACTAACATAAAATTTAGACTTATGGAGATTTTTGTGTATGGACTGGATAATGGATGTAGAGATATTCTTGTGTTAAACTCATTGGCGGAGAGATGTATTATCTTTGGATTGCATTCACTTAGGGTTGAGTATTGGTAGGCTAGCTGAATACTAGCATAACTTGAGAGTGTGAATATGGCATTGTTTAAATAAATTCCTTCATTGCGAAAGGCTGTGTTAGAAGCCGGTATTAATTGTTTAGTGTAACCAACGGGTATGGATGATTGACTTGAGTTATATAAGTGTTGGTTAAGTAAGTATGTTTATAAGATGTGTTAGATTCTCAGGCGATGGTTGATGGTCTTTGGTCTAAAGGAAAAATTGTATAAACATGAATAGTTTGAAGAGAATATTGTTGTGGAAAAAAAAATCTGGATTATAATGTGATTGAATTTTGATTTCGTGTTAGGATGAATATTGAATTGGGATGTGAAGGTAAGACTGGGAGTTAGGGGTAGTAATGATTTCTTCATTGAATTAAAGTCAATTATATTATGGTAGACTATGGAAGTAAGCTAGTAATAATGCTATTGTCTTACCTAGTTCTATGAGATGATCGATACTAGATGTGATGAGAATAGTGAGCTGATTTAATGAACTTATGAATGTAGGCCTTGTGAAAAATAATGAGTTGTATGAATTGGGCCAAACTGAGGGGTCAGTTATGAACTTAGTTCTAACTTAGTTTATAAGGTTGATTTCAGAATTATAATTGAATAAGGGGTAAGCATTGATTGTTGTTTTG
Source organism: Nyssa sinensis (assembly GCA_008638375.1). NCBI lineage: Eukaryota > Viridiplantae > Streptophyta > Magnoliopsida > Cornales > Nyssaceae > Nyssa > Nyssa sinensis. The sequence continues at coordinate 21,437,603 of CM018041.1, read as the reverse complement.
GAGGAAATTGTATATCGAATTAAGAGTTGGGTGATATGAATTTCTTGAACGTGAATCTTGTGTTTGAGATGCAGTTATGTGAATGTCATTGTGGTGAAAATAGTGTGGTTGAGGCACTAGGACTTGACAGCTTGGATTGTTATACACCTTATAAGAAAATTGTGGTTCTCACTTGTCATTTAGAAATACGTGGGTAAAGGTTAAGAATGAGTCTGATTGGTTCGGGTAAAGTTATAAATGATTGTGTTGTTTGGATCTAGGTAATTCATATTGCACTTGAAAGATTTTACTTTATTCGGGGGCTAGCGATGATTGTCTTGTTCCACCATCGTAGGGTTCACCAATTGAGATAGTAAGATACTGACGAGGATCTGTAGAGATTGCTCGATAGAGACAGCTGATTACATATTTTCTTTTGACCTTAGTTTACTTGTCATGTCTAGTTTTGATATTACATTGGGCATTTATGGGCTTGAAGCATCACATCTTGAGCCCTTGTTTAGATCAGCTTGTGGGGTTTTTGTAGGTAGTATTCTGATTTATGCACCTTCTGAAGAGGAGTATACTTTCCACTTGAGGACTGTATTACAGACTATGAGGGGGCATCGATTATTTACTAAGTTCTCGATGTGTGAGTTTTGGCTTTAGGAGGTGCAGTCTCTAAACCATGTTGTCTCAGGTATTGGGGCGTCCGTGGGTCCTTTTAAGGTTGACTTTGTTATGAGTAGGAGAGGTTAGACCTTGACTTAATTGGGTTGGTTTGGATTACATGATTAGGTGAGTGCCTGTTGCTTTAGTGTGTGAAATTTGTACGATATAGGGCATGCTTGATTATTGATGAACTGGGGATAAATACTTACATCTATGTAATAAACCGAGAAAAATTAAGAGGTGGACTATGTACTTGTGTCTGTGAGATAAGCTATAAGCCCTGATATCCATAGGGCTGGATGTATACCTGGTCACCTGTATAGCAGGTTGTGCTTATTTATGTATATATATATATATGCTGGGATAGATTTTAATACTTGAATGCTAGTATGGTAGGCTACGTGTTAGCTAGTAGATGTTACACGTTTACTCTATATATATTCATGCTAGTTTAGTGATCGTTAAAATGCTGCGACTATGATTTTTGTATACAGACTGACTATTATAAAAGCATGCATAAGAGGATGTTTAAATGTGTTTATATGTACGTGTGTTTCGATACATGTGTGTAAGGATTAATGTATATTCATGATCTAAATTGGTGAAGAGTTTCACTAAGGGTTCAAATTGTTATGGGACTTTAGTTAAATGTATTGACTAGAACGATGATGACTTAGAATAACCTTAGAGGAAATTGAGGCATTCTTGTTACCTTCTTTAATGTTTTGTTCTCTTGAACCTTGATATGTTGTTTTAGATTTCACGTTGGGAATATATAAACTCGTCTTTATTAATGCATGACATTTAGTATCGGTAGTATATGGACTAAGGTGGGTGATGACGGCTTTACTTTAAGATTATATTGTTGAGGTCCTGTGAATGATTATGGTACTTAAAGGATGTAGATTATTGAATTACACTGAAGTGTAAGTGATATATTGATGACATTGTGATAAATTATTAGATGATTGCATAGTCTGATTTGAGATTTATTAGATAGTCAACACGTGTGGAATAGACTTTGAGGTATTCTTGTGAACAGTGAGAATTTTCCTTTATTTTTATTATTATGTTGGGTTATTGAGGTGGGTCATGATACTTGAGTAGAATTGGAGGGCTGGCATGGATAAGCCAACATGTTTGAGGATTTCATTATGTGTTATGTCATGTGGAGTGGGTCGTTACAGATGTGATCGGAACCATACCCTAGCAGGGAGTGTGGAGATGTCTGCACGCCTGTCGAGGAGGCTGAGCCTATGGGGGAGAGGGTAATGCGTTCCACATCGCCTGGCTGAGGGAGAGGTGAATGATCCATGGGTAAGGCTGCACGTTTCCATTTCACAATGACATTTTGAACTGATCTTTCTGAAATTTGTTAAAGAAGTATAATTTTAAATTTTGGGAAGACATTTCTTTAAGGAGGGAAGGATGTCAAGACCTGAAAAATGGGGATAATTTTCTTTCTGTGATAGAGCAATATTTATATGTCCTATATATATATTTTTATTATTGTTATTAACTTTATTCAAGTTAGACTATGGAAATAATGTGAAGAGGGAATAAGGTATTAACGGGGACCTAACATTGATAAAATAAATAATTATATCGAGCCTCGGCCTTAAGCCAAATTTACTAGCATCTCATAGATTAATATTTATGGAATTGGGAGGTATTATAAAAATATATCTATATATATGTATATCTATATATATATGTATATATATATATATACAAAGCTGAAGGATTATAAAAGAAAAATGGGTTGCTCATATGTAATATATAAATATATATAATGTATAATATTATAATTATGAAACTAGAAACCTTAATGGAAGCTAGCAGGCTACATGTGTAAATATAAGAGCAGCCAAAGCTGTTGGGCACGTGAGGGGCTGATATATGTATATACATAGATATATTTGAGAAGGCTTCTTGAGAAAGCTGGGAAGAGAGGGAAGAAAAAGAGGGGAGTTTGGGAAGCAGCTGAAGTAATTGATAAAAAGGGGGGCGTGGGTTACAGTAGAAAGGGCGTAGCGGTGTAGGAGAAAAAGTGAGGTTGGAGAGAGAGAAGAAAAAGCAAAGGAAGAGAGAATGAGAACAGAGATGGCGAAGTAAGGGCGCGAGCCGCAGAATCGACTAGGACTGCGTAGAGGTTCTTGGTCTTCGACGATGATGATGGATCGTGGCGACTTATTGCAATCCGATGGTTTTGATTTTTGTGATTGAACAACAGCTGATTTTGATTTTCAAGTGTTGCGACTGTGATTCAGTAATGATCCGTGATGAACAACAATGAGCAGCGGATAGATCTGGTAGCTAGTGTCGACGTTGAAGCTGATTCCGACGATATGGCGGTCGACTACGAAAGTCGTACGGTTTGGAAGGCTATGATGGTATCTAATGGCGATGGAGTGTATTACTGTGGAATATATATATATATATATATATATATATGGATGTTGAAATGATATTTTTGTAAAGCTTGTTGGATTGTGATTTGAATCTGGGTTCTTCTTTGAGTTTTGATAGTTTGAAGGAAGATTTGGGTGATCTTATCGAGTATTCTGGTAGTGGTGTTGAAAATGGAGGAGGGACATTTTAGATTTGGTTCAGCAAGGTTTTGTAGGCGGTCGATGGTCGCTGGGTTGGATTTTGGGGCTGAGATTTCTGCGGCTAAGTCGGTCCGTTGGGTTGGGTTTGAAGCAGGCTGATTGAAGTAGTGGAATAGAGATTGAAGATGAGAGAATCAGTAACTGAAGTTCTGATTCCAGGTTGCTGAATGAATTCAGTGGTGACTATGGTGCCGATTTCTTACTATTTTTGGTTGAATCTTCCTGTAGTTGCAGTTATTGGTTTGCCCATCTTTTAAATTTGGTTTTAAGGGTCAATTATCTCAGTCATTAACTGTTAAGGACCTTCTGCAAGAACAACTAGAGTTAAGTTACCCAACCTGCTTGTTGCTGCAGAGGTTGCTGATTTTCTGAAAGTTACCCATTTAAAGATGGCTGAAGAGGCAAATTATGGTGATGTTGATGAACAGTTAAAGGTTTGATTTACCTTAGGTGAAGAGCTTAACAAATTTGCTGCCGGCGATGATGTGAAGCTGGTATTACTGACCAAATTAATAGAGAACGTATTAGTCATGAAATTGACCTCATGATCTCCGGCAATCAACTAGTTAAGCAATGACCTACATTTCTGATTTGTTAGTATTTTGGATTGTCTTCAGTTTTCCTCCAAAGTTGAGCCTCCAACATTAGAAGAATGTGACGACTATTGTTGATCTTGGGAGATATTTTCCTGATGTATCAAAAAAACTTTCGTGGGAGGATTTTTCCATATGTATATGCATAGGCTGAGTTATTAGGGGAAATAATGTTCAGAGTTTGTTTATTCTACCAATGGAGACATGGTCAAGTTGAAGGGATGAATGCAAGTGCTAAGGCCCTTGGTTCTGCCATTAAGAAAGCTACCCAATTGAAGGCGATAGTAAGACACATGATTGGAGACTTATGACACTCGACTATAGCCAGACAAAGGTTAGATTTAATTATTGTTTAGCTAATTCAAATTTAAATACAACTTTGTGAAATTAGAATTGTTTCCAGAATTTATGGTTAATTGTGAATTGACCCAAGTAATAAAATAATATTGATTTAAATAATTTAAAAGGAGAAAATGACCAAAATGTCCCCAAGTCAAAGAGTAGTCGAACAGACTTAGATTAAAATAAAAGAATAGTGAAACTTTATGATCTCGAGCATTTCAGACTCAATAGTGGAGTCCAATTTGCGACGAGAGGCCTCAAGAAGTGAAAACCCGTGAAAGTACAAAATGACCATTTTGCCCTTTTTAGTACAAAGGTCCAAATTGAATTTCGCGAAAGCCTAAACCGACTTTGTTCGGCATTCCGGACTTAATGATAGAGTCTATTTTAGTAGAATAGAAACCCATGAAACGAAAACATAAAATTTGATGAATAACATAATTTAAATAGCAATAGACTGATATGTATTTTATGATTTTAGGGACACTAACTGGACAAGAGAGGACGGTCTGACCTCAGACATTCTCATTTTTTAGTTCAGCTACACATCAGACATGCCAAATAATGGTTTAAATCTAAACTTGGATAAGTTATCCTTATTCTCAATTTCAATCCAATTTCTATTTATTATTCTTATATCCAAACAGCTCCAAATCCTTATTTTTAAAATTTTAAAAATCATAACATAGTTGGGTCTAACCCATGGGTGGCTATGCTGGTCAACCCAACCTAACCCATGGCCCAAAAGCCAAAAGAACCCAACACGCACAGTAGCGTGCAGTGCTGCCAACCGTGCGGCTAGTCATCTTCTCCGGCGATGGCAGCTGGTTTCCGACGACGTTGCGACGTCTGACCACTCGGGTCCTCTTCTACTCCTCATGGGCTTTCCATATGTACCCTCGAAATTCGGTTTGGATCACAGAAAGGCCTCAAAAAATGGAGTTGCAGTCAGCTTCGGCGAGCTGTCCTAACTTTTCGGCGAACTGAATTTTCACTATTTCATGGCTTTTTAGCCATTGTTTTGAGCCCAAATTTTACCTACAAGTTTTTGAACTCATGGGAAACAATTTTCAATTCATAAAATGATCTAAAACTCAATGGCCCAGAAATTTTTCTTCAAGTTTTAAATTAGTTTTTCTCACTCGTTTCTCAACCAAATAGGCTGCGGTTTCTTCCTAAATTCACCATTTTTCATGTTCTTTAAAACTATATTATCAAATCTATCATTCATGCGTGTTAAAATTTAAAACATAATCTAACACCAACCTTTTTGTTTTTTTCACTTTTTTTGCCCGCAACTTTTCGCTTCTGTTCTTTCCAATTCTTCTTCTCTATTTTTTTTTCTCAATTCCTTTTCTTGCACCGCCACAACACAGGCATATATATATATATATATATATATATATTTCTTTGTCTCTCTTGCGCCGCCACAAGCACACACACATATATACATACATGTCCCAACTCTTTCTCTCTTTCCTTTTTCTCTTTTCTTTCCCCTCTCTTTACTAGCCCCTATTGCTGACTTTTCTTTTTCTCCCTTTCAGCTGATTCTCTTTGCATTAACTATGTTAAGATATTATATGTATATAATATATAATATGTATATATCTCACACATTAAACACACACTCACTTGCCGACACTATCCAGCACACTACTTGTTTTTTTTTTCTTTTCTTGTTCCAATTGCATGGTTTTGCATGCTTATATATATATATATAAAATAAAAATCTGTATTTTATTATATATATATAAAATATTTTCATCTATACTAATACATATACTTATATAATATATGTGCATACATAACCGTATATACATATATTTTTTATATATAATTTTATATTTATTTTTATATATAGACATATATATATATATATTATTTCATATATATTTGCATTTATTAAAATTCACTATGCACATATATCGAGGCATATACTGGCCTACGTAACACGATTCTCCGTACCGCTCGAGTCTATTGTATGGTATTCCTAGGTACTCGAAATTATTTATAATTCACTTCTCATATTTTTAAAAATCGTAACCGCTCTATCGGTGACTCTCGTTTGTTCGTCTAGAACTACGTGCCTACTACTGTACTTATTTTATTATGATGGCTCGGGTTTATTTTGGTATTATTTTATCAGCTCGGTTTACTCATACTTGGCTCGTCTTAATCTCAAAATTTTTTGAGATTATAACTTTTACTAATTATCTCGATAATCAGTACCCGTCACTGTATATTACTCATTAAATTAGTTCGGTATATTTTGGGGTCTACTATTCTTGGTCTGAATCGATCTCGGTTTACTCTTGATATTATGATCATTGCTTGGTTAAAGTTCAGGTATTATTATTTGATTCTTTTTAGATAAAATGGAATTATTCTATTTATTCGGAACTCATGTTCGGTTACAACTGGTATTACGCTACTCAACTCGACCTATCTCAATTTGTGTGTACTCGACTCGATTTATGTGCCATATCCCGGGTCTACCTCGGTTTACATGTCAGAATTTGGGTCAAGGTATTACATTCTTACTCCGTTAAAAATAAGTTTGTCCCCAAACTTAGTGGTTCTAACTCTGGTGGTTCTCGTGATTTCTTTAACATCGTGGTATAACTTGAACATGCGTTTATATTAACTAGATAAAAATTTTTGCTGAAAATCAAGTTTTACAGTCACATCAAATCATCTTTCTATTTTTCTAAAATTTTCAAGAGTATTTCAAAACTCTCACGCGAATCTCAATTCCTTTCTATGGTTCTCCCAATTCTTTGTAAAGTTAAGGCATCATCTGGTGAACAAAATTATGAAATTTCCTAAATAGGGTTCTAAAACTCTATTCATTAAGTCCACTAATATATCTCTAGGGTATATTTCATTCCAATAGTATCATATGGAACTCAAAGAGTTCACATCGGTTCCTAATTATCATTCCTTTATATAGACTTGCCATTCAACTAATTGTTCCTTGACCTCAAGTCAACTGTTTAAGAATATTTGTGTCCTTGGTCTGTATTTCATATGTTCTGTATCTACTACTTAGTCATGCACTCTGTTCTCTTTCATACATTACGTTTTTCTTTAATCATTATTTAACTAACTCTTTTTTTAGAGAAGTTCTTGTAATACGACTTGGAGTTCTTATATACTTTATGTCTTTTCTAGGGTCATATAATCACATGATTACATCTTATTTGGGACTTTATCAAAAATGATTTAAGCATTCTAAAATCGATACAATTCATAATTCCTTACTGGTCACAAATCTTTTACTTCCTTCTATATTTGTAAACATTTTTGTAGTATTTCTATAATTTCACCTATTGTTTTTATTTCGTGACCCCTTTTAATAATTTACTACACTTCCAGTCTTTTGCAACCATTTAAATTACATTAATCTTTAAAGTTACTCGGGATCGTTTATTACTTACTTCCAATTTATCTGACAGAGTGTCATCCTTTATTAATATTAAATCTACTACTCAGGTCACTAATTAAACCTTTTTCTAACACTTATTCATTATATATCAACCTTTTCTCAGAATCATTTGTATTTCATAACATTAAATTCTAACAGTCTTGTTTACTCAACCAAATAGGCTGCGGTTTCTTCCTAAATTCACCATTTTTCATGCTCTTTAAAACTATATTATCAAATCTATCATTCATGCTTGTTAAAATTTAAAACAAAATCTGACACCAACCTTTTTGTTTTTTTCACGTTTTTTGCCCGCAGCTTTTCGCTTTTGTTCTTTCTTCTTCTTCTTTATTTTTTTTCTTCTCAATTCCTTTTCTTGCACCGCCACAACATAAGCATATCTAGATATATATATATATATATATATATTTCTCTCTTGCACCGCCACAAGCACACAAACACACACACATATATACATACACGTCCCAGCTCTTTCTCTCTTTCCTTTTTCTCTTTTCTTTCCCCTCTCTTTACTAGCCCCTATTGCTGACTTTTCTTTTTCTCACTTTCGGCTGATTCTCTTTGCATTAACCATGTTAAGATATTATATGTATATAATATATAATATGTATATATCTCACACATTAAACACACTCACTTGCCGACACTATCCAGCACACTACTTGCTTTTTTTTTTTTTTTTCTTTTCTCTTTCCAATTGCATGCTTTTGCATGCTTATATATATATATATAATAAAAATCTGTATTTTATTATTATATATATATATATAATATTTTCATCTATACTAATACATATACTTATATAATATATGTACATATATAACCGTATATACATATATTTTGTATATATAATTTTATATTTATTTTTACATAATACACACACACACACACATATATATATATATTTATATTTGCATTTATTAAAATTCACTATGCACGTATATCGAGGCATATACTGGCCTATGTAACACGATTCTCCGTACCACTCGAGTCTATTGTACGGTATTCTTGGGTACTCGAAATTATTTATAATTCACTTCTCGTATTTTTAAATATCATTATTGCTCTATCGGTGACTCGTTATTCATCTCGAACTGTGTGCCTACTACTGTACTTATTTTATTATGATGGCTCGGGTTTATTTTAGTATTATTTTATCGGCTCAGTTTACTCATACTTGGCTCGTCTTAATCTTGAAATTTCTTGAGATTATAACTTCTACTAATTGTCTCGGTAATCATACCCGTCACTATATATTACTCATTAAATTAGTTCGGTATATTTTGGTGTCACGCCCCGAATTTTCGCTAACCCGAGGAACGAGTAACGAAACTAAAAGAAAATAAAATAAAGGATAATCTAAACGGATTTAACTAAACATGCATTTATTTTCATCGATACATCTAAAAGTATAAAGTACATCCCAAAAATATATCGTTCACATGTCATTTGGGCTTAAGCCCTTACATCTCAAAATATGCCCCAAGGGCCAAAAACACTCAAAGCACTTTCTCCTATCGAGACATCACCGAGTCTCACGTAGCCGGGGCGCCATCTGAAATATGGTATCCCACGAATGGGTCAGTTCAACTACTGGTATAATACAGTGCTAATGCAAGAAACAAAATTAAGGCGTGGCATGTGCAAGTGTACATTTATCTCTACATGTCATCCAATGTCATCAATGCAATACATGATCAATATGCATGACGCACCCATGCTGTCACGACCCGAGACCTCAACCTATGCGAATCTCGTGTCGCACACCCGATCCGACGCTGCTTGTCGAACCAAGGGTCTCAACTTGCAACACATCAGTGCTACTAACATGCAACAACTAAATGCGGAAGAAAATAAATAAAAGCTGCATGTGATATATATATATATATATGTTTACAAAATGCGGAATACAAAATTTCTTAATACAACTGTTCATTCCCAAGACGTGGATAACATGGGAGAGCTACAAGACTGTCTGTACTAAGTATTACACTTACAACTTCAAAAGTAATGTCCACTGCTATCTAGCTGACTGCTACTGCTCTTCTACAGCTTTATTTTCTGAAAGGGGTAGTAAGTTTGGGGTGAGCTAACTAAAGCCCAATAAGTAATTCTCTTTTGCTCTACCATGTGTACATGAATACAGAAAGCATTATCCATAAAAGAACTAGGATAAATACTGATGTGCTAGCCAGTCAATGAATATAGAACTCAATATCAAATGATAGAAGCTCAAATGATAAAGCAATGAAATCTGTCTGATAATATAATCATACAAGCTACAGTCATGAGCTGTCTCAAGTATAATCATATGCACTCAAAAAGCTGTGAAATCTCATGATCATTCATAATGGTATAACATGATCAAGCTATGATAGTCAATAAGAGATACTGATAACAACAATGTGGATGCACTTTAACTTGGGGCCCGACATACCCCTTTAATCATTTTATTCTCTTTTTCCTCGATCTCTCAGCCAAGCACTAACCCGTCGGTTCAGTACTCGCCTCGCAGATCCCAGTTTAGCTGCCATTTTAAATACCACTTTTTATTCCGTTTTCTCGACCCGTAGGTCTAGTACGCATCAGATGGAGTTTGTGACTGAGCACAAATCTGGCTACAATATGATATATCAAGATCATGCTAAATCCAATGAACAGTAAATGCAATAACACTATCTCAGCAGCGAAAGAAACTGTTGCCCTAACAGGCCAATATAAACTGGGCTGCTGAGATCTTGTCCCTTGAGGCCTATGTACAGAGCGTACAAAAATCATGATCAAGATATACAACAGTCAATAAATACTTTCCACAAGATAAAGCAATATCAATGTGGACTCGATAAACGTTTTGATATGTATGGAGTACAATAGATGATATAAGAAAAACTGTTGACATAGCTGGGAATGTAACATGTACAAAGATCAGAGATTCCTTACTTCTTAAACCGTTTCTGTTCTTTCACAATAAAACCAGGTCACTGTTCCTTCCTCTTTGAAATCCCTATTCATCAATAGATAATATATCTCAGTTTACCTTTTCATAAGTTATGTTATTCATCAAATTTTATGCCTCTTTACTATTACTTCCTCTTTTACTAAATTAGACTCTACTATTGAATCCGGAACGTCGAACAAAGTCGATTTAGGCTTTCGCGGAATTCAATTCGGACTTTTGTACTAAAAAGGGCAAAATGGTCATTTTGCACTTTTATGGGTCTTTTTATTTTTCGGGACCTCTTCTTGCTAAACGGACCTCACCATTGGTCTTAGAATGTCCGAGATAGTTAAAATACACTATTCATATGTTCAATTTGGATATCGTTACTATAAAGGGTAAAATGGTCATTTTTTACATATATTTTATTTTTTGGGGTTCCGTCTCGTGAAATAGACCTTACCATCGGACTCAGAATGTCCGAAATAATAAATTTTGACTATTCGTTTGTCTCGTTTTGACTCCATTTGACCCATATTTGAATTAGGGGTGTTTTTGAAATAAAATAATATTTTACAAATTTCCTGTTTGGGCCATAGTGAAAATTCCTAAAAATCCTGGGGTTGGTTCATAATTTCCCACACTTCCGGTCTGAACCAGTGGGTTCACGGCTAGAAACCCTAAACCGGTCCGATCCTCCTCTGAACCAACCAGTTCAGTATGCCTCTAAGAACCGGAATAAGATATCCACTTGGTCTACCCTATCCACAGTTCGGTTACACCCAAACCCAATTTCAATTTCCTATCCCTATAGCCAAACAAGCCAAATTCCATTTAAATTCAATTTTTAAAACGACACAGTATCATTGCCCGTTTATTTCCAGTTGGGTCCCGAACTGGATCCGACCCGTGACCCGAAACCCGAACCCGAACCCAACAGTATCATCTTCCTCGTTTTTTCGGTGTAGCTCCGGTAGGTTTCCGTCGCCATCACCGACGATGGCGACTGAATTTTAGTCAAATTTTTACAGTTTTTAAATGCTGTTCTCTTCATCTTTTTATGTAGATCTTATTTCAATTATTGGTTTTTAGTTTTATGCACTAAATCTTCACGAAATAGAGTAAACCCAAAACTCCGGTGAATTGAATCTTCTCAATTTCGAGCCCTTCTCCATACTGTTTTAACCTTAGATTTATTTAAATCATTTTCTGCACCTCACAGAAACCCTTCCCCATCATTTATTTTAAGTTTTATACATAAAATACTAGGGTTCCAATTATTCTCTAAAAACCTGCAACTATGAATTTCTCATTGATTTCTTAGCCATTCTCACTGATTCAAATTGCAAATAAAACCCTTTTTCATGCTTTGTAAGACCCTATACTAAGAATTAAACGAATCGTGCTATAATTGAAAAACAGAATAATCACTTAACTTTTGAAATTCTGATTTTCTTGGTGCACCGTGCCTCTCCTACTCCTGAGTTCCTCTCGGTTCACTCTTGTGTTCTTCCCAATGACTTCCCAAGATTTTGAGACACTCACAGTTCTAAATCTCTCTGATTTCTATCTTCCCACGCAACATATATATATATATACATATATCTTATACATGAGCAACTCCACCGCCCCTGTCTTTTTCTTCTTAGTTTCTCCCCCTTCTAAAGCCTCTTTCTTTGACCTTTACTTCTGATTTTCTCTCTTCCCATTTCAGCTTGCATTTATGGTTGAAAAGTTTTTGTGTATATATATTTAAATTATATTACATACTACACACACACATAGTGATGTATACACACACACAGTGATGCACACACACACACTACCACCTTTGCATGTGCAGCCCCCCTTCCCTTTTTCCTTCTTTCTTTTCTTTTCTTTTATATTTTAAATATATATATATATATATATATATATACTCATATATACGTATCATACATCATGTTATACATATATATATATATACATAGAAAATATATTTTTTATACGTGTATGTATATCTATATGTAGGCACATAAATCTATTTTTAATCATATATACATACACTAATTTTTCGAGGCCTATTCATGTATACATACGTATGCATGCATGGGTTTACGTGCATGCACGTTTTTCGAGGCAAGGTTCTGGGTTGCTCGGGTATTGCTCGGTACTAGCTATATAACTGATATTATTTATGTTCCAAAATCATGTAGTAAAATTGGTGATACGATATAGAGCTTAAACAGTTCGGTTTACAATTTATAGCACACTGTCCGACTCGGTCTACCTCGGTATATGTACTAATCCGGGTCAGGGTATTACACATGCAAACTCTATGCCACACTCATGTCTCATCTTACGGTCCTTCCCCGATGGCCTGAGTACCATATTCTCACTTTACGGTTCGTCCCCGCTGGCATGAGTACCATTGGCCAATTTTGGATTTTTCACTATAGGATCTATACTCTCATAATGCATAGCACCACGTGCTTAACTCACACCATGCCTTCAAGGAATCACACTATGCCAATATGCCCTGATCCCACCATGTAATGATGTGATCTTAACAAAACCATTTATCAACACATGAAACATGCTTTAAGTTATGCATATTCTACTTAAAGCAATAATCAAATCACAAAACTCAGTCCACAAGTCCACATATCATGAACAACCCACTTAATCACATGTTTGGTTTTCACATTCATCATCTTAACAATTCCATAAATCACACATAATGACAACTCATGGAATATACATATAGTCATGGCCCACATCTATCATTCAACCAAACATTCAGAAAGATAACAAAAAACACATAGGCATAGAACTAATCAAACCACATAACAATTACTCCTAAACTTAATTATATTTCTTACTTAGCAAAATATCATACCTGATGAGTTGGTCTCGAATAGGAAATTGTGAAATTTAGAATTTACCCAGAACTTATGGTAATTACAATTTGACCCCAAGTAATAAAATAATAATTAAATTAAAAGAGAAATTACCAAAATGCCCTAAGCCGAAAAGTAGTCAAATGAACTCCGAATAAATTAAAAGAATAGTGAATTTTTATTATTTTGAGCATTCTAGACGCAACCGTGGAGTCCAATTTGCAAAAAGAGATCCCAAAAAGTGAGAACCCGTAAAAGTGCAAAATGACCATTTTGCACTTTTTAGTACAGAAGTCCGAATTGAATTCCGCTAAAGCCTAAACTGACTTTGTTCCACATTCCGGATTCAATAGTAGAGTTTATTCTAGTAAAAGAGATATAAATAATAAAGAGGCATAAAATTTGATGAATAACATGAGTTATAAATATATACATAGACTGAGGTGAGTTTCCTGAATCATAGGAATACCGAGAGACAAGAAGAAGGCGGTTTGGACCTTCTAGACAGATACAGAAAGAGGTAAGTAATCTCTGATTTGTGCATATGTTACATTCCAAGCCATGTCAACAGTTTTTCATATATCACTTGTTGTATTCCATACATACTAGTGTTTATTGAGCCACATTGATATTGCTCTATCATGTGGAAGCATTTATTGATTTCTATTTATATCTCGATCATGATTGTACACTTGTGCATGGATTTATTTTTGTACACTTGTACCTAGGGCCGTAAGGGCCAGACAATTTTATTCGAAGCAGTCTAGTAACCATAGTTTAGCTAACTATTGTTACAACAGATTTCCTAGAATCTGTTATGATTCCATTATACTCTTTGTGGAAGATAGCATGATCCTGATATATTATTAGTGCTGGATTTGTGTTCAGTCACATCTCTATCTGATGCTATTTATGACCTTTAGGTTCAGTTTCCAAGTGGAACATTTACTATATTTATTTCGTTGCCACGTGAGGCATGGGACGTAGAATTTCATTGAGCTCAGGTGCTATGCACCCAAGGGGTAGCCAGGCCCCACCAATACCAGAGCATCTCAGATTTAGTTGATATCACTATCCTTTATTGTTAATATTCATACTACGATCATGTTATATTATTATTGAATGATCGTGAGGTTTTACAGCTTTTAGTACAGTGCTTACATTTTCATACTTGATATAGCTCATGACTGTAGCAATATGACATTGTTAGCATAGCAGATTCGTTTCCTTATCATTTGAGTTCTATCATCTAATATTGAGTTCTATATTCATTGACTGGCTAGCACATCTGCATTTATCCTAGTTCTTTTATGGATAATGCTTTCTATATTCTTGTACACATGGCAGCGCAAAGAAGAATTACTTATTAAGCTTTAGTTAGCTCACCCCAAACTTACCAACCCTTTCAGGAAAAGGTTGTAGAAGAGTAGTAGCAGTAGCAGTAAGCTAGATAGCAGTGGACATTTCTTTTGAAGCTGCAAGTGTAATACTTAATACAGACAATCTTATAGCTCTCTCATGTTATCCACGTCTTGGGGATGAATAGTTGATTAAGAAATTTTGTATTCCGCATTTTGTAAACATTATAAATATCACATGCAGCTTTTCTTTATTTTATTCTGCATTTTAGATGTTGCATGTTAGTAGCACTGATTGTGTTACAAGTTAAGACCTTTGGTTCGACAAGTAGTGTCGGACTGGGCATCGCAACACGAGATCCGTATAGGGTGGGTCTCGGGTCGTGACATTATATATCTTTCATTTGGTCAACCTTACCCTAGCCTACATTTCATCCCTAATAATAAGACCACCATGAGGTTTTTCTTGCTTTGAGGAATTCTCACATTTCAACTCAGAACACTTTCATAGGGTCCTATAAATAGATGGATCATGTAAGAAACAGTTTCAAACAAGGGTTTCAAACAAGGGGCTTCCTCCTTACTTGTTTGAACCACATTTCTTCTTCATTCTTCAACCATTTTTCAAAGGAACTCATCAAGGGACTCTTTACCTACCTATTTGCGCCAAATTGCTTTATTACATTTTGAAGTAACTTGTTCTTACTTCATAAGGGGCTCCCTTATGCTTTATTCATTATAAGAGTAGTTTATACTCTTAAAAATCATACAATTTGCCCTAGTTAGGGGCTTCTTCATGCCAATATAAGGACATGTTTTCCATCTAAAAGGTTTTATTTCAAATTTTCCTTACCTTAACAACTTTTTCCACACCTTGGGTAAATTTTCCATCACTTTGGCTCATCCAAAATTTCTTTCATTCAAATGATTTCATTCAATATGCTCAATTAAATAAACAATCTTTTGTGAAAGTCAATGATTCTTATTTTCTTAAATGATCAGACTAAATCATGCTCAAAACAAATACTTTGAAGTTTTCAAAGGAATCTCCTCAATCATTTGAAAAGGGAAAAAGATTTTATCTATGAACTTGAATATAAGTCTTTAGCTAGTCAAGTCTCCTATGCCTTCATACCCTAAATTCATAGCTCAAGCATATTTTTCCCAAATCATCTACAAAGATGGGCAAACTTACCACTCAAAACCAAGCAATGGTTCTTTTGGCTTAAACAACCAACTTGATTGCCAGTGATCTAGGGGCTAGCAGAGTCTAAGTCAAAAGTCAAAATTTTTTCTAAGTGAAAAATTCATTTTCAAAAATGAGAAAACATGTTTCTCTCATTCAATGAGAACATTTCTTTACTCTTATCTAACTTGAGTACATTTCCCTTGCTCATATCTAAGTTGAGTACATTCTCTTCATTCCTATCTAAGTTAAGTGTACTTTCATTACTCCCCTCTAAGTTGAGTAAATTTCATATTCCTCTAGATGAGGTGCGTTCTTCATACCTATCTTAATGAGTTACATTTCTATACTCTTATCTTAGTTGAGTTCTATCTCGCTCTGTCTAGGTCAAGGTTGCTTCATGCATATCTTGTCTCTTCCCTATCTAAGACAAGTATTTTCATCAACTCCTATCATTAGTTAATTGTATTGCTTTGAGTGTAACTCCTTTCAAACTTGAGTACACTTCGTATTCCCCTATCCTAAGAAAGAGTTGAGCAAGAAGGTCTTATGTTCTAAAACTCGATCAAATCCTTCCTCATAGAGTCACACTGAATTCCATCATTCTAATGGAGTTAACCTAAGTCATCTCCCCAGCAAGTCACAAATCTAATCAAGTCATTCTTCCTTTGGATTTTTTTTTTTTTTATTCTCCATTAGAGACTCAATTCATAATATAAACCCATTAGGATAGAGTTCCCTTTTAGGTAAGTCTTCTGAGTACGCATTTTATCAACCTATTAGGATGGAATTCCCTTCTAGGTAAATTGTCTGAGGATGTATTTCATCAACCTATTAGGATGGAGTTCCTTTTTAGGTAAGTCATATGAGGACGCATTTTATCAACCCATTAGGATGAAAATCCCTTATAGGTAAAACATCTGAGGATGTAATCCATCTAGGAAATAAGCCGTCTGATGACGTAATCCATCTAGGTAAAACGTCTAAAGACGTATTCCATCTAGGAAAAAAAGTCGTCTAAGGACGTAATCCATCTAGGAAAAAACCATCTGAGGACATAATTCATCTAGGAAACAAAAAACATTTGAGGACATAATCCATCTAGGAAAAAGTTGTTTGAGGACATAATCCATCTAGGTAAAACGTCTGAGGATGTAATCCATCCAAGAAAAAAATTCGTTTGAAGATGTAATCCATCTCGACAAACTGTGTGAGGACGTAATCTGTCTCGAAAAATCGTCTAAGGACGTAATCCATCTAGGTGAAAATGTTTGAGGACATAATCCATCTCGGAAAACCATCTAAGGGCGTAATCCATATAGGTAAACTATTCGAGGATGTAATCAATCTCAATAAACTCTCTTAGGATGTAATCCATCTCAACAAATCATCTGAGGATGTAATCCATCTTGGCAAATGTCTGAGGATGTAATCCAATTAAGAAAAAATATCTGAGGATGTAATCTATCTCGGCAAATGTCTTAAGATGTAGTCCATCTAGGAAAAAAACCGTCCAAGGTCATAATCCATCTCGGCAAACCATCCGAGGACGTAATTCATCTCGACAAACTGACTGAGGATGTAATCCATCTCGGTAAAATGTTTGAAGATGTAATCCATCTCGGCAAACCTCTAAAGACATAATCTATATCGGTAAATTGCCTGAGGATGTAATTGATCTCAACAAACCATCTAAGGATGTAATCCATCTCGATAAATTATCTACCAAAGACATAATCCATTTTGACAATCTGTTCATTAAGGACAATCACATTTTATCATCCTGTTAGGATAGCATTCTTTTCAGGGTAAGCCGTCTATCGCATCACAATCTTGTTAGGATAACATTCCTTTTGGGTAAGCTATCTATTGCATCACCATACTATTAAGATAGCATTCCTTTGGGGTAAACCATCTATCGTATCATAATCATGTTAGGATTGTGTTCCTTTCAGGTAAGCTGTCTATTGTATCATCATCCTGTTAGGATAGCGTTCCTTTTGGGTAAGTCGTCTATTGTATCATATTTTATCATCCCGTTAGGATAGTGTTCCTCTTGGATAAGCTGTTTATCACATTCTCTCTTATCAACCTACTAGGATGGAATTTCATTTTAGTTAGAAAGTCCAAGGATACAAAACAATCTCATGAGAACACAACCTTATGAAAAACTTGTTAGGATCATATTTCTTATCAAGTAAGACTCTGAGGAGTCATTTTCGAGGGTGTTACCTCACAACAATCCTGTTGAGATGAGTCTCTTTAGAGAAATTTGGTAAGGACAACATTCATTTCTACTAGTCACGAACTATGAATAGTGTGACTCACCTGACCGTGATACGTAAAAATTTGACATAGGAATGAATCCGACTACGTCAAACAAAAAATCACAATCAAGGTTAAAATGGCTATCTCTTTTTCTTGCGTTGACGTTCACTTACTTGTAAGTTTCATCAACGAGGGGCTTTCTGTAAACACCTCATTTTGTGACCCTTGATTAAGTAGTTGCAACTCAGTAATTATGCCAAGAAACCTACTTCAAGTAGGACACTTCCCGATAGAGTCTTATTTATATTAAGACTCATTCTAATAGCGTTCTATTCATGTTAGGAGTCTTTTGATAGAGTCACAATTCCATTAGGACTCCTCTTGACAGAGTCCTATTCCTGCTAGGACTCTCCTACTAGAGTCCTAGTTCCATTAGAACTCCTTGTGATAGAGTCCTATTCCTATTGGGACTCCTCCTAACAGAGTCCTACTCCCGTTAGAACTTTCCTGCCAGAGCCCTAGTTCCATTAGGACTTCTTTTGACAGAGTTCTCTTCCCACTAAAACTCTCCTACTAGAGTCCCAGTTCTATTAGGAGTCCTCTTGATACAGTTTTATTCCTGCTAAGAATCTCCTACTAGAGTCCAGTTGCATTAGGACTCCTCCTGATAGAGTCCTATTCTAAGTAGGTCTCTTCTCGATAGAGTTCCACTATCGTTAAGACTCTCCTACCAAAGTCTCAGTCCAAGTAGGACACTTCTCGATAGAGTCCTATTTCCGTTAGGACTCTCTCGTCAAAGTCCCACATCTAGTAAGATTATTTCTATCATAATCCTACCTTGATTAGGGCTCTTCTGCATACCGTAAGGCATTTCAATAATTTTGGCACTTTTTCCCCATTAAAGGTATTTTAGTAATTTTGGCACAATCCTAAATCGGGGGTAATTTGGTCATTTCACATGTCTTGTGACAATCTAGAGATTCTCTACCAAATTGGGTGCAATTTGGCAATGTTGAGTGATAATAGTCTATTCAGGCATAATCAAGACTTTCAATTTTTAAAGTTTCTATAAATCTTTGCTTGATATTTTCTTAAATAGAGATACATCGAACCTAGACATTTTCATTATAGAGTTTATTTTCTAATTAAACTCTATTTCTCTTTTATCTCGTAGGCTCTTGTATGTAGACATCAATTTTGTTGGTTCGTGCATTATCATAATTATTTATTAATTCATTTAGTTAGGATAATCATTCCATAGGATCATTATTTAGTTTTCTATTTATTTAATTAGATGATTATCACTCAAGAAATGATCCTAGCCCTCCATTCTAGGGTGTCATTTTAGACCCTTGGATCGAATCTTTATATTTTGCCTATAAATAGAGCCCGTGGACTATTATTTTTAAAGGATACAATTTTCATAGCCTCACGCTGTCAGTTTAATCTTAGAGTTCTCTCTACAAGAACTTTCCCTCTTCTAAGGTCGAAGCCTTGCCGAAGTGACTACCTTCGTTTAAGAAGCAAGCTGAGGCGACGCTTTCCAAACCGAAGAACAAGCTGGAGATCTACCCAACTGAAGTCTCCAATCCAGACTTTCCTAGCTGAAGTGTTTCCCGACTACCACGACTGAATAAGGTACGCTCTCAAACCTTTAACAGTTTTCTTTAGATCCAGTTGATCTTGCCCCTTTTATCACTTTTGATAAAAGAGGGTAAACCGGAGAACTACGTGACTCTGATCTTGTTTTCTAAACGGATACGTAAGAAGTCTTCGGGCCCGAGTCCGATCTTATTTCTACCTTTTTTGTTTTATTTTATTTTTTCATGCTAGATCCTTTATTATTTATCTTTTACAGACTCACATATCTCTTTTCTGTTTTCTCATGAAAAATAGATTTTCAAGTGAATATTTGAGGTTGATCCATTTGGATAGGGGAGGGGGGTTGCCTAACACCTTCCCACTCCATACCTTATCCCCCAGATCCATATTTTCTTTGGTTTCATAATTTCAATGCTTTATTTCATTTGATTCATGTCAAGGAATATTTAAAATGTAATTAGGAGACAAAGTGAAGTAATTTCAATCATTTCATTCCTTTTCAATTTCCTTCTAATTATATTTTGTTGTGACGGGTTTACTTGTTTCTTGCCCAAAAATAAGCTGGCGACTCCTCAATCTCTATAATTCCCATAAGAGGCGTTCCTTCCTACTTTTAGGGAAGAAGACAACCAAGATCCCTTTAAATTCAGAAAAATATTACTACTCTCATTTTTTTCGGTCCTGGCACCCATATAGGGTGTGCCACAATAGATAATAGCATGACAACTCCCTTGGTCTCATCAAGATACATGCTAAACTCCTCTACTTCCTTTAGTATCTCCCACTCACGAATGAGTATACTAGGCTAGTTCTTATGGGATCTCCTACTAAGTGCATCAGCCATAACGTTAACATTTCCCAAATGGTATTGTAAGTCATAATCATATTCCTCAATTTATTCCATCCATTTCCTCTGTTTGAAGTTCAAGTCATTTTATGAGAAAATGTATTTGACACTATCGTGATTCGAGAATTCCTCAAATTTCTCTTCATGAAGGTAATGTTGCAAACTCTTTAGTACGAAGACCGTAGTGGCTAACTCTAATTCATGGGTTGAGCAATTCCTTTCATGAGTTTTTAACTGTTGTGAACCATAGGTAATGACTTTTCCTTGTTGCATGTGCATACAACCCAATCTGTCTCATAAAGCATCGTAATAAGTTGTATATCTGACTCCACTTTCGGGAATAGTCAGGATATATGTCGTGGTAAGACGAGTTTTCAACTAGAAAGATTGCTCGTAATCATCATCCCATATAAACCTAATGCCTTTTCTCATGAGACGTGTCATAGGTATAGCTAATTATGAAAATCCCTCAACAAAGTGACGGTAATACCTGACTAGTCCCTAAAAGCTATAAATCTCAAACACATTCTTACATCTCTTCCACGTCGTAACAACTTCGATCTTTGAAAGATCTACAAATACTTCGTGCTGAGAGATAACATGTCTAAAAAACTTTACCTCTATAAGCCAAAAACCACATTTCTCAAATTTAGCATATAGTCGATGTTCTAGTAAGATTTATAATGCAATACGAAGGTGCTTATCGCGCTTTTCCCTCGAAGGTGAATAAATATGGATGTCATGAATGAAGACAATGATGAAGGCATCAAGGTGTTGCTGGAAGACACGATTCATCAAATTTATGAATGCTGGTAGGGGCATTCCTTAATCCAAAAGGCATAACAAGATACTCGTAATTTCCATAACGAGTACGGAATGAGGTCTTTAGAATGTCTCCCTCATTGATCCTCAATCGATGGTGTCATCACCTCAAGTCAATCTTTGAGAAACAAATAGATCCCTTAATTGATCGAATAGATCATCAATACATGGTAAATGATACTTGTTCTTCATCATTTCTTGGTTAAGCCTACGATAATCAATACATAACCGGAGTGATCCATCTCCCTTTTTAACAATGAGTGTTGGAGCTCCCTATGGTGAAGTACTGTGTTTGGTGAAGCCCTTGTTCCATAGCTCATCACTCTTTACCTTTAGCTCTCGTAATTTATTAGGTGCTATGTGGTAAGGTGCCATAAGAATAAGTGCAGTGCTTGGTAAGAGGTCAATGGAGAACTCAATCTCCCTGTGTGGTGGAAACTCAAATAAATCCTTAGAAAACACATCAAGAAAGTCCCATACAACTAGGGGTAACTCCTCACGAACACTACCTGTCATCTTCCAATACCCAACTAGAAAGCATGTAACTAATCTTTCCTAGATCATGTGAGTCTCAATGACGTGGAGTAGTTAGGTCAATTTTGTCACCCAAGAAATAAAAAGTCTCCATCGAGAGTGTAAATGGACACCCTCTGTCGATAATAATCAATGGTCGATTGGTAAGTGGATAGCCAATACATACCTATAATAAGATCAAATCCCATCATATCTAGCATGATGAAATCAAAGACAAAGTGATGATCTGCTACTTCAATCTCACATGAGCGGCAAACTCTTCTAAGTGTAACCCTGTCTCCAACTAGAGTCTCTACTTGGGGCAGATGGTCTAACATATCCACCTCCTAGTCCCAATGTAAGAGCAAATGATGAAAAAATAGAGGAATGTGGAGCACCCGTGCCAATCAAAACATTAGTATATGAATTGAACACTAAAAGAGTACGTCGGGCAATAGATGGACCACTGATGACTCAGCTTCTATGACTGCAAACACTCTTCCCTAAATCAAAGCCTGTGTGTAATTCTATTGTCCCATGCCCTATTGGGAAGTCTATGGTCTCACCACTGATGATGAAGGTCGTGGAGCTGACTTAGAGCTCTAGGCTGAAAATGCAAACACTAGTGGAGGTGGTGGAAGAAAACTCTGGCTAGATTGAACAATATGTGAAGAATAAAGCCACTGATAGCTAGAAGAAACCTCAACTCCCTGTGGTGTCGTGCATGTCCTGGTACCAACCTATCACTCAGAAAGTAAATGGGGTTCCTATCGTATACCTCTTATTGACCTCCGCCCTGAAAACATCTATAAACTCCATTTTGTGTATATCTTCTGCCCTTGTGACTAGTTTTGCACTCTCTAGGGGCTAGCTGGACTATAGTGTCCTAGCTACTGGCATCGGAAGCAAATCATCTCACCCTGGGGATTTTTCCCTTGTGCAAAAAAGGTCTAAGGTGTTGGTCGCCGAAATGGATAGATCTATCATTGGGATTAAGTGGTCCTCCCTCTCAACCTCTTATTACCCCTATCTATCTGGATAAGAGCCACCAGTTTTAGATGGATATCAGATCCCCGAATCTTCCTAGAATCCGCAGCCTCTGCCTTAATGAATAAAGCTCGCTTTACCAACTTCGAGTATACTTAAAGCTTGAAAGGTACCATCTTAGATCGAATAACAGGCTTGAGTCCAAACTCAATGGTGCAGGCTCTCTTAGTCTTGTATGTAACAATTCCCGGTGCATACTGAGACAGTACCAAAAACTAGGACTCATACTCAGTCCCATGACATAGCCATAGAAGGCCTAATCGTATTCCACCAATCTATGGCATCACCTTAAAAGATACCATAGAGAAATTGATCTGAAGATCATCCTCATCAATTTAAATTGTGTTAAGAAGCCTAGTAATAGTTTAGAGCCAATAATCTGCAGCTAGTGGTTCGACTCTCCCCTAAACTTAGGAGGGTTAAGCCTGTTAAAACTCTCTCATGGCCCTACTTTCGCCACCTTAGGGATGCGATTGTGCTTCATCCCTATTGGTTTATTGGAATTGTCCCATAAAATCCATCAAGCCACGTGCTAGTTTAGCCCTATCTATATGAACCGTCGGAATAGGTTAAGGTTGAGGTTGTGGTGGCTCGAGAGTAGGTTTTCTTCCCCTACATCGGCCTCTACCTTTCAGTCTCGGTGGCATCCTATATTGAGAGATAAGAAAAGATAGTGCTGAGCATTATAAATTTCCAATGATGTGATTTCCCTTCCTAAATGCTTACGACCCAATAATGCATCAAGTAACCCATAAATATCAAAATAGCACTTCCAAGTATTTAAACAATTCATGTATGCCATCAAGTACTCAAGCCAACATTCATATCAATACTTAAACAATTTATAATTATGCTTTAATCACCTAATAATTCAATACAATCAAACATGCTCTCATAAACTACAAGTAATACATTTCTCATTTCAAGAGATGTAATTTAGTCATAAGGAAAATTTTTAGAAACTTAATGTATATAAATTTTACTCAAGTCTTTTAGTTTTACCAAATCTAGTCGTCCCTAGGTATTCTGAACTTAGAGCTCTAATACCATTTTGTCACACCTCGGGGCCCTAAAGACTCGACGGGTGACCTTGCGAAACAAGGTCAAACCATGTTAATGATACATGTGAATCTCATTGGTCCAATGATTAACTTGTTTTCACCTGAATTTGTGCATTCATTCACATTTTATCTATTTAATTCAACAAAGTTCTCTAACATCAATCTAAGAAGATGTCATTCACCATTCTCAGTCCCTTCCGAAGTCAGATACATGTGAGGCTACAATTTTAAATCTTGCCTATGTACATATACAAAAGACTTTCCGAGTTTGATCTAAGCTTTCGAGCCTTTATATACGCGTTATATAGATCCGCAAGGTCTCTTTACATCCCAAAAATGAACAAAAAAGCAAAAGTTAAAGTAGATCATTCTTCCATCCGTGTTATCAAGTAACCGAGTCATTACCGTTACTTGCATCTGGTAGGGGTCAAAACAAAAAGTCTAACAAAGGTTCTAAAATAAGAGAAATTAAGGCGATGTTATATATAGGCCTGTGACATGTGTAGTGTCAAAGAAAATGTTCACACATCATGTGATAATCACCAAATAATCATCTATATTAACCCTTAATTTATATTTTTAGTTAATAAAATATATTAAATTTAGTGTAATTGATGAATTTGTAGTCTTTTGCAAGCCGGTGATGATTTTGTGCCAAAAGATGATATTTAAACCCATTAGAGCCATGAAAAATAATTCGGAGTGGATATAAGATCATTTATGGTTAGTTAAAGTAAAAAAAATTATATCATTCAACTCCGATATTGTAACATCCAGACCAAATTAAGCGGGGGCAATTTAGGATAATTATGATTATCATAAGATAGTTTTCTTATTAACCATGGGCAACTCTAATTAAGACTAGTTGTTCGTAAATGTGGAAGCAAATGTGTAAATGAGAGCAATTGGTTCTAAGTTGGAGAAAACTAATTTTAACAAGGTGAGTTAGTGACAAAGGTCATAACTTAATAGAAAATTCTTATTAGTGTTAATCAATGATTAACCCACGAATAATCTTGAAAAATTAGTGCACATAGTGCCATTTAAGCAAGACTAGTGTGATGCATGAATGAGGTGTGTTTAATCAAGATTATTCTAAAAATTATAATAGAATTTTGGGAATAATTAAAGTACAATAAAATACACCAAGGCAAGACTAGTACTACATAGATGAAGTATGCTTAATTAAGAAGCTTTACGAGAATTTCAAAGGACTTTTATGATATTTAACATGCAAAGTTTAGGGAATTTATGAAATACACTAAAATGCAATATGGTGCATATGTAAAACAAAAATAGAAGGGAAAAAGGGCTAAAATGCTCCCACCAAATTTAGAACCTTGCACCTTATGCAAGCAAATGTTAAGTTCCCAAAATGATAGCCACTAGGCTATCAACACTTTTGTGCTATGAAACCCCCTTGAAATGTATATACACAATAATATGCATATATGGCTGTATACAAAAGCTGAGGTGTCATCACCCCATTTGACCAAAGCCTTAGCCAAGTAAAATACATGCAGCCATTCTCATGAGTACAAATGCAAACCATGTGTGTGAGTGCTATGCATTCTCTCAAAATTCAGATTTGTGTGTGTATGTGTGTGTATTATATCGGCTAGAGAGAGAGAGAGAGAGAAGAAATCTAGAAGGAGAAATGTAGAGAGAGAAATAGAGGAATATATAGAGAGAATGAGAAGGTTTTTCTTTCTTGTGTGTGTGTGCTCAAGATCAGTGCACATTGGGGAGCAAGAAGGAGTTCCAGTGACTGAAAAGGTTCAGAAGATAAAGCATGCAAGCCTAGAGATATAGAGAGGGAAAGAAAATGGCCATTGAGGTAAGTTTCTCTCACTAAAATATTTCTTATAAGAGGCTATTTTTTTAAGGTTTAAATTTACATGCATGTGTTTAGAATTAAGAATAGAAGAAAATGGGAGAAAAATGGCCAGAAACAATCGACGGTGATCGTCAGGCGCCAGAGAAGGCTACTGGAACCCTCGCCGAAAAAATGAGGGAGATAAACACTTGTGGAGGTCGGGTCATTCGGGTCGGATCTGGTTCGGGTCTTGACTCGCATCAGATAGATCCACGGGCTAACCGAACAGTGTCATTTGGTTTAATGAGGCATGACGTCATGCTAACGCAATAGACCGGATAAACCGGTTGGTTTCTAACTAAGTCAGACCTGGTTCACTTACTTGGGAGCTGAACTGGATAGTTTTCTAACACTTTTCTAAAATTTCATTTTAACCCTCAGAAATTTAAAGAAATTATAAAATGACCCCTAATAGTTTTTCTAATTACGACATGGCCTAGAAAATTAATTTTAAATTCTTTTAATTATTAAGGAAAATTACCAAAATACCCTTGAGTAAAAAATAGGCCAAATGAAGGCCAATTAAAAGGAAAGAAGAATCTAACCTAATGTTTTTGGGCATTCCGAACCTACCGACAGAGTTCGATTTATGAAATTAGATCTCGAAAAGTATGAACAGACAAACTGGGATAATTTCAAATATGTCTTAATGATTAATTAAGTGATCAATTAGACTCCGATGACTATGAGAATACATACCTTAACATTTTGGGACATTTTGGACCTAATGGCAGGATCCATTATATGAAATGAAGTCCCAAAAATATAGACACGTGAAATGTCATAATTACCAATTCGCCCTTAGTAATCCAAAAACTAGTTAAATGTCAAAGACAACATATTCTGACTTTCTTCAACGTTTTAGACTCAACAGGTGGAGTCTATTTTAGCAAATAAAGTACCAAAAAATGTGACACGTAAAATTATAAAATTACAAAAATGCCCTTAGGCTTAATATAAGCCATAAATAGGCTAATTCCGATCCGAAAAAGCCTATATTAAATATATTTGATATTTTAAACTTGACGGTGGTGTCCTTTTGAGAAAAATAAAACTCATTAAAAAAATATAAGGAACCCTAAAATTGGGATTTGAGAATCTCTTAATTGATCAGACTAACTTCAAAAGAACTTAAAACATTGAATAAAGATGTTTGGAATTAGAATGAATGCTAATTCAATATGCAATGTATCTTTGATCCTTGATTATAGGATCACTGAATGATGGAAAATGGAATAAGGCTATAGGATAGATACTATGGTACCAGTATAGGAATGCAATGCTGAGAACCCAATGTAAGTAAACCCGAACCCTAATGTGTGGTTTTCTACTTTGCCAATGTGGCTTACTTGGATGACTGTTAATCCTTATTTCTTGAAATTGTGCATCAATAAATTGCTTTGAGTCCACGACCTACTATTCACTATGACTTTCATGTTGTGAAATTTGTGATCTGTTGAGATTTTATTGATTGTGAATATCTATGAGTCCTTCAGTCATTGGTTTTATCTTATTTTTGTGATCATTGTGATATTTTTTGTTGTGGATATTTGTAACCTATATATATGTACATACCTTATGGAATCCTTTTTCTAATGACGCTATCTATGACTACCTGGGGTTGTGCTTGTCATAACGCCTATTTTGTGATGCTGATGGCCTACGGATCAGTGCTTGGGAATGATACCCAACAGATAGTCCTAATAAGGACATGATTTGATAAGAGCTCTTAGTGCTATTTAGGAAAACCTAGAGATGAGTGGTGAACCTGGTGGAGTGTTGTTTGGGGTAGTTAGGCCCTATTTGTTTTTAGCATCTATTTGACTCAATTTTTATATGTTTGATTCCACACCCTTTATTGATTTGATAATGTTACTGTTCGATATGAAATACACCCTTAAGGCTTATCTATATATTCGATTGAACTCCTTTGACTTGGGCAGTTAAACGTGTTATGTTCATCTATTTGACCCAGATATGTATATCTATTTGACTTAGTATTCCGTATCTTTGATTTCGCACTATGATTGTTGATATACCAGACTCAAATTCTTATATCTATTTGACTCAGACCTTATGTCTATTAGCCTCAGATTTGTATATCCATTTGACTAAATATTCCATATATTTGATTTCATACTATGATTGTTGATCTATTAGACTCATATTCTTATATCTATCTGACTCATACTCTCATATCTTTTTAACACAGATTTGTATATCCATTTGACTTAGTATTTCATATATTTGATTTCACACTATGATTGTTGACCTATTAGACTCAGATTTTTATGACTCGGATTCTTATATCTATTTGACCCAAACTCTTATATCTATTTGGCTCAGATTTGTACATTTACTTGACCTAGATTTGTATATCCATTTGACCCAAGATTCTATATGTTTGATTCCCACACCATTTGTTGACTTGGTGATGTTACTATTGGATGATAAATATGCCAATGAGGATTATATTTGTATTCAATTTGAATCCCTTGATTTGGGCAGCTAAATGATATATGCTAATAGATTTGTGCTTGTTGACTTGTTTAGTCATTGTTATCGCATTTGTGAACTCCTTATGAAACTGTGTTACTCTGGCCTGATGGCCAATTTCCTGAAGCTTGAGATCCTATGATTACTATTTTGTTATACACTTTTTTTAACCCATAGCAGGGTAAAAGATTTACTTACTGAGCTAAGTTATCTCACCCTAGAATTATAAAAAAATTTCAGGTAATACAATATGAAAGAAAATGCAATAGTGGTGACTAGTGGAGCTAGTGATTTGCTTGTGGGTATTGTTGATGATGTATAGCTCCAAGGCATCATTTGAATATATATCCTGTAAGATTGATTTTAATGTTAGATATTGTGGCATAGTGACACTAGAAATGATATTAGAATTGAATGGTGATTTATGATGATGAAAATTATGCTTGGAGATAATATTATTGATGATTGTTAAAGTTTGATTTGTTATTAAATAAGTTGCATATGTGTAGCTTCCGCACTTGATAAATGAAAGAAAAAAGAATGTCACTCTTTGGTGTAATTCATTTGATTTTGTATGGCCTGTTTGAGTGACAGTGTCTATCACCGGCCTCTAATTCGAATAGGGTGGATTCCGGGCCATGACAGATATCAGATTGAGTTGATTTTTATGGCATTGGAAAGATAATTCAAAGTTCTACAAAATTGTCTCTCAGGGACAAAGCCTAATGTGGGTGCCAGTAGAGGAAAAAAATGAAAGTATGTCATCTTTCTTTTATGGATTTAGAAGGATCCCGACTGTCTGCTTCCCTTAAGGTGTGAAGGAACGCCTCTTTTGGAAGATAGAGAGTTTGAGGAGTCCCCAGCTTGTTTTTGGGCAAGAAACAAGCAAACCCGTTATAGCATAACATAATTAAAAGAAAACTGAAAAAGGAATGAAATAATTAAAATTTGCACCACCTTGTCTC
The DNA here is from genome assembly GCA_008638375.1 of Nyssa sinensis. Lineage (NCBI taxonomy): Eukaryota > Viridiplantae > Streptophyta > Magnoliopsida > Cornales > Nyssaceae > Nyssa > Nyssa sinensis. The sequence goes on along the minus strand of CM018041.1, from coordinate 21,408,099 downwards.
CTAAGTACATTCTAAAGATCCCTTGACATGGATCGAATAAAATAAGGCACTGAAATAAAGTGAAAACCAAAGAAAACATGGATCCGGAGGCTAAGGTACGGATGGGAAGGTTTAGGCACCCACCCCGCCCGATCCAAATGAATCAACCTTAAACATTCATTTGCAAGGCTATTTTGTCATGAGAAAAACAGAAAAAAAGATATGTGAGTCTGAAAAAGATAAATAATTAAAGATCTAGCATAAAGAAATAAAACAGAACAAAAAAAGACAGAAGATAGATTTGACTCGAGCCCGAAGGCTTCCTATGTATCTGTTTAGAAAATGGAATTAAAGTCACGTAGTTCTCCAGTTTATCCTCTTTTATCAAGAGTGATAAAAGAGATGAGATCAACTGGATCTAAAGAAAAAGAAACTGTTAAGGGTTTGAAGGCATACCTTGTTCAGTCATGGTAGTCGGGTAGCACTTCAGCTAGGAAAGTTTTAATTGGAGACTTCTGTCGGGCAGATCTCCGGTTTGTTCTTTAGTTTGAAAATCGTCGCTTTAACTGGCTTCGTGGAAAGAGGCTGTCATTTTGGCAGATTTTCAGCCTCAAGAAAGGGAGGGTTCTTATAGAGAGAACCCTAGAATTAAACTAACAACGTAAGACTGTGGAAATCATCTTTTTTTCGTATATTGTCATGTCTCCAAACTGATGGCCTATGGGCTCTATTTATAGGGAAATATAGAGATTTGATCCAAAAGTCTAAGATGAAACCCTAAAATGATGGGCTAGGATCATGTCTTGAGTGATAATTACCGAATTAAATAAATAAAAAATTAAATAAGAATGATTATCTTAACTAAATAAATTAATAAATAATTATGACAATGTACGAACCAATAGAATTGGTGTCTACATGTAAAAGTCAATAAGATAAAAGATAAATAGAATTTAAATAGAAAATAAACTCTAAAATGAAAACATCTTGGTTCAATGTATCACTCAAGATTTATGAAAATATCAAGCAACCAGATTTATGGAAACTCTAAAGTCCTAATGAAGCCTAAATAGACTACTATCACTCAAGATTACCAAATTTTCCACAATTCGGTGGAGAATCTCTATATTGCTACAAGACGTGTGAAATGACCAAATTATCCCCAATTCGTCACTAATGGGCTAAAATTACCAAAATACTCCCATATGGGTAAAATGATATGAAATTATGAAAATGACCCTTAAGTAACTAGGAAGCCCTACTCAGGGTAGGATTATGTCAAAATTACCAAAATTCCCTTGGAGGGCAAAAAGGTGCCAAAATTACTAAAATGCCCTTCGATAGGCAGAAGAATCCTAACAAGAGTGGGACTCCGTCAAGAAGAGTCCTACTTGGACTGCGACTTTGGCAAGAGAGTCCTAACGGGAATGGGACTTTATTGAAAAGAGTCTTACTTGGACTGGGACTCTAGCAGGAGAGTCCTAACAGAAGTGGGACTCTATGGGGAAGAGTCCTACTTGAACTAGGACTTTGCCAAAAGATTCCTAATGGGAGTAGGATTCTATCGGGAAGAGTCCTACTTGGACTGAAACTCTAACAAGAGAGTCTTTATGAGAGTGAGACTCTATCGAGAAAAGTCTTACTTAGACTAGGACTTTGGTAGGAGAGTCCTAAAGAGAGTAGGACTTTATTGGGAAGAGTCCTACTTGGACTAGGACTCTGATAGGAGAGTCCTAAGGGGAATAACACTCTATCAAGAGGAGTCCTAATAGGAATATGACTCAATTGGGAAGAGTCCCTACTTGAAGTAGGTTTATTAGCATAATAATTGGTTTTTACTACTTAATCAAGGTCACAAAATCAGGTGTTTACACCTCATTTTAATGTTTGCTCAAATAAGGTCCTAAAGTTACTATTATTTTAATGCCAGCTAGACTTGGATGCAATTTGACCATTGCACGGTATTTTAACCACATCTTTTAGATGCGAATTCAGTTTAGCATGAAACAAATTGGGTTGTAAAGCTAACATAAAGGGCTACAATTATTCTTGAAAGAGAACTTTCCAATTTCTAACATTTACTATAGTCAAATTGGCTTCAAATAGAAGCCTAAAAATCTAACTAAATGTTTCTTATACCTCATGGATCTTCAGAATCATATTTTCTTTGAGACTTATATAAGCCTTGACAAAGAGGACATGAGATGCGGCTTGTGAACAAAAGATGAAGAAGAGGAACTCTCATCATATAGTGATATTCACGGAATAGAGAGAGATTCTTCATCATGTTCAGTTCATTTATTGTATTTTCAATTCATTTATTGTATTTTTTTTATTTTAAGTTTGTAATGAGTTTCTAAAACACTGGCTAAGGCTAGGAGTGAAGCAACAACAACCGTATGATTTTGTTGTGTGATTCGCCAATGCTCTTAATACAAGATTCAATGTTTTTGGTTTAATTTAACTGTTAGTAAAGTTTCTTTGTTCTGTATAATTCTTTGATTTATTGTATACTCGAGGCATGATAAATACTTAGAATTCTTATGAATCAAATAACTAGTGTTGTTTTGTTTTGAATTAACCAAACATAATAGTATTTTTAAAATCACGGCTCCATTTTCTAATTGGGATCACCCTTCGTGTGAATTTCAATTGAGTATAAAAAGAGAATCACACACATTACCATAAGTTTGTTGTTGTGGATCTCTGATGCCTTAGCACTCTTCTATAATATTTTTAGTTATTAATTTGTTTTAGCAATCAATCAAGCATTTTCTCCAAGTAAACATATTTGATTTTATTAAATTTTTATTTTCATCAATTGTTTTAAGTTCTTTATTTTCATCAATTTGTTTTAGCAATCAATCAAGCATCACCGAGTATTATTACTTAACGACATCCTGTACTTGGGATTGCAATATTAAAGTCGTAACAAGTTTTTGGCGCTGCTGCTAGGGACCTTTTTAGCATAATTGCACCATATAGTTGGTTCTACTGCCTGCTTTTTTATTTATTTATATTTTGGTTGTAGTATTTTATTTTGACTACTTATTCTTGTTAAAGTTGTTACTCATCTTATTTAGTGCATGTGTCATTGGTTCCGTGACAATACAGGACGATTAGTGAAATGTAATTATTCTGGTTCCAATTCATCTTCTGATTATTCACACACTAGTATCATGGAGAATGAATGTAATAATGATCCACAACATGTAGCTCGACCCAATGAATTTCAAAGGGAAGAATTGCAACCCTTGAAAAGCTTGAGAGAATACTTGCAGCCCAATAAGAATAGTGCACCATTTGGCATTATTTTTCCTTTAAATGCTAATAATTTCTATTTTAAGTCGGGCATGATTGCATTACTTCCTAAATTTCATGTCTTAGATTATGAAAACTCCTATTTTCATATCAAAGAGTTTGAGGAAGTCTATGCCACTTTTCATAACCAAACCTGTAGTGATTAGAGAATTAGCTCAAAATTGTTCCCTTTCTCTATCAAGGAGAAAGCAAAAAATTGGCTTAATTCCTTGATACCTAGATCCATTGATACATGGCAAGATATGAAAAAAAAAAAAGGTTTCTATAAAATTGTTTCCCAATTCATGAGACAAATGCTCTAAAAAGACAAATCATGAATTTTTCACAAAAGGAAAATGAGACTTTTTATCAATGTTGGGAACGTTTTAAGGATTTGTTAAATTCTTGCCCATATTATGGCTATGAAACTTGACGTATAATCAATTTTTTCTATGAAAGCTTAACTCCTGAAACATGCCAATTCGTAAAAATGATGTGCAATGGTGAATGTTTTAACAAAGACCCTTGATGAGGCTTTTGACTATTTCAACCTCTTAGTTGAAAATGTCCAATCTTGGGATACAACAGATCCATTAACAAAGTTTAAGCCTTTTACCACTTCTTATGGAGGTGGTAGGTACTAACTTAGGGAGGAAGATGATTAGAATGCAAGAATTGCTAGTTTGACTAAGAAAATAGAGGCCATGGTATGGGCACCAGCACCGAAAAAAAATCAGATTTCAATTATATTTTGAGGATTTTGAGGGATCTCAGTAGTTTTCTTCCCTAAAGGTAGGAAGGAACGCCTCTTATGGGAGATAGAGAAATTGAGGAGTCGTTAGCCTATTTTTAGGCAAGCAACAAGCAAACCCATTACAACAAAATATAATTAAAAGGAAATTAAAAATGAATGAAATAATTAAAATTACATCGCTTTGTCTCCGAATTACATTCTAAAGATCTTTTGACATGGATCAGATAAAACAAAGCATTGAAATTATGAAACCAAAGAAAATATAGATCCGGGGGCTAAGGTACGAAATGGGAAGGTGTTAAGCACCCACCTCACCGGATCCGAATGGATCGGCCTCAAATATTCACTTGCAAGGCTATTTTGTTATACGAAAAAAGAAGAGAAAGATGTGAGTCTAGAACAGATAAATAATAAAGGATCAAGCATGAAGAAATAAAATAAACCAGAAAAGACAGAAAGAAGATTTGAGTCAGGCCCGAAGGTGTCCTACATATCCATTTAGAAAATGGAATTAGAGTCACGTAGTTCTCTTTTTTATCGTATTTTATCAAGAGTGATAAAAGAGACGAGGTCAATTGGATCTAAAGAAAATTATTAAGGGTTTGAGAGCGTACCTTATTCAAACGTGGGAATTGGGCAGCACTTCGGCTAGGAAACTCTAGATCGGAGGCTTCAATCGGGTAAATCTCCAGCTTGTTCTAAGATTTGGAAAGAGTCGCTTTGGCTTGCTTCTTGAAGGGAGGCTGTCACTTCGCAGGGCTCCGGCCTCGAGAGAGGTAAATTCTTGTAAAGAGAACTCTAGAACTAAACTAATAGCGTAAAGCTATAGAAATTATGTGTTTAAAATTGATGGCCACTGAATTCTATTTATAAGCAAAATATGGAGATTCGATCCACTGTGTCTAAGATGAAATCCTAGAACAAAGGGCTAGGATCATATATTGAGTGATAATCATCTATTCAAATAAATTGAAAACTAAATAATTAACCTAAGGAATGATTATCCTAACTAAATGTATTAATAAATAATTATGACAATGTATGAACTAATAGAATTGATGTCTACATCTAAGAGCCAATGAGATAAAAAGATATAGAATTTAGTAAGAAAATAAATTCTAAAATGAAAACGTTTAGGTTCAATGTATCTCCATTTAAGGAAATATCAAACAACCAGATCTATAGAAACTCTAAAAGTAGAAAGTCCTAATTATGCCTAAATAGACTATTATCACTCAAGATTACTAAATTGCCTCTAATTCAGTGGACAATCTTTAGATTGCCACATGACATGTGAAATGACCAAATTACCCCTAATTTGTCACCAAAGTGCTAAAATGACCAAAATACCCCTAGATGGGTAAAATGATATGAAAATTATGAAAATGCCCCTCAAGTGACTAGGAAGTCCTACTGAAGGTAGGATTGGGCCAAAATTACCAAAATGCCCTCCAAAGGCAAATTAGTGCCGAAATTATCGAAATGCCCTCCGATGGGTAGAAGAGTCTTAACCAAGGTGATGAGTTCTGCTAGGTGTGGGACTCCGAAGAAACGAGTCCTTCTTGGACCAGGACTCTAATAAGAAGAGTCGTTGTAGAAGTGGAACTCTATCGGAAAGAGTCTTACTAGGACTAGGACTCTCGTAGAGAGTCCTAAAGGGATTGGGAATCTATCGGAAAGAGTTCTACTTGGACTAGGAATTTGTTAGGAAGAGTCTTAATGGAACTGGGACTCTGACAAGAGAGTCCTAACAGGAATAGGACTCTGTTATGAGGAGTCCTAATGGACTTGGAACTCTAACAAGAGAGTCCTAGCAAGAATATGACTTTGTCAGGAGGTGCCCTACTTGAAGTAGGTTTCTTGGCATAATTACTAAATTGCTTCTATTTAATCAAGGGACATAAAATGAGGTGTCTACAAAAAGTCATTCATTGATGGAACTTGCAAGCAAGTGAACATCAACACAAGAAAAAGAAATACCCATGATTGTGATTTTTTGTTTGACGTGGTTGGACTCATTCATATATGAGATTCCTACATATTGCCCGCGGGCAAATCAGACCATTCGTAGTTCGTGACTAGTGGAAAGGAGTGTTGTCCTTACTGGATTTCACTAAAAAGACTCATTTCGATAGGACAATTGTGAGGTTACGCCCTCGAAAATAACTCCTCAAAACCTTACTTGGTAAGAAATGCGATCCTAACAAGTCTTTTATGAGGTTTTGCTCTCGTGAGATGTTCTTACATCCTTAGATGTTTTACCTAAAAAGGAATTCTGTTTGAGTAGGTTGATAAGATATGATGTGATAGAAAACTTATCTGAAAGGAATGCGATCCTAACAGGATAATGAATTTGCATCCAAAGACGACTTATCTGAAAAGGAACTCTATCTTAATAGGTTGATAAGAAATGATGCGATAGACAGTTTACCAGAAAGGAATGCTATCCTAACAGGATTTTTAATGAAATTATGTCCTTAATGGACGGGTTGCCAAGATGGAATTACGTCTTCGGATGATTTGCCGAGATGGATTGTGTCCTTGGTAAATGGTTTGCCGAGATGGATTACGTCCTCAGACGTTTTTTTTTTATCTAGATGGATTACGTCCTCAGACATTTTTTCCTAAATAGATTACGTCCTTAGACGATTTTTTTTTTCTAGATGGGTTTCATCCTCAGACGTAATTTTTTTTTTTGTTTAGATGGATTATGTCTTCAAGCGATTTTTTTTCCTAGATGGGTTACATCCTCAAACATTTTACCCTAGTTGTATTATGTCCTAGGACAGTTTGCCTAGATGGGTTACGTCCTCAGACGTTTTCCCTTGAAGGGAATTTCATCATAATAGGTTGATAAAATGCGTTCTCAAATGACTTACCTAAAAAGGGAACTCCATCCTAATAGGTTGATGAAATGTATCCTCAGATAACTTACCTAAAAGCGAACTCCATCCTAATAGGTTTTTATGAATTGAGTCTTTATTGGAGAATGAAAACTCTAAGGGAAGAATAACTTGATCAGGTTTATGACTTGTTGGGAGATGACTTAGGTTAACTCCATTAGAATGACGGAATTCATTGTGACTCCATGGGAAAGGACTTGATCGAATTTTAGACCATAAGGTCTTGTCCTTCAACTATTTCTTAGGATAGAGGAACAAGAAGTGTACTCAACTTTGAAAGGAGTTACACTCAACTAATGATAAAAGTTTATGAGAATGCTTGCCTTAGATAGGAAAGAGATAAGATATGCAAGAAACAACCTGGACCTAAATAGAGGGAGGCCAGAACTCATATTGGATAAAAGTATGAAAATGCACGAAGAAATCATCTTGATGATGAACTCTTACCTCAGCTAGAGGAATATGAAATTTTCTTAACTTAGAAAGGAGTAAGGAGAATGTACTTAACTTAGATAGGAGTGAAGAGAATAGTACTCAACTTAGATAGGAGTGAGAGGAATGTACTCAACTTAGATAAGAGTAAAGAAATGTTCTCATGGAATAAGAGGAAATTTTGTGAAACGAATTTTTTCTATTTTTGAAAAGGATTTTCATTTAGAGAAAAATTCTAACTATTGGCTTGGTTTCTACTAGCCCCTAGATCACTGGTAATCAAGTTTGGTTGTTTAAGCCAAAAGAACCATTGCTTGGTTTCAAGTGGATAAGACTGTCCATCTTTGAAGATGATTTGAGAAAATTTGCTCGAGTTGTGAATGAAGGGTATGAAGGCTTAAGAGACTTGATCAGCTAAAGACATATCTTCAAGTTCATGTATAAAATCTTTTTTCCCTCCCAAATGATTTAGGAGATTCCTTTAAAAATCTCAAAGTATTTGTTTTGAGCATGTTTTAGTATGATTATTTGAGAAAATAAGAATCATTGATTTTCACAATAATTTGTGTATTAACTGAGTATATTGGATGAAATTATTGAATAAAGAAAATTTTGGGTCAGCTAAAATGATGGAGAATTTACCCAAGATGTGGGCAAAGTTATTAAGGCAAGGCAAATGGTGAAATGAAACCCTTAAGATGGAAACAAAGGTTCTTATATTGGCATGGAGCCCCTTGACTAGGGAAAATTGTATGATTTGTTAGAGTAAGAGTTACTCTTAGAATAAACAAGGCATAAGGGAGCCCCTTGTGAAGCAATGACTACTTATTTCAGAAAGTAAGCAAGTAATTTGGTGCAAATCGGTAGGTAAGGAGTCCCTTGATGAGTTACTCCAAAAAGTGGGTGAAGAATGAAGAAATAATGAGGTCTAAACAGGAAAGGAGAAAGTACCTTGTTTGAAACCATTTTCTACATGATCCATCTATTTGTAAGACCCTTTGAAAGTGCTCTCAATTGAAATGTGAAAATTCCCTTAAGCAAGCAAGACCTTAAGGTGGTTTTAGTATTAGGGACGAAACGTATGCGAGGGTAAGGTTTACCAAATGAAAGGCAAAGGTATGTAAGGCCCAAAAACCCGTGTGCATATCCTTAATGTGAATAGCTTTGACGTGCATCTCCTTGATTGACTGATTTCTTGCACCCTTGCTTGGAAATGCTTCTTTTGATTTGGCAATTTTTTTTTCTTTGCTTTTTTACTCTTCTTTAATATTTGTTTTGTCACTTCCTTGCTTGAAAATGTTTTCCTTCAATAAGGCAAAGATTTTCTTTTTTCTTTGCTTTTCATTTTTCTCTAATGATCGTTTCTCACTTCCTTGTTTGGAAATGTTTTCCTTTTGATGAGGCAAAGATGTTTATTCCCTATGCTTTTTGATTCTTCCATGAAGGCATTGAGAGAGTGCACACATAATAAGCTTTCCCCCTAAGGTTTGGTAGATGGTTTTAAGAAAGAAAGGCCAATCAAGCAGGCTCAAAAGGTTCGTAGGTGGACATCTTGATATGAGTGATAGGATAGATTTGGTTTACCAAGTGATGGCCTTCTATCTTTGGAATTTCTTATTTTTAGGAAACAGTCACATTTTTTAGACTCACGATGTCGATGTCTGCTTAGGGTCATAACCATTATCTTATTTGAATGGTTAGTGAATCAGATAAGACTCCTTTGGGATAAGTGGATAAATTAGTGAAAGAAACTCAAGATGATTGATGAAATTTGATGATACTCAGATTAAAGATTCAATCTCATTGTGAATTTGATGACGTTCATTTTCTTGATGAATTAAAAAAAATCACGCAAACATTTTATTAAAATTTTCCTAAGAGAATCTTTATTGAAAAATGAGGAAAGACGAAAAGAAAATTATCTATGAATAATAAAAGAATGATATTTGGCTTGTAAAGCTCTTCATTCTTGATTGTGGGCTAATCTTAGTTGATCCTTAAAGGAGGAGGCCCAAGGGCTTATGCATCAATCAAATCTTGGATAGCATGCATTAACATGGTGCAATGATTAGTAGAGTGGCCCGCACATTGATGGTAGGCACAATACTTGCTCAAATCATAGCTCTTGGGTATTGGGTTTAGAGTGGGCCAAGGTTAAAGGTGTCCTTCTTCGCAAATCTTTTGAAAAAATTCTCTCAATGATGCAAAACGTTTTGAGAATGACCTTGATGGGAGCCTTCGAGATGAATTTGGCGGCAGTGAGGACAGTTGAACTAATAAACCAAGAAAAAGACTGCTGTGGAGTTAAACATTGACTGTAATCTCTGAGTTATTGGGCTTGATGTTTTGTATGGGCTTCCTTAATGTTCCATCATTGATTGCATCCTCTATTGGAATTCTAGCCCCTATAAGAACTTTGAAAGTCTCAAAGTAGCAGGCAAACATTGATTCACGGTAGATGAAAAGTAAGTTCTTTTTCACCATTTGAAGTTGTTCGGCTTCACTCGGCCTGTTGACCATTTGGGCCACTTTGGCATTCTATTGGGTGATGAAATTTGAAAGAGTCTTATTGGGTTCTTACTTGGTAGTCTCAAAGTCCTTGAGTGTGATGTCCTAACTCATTGTTGTACTTGTACTGCTTAACAAAGACATTGCAGAGTTGTTCCCAATCCTTGGATATGGGATCTTCTAGGTCTAAGAGCCAATGATGAGCTGCCCCTGTAGGGGGTTTGGTGGAACCTTTGAGCCATCATTTCAGTTGTAGGCCCTAGTGGTTGCATGGCCTGAACATAGAGCTTGAGATGGGTCTTTGGGCATGTGGTCGCTTTGAATTTGTCTAAGTCTAGGCATTTTGAACTTATAGGGAAAATGGACCTCTGGATATAGGGAAAGTTTGTGGATATCAATCATGTCATCTTCATGGTTGGATTTGCATATAAGGGCTTCCATCTTTTCAATCCTTTTGAGAAGGGCCTCTTCATTGGTGTTGGGCTTCTCCTGAGGTTTGACTTCATTTTGCGACCTATTTTGTTTAGCTCTATTAAACTGATCATGTATAGCTCTAACTTGGGCCGCTAATTCTGTGGGAGATGATCTTGAGGAGGTATAGGTGGTTGGTTGTTGGGAGCATTATTAAGCCCTGCTAAGAGTGGTGAAAGTGGTGGTAACTGTTGTTGTAATAGTTATTGAACTGTCTAAGAGAGCTTCTGTATTTTATCCCTATAATCAGCCATGTATTTTCTAATTTCAGCCAAAATCTGGAGTAATTGATTCCTAATCCATAGTGACAAGGTGTAGTGATTGATTTGATTTTGATGCCATGGTTTTCAAGGCTCAATTGAAGGGAATAAGAGCTGCAATAGGATAGGAAACTTCAATAAATTTTTTTATCATTAAATAAGTGTAGAAGAGTTTGAATCCAAGCGAATAGTCCAATGAAGTTTTTTTTATTTCAAAACTTTGAGTAGGATAAGCTCCAATCTAAATGTAAAAGAAAATCATTCTTTAGTAGAAAATGAAACATGCATGTTTTTTAATTTTGAAGTTTGAATTTTTTGATTATTTGTTTAAAAAAGGGTAAGGGCATTTTGCCTAGGTAGCCCCTAAGTCCTAAGAGGATGGAATGATTTGCTTGAACGAAGAAAGAATTCCTAAAGGTTGGAAAGATTCAATCCCAATAGAATTGATTAGACCCTACTAGAATGGTCAAGATAAACTTGGATTGGCAAGATGAAGATCCTAAAGAAAGGTGACTCTTAAAAAGGAATTGAAAACCTATCTCGAATGGTTGACATGATAGGAAAAATTGAGAGGGGGCCCACAGATTAGAGCTCGACTTGATTCCTAAAATGTCTAAAGAATCAAGATTGTGAAATCTCGAAAATCGTACCTAGCCCCTAAATTCTGGTATAATAGGGGACTTGAATGAAAGTCATTTTTAGATTTTAAGGGAAAGATTCCCAAAGATTCAAATCCTAACAAAGATGACCCAAACCTTTGGTAGAATCAAGCCATAAAGTGTGATACATGAATAGAAATCAAGTTAATTCTAATTATGTGATGGGAATAAGCCCAAAAAGTTCATTTTGAAAGTCATTTTGTCAGGCCTCGGCCAGCCCCATTTCCAAGCTAGTTGTGGGTACCTATTTTTTTGAAAACACGTGTGTTATTAACTTGTTTGGTGTCAAGGAAAACCCAAAAAGCTCTTATATGCAGTCCCATTGTAGTTTGCAAAATTGATTTTTAAGAAAAAAATTGGAGTTTTTCAAAAAAAATCTAAAAACTAGACAAAATTTTGCAAGAGTGGAGAGGAGAGCTCTTTGTGTGCCGATCGACACATAGAGACTTTTAACCTCTATACTGCTCGGCTAACAGAGAGGGGTGTTTTTCTAACCTTCTTAGATTTTTTTGACTTCGCAAAATAGTGCGCAAAAAGTCTGTGTCTTATCTAAACTAGGTTTAAAGTCCTGAATCATGAATATAGATTAGATTATATGCATGATGCTTCGATAGGGTAAAGGTTTCAAGGTTCTCCCTTCTGACAAGACGTGCCATATACCTCCTACAATCATTAGATTGTAGTGACTATGGTAAAATGGTACTACATCGCCTTTTTGCATACCATCCTAAGGCCACTAGAACGTAGTGTCCTCTTTCAAGAGGTATTTGATAAAGCAGTAGAGGGTTTTCACCCTGCAACACCGTCAAGCTAAGTGAGCATACGGGGTGAGGGCTACTAACTATCAGAGGTTTAGAGGGTATGTAGTGCAAATGCAATGTTTGAAGTGATGTGTGTGCAAGGCATTCAAATTTAAGTCCTTTTTATTCATCCATCCATACATTCAATAATTCATACATCAATTCATCCATCATAAAGCATAAACATCAAATGAATATAAAGAAAATAAATAAAATAGCCTTAAAGTGAATACTTCACCAAGTCTAACTCTCTTTAGTCTCTAGTGGAGTCGCCACTATGGGCGCTAGCACCAGAAAAAAGGAGATTTCAATCTCTTATTGCGGATTTAAAGGGATCCCAACTGTCTCCTTCCCTAAAGGTGAGACAGAATGCCTCTTATGAGAGATAGAGAAATTGAGGAGTTGTCAGCTTATTTTTGAGCAAGAAACAAGTAAACATATTACGACATAATATAATTGAAAGGAAATTGAAAAGGAATGAAATAATTCAAATTACATTGATTTGTCTCCTAATTACATTCTAAAGATCCATTGGCAAGGATCAAATAAAATAAAGCACTAAAATTATGAAACCAAAAAAAATATGGATCTAGGGGCTAAGTTACGGAGTGGGGAGGTGTTAGGTACCTACCTCGCCCAATCTGAATAGATCTGCCTCAAATATTCACTTGCAAGGCTATTTTTTACATAAAGAAAAACAAAAGAGAGAGATGTGAGTCTAGAAAAGATAAATAATAAAGGATCAAACATGAAGAAATAAAATAAAATAAAAAAGGCAAAAAGAATATCTAACTCAGGCCCGGAGGCTTCCTATGTATCCTGTTTAGAAAATGAAATCAGAGTCACGTAGTTCTCTAGTTTACCCTTCTTTTATCAAGAGTGATAAAAGAGGTAAGCTCAATCGAATCTAAAAAAATTGTTAAGGCTTTAAGATACCTTATTCAGTCGTGGGAATTGAGCAGCACGTCGGCTAGGAAACTCTGGATCGGAGGCTTCAGTTAGGCAAATCTATAGCTTGTTCTTCGATTTGGAAAGCGTCGCTTTAGCTTGCCTCTTGAAAGGAGGCTGTCACTTTGGGAGGGCTTCAACCTCAGGAGATGAAAAGTTCTTATAGAAAGAACTCTATAACTAAACTAACAGCGTAAAGTTATGAAAATTGTGTATTTAAAATTGATGGCTAAGGGGCTCTATTTATAGGCAAAATATGGAGATTTGATCCAAGGTTCTAAGATGAAACCCTAGAGTGGAGGGCTAGGATCATGTCTTGAGTGATAATCATTTAATTAAATAACTAAATAATTATCCTAAGGAATGATTATCCTAACTAAATGTATTAATAAATAGCTATGATAATGCAAGAACCAATAGAATTGATGTCTACATACAAGAGCCAATGAGATAAAATAGAAATATAATTTAAGAAGAAAATAAACTTAAAAATGAAAACGTCTAGGTTCAATGTATTTCCATTTAAGGAAATATCAAGTAACCAGATCTATGAACAATCTAAAAGTGGAAAGGCCTAATTATGACTAATAGATTACTATCACTTAAGATTACCAAATTGTCCCCTATTCAGTAGGAGAATCTCTAGATTGCCACAAGACATGTGAAATGACTAAATTACCACTAATTTGTCACCAACTGAGTGACCAAAATACCCCTAGATGGGTAAAATAATATGAAAATTATGAAAATGCCCCTCAAGTGACTAGGAAGTCCTACTGAAGGGTAGGATTGTGCCAAAATTACCAAAATGCCTTCCAAAGGCAAAATGGTGTCGAATTACCGAAATGCCCTCTGATGGCCAGAAGAGTCCTAACCAAGGTGGGATTCCGACAAGAAGAGTCCAACTAGATGTGGGACTCTGATAGAAAGAGTCTTACTAGGTGTAAGACTCTGACGAAAGGAGTCCTTCTTACTGAGACTCTGACATGAAGAGTCCTAGTAGGAGTAGGACTCTATCGGAAAGAGTCCTACTTGGACTGGAACTTTGGCAGAAGAGTCCTAACAGGGAGTGGCACTCTGTCGGAAAGAGTCTTACTTGAACTAAGACTTTAATAGGATGAGTTTTAATGTAACTGAGACTTTGACAAGAGAGTCTAGCAGGAATAGGACTCAGTTAGGAGGAGTCCTAATGGAACTAGGACTTTGACAAGAGAGTCTTAGCGGGAATAGGACTTTGTCAAAATGAGTCCTAATGGGATTGGAACTCTGAAAGGAGAATCCTAGTGGGAATAGGACTCTGTCAAGAGGAGTCCTACTTAAAGTAAGTTTCTTGACATAATTACCAAATTGCTACTAGTTTAATTAAGGGTCACAAAATGAGGTGTCAACACATGTAATTAAGGAAAGTTAATGAAATCACGACCATGCCTAAAGTGAAAGTTGTTTTCGGTATTTCTGAGATTGTGGGACACACGACAAATGAATGTCTAACCATTCCTACTTTCAAGGAGGTGTTACACAATTAAGCAAATACCATAGATATAAATAAAATGCATTTTTTCTCCTTATTTTGAGACTTACAACCTAGGTTGGAAAAATCACCCAAAATTTTAGTTGTAGGAATAATAACATAGTTGCACCACCTCCTCACGGCCCTTCCAATTTTGTTCCATATAATCCCCCACCAAAGAAAAGCCTTGAAAATACTTTGCAACAATTCATGCAAAGTCAAGCTACCATAAATAGTTAGATCTTCCAAGGCATTGATGATATCAAATCTACTCTTACTAAATTGACCTCTTTATTGAGCATTCAAGAAAAGGATAAGTTTCCATCCTAACCACAACCCAACCCAACAGGTCAATTTTTTGTAAGTGAACCTATTTCATCGGACACAAAACTTGAGCATGTCAAGTCTATCACAACTCTCCGTAATGGAAAAGTTGTTGCTGAGACCATTCCAACCAAAGGCCAAGAGTGTGAGGAGTCTTCTAAATCAAAAGGGAATGATGAACTCGGTGATCTAAAATCAAGTGAAGCATTGCAATGTCGCATCCTAGCTCCTTTTCCTCAAAGATTTCTTCCACTCCAAAGATTGAACCAAAATTAAAAAATTTTGGAGATTTCTAAGCAAGTGAAAATCAACATCCCTTTGTTGGATGCAATTTAGAAAATACATTCTTATGCCAAGTTTTTGAAAGATTTATGTACAATTAACCGTAAGCTGAATATACAAAAGAAGACATTTTTGACTGAGCAAGTGAGCTCCATAATTTAAAATAATACTCTACCTAAGTACAAAGATCCAAGTTGTCCTACCATTTCATGTGGCATTGGCAATTTTGGAAATAGAGAAAGCTTTGTTCGACCTTAGGGAAAGTGTGAATTTATTGCCATATTCAATGTACAAACAATTAGGTCTAGGTGAGATAAAACCAACCACAATCACTTTCCAACTTGCAAATCATTTTGTGAAAATTCCAATGAGAGTAATTGAGGACATGTTGGTCCAAGTTGAAAAATTTTGCTTTCCTATTGATTTCATTGTTTTGGACACACAACTAGTTTTGAATGCTAATTATCAAATTCTTGTGATTTTAGGCCTCTCATTCCTTGCAACTTCAGTCACGACCCAAAACACACCTTGTACGGATCTCGTATCGCGACCGCCACCCTTCAGCCAAGGCCTTAGGGCAAGGCTCACATAAGCAACAGTATCGGACATCGGTGCGGTCTGTGTTTTGCGGAAGCGTAAAAACTTTTTCTTTTCTTTTCTTATTTAAATCTTTCATACATCTGCCTAATACTTTTTCTTCACAGCTGTACACATGATTATACATTCGTAGCATAAATAGAATTCTAAAGTTTTATACACAATACATATTCGTTTGTTCTTCGAAACTTAACTACATAATATTTACCTATTGTTTATAACCAAAACCGACTAACTTTAGTCTGAAGCTTCCCAACATCTCCTAGTCCCGCACTGAACTCCCTACGCCCTTCCACAAAATGAGCATAGGTTATACGCTTTCATCATCAAAACCACAACTTTCCTCCTATCACCTGAAAGGGGGACAGATAGAAATCCGAGTAAGCTAATCTAAGCTTATGAGTAATTCCAACATTTTTCATGGGGTTTCAACTGGCAGTGGTTTAGCATATGAGAGTTTATAAAATAGTCACTACCAATTGCTCGTACATTTGGAACACAGAATATATGCATTCTTCATAAGGATAGCTTTGAAACATTTAAAGTATTCAAGCTAACCCCAAATAGAGTTTATACATTTCAAAACATATAAACATGCATAATAAAATGGGGGTAAAACCTGCTTCCATTTTCAAAAGCGTTATTTCAAATCATATAAATATGCATAGTAAAAATGGGGGTAAAAACCTGCATCCATTTTCAAAAGTGTTTGTCATCTTTTCTCTGTGATTAGGTGGAATCTGTTTCGAACCAGACTCCCGTTTTACTGCCAATACTACCGATCTGATTTTCCTGGGGGATTAGATCCTACTACCGGGCACTCATTCGTATTTCAGTTGAATCCCGAAGGATTTCAACGTCATGAGTGGTACTTATGCACCATTTATCTTACAAAACATTTATCACATGGCTTCTTCAATAGATTTTTTCACGAGTATTTAAAACATGAAATATACCATTTCTGCAATAGGACTTCAAACACTAGAAATAATCAAATTCAGAATATTTAAAGAGATTTGCATTTAACCCGAACATGCTAAATATTTCCAAGAAGAACTGAATATAAGAACATTTAACAAGCATGTCGTAATGGAATATTTTATAAACAAGGATCGTATAAAAACTGAATTTAATATTCAAATACTTCACATAACTTGAACTTAAAACTTCTTCAAATATATGGAGTTAAATATCCACTTCAAATACAGGGTTACTCACCTTATAGGTCTGGGCCAGCTTTACTGTGGTGCCTTCCTTTTACCCCTTTCTTGTCTTAACCTAAAATGATTTATGAAGATCTCATAAATTCCACACGTATTAAATTAACTTAATGACTTACTAATCACAGGCTGTGTAAAGCCTAACTTCTTTACTAATCAACTTATAGTTGTACAATGTAACCTAGTCATTTAAATATTCAAGGATATTAATTATTACCTGCGACACATTTCAGCTAAGGTTTCATTGTTTTCTCGTTCCTCTTATTCCTTAAGTTTTGCCTCAGCAAGTCTTCTTGCTGCTGCTTCTTGTGTGGCTCGGCTCATTGGAACAAATGGAGCCCACTATCAGAAAGGTGTGAGAGATACAATCTCGCAGCGTTTGGCAATCCTTAATTTTCTGTGGAGCACTTGGTGTTGAAGATCTAGCTCTTCCAGGAAGTCTTGTTGTTTCTTACTCTTAATCATAGTCTAAGGCTTAATCATTGTGGATTCTCCGAACTTGACCTAAACACAATTTAATGTATTAGGAACTTATTTCGTTTTAAACTATACTCTTCTGGTAGCTCCATTGATTTCTAGGATTGCTTTCTTAACTTCACATATTTACATATCATATTTTTTCGTACTTCGTTTCGTAATACGGACCTTACCGTTGAGTCCAGAACGTCGAAGAAAGTCAATTTAGACCTTCTTGGCTTTTAATTTGACTCTGGACATGTCAGGGGTAATTTGGTAATTTATACTTTAACGTGTCTTAATTTTTCGAAGTCCCGTCTCGTAAAATGGACCTTACCGCTGGGTGCAGAATGTCTAAAACAGTTAAAATACACTATTCGTTTGTCTCATTTGGACTTTGTTTGGCCAAGTTTTGACTTAGGGCATAATAGTCATTTTACTTCCCAAGGGTGTTTGTGAAAAGATTTCCCAAAATCTTGGGCCAGAACTGAATTCCGTAAAAGGTTGGGGGTCAAAGTGTATTTAAACAAAATCTCAGTTTTCTTTTAATTAATTAATCATTGAACCGGAGGGTTTTTGATTTAAAACCCTAAACCGGTTTGTTTAAACATTGAACCAACCGGTTCAGTTCAGTCCCTTAAACCGCTTTAAACCTAAATCAAACGGTGTCGTTCCATTAATTCGGTGGTCATCCCGTTGCTTGACACGTGTCCCGAGTTAACTCATGTAACTCGATTCATAACGACGAGTCAACTCGTTGTCTTCTTCGTGATTTTTACCAGTGTTGCCCTAACTCTGGGTTTCTATTCTTTCAGTTTCGTGAGTTTTAAAGCACGGGTTCTCTCTGTTCTTAGTTGGTACACACTCCTAAGAGGTTGGCCAACATTTTGGCATTTCATTTGACATCATATAACTAACCTAAATGTTCAGTCCAAACCGTGACACTCGAACTTGCAACTTCGTAGCAAATCCTCATTTCATCACCATTTTTAATGGGTTTTTGATTCTGTGTGACCCTCATAGATTGGGGATTCTATTCCCATTCACAAAATCAAGTTTAAACGTCTAAAACTGAAACTATGTTTCATAACCGAACCCTGCAACTCGTGTTTTAGGGTTCAACCTTTTCGTTCTACGGTCGCAGTCGAAGATTTTTAAGGTATTGGAAAGGTCTAAATCAGGTCCAACATATAGATTTGGATTTGGTTTTACTTATTTCAGACCTACACCAGAATTTTTAATTATTCTCGGTCACTTGTAACCCAAATTTCTAAGTCGATTCTTCATAGTTTTCTATCATTTCTTTTGTAAATTAAAGCTTAAATTATGCATAATAAGACCCTACTATTGCAAGTTTAAAATCTAAAACGTAATAGAATATAATTCAACTAAAATTTACCTGTTTAACTATTTCCCATAATTTCTTTCTTCCTTCCTCTTCTGCATCTCAAGCTCCTATTTTCCTTCTCACTTCTCCCATTTTATTTCTTATTAACTACCTATGCAGTCGGTGGCATTGCCACCTGTTGACCGAGAGTTTACATGGAGACACTTCATGGTTGCATGGTCACCGCTTCCCTCTTCATCATTTCTTGCACCTGAATTTCACATGGGGAGACATGGAGAACAGTGCCTACAACCGTAGGTAAGCACCGCTTCCCCCCCCCAACTCTCCACTTGATTTCTTTTCTTTAATTCTTTGTTTACATACATACATATATATATATATATATATATTAAAGCCAGCCATATATTCGTTTATATATACATATACCTTATATCACTATATTATATATATATATATACATCTATATAACTTATCATGACATATTCATCAAGATATATATAAATAAATGTATATTGTTTTTCATAAATCTTTGTATATAATTATATGTTTATATTATATATTTTCATATATATACTTTGGTTATACTCACTTATTTTCATAATTAATGTGTGTATTTAACATGTATGTAGCATGTTTTTAATATTCGCTTGGTAACCTACCCGATGTAACTATCTATTTTTCCTGTCTTGACTCAAGGTTGGCAATGAGAGTGAAAGTGTACAGTCTCAATGGGATCACCAGAAACATTTCACTAAAAAGAGAAATTCCACTGAGTTCACGTGGATAGAATTCGAAATGGAAATAAACGTGTTATAGAGGTAATGTTTATTTTAAATAAAGCACTATGAATTAGGCAGATTTTAAAGAGTATTATTTTAAATTAAATTACAAAATTACCCAAGTTCTAAAACAAGTTAAATGAAGTCCAGATAAAATAAACAAATAGTATATTTTGACTATTTTAGACGTCCTGGACCCAATTGCGGGGTCCGTTTCACGAGACGGGACTCTGAAAAATAAGACACGTTAAAGTATAAATTACCAAACTGCCCCTGACATGCTCAAAAGCCAAATGGAAGTCTGAGAAAGTCTAAATTGACTTTCTTCAACGTTCTGGACTCAATGGTGGGGTTCGTATTACGAAACGAAGTACGAAAAAAATATGATATGTAAATATGTGAAGTCAAGCAAGCAATCGTAGAAATCAATGGAGCTACCCGAAGAGTATAGTTTAGAACGAAAAAAGTTCCTAATACATTAAATTGTGTTTAGGTCAAGTTTAGGGAAACCACAATGATTAAGCCTCATACTATGATTAAGAGTAAGAAACAGCAAGACTTCTTAGAAGAGCTAGATCTTCAACACCGAGTGCTCCACAGGAAATTAAGGATTGCCAAATGCTGCGAGATTGTATCTCTCACACCTTTCAGATATTGGGCTCCATTTGTTCCAATGAGCCAAGCTGCACAAGAAGCAGCAGCAAGAAGACTTGCTGCGGCAAAACTTAAGGAAGAAGAGGAACGCGAAAACAATGAAACCTTAGCTGAAATGCGCCGCAATTAATAATTAATATCCTTAAATATTTAAATGACTAGGTTACATTGTACAACTATATGTTGATTAGTGAAGAAGTTAGGCTTTACACAGCCTATGATTAGTAAGTCATTAAGTTAATTTAATACATGTGGAGTTTATGAGATCTTCATAAATCATTTTAGGTTAAGACAAGAAAGGGGTAAAGGGAAGGCACCACAGTAAAGCCGGCCCAGACCTATAAAGTGAGTAACCTTATATTTGAAATGGAGATTTAACTCCATATATTTGAAGAAGTTTTAAGTTCAAGTTACGTGAAGTATTTGAATATTAAATTCAGTTTCTATCCGATCCCTGTTTTTAAAATATTCTGTTACGACATGCTTGTTAAATGTTCTTATATTCAGTTCTTCTAGGAATTATTTAGCATGTTCGGGCTAAATGCAAATTTCTTTAAATATTCTGAATTTGATTATTTCTAGTTTGAAGTCCTATTGCAGAAGTGGTATATTTCATGTTTTAAATACTCATGAAAGTATCTATTTGAAGAAGCCATGTGATAAAAGTTTTACAAGATAACAATGAAATGCCCCATAGTCAGGATTTTGGGTTTCTTCGAAACTCAATTGCCCTGTCGTGTGAAATGCCCGGTAGCAGGATCTAATCCCCCAGGCAAATGAGATCGGCAGTATTGGCAGTAAAACGAGAATCTGGTTCGAAACAGATTCCAACTAATCAAAGAGAAAAGATGACAAACTCTTTTGGAAATGGAAGCAGGTTTTTACCCCCATTTTTACTATGCATATTTATATGATTTGAAATAACGCTTTTGAAAATGGAAGCAGGTTTTACCCCTATTTTATTATGCATGTTTATATGTTTTGAAGTGCATATACTCTATTTGTGGTTAGCTTGAATACTTTAAATGTTTCAAAGCTATCCTTATGAAGAAAGCATATATTCTGTGTTCTAAATGTACGAGCAATTGGTGGTGAATATTTTATAAACTCTCATGTGCTAAACCACTGCCAGTTGAAACCCCATGACAAATGCAGGAATTACTCTTTTAAAGAGGGAAGGATGTAACACCCTGACCCAACAAAGTATCATTAGTAACCACGACCTTAGATAACGGGGTCGGATTGCAATATAGCTACGGGAAGCTTTCGGTAAGAGTCCCGGGAAGCCAGGATGACTGTACATTACTTTCATTGCAAGCACCAACTTGTTTCCAATGATCCCATTGAGACTCTACACTTTCACTCTCATTGCCAACCTTGAGTCAAGAAAGGAAAAATAGACAGTTACATCGGGTAAGTTACCACGCGAATATTAAAAACATGCTAAATGCATGTTAAATACACACATTAATTTTGAAAATAAGTGAGTATAACCAAAGTATGTATATGAAAATATATAATATAAACATATAATTATATACAAAGATTTATGGAAAACAATATACATTTATGTATATATATCTTGATGAATATGTCATGATAAGTTATGTAGATGTATATATATATATATATATATAATATAGTGATATAAGGTATATGTATATATAAACGAATATATGGCTGGTTTTAATATGTATAAATATATATATATATATATATATGTGTAAACAAAGAATTAAAGAAAAGAAATCAGGTCGAGAGTAGGGGGGAAGCGGTGCTTACCTACGGTTGTAGGCACTGTTCTCCATGTCTCCCCATGTAAAATTCAGGTGTAAGAAATGATGAAGAGGGAAGCGGTGACCATGCAACCATGAAGTGTCTCCATGTAAACTCTCGGTCAACAGGTGGCAATGCCACCGACTGCATAGGTAGTTAATAGGAAATAAAATGGGAGAACTGGAAGGAAAATAGGAGCTTGAGACGCAGAAGAGGGAGGAAGAAAGAAATTCTGGGAAATAGTTTAACAGGTAAATTTCGGTTGAATTATATTCTATTACATTTTAGATTTTAAACATGCAATAGTAGGGTCTTATTATGCATAATTTAAGCTTTAATTTACAAAAGAAATGATAGAAAACTATAAAGAATCGACTGAAAAATTTGGGTTACAAGTGAACGAGAATAATTAGGAATTCTGGTACAGGTCTGAAATAAGTAAAACCAAATCCAAATCTTTGTGTTGGAACCTAATTTAGACCTTTCCAATACCTTAAAAATATTAGACCGCGACTGTAGAACAAAAATGTTGAACCCTAAAACACGAGTTGCAGGGTTCGGCTATAAAACACAGTTTCAGTTTTAGACGTTTAAACTTGATTTTGTGAATGGGAATAGAATCCCCAATCCATGAGGGTCATGTAGAATCAAAAACCCATTAAAAATAGTGATGAAATGAGGATTTGTTACGATGTTTCAGGTTCGAGTGTCATAGTTTGGACTGAATGATTAGGTTAGTTATATGATGTCAAATGAATGCCAAAATGTTGGCCAACCTCTTAGGAGTGTGTACCAACTAAGAGCAGAGAGAACCCATGCTTTAAAACTCACGAAACTGGAAGAATAGAAACCCAGAGTTAGGGCAACACTGGTAAAAATCACAAAGAAGACGACGAGTTGACTCGTCGTTATGAATCGAGTTACGTGAGTTAATTCGGGACATGTGTCAAGCAATGGGATGACCACGAACTAATGGAACGACACTGTTTGATTTAGGTTTAAAGCGGTTTAAAGGACTGAACTGTACCGGTCGGTTCAGTGTTTAAGTAAACCGGTTTAGGGTTTTAAATCAAAAACCCTCCGGTTCAGTGATGAATTAATTAAAAGAAAACTGAAAGTTTGCTTAAATACACTTTGACCCCCAACCTTTTACGGAATTCAGTTCTGGCCCAAGATTTTGGGAAATCTTTTCACAGACACCCCTGGGAAATAATTTAAATTATTTAAATAATAAGGTAAAATGACTATTATGCCCTTAGTCAAAACTTAGCCAAACAAAGTCCAAATGAGACAAACGAATAGTGTATTTTAACTGTTTTAGACGTTCTGGACCAAACGGTAGGGTCTATTTTATGAGACGGGACTCCGAAAAATTAAGACACGTTAAAGTATAAATTACCAAATTACCCCTGACATGTCCAGAGTCAAATTAAAAGCCAAGAAGGTCTAAATTAACTTTCTTCGTCATTCCGAACTTAACGGTAAAGTCCGTATTACGAAACAAAGTACGAAAAAATATGATATGTAAATATGTGAAGTTAAGAAAGCAATCCTAGAAATCAATGGAGCTACTAGAAGAGTATAGTTTAGAACGAAATAAGTTCCTAATACATTAAATTGTGTTTAGGTCAAGTTCAGAGAATCCACAATGATTAAGCCTCAGACTATGATTAAGAGGAAGAAACGGCAAGACTTCTTGGAAGAGCTAGATCTTCAACACCAAGTGCTCTACAGGAAATTAAGGATTGCCAAACGCTGTGAGATTGTATCTCTCACACCTTTCAGATATTAGGCTCCATTTGTTCCAATGAGCCGAGACACACAAGAAGCAGCAACAAGAAGAGTTGCTGAGGTAAAACTTAAGGAAGAAGGGGAATGAGAAAACAATGAAACCTTAGCTGAAATGCGCCGCAGGTAATAATTAATATCCTTAAATATTTAAATGACTAGGTTACATTGTACAACTATAAGTTGATTAATGAAGAAGTTAGGCTTTACGCAGCCTTTGATTAGCAAGTCATTAAGTTAATTTAATACATGTGGAATTTATGAGATCTTCATAAATCATTTTAGGTTAAGACAAGAAAGGGGTAAAGGGAAGGCACCACAGTAAAGCCAGCCCAGACCTATAAGGTGAGTAACCCTGTATTTGAAATGGAGATTTAACTCCATATATTTGAAGAAGTTTTAAGTTCAAGTTATGTGAAGTATTTGAATATCACATTGTGGAAAACAATAATTTCTGATACGTTCAAGAGTACAAGTTTGGCAGTAATGAGAATACTTGGCTTGGAAACACCATATGGAAGAGAAGGTGAATTTACTTACCTCTAAATATGCATTCCTAAATCAGTCTCCTGTGGTTTGCCTTTTTCCTGTCGAGTTCCCTATATATCAGTAAACACGTTTCAGAATGAATGCTATTCATCAAATTCTATGCCCTTTTATCATAAGTATGTCCAACACTAATTTTGACTTTACCATTGAGTTCGGAATGCCGAAGAAAGTCAGTTTAGGCTTTCACGAAATTCCATTTGGACTTTACCATTGTCATTTTAAATTTTTACGGTATTTTATCTTTCGGGATCCTGTCTCATGAAATGGACCTCACCATCGGACTCAGAGGGTCCGAGATAATAAAAATTGACTATTCATTTGCCTCGTTTGGACTTCGTTTGACCCACTTTTGAATTAGGGGCATTTTCGTAATTTCTTTAAAATTAATATTCTGTTTAGGCCTCAGTACAATTTCCCAAAACATCTGGGGTCGGTTTATAATTTCTCAGAGTTGCGGCCTGAACCAATGGGTTAACAGTTAAAAACCGTAAACCGGCCTGACCTTTTTCTGAACCAACCAGTTCAGTTCAATCTAGAAAACCGGAATTCAATAGCTACTCTGTCCACCTTATCTATGGTCCAGTTAAACCCAACCCAATTTCCACATTTTCTATCTCTGCAACCAAACAATCCAAATGCCCTTTTAAATTCAAATACAAAACGATGTCGTGTCAGTTGCCTCTTTTCATTTAGGTCGGGTTCCGACCCGATCCAACCCGAACCCGGTTTTGTCTTACCCAATACACCCTTAGATACTCCGGTCGTCTTCCTCGATATTTTTCGGCCACAGTCGCCGGAACAGTGAACCCTAGCCACAAATCTTCACTGTTTCACGTCTATTTTTGTTGCTTTTTGGATCTTTTCATGCCAAATGAATCCCATCGTTTTAATCTTCTATTTGGATAGTTTTTAAACCCAAGAAAGTACACTTTCCCTCATTTCTTTTTCCTAGTTTCCAGCGACTGAATTCCTCAGTTTCCATGCATATTCTTTGACTGTTTTAACCCCGATTTGTCTCTAACTTATTCCTGTATAATATAGGATCAATTCCTCATCACTTAAATAGATTTTTAAAACACAAAACCGATGGAACCCAAATTATCACCAGACCTGCAACTCAGTTTTTCGACCTGGTTTTCCAACCGCTTTAGGTGGTTCTTTTTGCGTTGAGTTCCAATTTTCATATTCTTTAAGTTCATCAATTTAAAACTAACTTTCATGCTCTAACTTTTAAAGACAGAATCTTACCCATTCACCTGGTTTTCTTGGTTGCGTTCACTGTGACCCTTTTGAACTCTTAGTTCCTATTTCTGAATCCTCTTCTTCTGTTCCCAGTTCTCTCCTCTTCTATTTTCCTTCCCAGTTTCCCATTTTCAACTAACACCCGTATATAAATATGGAGATAACCCACCACCTCTCTCTCTCCTCTCTCTCTCTCTCTCTCTCTCTCTCTCTCTCTCTCTCTCTCTCTCCTTTGCAGTTAGCCTTGACTGCAGTGAACCGTCCATTGAACCCTAACCATCCACGTACCCTCACATATATCTACATATGTATATATGTATATATACATACCACATTTCACAAGGTTGGTTGGTGTGTTTCCCCAACACACTCAAGCACACACATGCACACCTGTACACTTCCCTCACCCTTCTTTGCATGCAACTGCCACCTCCACCCTTCTGCCCCTCTCGATTTCCCCTCAATCTCAACCTCTTTCTTTGACTACCTTTCCTTGATATTATATATATATATATATATAATAAATATTATATACATATATATTACAGCACCTTCACTTAACCGACCTTGAGTTGGTGTTATTACCACCTATTTCATGCAGCATGCCCATATGACACCTATTGCTTCCATAACTTCTTTCCATTTCTTTCCTTTATTTCACCTTACATTAATACACATACATACATATATATATATATATATATATATTCTAAAAGTATGTATATATATATATATATGCATTGTGTATATAATATAATTTATTTATTATACACACATATATATAAATTTCCCGTAACTGTATATGTATATACGCACATATACTCACTTGCACATTTTTCTATAAAATCGGGCTTTCGGTGCAGTGGCACCCGATCACCCGTGACTGCTTGCCTCTCGTACCCATGCATCGTAATTTCAATAACTATATGTATATACAAACGGTCACATGCATGGGAGTACGTCCATGCACACACTCCGAGGCTCAGTCTTGTGTCGCCCAGTGTTGCCTGACAATGTTTATAAAAATGAATCATTCCCATTCCAATCCATTCAGTCCAATGAATACAATGATATAGAGCTTATAGAGCTTAACGGCTCGGTTTACACCAAGTGATATTCCACTCCACAGTGTGCCTTAGTATATGTGCCATATCCCAGGTCGGGATATGACATTTCCAATGATCCCATTGAGATTGTACACTTTCACTCTCATTGCCAACCTTGAGTTAAGATAGGAAAAATAGATAGTTACATCGGGTAGGCTCCCAAGCAAATATTAAAAACATGCTAAATACATGTTAAATACACACATTAATTGTGAAAATAAGTGAGTATAACCAAAGTATGTATATGAAAATATATAATATAAACATATAATTATATAAAAAGATTTATGAAAAACAATATACATTTATGCATATATGTCTTGATGAATATGTCATGATAAGTTATGTAAATGTGTGTATATATATATATATATAATATAGTGATATAAGGTATATGTATATATAAACGAATATATGGCTGGTTTTAATATATATATATATATATATATATATATATCTATAAACCAAGAATTAAAGAAAAGAAATCAGGTGGAGAGTAGGGAGGGAAGCGGTGCTTACCTACGGTTGTAAGCATTGTTCTCCATGTCTCCCCATGTGAAATTCAGGTGCAAGAAATGATAAAGAGGGAAGCGGTGACCGTGCAACCATGAAGTGTCTCCATGTAAGCTCTCGGTCAACAGGTGGCAATGCCACCGACTGCATAGGTAGTTAACAGGAAATAAAATGGGAGAAGTGAGAAGGAGAATATGAGCTTGAGACGCAGAAGAGGGAGGAAGAAAGAAATTCTGGGAAATAGTTAAACATGTAAATTTTGGTTGAATTCTATTCTATTACGTTTTAGATTTTAAACATGCAATAGTAGGGTCTTATTATGCAGAATTTAAGCTTTAATTTACAA
The DNA here is from genome assembly GCA_008638375.1 of Nyssa sinensis. Taxonomy (NCBI): domain Eukaryota; kingdom Viridiplantae; phylum Streptophyta; class Magnoliopsida; order Cornales; family Nyssaceae; genus Nyssa; species Nyssa sinensis. Next base: position 21,380,595 of record CM018041.1, on the reverse strand, counting down.
ATGAAATGATAGAAAACTATGAAGAATCGACTGAGAAATTTGGTTACAAGTGAACGAGAATAATTAGGAATTCTAGTGTAGGTCTGAAATAAGAAAAACCAAATTCAAATCTCTATGTTGGAACCTAATTTAGACCTTTCCAATACCTTAAAAATGTTAGACCACAACCGTAGAATGAAAAGGTTGAACCCTAAAACACGAGTTGCAAGGTTCGGCTATGAAACACAGTTTCAGTTTTAGACGTTTAAACTTGATTTTGTGAATGGGAATAGAATCCCCAATCCATGAGGGTCACGTAGAATCAAAAACCCATTAAAAATGGTGATGAAATGGGGATTTGCTACGAAGTTGCAAGTTCGAGTGTCACAGTTTGGATTGAACGTTTAGGTTAGTTATATGATGTCAAATGAATGTCAAAATGTTGGCCAACCTCTTAGAAGTGTGTACCAACTAAGAATAGAGAGAACCCATTCTTTAAAACTCACGAAATTGGAAGAATAGAAACCCAGAGTTAGGGCAACACTGGTAAAAATCACGAAGAAGACGACGAGTTAACTCGTCGTTATGAATCGAGTTACGTGAGTTAACTCGGGACATGTGTCAAGCAACGGGATGACCACGAATTAATGGAGCGACACCGTTTGATTTAGGTTTAAAACGGTTTAAGGGACTGAACGGAGCCGGTCGGTTCAGTGTTTAAGTAAACCGGTTTAGGGTCTTAAATCAAAAACCCTTCGGTTCGATGATTAATTAATTAAAAGAAAACCGAAATTTTGTTTAAATACACTTTAACCCCCAACCTTTTACGGAATTCAGTTCTGGCCCAAGATTTTGGGAAATCTTTTCACAAACACCCCTGGGAAATAATTTAAATTATTTAAATAATAAGGTAAAATGACTATTATGCCCTAAGTCAAAACTTGGCCAAACAAAGTCCAAATAAGACAAACGAATAGTGTATTTTAACTGTTTTAGACGTTCTAGACCCAATGGTAGGGTCCATTTTATGAGACAGGACTCCGAAAAATTAAGACACGTTAAAGTATTAATTACCAAATTACCCCTAACATGTCCAGAGTCAAATTAAAAGCCAAGAAGGTCTAAATTGACTTTCTTCGACGTTCCGGACTCAATGGTAAGGTCCGTATTACGAAACGAAGTACGAAAAAATATGATATGTAAATATGTAAAGTTAAGAAAGCAATCCTAGAAATCAATGGAGCTACCAGAAGAGTATAGTTTAGAACGAAATAAGTTCCTAATACATTAAATTGTGTTTAGGCCAAGTTTAGAGAATCCACAATGATTAAGCCTCAAACTATGATTAAGAGTAAGAAACGACAAGACTTCTTAGAAGAGCTAGATCTTCAACACCGAGTGCTCCATAGGAAATTAAGGGCTGCCAAACGCTGCGAGATTGTATCTCTCACACCTTTCAGGTATTGGGTTTCATTTGTTCTAATGAGCCGAGCCGCACAAAAAGCAGGAACAAGAAGACTTGCTGAGGCAAAACTTAAGGAAGAAGAGGAACAAGAAAACAATGAAACCTTAGCTGAAATGCGCCGCAGGTAATAATTAATATCCTTAAATATTTAAATGACTAGGTTACATTGTACAACTATATGTTGATAAGTGAAGAAGTTAGGCTTTACACAGCCTTTGATTAGTAAGTCATTAAGTTAATTTAATACATGTGGAATTTATGAGATCTTCATAAATCATTTTAGGTTAAGACAAGAAAGGGGTAAAGGGAAGGCACCACAATAAAGCCGGCCCAGACCTATAAGGTGAGTAACCCTGTATTTGAAATGGAGATTTAACTCCATATATTTGAAGAAATTTTAAGTTCAAGTTATGTGAAGTTTTTGAATATTAAATTCAGTTTTTATACGATCCCTGTTTTTCAAATATTCTGTTACGACATGCTTGTTAAATGTTCTTATATTCAGTTCTTCTTGGAAATATTTAGCATGTTCGGGTTAAATGCAAATCTCTTTAAATATTCTAAATTTGATTATTTCTGGTATTTGAAGTTCTATTATAGAAGTGGGATATTTCATGTTTTAAATACTCATGAAAGTATCTATTAAAGAAGCCATGTGATAAATATTTTGTAAGATAAATGGTGCATAAGTACCAATCATGACGTTGAAATCTTTCGGGATTCAACTGAAATACGAATGAGTGCCCGGTAGCAGGATCTAATCCCCCAAGCAAATGAGATCGGTAGTATTGGCAGTAAAACGGAAGTCTGGATCGAAACAGATTCTACCTAATCAAAGAGAAAAGATACTCTGTCACGACCCGAAACCCACCCTATGCGGATCCTGGATCGCGACTGCTGCCTTCAGGCCTGGGAGACTTTGGGCGAGGCGAAACATAAGCAACTGTATTGGACAGCGGTGCAGCCTGCATTTTGCGGAAGTGTAAAAACTTTTTCTTTTCTTTTCTTATTTAAATCTTTCGCAAATCCACCCGGTACTGCCGCTCTTCTAAGCTGTACACCTGATATCACATTCAGAGCATAAATAAAATTATATAGTTTTATATACAATACATATTCATTTGACCTTCGAGACTTAATTATATAATGTTTACATATTGTTTGTAACTAAAAACGACTAACTATTAGTCTTGGTGCTTCCCAAAATCTGCTAATCATGTAATGAACTTCCTACACCCTTCCACAAAATGAGCATAGATCAAACACTTCCTTCATAAAAAACCAGGACTTGCTTTTCATCCCCTGAAAGGGGGACGGATAAAAATCCGATAAGCTAATCTAAGCTTGTGAGTAATTCTTGCATTTGTCATGGAGTTTCAATTGGCCGTGGTTTAGCACATGCGAGTTTATAAAATACTCACTACCAATTGCTCGTACATTTAGAACACAGGATATATGCATTATTTAAACAGATAGCTTTGAAACATTTAAAGTATTCAAGCTAAACATCCATTTCTTCAAATAGAGTATTTGCACTTCAAAAACATATGAACACACATAATAAAAATGGGGGTAAAAACCTGCTTCCATTTTCAAAAGCATTACTTCAAAACATATCAATATGCATATTGAAAATGGGGGTAAAACCTGCTTCCATTCTCAGAACACATTTGTCATCTTTTCACTTTGATTTAGGTGGAATCTGTTTCAAACCAAACCATAGTTTTACTTCTGGGAGATCTCGTTGCCTGGGGGATTAGATCCTGCTACCGGGCATTCTTCTGGATTAAGAACCCGAAGGAAACTCAATAATTTGCGATACTTATGCATCATTATCTTGCAAAAGTTAGCTTCTTCAATAAATACTTTTTATGAGCATTTAAACATGACTTCTTCAAGAAATGCTTTATATGAGCATTTAAAATAGGATGTTCATGACTTCATGATAGATTTCCAAATATTGGGAATAAACAATTTCGGAATATGTAAACATGCTAAATACTTTCAAAGAGAATTGAAATAAAAGACATTCACTGAGCACGTCACAATAAGATTTATTAGAACGGAATATTTTAAAACAAGAATCACGACATATTGAATTTAACACCCAATGCTTAAGATACTTTGAAATTTAAAACATCTTCAAATCTGTGGAGTTAAATCTACACTTCAAATGCAGGGTTACTCACCTTATACGTTTAGGTTGAAGCTACTGTTGTGCTTTCCCACTTTCTCTGTAGTTCCTAAGAACAATTCATAAATAACCTCGTTAACTTCATAGTCACTACCATACCACCTATTGGTGATCTTCACTTATGTTTAGATCATAATTAAATTCTAATTTACCTTTTAAATATACTCTTCTAGTAGCTTCATTAAATCGTAAGGTTTGATTTTATCACTTTACATACTTATGTGTCATATTTTTTCGTACTTCATTTCATAATACAGACTTCACTATTGAGTCTGAAACGTTGGAGAAAGTCCATTTAGACTCTCTCGGCTTTTAATTTGGCTTTTGGGCATGTCAAGGGCAATTTGATAATTTATACTTTAACGTGTCTTAATTTTTCAGGGTCTTGTCTCGAGAAATGGACCCTGCCATTGATCTTAGAATGCCCAAAGTAGTTAAAATGCACTATTTGTTTACTTTATTTGGATTTCGTTTGCCTTGCTTTAGAACTTGGTGCAATTTCATAATTTTATTTAAACTAATACTCTTTAAAATCTGCCTCACTCATAGTGCTTTATTTAAAATAAACATTACCTCCATATTACGCTAATCTCCATTTTGAATTCCATCTACGCGAACTTAGTGAAATCTCTCTTTTCAGTGAAACGTTTCTAGTGATCCATTGAGACTGTACACTTTCACTTAGTGAAATCTCTCTTTTCAGTGAAACGTTTCTAGTGATCCATTGAGACTGTACACTTTCACTCCGGATCAACGATCCTCACGAACCCATTGCAAGTCTTTGTTTCTTGAAATGATCATAAAACAGAGACAGAGAGTGCTTCAGCTGCACAAACCTCTCTGTAATGCACCCGGATCTGTAGCTCCCTCATTTGGATTCCATACTAAACTGCTGCGCAACACCTCAAGGTCTGCCCGAGCAATCTCCTCAAGTAATTCTGCTAGCAACTATGACCTAGCAATAGACACCTCGGTAGCTTCTCATACTCATCCTTCACTACAGGAAGCATCGTTATCATCAAATACCTCCTAAAATCAAAATCAGTCACACAAGAGTTCCTCCAAATTTCCACTCTGCACTTTCGTTCCCCTCATCTTGCAGCAACTCCCCTATCGACTGCCAATTCCTTAATTTTCACCCGGAACCTTCAAGGCATCTTAAATGTTTAGAACTGCAGCTCCAAGACCACTGCACAAGCTTTCAATCTAGTCGACACAGCTGCCCCTGGATTGCGTAATTCCCCCGTTCTGACGCAACAACTTCCCTTCGTCTAGAACTCCGACTGCTTCTAACAGCCCAGTTAGCCAAACACCACTCCAACTACACCAGTTTGTTTGGTTCCTCAAATTTCAATACAAATTCATCAATTGAACCTCCAACAGAGACCATCAAAACAGGGCAATAGACCATCCCGCAACCAGACACTACTTATCGGAGTGATGTCTCCTACGCGACCATCACCGCCACAGATTAAATCTTTCAGATTTGGAAGCCTCAACGTCGCAGATCGTGAACTCAGTAGCAACCACCATCGACAACATTCCTCACCACCGATGCAGCATTATAGACCACAGCAGATCCAATTCTGTCGGGGTTGTTCTTGATCTTCCATAAACAGGGTGCGATCCGAATCAGCAAAACTTAAAGCAGAAACCGTATTCGAGCCACAATCTAGCGACACGGCCTACTCCCCTTCCGTCGATCTGCTGCACCGCCTACACAACACACACACACACACACACACACACACACATATATATATCTCCAATCAACACACCCATTAACCAAGCATCTACCAATCATTCAGGCATCTTCGTGACCAGCCCCTGTTTTCGGTTGGAAGCGGCAGAACAGAGAAACCCACAAACACATCAAACAGACCAACTTAGACTCATCCGCTGGTTCCATAATTGCCGCAGTAGGTGCTGCAACAGCAGCTTCGATTGCTGCTATAACAGCAGCGCCGTTTGCTGCTATTCTCTTTCCCTTCACCACCCCTTGCACCGCTACACCCCATAAACACATAAATTTCTGCTGCACCTACGGAGCACCGACTCTCTTTTCTTTAATTCCTTTCCATGCTCGGCTTAAAGGTTGTGGCATTGCCACCTGTTTAATTTGGACGCTGCCATCTATTTTGTTTCTTCTGATTTTTATTTGAGTGTTGCCACCTCCTGCAGTAACAGCAATTACATGCATGAGGTGTCACTCTTTCACATTTGTTTTTTATCTCATGGAGAACGGCTGCGCCGCACCGCCTCTCTCTTCCTTTCTTTTATTTCTTTTCTTTTATCCTTTATTCTCTGCACCACTACGCCTCTTCTAGCTTTCCTTCTGAACCGACTTACTTCATAAGGATCAACTTATATTATATAATATAATATATTATATTTATATATATATATATATATATATATATATCAGTAGGTATCAGGCGAGCAGCTTGCAGCTCTCTTTCTATGAAGCTCCTGACTCACTCGGCCCCTGTTTTCAACTTTCTCGACTGCTGGTTTTTATTCCAGCAGTTTCTTGGTTATTGTCCCGATTTTTTACACACATATATATATATATATTTATATATCTTTATGTCTATACATATTTATAATATGTGTAATTCTTTCATGACATATGTAATACATCTTCATTATTTACACACTGACCGTATTCATATTCTATTACATAATTTCTTAATTATAGCATGTGGGTGGTACATGTGAAATTGGCTTTAAATAAACATTACGAATTAGGCAGATTTTAAAGAGTGTTATTTTAAATTAAATTACGAACTGACTCAAGTTTTAAAACAAGTCAAACGAAGTCTAGATAAAATAAATAAATAGTGTATTTTGACTATTTTAGACGTCCTGGACCCAATTGCGGGGTCCATTTCAAGAGACGAGACTGTAAAAAATAAGACACGTTAAAGTATAAATTACCAAACTGCCCCTGACATGCTCAAAAGCCAAATAGAAGTCTGGGAAAGTCTAAATTAACTTTCTTCAACGTTCCGGACTCAATGGTGGGGTCCGTATTATGAAATGAAGTACGAAAAAATATGACATGTAAGTATGTAAAGTAATAAAATCAAATCTTATGATTAATGAAGCTACGAGAAGAGTATATTTAAAAGGTATACGCCTAGGATAGAGATTAGAATTTAATACGATCTAAGCATAAAATAGGGACATCAATAGGAGATATTTGAGTTACATATGAAGTTAATAGATTGTTATTGATTGTTCTTAGGAACTTCAAAGGAAAGGGAAAAGCCCACCAATAGTGCAAACCCCGGAAATCAATGTGAGTAACCCTGCATTTAAAGTGGAGATTTAACTCCACGGATTTGAAGATGTTTTAAATTTCAAAATATCTGAAGCATTGGGTGTTAAATTCAATATTTTGTGATTCTTGTTTTAAACTATTCCGTTCTTATAAATCCTACTGTGACGTGCTCAGTGAATGACTTTTATTTCAGTTCTCTTTGAAAGTATTTAACATGTTTACATATTCCGAAATTGTTTATTCCCAATATTTGGAAATCTATCGTGAAGTCATGAACATCATATTTTAAATGCTCATATAAAACATTTCTTGAAGAAATCATGTTTAAATGCTTATAAAAGTATTTCTTGAAGAAGCTAACTTTTGCAAGATAATGATACATAAGCATTGCAAATTATTGAGTTTCCTTCAGGTTCTCAATCCAGAAGAATGCCCGGTAGCAGGATCTAATCCCCCAGGCAATGAGATCTCCCACCCTATGCGGATCTTATGTCGCGGGGCTGACCCTAAGGCCGTCCCTACTGTTTCCATTCCTGTATCATAGTACTAATAGGAAAAGTACTAAAATCTTAAAACAATAACAGCGGAAGTCTTATCAATGTCTATAATCAGCGGAAGTCTTTTCAGTAACAGTAACGTAGCGGAAGTCTTTCAGTACACAATGTCAGCGAAAGTCTATTCAATACAATAATATGGTTCTACAGTAAGCAAAATAAGAACCAAACGTAACCAGCACCCGTGGGTGGTGAATACATGGGAGAACTAAAACATAAACTGTTACAGTTCCTCAAATGTCCTCCTACGCTCTCCGACTCCCATTTGGGTCTTGCAGCGTCAATACCTGAAATGGGGGTAAGGAGGGTGGAGTGAGTTACGAGAGCTCAACAACTAAAAACAGATCTCGACACTGGTATAAGAATATGATAAAAGAGATGCTATGATAGCCAATGAGAACAGTTGCCACAAGGGCCAATAAACAATAGATTACAATGTACAATCAAGAGTAATGGATATAACATCAACATGAAATTCTCAATAATAATATGTTAACACGAATGTATTGCCACAATAAACCGATCACAATCGAATCAATGAAGGATATCCTCTTAGTGTAAGATAAATCATAAGGAATAGTGTCATTCAACAATCACAGTCATATCAGTCAAATAAGAGATGCTTTTATTCTGAGTCAGGGCTCGGCACACCCTCGGTCTTTTGGGGCCCGGCATACCCCTACTGAATTTCAGTGAATTTCCATATGTCCGTTCACGGACTTGACCCGTAGGTCTCCAGTCAATCAGAAAGCATCAAATGGATATTGTGACTGAGCACAAATCCGGTATTCATAATATATCATGATTATAATGATTCCATAAAAATATAAAATGGAATATCATATATACAGTGAAATCATAACCGTAGGCCTTTCAAGGCATGGTTCAACATGATAACAATGATATAGCAGTCAATCAATGTCCACAAGATAGAACAATATCACATTGTGAAAAATAATAATATCTAATACGTTCAAGAGTACAAGTTTGGAAGTAATGAGAATACTTGGCTTGGAAACACCATATGGAAGAGAAGGTGAATTTACTTGCCTCTAAATTTGCATTCCTAAATCAATCTCCTGTGGTTTGCCTTTTTCCTGTCGAGTTCCCTATATATCAGTATACACGTTTCAGAATGAATGCTATTCATCAAATTCTATGCCCTTCTGTCATAAGTATTGCCAACACTAATTTTGACTTTACCATTGAGTCCGGAATGCCGAAGAAAGTCAGTTTAGGCTTTCGCGGAATTCCATTTGGACTTCTAGATTGAAAAGGGCAAAATTGTCATTTTACATTTTTACGGTACTTTATCTTTCGGGACCCTGTCTCATGAAATGGACCTCACCATCAGACTCGGCAAGGCTCACATAAGCAATAGTATCGAATAGCGGTGCGGTCTGTGTTTTACGGAAGTGTAAAAACTTTTTCTTTTCTTTTCTTATTTAAATCTTTCACACATCCGCCCGATACTGCCGCTCTTCACAGCGGTACACATGATTATACATTCAGAGCATGAATAGAATTCTAAAGTTTTATACACAATACATATTCGTTTGTTCTTCGAAACTTAACTACATAATATTTACATATTGTTTATAACCAAAACTGACTAACTATTATTCTGGAGCTTCCCAACATCTCCTAGTCCCGCACTGAACTCCCTACGCACTTCCACAAAATGAGCATAGGTTATACGCTTTCTTCATCAAAACCACAACTTGCCTCCTATCACCTGAAAGGGGGACGGATAAAAATCTGGGTAAACTAATCTAAGCTTGTGAGTAGTTCCTGTATTTGTCATGGGGTTTCAACTGGCAATGGTTTAGCACATGAGAGTTTATAAAATATTCACCACCAATTGCTCCTACATTTAAAACACAGAATATATGCATTCTTCATAAGGATAGCTTTGAAACATTTAAAGTATTCAAGCTAACCACAAATAGAGTATATGCACTTCAAAACATATAAACATGCATAATAAAATGGGGGTAAAACCTGCTTCCATTTTCAAAAACGTTATTTCAAATCATATAAATATGCATAGTGAGAATGAGAGTAAAAACCTGCTTCCATTTTCAAAAGCGTTTGTCATCTTTTCTCTTTGATTAGGTGGAATCTGTTTCGAACCAGACTCCCGTTTTACTGCCAATACTATCGATCTCATTTGCCTAGGGGATTAGATCCTGCTACCGGGCACTTATTTGTATTTCAATTGAATCCCAAAGGATTTCAACGTCATGAGTGATACTTATGCACCATTTATCTTACAAAACAGTTCTCACATGGCTTCTTCAATAGATACTTTCATGAGTATTTAAAACATGAAATATACCACTTCTACAATAGGACTTCAAACACCAAAAATAATCAAATTCATAACATTTAAAGATATTTGCATTTAACCCGAACATGCTAAATATTTCCAAGAAAAACTGAATATAAGAACATTTAACAAGCATGTCGTAACGGAATATTTTAAAAACAGGGATTGTATAAAAACTGAATTTAATATTCAAATACTTCACATAACTTGAACTTAAAACTTCTTCAAATATATGGAGTTAAATCTCTATTTCAAATACAGGGTTACTCACCTTATAGGTCTGGGCCGGCTTTACTGTGGTGCCTTCCCTTTACCCCTTTCTTGTCTTAACCTAAAATGATTTATGAAGATCTCATAAATTCCATATGTATTAAATTAACTTAATGACTTACTAATCATAGGCTGTGTAAAGCCTAACTTCTTCACTAATCAACTTATAGTTGTACAATATAACCTAGTCATTTAAATATTTAAGGATATTAATTATTACCTGCGGTGCATTTCAGCTAAGGTTTCATTGTTTCCTCGTCCCTCTTCTTCCTTAAGTTTTGCCTCAGCAAATCTTCTTGCTACTGCTTCTTGTGCGGCTCGGCTCATTGGAACAAATGGAGCCCAATATTTGAAAGGTGTGAGAGATACAATCTCGCAACGTTTGGCAATCCTTAATTTCCTGTGGAGCACTCGGTGTTGAAGATCTAGCTCTTCTAAGAACTCTTGCTATTTCTTACTCTTAATCATATCTGAGGCTTAATCATTGTGGATTCTCTGAACATGACCTAAACACAATTTAATATATTAGGAACTTATTTTGTTCTAAACTATACTCTTCTGGTAGCTCCATTGATTTCTAGGATTGCTTTCTTAACTTCACATATTTACATATCATATTTTTTCGTACTTCGTTTCTTAATACGGACCTTACTGTTGAGTCTGGAACGTCGAAGAAAGTCAATTTAGACCTTTTTGGCTTTTAATTTGACTCTGGACATCTCGGGGGTAATTTGGTAATTGATACTTTAACATGTCTTAATTTTTCGGAGTCCCGTCTCGTAAAACGGACCCTACCGTTGGGTCCAGGACGTCTAAAACAGTGAAAATACACTATTCGTTTCTCACATTGGGACTTATATATATATATATATATATATATGTAAACAAAGAATTAAAGAAAAGAAATCAGGTGGAGAGTAAAGGGGGAAGCGGTGCTTACCTACAGTTGTAGGCACTGTTCTCCATGTCTCCCATGTGAAATTCAGGTGCAAGAAATGATGAAGAGGGAAACGGTGACCATGCAACCATGAATTGTCTGCATGTAAACTCTCGGTCAACAGGTGGCAATGCCACCGACTGCATAGGTAGTTAATAGGAAATAAAATAGGAGAAGTGAGAAGGAGAATAGGAGCTTGAGACGCAGAAGAGAGAGCAAGAAAGAAATTCTGGGAAATAGTTAAATAGGTCAAGTTCAGAGAATCCACAATGATTAAGCCTCAGACTATGATTAAGAGTAAGAAACAGCAAGACTTTCTGGAAGAGCTAGATCTTCAACACCGAGTGCTCCACTGGAAATTAAGGATTGCCAAACGCTGCGAGATTGTATCTCTCACACCTTTCAGATATTGGGCTCCATTTGTTCCAATGAGCCGAGCCGCACAAGAAGCAGCAGCAAGAAGACTTGCTGAGGCAAAACTTAAGGAAGAAGAGGAACAAGAAAACAATGAAACCTTAGCTGAAATGCGCCGCAGGTAATAATTAATATCCTTAAATATTTAAATGACTAGGTTACATTGTACAACTATAAGTTGATTAGTGAAGAAGTTAGGCTTTACACAGCCTGTGATTAGTAAGTCATTAAGTTAATTTAATACGTGTGGAATTTATGAGATCTTCATAAATCATTTTAGGTTAAGACAAGAAAGGGGTAAAGGGAAGGCACCACAGTAAAGCCGGCCCAAACCTATACGGTGAGTAACCCTGTATTTGAAATGGAAATTTAACTCCATATATTTAAAGAAGTTTTAAGTTCAAGTTCTGTGACGTATTTGAATATTAACTTCAGTTTTTATACGATCCCTATTTTTAAAATATTCCGTTACGACATGCTTGTTAAATGTTCTTATATTCAGTTCTTCATGAAAATATTTAGCATGTTTGGGTTAAATGCAAATCTCTTTAAATATTTTGACTTTGATTATTTCTGGTGTTTGAAGTCCTATTGCAGAAGTGGGATATTTCATGTTTTAAATACTCATGAAAGTATTTATTGAAAAAGCCATGTGATAAATGTTTTGTAAGATAAATGGTGCATAAGTACCACTCATGACGTTGAAATCCTTCGGGATTCAACTGAAATATGAATGAGTGGCCGGTAGCAGGATCTAATCTCCCAGGAAAATGAGATCGACAGTATTGGCAGTAAAACGGGAGTCTGGTTCGAAACAGATTCCACCTAATCAAAGAGAAATATGACAAATGCTTTTGAAAATGGAAGCAGGTTTTACCCCCATTTTATTATGCATGTTTATATGTTTTGAAGTGCATATACTCTATTTGTGGTTAGCTTGAATACTTTAAATGTTTCAAAGCTATCCTTATGAAGAATGCATATATTTTGTGTTCTAAATGTAGGAGCAATTGGTGGTGAATATTTTATAAACTCTCATGTGCTAAACCACTGCCAGTTGAAACCCCATGACAAATGCAGGAATTAATCACAACTTAGATTAGCTTACTCGAATTTTTATCCGTCCCCCTTTCAGGTGATAGGAGGCAAGTTGTGGTTTTGATGATGAAAGCGTATAACCTATGCTTATTTTGCGGAAGGGCGTAGGGAGTTCAGTCCGGGACTAGGAGATGTTGGGAAGCTCCAGACTAATAGTTAGTCGATTTTGGTTATAAACAATATGTAAATATTATGAAGTTAAGTTTCGAAGAACAAACGAATATGTATTGTGTATAAAACTTTAGAATTCTATTTATGTTCTGAATGTATAATCATGTGTACTGCTGTGAGAGCGGCAGTATCGGGCGAATGTGCGAAAGATTTAAATAAGAAAAGAAAAGAAAATCTTTTTACGCTTCCGCAAAACACAGACCACACCGCGGTCCGATACTGTTGCTTATGTGAGCCTTGCCGTAAGGCCTCAGCCGAAGGGTGGCGGTCGCGATACGAGATCCGTACAGGGTGGAGAGTAAGGGGGAAGCGGTGCTTACCTACGGTTGTAGGCACTGTTCTCCATGTCTCCCATGTGAAATTCAAGTGCAAGAAATAATGAAGAGGGAAGCGGTGACCATGCAACCATGAAGTGTCTCCATGTAAACTCTCGATCAACAGGTGGCAATGCCACCGATTGCATAGGTAGTTAATAGGAAATAAAATGGGAGAAATGAGAAGGAGAATAGGAGCTTGAGACGCAGAAGAGGGAGGAAGAAAGAAATTATGGGAAATAGTTAAACAGGTAAATTTCGGTTGACTTCTATTCAATTACATTTTAGATTTTAAACATTAAATAGTAAGGTCTTATTATGCATAATTTAAGCTTTAATTTACAAAAGAAATGATAGAAAACTATAAAGAATCGACTGAGAAATTTGGGTTACAAGTGAACGAGAATAATTAGGAATTCTGGTGCAGGTCTGAATTAAGTAAAACCAAATTCAAATCTCTGTGTTGGAACTTGATTTAGACCTTTCCAATACCATAAAAATGTTAGACCGCAACCGTAGAACGAAACGGTTGAACCCTAAAATACGAGTTACAGGGTTCGGTTATGAAACACAGTTTTAGTTTTAGACGTTTAAACTTGATTTTGTGAATGGGAATAGAATCCCCAATCCATGAGGGTCACGCAGAATCAAAAACCCATTAAAATGGTGATGAAATGAGGATTTGCTACGAAGTTGCAGGTTCGAGTGTCACGGTTTGGACTGAACATTTAGGTTAGTTATACGATGTCAAATGAATGCCAAAATGTTGGCCAACCTCTTAGGAGTGTGTACCAACTAAGAACAGAGAGAACCCGTGCTTTAAAACTCACGAAACTGGAAGAATAGAAACCCAGAGTTAGGGCAACACTGGTAAAAATCACGAAGAAGACAACGAGTTGACTTGTCGTTATGAATCGAGTTACGTGAGTTAACTCGGGACATGTGTCAAGCAACGGGATGACAACCGAATTAATGGAATGACACCGTTTGATTTAGGTTTAAAACGGTTTAAGGGACTAAACTAAACTAGCCAGTTCAGGGTTTAAGTAAACCGGTTTAGGGTTTTAAATCAAAAACCCTCCGGTTCAATGATTAATTAATTAAAAGAAAACCGAGATTCTGTTTAAATACACTTTGACCCCCAACCTTTTACATAATTCAGTTCTGGCCCAAGATTTTGGGAAATCTTTTCACAGACACCCCTGGGAAATAATTTAAATTATTTAAATAATAAGGTAAAATGACTATTATGCCCAAAGTCAAAACTTGGCCAAACAAAGTCCAAATGAGACAAACGAATAGTGTATTTTAACTGTTTTAGACATTATGGACCCAATGGTAGGGTCCGTTTTACTAGACAGGACTCCAAAAAATTAAGACACGTTAAAGTATAAATTACCAAATTACCCCTAACATGTCCAGATTCAAATTAAAAGCCAAAAAGGTCTAAATTGACTTTCTTCGACGTTCCGAACTCAACGGTAAGGTCCATATTACGAAACGAAGTACGAAAAAATATGATATGTAAATATGTGAAGTTAAGAAAGCAATCCTAGAAATCAATGGAGCTACCAGAAGAGTATAGTTTAGAACAAAATAAGTTCCTAATACATTAAATTGTATTTAGTTCAAGTTCAGAGAATCCACAATGATTAAGCCTCAGACTACGATTAAGATTAAGAAACGGCAAGACTTCGTAGAAGAGTTAGATCCTCAACATTGAGTGCTTTACAGGAAATTAAGGATTGCCAAACACTGCGAGATTGTATCTCTCACACCTTTCAAATATTGGGCTCCATTTGTTCCAATGAGCCGAGCCGCACAAGAAGCTACAGCAAGAAGACTTGCTGAGGCAAGACTTAAGGGAGAAGAGGAACGATAAAACAATGAAACCTTAGCTGAAATGCACCGCAGGTAATAATTAATATCCTTAAATATTTAAATGACTAGGTTACATTGTACAGCTCTAAATTGATTAGTGAAGAAGTTAGGCTTTACATAGCTGTGATTAGTAAGTCATTAAGTTAATTTAATACATGGGGAATTTATGAGATCTTCATAAATCATTTTAGGTTAAGACAAGAAAGGGGTAAAGGGAAGGCACTACAGTAAAGCCGGTCCAGACCTATAAGGTGAGTAACCTTGTATTTGAAATGGAGATTTAACTCTATATATTTGAAGAAGTTTTAAGTTCAAGTTATGTGAGGTATTTGAATATTAAATTCAGTTTTTATACGATCCCTGTTTTTAAAATATTCCGTTACGACATACTTGTTAAATGTTCTTATATTCAATTCGTCTTGGAAATATTTAGTATGTTCGAGTTAAATGCAAATCTCTTTAAATATTTTGAATTTGACTATTTCTAGTGTTTGAAATCCTACTGCAGAAGTGGGATATTTCATGTTTTAAATACTCATGAAAGTATCTATTGAAGAAGCCATGTGATAAATGTTTTGTAAGATAAATGGTGCATAAGTACCACTCCTGACGTTGAAATCGTTCAGGATTCAACTAAAATACGAATGAGTGCTCAGTAGCAGGATCTAATCCCCCAGGAAAATGAGCTCGGCAGTATTGGCAGTAAAACGGGAGTCTAGTTCGAAATAGATTCCACCTAATCAAAGAGAAAAGATGACAAACGCTTTTGAAAATGGAAGCACGTTTTTACTCCCATTTTCACTATGCATATTTATATGATTTGAAATTACGCTTTTGAAAATGGAAGCAGGTTTTACCCCCATTATTATGCATGTTTATATGTTTTGAAGTGCATCTACTCTATTTGTGGTTAGCTTGATTACTTTAAATATTTCAAAGCTATCCTTATGAAGAATGCATATATTCTGTGTTCTAAATGTAGGAGCAATTGGTGGTGAATATTTTATAAACTCTCATGTGCTAAACCACTGCCAGTTGAAGCCCCATGACAAATGCAGGAATTACTCACAAGCTTAGATTAGTTTACCCGGATTTTTATCCGTCCCCCTTTCAGGTGATAGGAGGCAAGTTGTGATTTTGATGAAGAAAGCGTATAACCTATGCTCATTTTGTGGAAGGGCATAGGGAGTTCAGTGTGGGACTAGGAGATGTTGGGAAGCTCCAGACTAATAGTTAGTCAGTTTTGGTTAAAACAATATGTAAATATTATGTAGTTAAGTTTCGAAAAACAAACGAATATATATTGTGTATAAAACTTTAGAATTCTATTTATGCTCTGAATGTATAATCATGTGTACCGCTGTGAAGAGCGGCAGTATCAGACAGCGATACGACTTGTGTTTTGCGAAAGCGTAAAATCTTTTTCTTTTCTTTTCTTATTTAAATCTTTCGCACATCGGCCCGATATTGCCGCTCTTCCAAGCGGTACACCTGATTATACATTCAGAGCATAAACAAAATTCTAAAGTTTATACATAATACATATTCGTTTGTCCTTTGAACTTAAGTCCATAACATTTATATACTGTCTGTAACCAAAAACGACAAACTATTTGTCTTGGTGCTTCCCAAAATCAGCTAATCCCGCAATGAACTTCCTATGCTCTTCCATAAAATGAGCATAGATTAAACACTTTCTTCATCAACAACCAGGACTTGCTTTCTATCACCTGAAAGGGGGAGGATAAAAATCCGGGTAAGCTAATCTAAGCCTGTAACTAATTCCTACATTTGTCATGGGTTTTCAATTGGCGGTGGTTTAGCACATGCGAGTTTATAAAATACTCACTACCAATTTCTCGTACATTTAGAACACAGAATATATGTATTCTTTAAACAGATAACTTTGAAACATTTAAAGTATTCAAGCTAAACATTCATTTCTTCAAATAAAGTATATGCACGTCAAAGATATAAACATGCATAATAAAATGGGGGTAAAAACCTGCTTCTATTTCAATAGCGTTACTTCAAAACATATAAATATGCATAGTGAAAATGGGGGTAAAAACCTGCTTCCATTTTCAAAAGCATTTGTCATCTTTTCTCTTTGATTAGATGGAATCTGTTTCGAACCAGACTCCCGTTTTACTGCAATGCTACGATCTCATTTGCCTGGGGGATTAGATCTTGCTACCGGGCATTTCACATGTCAAGTCAATTGAGTTCCGAAGAAACCCAAAATCCTGACTATGCGACAGTTCACATGACAGGGCAATTGAGTTCCGAAGAAACCCAAAATCCTGACTATATGATTTTTACATTGTTATCTTGTAAAACATTTATCACATGGCTTCTTCAAATAGATACTTTTCATGAGTATTTAAAACATGACGTTTATGATTTCATGATAGGATCTTCAAATACTTGGAATAATCAAATTCAGAATATTTAAGGAAAGTGGCATTTTACTCAGGCATGCCAAATATTTCGAAGAAAGGAACTGTATATAAAAACATTTAATGAGCATGTCTGTCACACTCCGAATTTTCGCGAACCCAGGGCTCGAGTAACGAAGCCGAAAGAAAATAAAATAAAAGAAAATATAATCGAATTTAACTAAACATGCATCCATTTTCATCAATACATATAAAAACATAAAATACATCCCATAGATACATCGTTCACATGTCATTTGGACTTAAGCCCTTACATTTCAAAATATGCCCCAAGGGCCAAAAACACTCCATATACTTTCTCTTATCAAAGCATCACCAAGTCTCACGTAGCCGACGTGTCATCTGTAATATGGTGTCCCACGAATGGGTCAGCTGAACTGCTGGTATAGTGTAATGCTAATGCAAGAAACAAAATTAAGGCGTGGCATGTGCAAGTATACATTTATCTCTACATGTCATCTAATGTCATCAATACAGTACATGAACAATATGCGTGACACACCCATGCAAATGCTATGCCACACCCATGACTCACTTTATGGTCCTTCCCCAATGGCTTGAGTAACCAAGTGTGTCTCAATTTATGGACCTTCCTCGACGGCTTGAGTAACCAAGTATGTCTCACTTTACGGACCTTCCCCGACGGCCTGAATAACCAGTATGTCTCACTTTACAGACCTTCCCCGAAGGCCTGAGTAACCAATATGTCTCACTTTACGGACCTTCCCCGACGGCCTGAGTAACCAGTATGTCTCACTTTACAAACCTTCCTCGACGGCCTGAGTAACCAGTATGTACAACACCAAATGCTCAACTCACACCATGTTCCAAGGAATCACACTATGCCAATATGCTCTGATTCCACCATGCCATAATGCAATCTCAATAAGGCATCCTATCCACACATGAAGCATGCTTTAAAAAATGTATTACACAATAACAGTCCAATCACAAAATCCCTCCATCAAGGGTACATGCATACATAGTTCACTTAAACACATGCTTTAAGTTACACATTCCATAATCTCAACAATTCTCGAAAATATAATTCACACATCATGCTAACACGAGGAATATACGTATAATCATGATCCACATCCATCACTTAACCAAGCTTTCAAAATGATAACGAGAAACGCATAAGCATACAAGTAGTTAAGCAAATATGTGAATCATCAAGTCAACATGGCAATTAGTCCTAACTTAATCCTATTTCTTACTTAGCACAATACACCATACTTGATGGGTCAGTCTCAACTCAGGAAAACGGACTCATAGTGTAATGGAACTAGTAGTAGAATGCAGAAGGCTAGACCACTTTCTCCTTACCTTTCGGTGTCCCTAAAATCATAGAATGTAACTTAGTTCATTTGCTATTTGAATTATGTTATTCATCAAATTTTATGTTTTTATTTTATGAGTTTTTATTTTGCCAAATCAAACTCTACTATTGAGTTTTAAACGTTGAAGAAAATAGGTTTAGGCCTTCGCGTAATTCAATTTGGACATCCGAGCTGAAAAGGGTAAAACAATCATTTTGCACTTTCACTGGTTCCCATTTCCCGAGACCTCTTCTTGTAAATTGGACTCCACAGTTGAGTCTGAAATATTGGAGATAATAAGATTTTACTATTTGTTTGCTCAATTTGGAGTTCGTTTGACTGTGTTTTGACTTAGGGGTATTTTGGTAATTTTCAAGGGTTCTACGGGTCTTTTATTTTTTCGGGACCTCGTCTCGTGTCACGGACCTCACCGTTGGTCTTAGGAGGTCTGAGATAGTCAGAATACATATATGGCTTGTCCCATTTGGACTCCGAGCCATTTCGGGTCATTTAACTTAATTAAATAAATTTAATTAACCTAAATTATTAAGTTATAATATATATACATATTATCTGCATAAAGAGAACGGGTACTAGTGGCACCTTGGCTAGGTGTCACCTCTCCTTCCTTCCCGTCTACGGTTCGAATCTCCCCTACCCCCTTTTTCTTTTCTTTCTTTTCTTTCTTTCCTTTTTCTTTCCATTTCAATTAGACAATTGGGCCCAACCACTTAAACAACCCAGGCCCAAAATTTCTTTTTAAAACAAACAAACCCCAACCCATTTAAAACAAACTAGGCCCAAGGGTTACAGGCCCAGGTCGCCCCTGCGTCCCCCAGGACCTTCCGGTAGTCTTCCCCGGCCGGAATTCCGGCCACCTCGCTGGCGTTATTGCCAGAAAATGTAAATCGTCACCGTTTTCATGTTTTTAACCCCCAATATTTCCTGTTTTTGTACCAAATTGATCCTCAAATATTGAGGAGTCTATTAGGACTATTTTAAACCCCACCAATGCTCAGTTTCCAACGTGCAAAACCCAGATTCCGGCCACGCATGCCAGATCTCTGGCGAGCTTCATTTTTAGTGATTTCATCACCGTTTTGGACCATTTATTTTCCCAAAAATTTCCTATACTTAAGGGGATCACATCTAAACCCTTTAAACATTATTTCATGCATAAAATATGAAGGAACTCAAAACACCCTAAGACCTGCAACTAGGTGGTTCTCCTTCGTTTTTCAATCTTTCCACTTGGTTCCTTTTGCATTCAACTACATTTTCTATACGCTACAAGGCCCCATAAATCAGACTAAGTAACACGCTAAAAAAAATAAAAACTGAATGTAAATTCTGTTACCTGTTTGCATATTTTTTTTTCAGTCCCCAAGTCTTCCAAGACTGGTTCTCTTTCTCTCTCTAGATTCTGCTTTTCTTCTATTCTATATCTTCTTCTTACCCTCTCTACTTTCTTCCTGTGTCTCTTTCTAACCCACGAATCCACATGTGTATACACACACCATACTTTCCCTCTCTCTCTCTCTCTCTCTCTCTCTCTCTCTCTCTATCAGGCCTGCACACTTTCTAAAGACCCTCTTATACACTCAACCAGCAGCCCCTATTTTCTGACTTTCCTCCCTCCTTCTTTGCTTGCATTAAATGTAGTTGACACTAGGTTGTATACATATATATAAATATGTGCATATACATATGTGCCACACGTACACATTCAGTCGAACACACACATACAGTACACTCACACACACACACCTAGCATGCACCACTTGTGTATACATATATATATATGTTTGAGCACATGTATATATATAATAGGTAACATCATATACATATACATATATACATATGTATATACTCATATATAACACATTTGAATTAAACCAATAATAATAATAATAATAATAATATTAAAATAAAAAATTTCATTCCAAAAAAAAATAATTCCGAGCCTTTACATCCTTCCCTCCTTCAAGAAATTTCGTTCCGAAATTTAAAATAAAATAAAATACAGTACCGAACAAGCAACTCGGGATACCTAGCTCGGACCTCAATCTCATGTTCCCGAGTAGCCTCCTCGACCTTATGCTGGCTCCAAAGAACCCTGACCAAAAGGGATGGTCTTGCCCTGTAAAACCTGGTCCCTCGTGTCCAACATCTTTACAGGCCTCTCATCATAAAAACATCACTCTCAACTGTAAGATCAACTCAATCTAGCACATGTGAAGGGTTAAGTTCGTACTTTCCCAACATCGACAAGTGGAAGACATCATGAACCCCAAATAACTGTGGCGGTAATGCCAACTCATAGGTTATCTCTCTAATACTTTTATCAATCAAGATCTTGCAAGGATTTTATAACACTCATGCCGAGTTCTCGATTTATTAAAGGAGCTCGTCAATCATACTAAACTCATTACATTAGTTTCAAATCTAACTTAATTTTGTCATTCTAATC
Source organism: Nyssa sinensis (assembly GCA_008638375.1). Taxonomy (NCBI): domain Eukaryota; kingdom Viridiplantae; phylum Streptophyta; class Magnoliopsida; order Cornales; family Nyssaceae; genus Nyssa; species Nyssa sinensis. The sequence continues at coordinate 21,359,455 of CM018041.1, read as the reverse complement.
AACAAAATCAGAAACCGTTCTACACATTAGATTTATCATTTAGTCATCTTGTCACAAGTCCTCAAATTGAGTTTTCAACTCATATAGTTTCACAACCATTACAAGACACCTCGTCTAACTGTCCTTATGGAGAATTCATTTTCCCTTCAATAGTAATTTCTCAAATGTATCATCAGAACGTTCTAAATTAATTCTTCACTGTTAGCATCCACTCATCATGTAAAGTTATGACTATGATCTATCATCCTTCAACTAGGGAAAAAAAACAAGCATGCATTGGTCTTACTAAAAAAAATGACTTCTATCCTCAAGGAAATATAATAGAAAACTTCACATTTTAAAGATCGATCCAACCACCATGGGTTCACAATAGGAAATAGTCATAACAAAATTGCTAGCACTTTCATACTCCACAAAAAAATCAAAAGCCATCAAATGCACTATTATAATTCTCAATAATTAACCTCAGTTCAGTATGCATATCTATAAGTCACTTCATTCCCGAGACATACTAACCTCAACTGATCTTACATTCTAAGAGTATCCGTTAATATTAGTAGTAAATCATAACCCAATATTAACAATAACCCACTATTTTTGTTCATAAGTCCTTGGACTTCTAAAAGATCATTTCATTTTCAAATTAAAATCTCCATTCCCAAATTACACGTTTAAACAAAATTTTGAAATTTTACTCACCACAAGCTTGACCTAACCATGTCATTCACAACCCATTCTCTACATTAAACAACACGATTACCATACTCCATTAACTAATAATTCAACAATCCAATCCCTCAACGGATAAATAAATTACTAAATAAAGAAATAAAATCTCTTACTCTTTACCCCGGGTATATTTCCTACACATTCCTATATATACAAAATAATGGCAGGCGTCCATCTTTACCTTTTCTCATTCACCTTAGCTATTTTATCTTAGTGCAATTCCTTTCCATTCATACTACATATTACCAAAGTTTTCCATTTTCATCTCTTTAAGCTTTCAAGTTTTTAATTTCATGCACTATCCAATGACAAAATTTAGAAAGATCAATACAAAATGCATTGTGACATGGAGACGTGCAGCCTTACCTATGGATCCTTCACCTCTCCCTCAGCCAAGCGATGTGGAATGCATTACCCTCTCCTATTACCCTCTCCCCCGTAGGCTCAGCCTCATCGGTAGGCGTGTAGCGGCGTGCAGACATCTCCACATTCCCTGCTAGGTTCTGGTTCTGATCCCATCTGTAACAGCTCATTCCATATGGCACAACGCATAATGTAATCCTCAAACATGTTGGCTCATCAATGCCAATTTTTTTTTTCCAAATCCATTCAAGTATCATGACCCACCTCAATAATGCAACATAATACTAAAATAAAAGTAAATTCTCAATGTTCACAAGGATATCTCAAAGTCTCTCAATGTATGTAATGACCACCTAACTAACCACAAATTAAGCTATGCGACCATCTAAGCAATCCATCACAATGTCATCAATATATCACCTGTACTTCAATGTAATTCAATAACCTAATATTCTTCAAGCACTATAATTATCCACAAGACATCAACAACCTACTCTCATAAATAACTAGGCATATGACCTACAATATAGATAACTAGGTGCACAACCTATCTCATAAATAACTAGGTATATGGCTTATCCCATAAAACATACGGTCTATCACATAGACATGAATTTCTAATCTTAGTCAACCATTACACCAAATCATCATGCACTCTCAATCAATCGGGAAATCAAGTATAGTGCATACTCGTGCACACCAATGCAACACGTGCACATAAAACATGTCACCCAAACTAGTCCAAATAACTTAAAGTCTAAACTTCTCTCACTATCCTTAGGTACTCAAACCTATGCCCTAATACTACCACGTATCAGAGTCCACACACTACACAATGCTTATAAAAACTTCCAAATTATGCATCGCATCCCATTGGTTTCAACAACACCCCACGATCTCTAGGTATTCGAACCTATGCTCTGATACCACGTTGTCACGCCCCGAATTTTCACGAAACTAGGGCGCGAGTAACGAAGCCGAAAGAAAATAAAATAAAAGACAATCTAAATGAATTTAACTAAACATGTATCCATTCTCATCAATACATATAAAAACATAAAATACATCCCATAGATACATCGTTCACATGTTATTTGGACTTAAGCCCTTACATCTCAAAATATGCCCCAAGGGCCAAAAACACTCCATGTAACACCCCAACCCTGTATAATTAATGATTAATTATCTAATTATTAATTAGTACCGGCTTACAGAATAGTAAAGGGAATTAATCATAATCCTGGCGGTCATGATAGGCCGATGAAATAATTAAATATGTCTCGAAAAAGAGGGTATAATACCCAAACCCAATTACTGGTTAAATCGGTAAAATAATGCCGTTTTAACACTAACGGAACCTGAATTAGCTAACCCAGGAAATCCCGGATGATTAATAAATGACACGGAACCTCTGACACTGAATAATACTGAAATACGGAACTCTCGGCAAACCGCGTCCAAAAATGAGTTACGGAATGAAAGTTACGAAGGAAACACTGAAACTGAATTACTGCGCAACCAAACGTGGCCTCAACCGAAAATATGGAAAAAAAATGGCCAAATGGGAGGCCAAGGGAATTGAACCCTTGACCTTTGAGTGAAAAGAAACCTCATCCAAAAATTACCAACTGGGCTACTACTGTCTTTGTGTACAAATATACCAAGAAATGTATATAAACACAAATCTGATTAGACCACCTCCCAAGTGACCAATAGCCAAGCATGCAACACATCAGCCATGCATCACCCTACACCCATAGATCATCATGCCTATACACCTTATGATTGTACCTTCTCCCAACCAAAATCCATGCAAGTTAATCATGAGCTTGGGGAGATGAAGCATTAAAGAAAGATCTGATTTCATTTACAAATCTCCATATATGCAATGGAGGGAAAACAGACCTGCAAAGGATCCTGTAAACTGATATTGAAAGAGAGAATTGAGGAGTATGAGAAACACCATAGAGTGAGCTTGTGTGTGCATGCGTGTGAGGGATAATGACATCTCCATTGGTGGTGCACAAGGGAAGAAGGTGAACTGGACTACACACGGGCCACACCAAACTATGAGAGGGAGGAACAGTGAACGTCCAAGAGGTAAACATCAAAGATTGCCAAATTTCTGTTTTGATTTGTTGGTGTTGTTCCTTTAATTTTTAGACCATACCAACTGTATATATAAACTCCTGTGAGACCTTAGAATTGTCATGAACAACTAAGAAGGTTGGATAAGGGTAGAAAACACAAAACCGTGTATCAACCTCCATTAACGGACCATGGAAACTGGGTCTGATTCGACCTCCCTAAAACCGAGTTCTGATGGTCTAGAACTAATCTAGACACTGAGAGGTTCCCAAATACACCAACCCGCGACCCTAGAACACTGATTTGGACCCTCGAAACCGAACCTATGGGTCTCGGCCATGGAACCCAAAATCTAAAATGAACACCTAAACTGAAATTTGTAAATGGGGAATTGAAGTCCCTGTTCTAAGGGTCACAAAGAACCAAACCTCATGAGATTTGGTTGAGAAATGAGGCTGTACGACCGAACTGAAACTCTGTGCGATAATCGGCCAAACAGCACCCCATGCATGGCTTCGATGCATGAAATGGATGCCAAAATATTAGCATGACACCTAGGGACTGATTGGAACCAAAAGCAGTTGGAAACCGTGCTTGAAATGGCACAAAATAGAGAAAAATCGGGACTGGTATTAGGGCTATAGTAGCAGTTTTGGTTGGGGAAGACGGAGTCAACTCGCGAGTCAGACCGAGTTGGCCGAGTCGACTCGGACACGTGTCAGCCTAAGACCGTGCCACCGCTTAATTGAAACTGCGCCGTTTTGGTTTAAACTTTTTAAACCTAGAGTTGGCCTGTTTTGTTACGGGCTTTACAAATTGAAATCAGGTTAGAAGGATATCCTAATTACGAATAAGGGTCAATTGGGAATAAGATGGGTTATGCGATTCCGGTTTTCTAAAGGTTAACGAACCGGTTGGTTTTCTGAGTTTTGAATCGGTTCAGTCCACTGAACCCTTGAACCCTACGGTTTGAACCCCTAAATCATGTAATTACATTTTGGACCCCAAATAATTCTCGATATTACGGATTTGTCCCCAACTGTTTTAAAAATTACACTGTTGCCCAGAATTATGAGAAACTGTTCAATTAAGCCCTGAAAATTTAATTAAATAATAAATTAATTATTTTATTATTTTATTAAATAGGTAAAATTACGATTTTACCCCTGGGCATTAATTATGTCAAACGGAGTCCAAATAAAGCAAATAAATAGTGTATTTTCACTATTTCAAGCATTCTGGACTCAACGGTACAGTCCAAATTGGGAAATTTAGTACCGAAAAATACAGACACGTAGGTGTAAATTACTGTACTGCCCCTGATGGAACCCAGGCCCAAATAAAAATAAAAGACAGCCTATTCAGATTATGTCGGGCATTCTGAACTCAACGGTGAGCTCAGTTTAATGAACTGAAGTCCCGAAAAATACAGACACATAAGGTGTAAAATGACCGAACTGCCCCTAGTGACACTAAGGGCCAATCAAACATAAAAGATAGTCCAAGTTAATTATGTCGGACATTCTGGACCCAATGGTAAGGTCCATTTTATGAACTGGGGCCCGAACAATTTGGTTACACAACAAGTAAAATTACCAAAATGCCCCTGATGCTATACGGAACCTAAATGGAGTCCGATTGGGACGAAACTGATACCGATAGGAGCTCAGATACTGGTAAAATTGTATAGATGATTAAATGACGATTCGGGGTCAGAATTACACAAAACGTAAAATGACCAAAATACCCTTAAGCACATTAAGTGCAAAGCAGAGGACAAATAATGGTCAATCTGATCTGATAAATTATCATAAGGATAATTATGAACATTGAAGGGCTAAATAAGACTCCGGAACTGTCAACATGTAAAAATGAGAAATGACCGATGTGTCCCGATGACCAAAAGCAGATACCAAACGAAGTCCAAAGGACTTAGAAAATTATGTACAAGATATTTGGGACATTCTGAGGACCATGATAAGGTCCGGGGTAAGAATGGCAAAATTACCATTTTGCCCCTAAGGCTAAATAAGCACCTAACTGATAGCAATTTAAGTCTAAAAGACTTAGAACTTCATATATAGGATATATGGGATATTTCGAGGACCACGACTAGGTCCGGGACAAGAATGGCAAAATTACCATTTTGCCCCTATCGTTAAAATAAGAACCTAACTGATACTGATTGGAGTCTAAAAGACGTATGACTTTATATTTAAGATATAAAGACCATTCTGAGGACCTTGACAGGGGTCCGGGGCAAAAGTGACAAATGACCGTTTTGCCCCTAAGACTGAATAAGTAACTGACTGATAACGATTGAAGTCTAATGACTTAGGTTATAATCCTGATGACTGCTAAGCCTAATTTAAGAATAAAATAGCCCCGGATGAAACCCGATGAGAGGGCGATAGGCTACTAGGTTATCTTAGGTAATCCGATAGACACCTAAGATGACGAATAAGACCAGAATGGATAAATTCTTATCTGTCTGTAATTGATGATGATTGTTCAGGATATACATGGTGATGCCTGACGTACTTGGAGGTTATCAGATTGGTTATGCAAGGAGATAACCGTAACAGTTTGTGAGTAACCCTGACTTCTGAATTGGTGTATAAGCACACCGTCTAGTTACTGTATTTTAAATACTGTACTGTACTATTTTACCTGATACACTGATTTCATGCCCTTATTCAAATGCATGATTTTTACTGTCTGATTCATTTGTTCTGTACTGCAATAAACCTATCACTGTTTTTACTGAAAGAACAACTGACTCTTGGTACCACTTCAGTCTTGAGCACTACATGAGCATATCGCACTGTTTAATCTGTGCATACTGTACTGTTTATTCTGTTATACTGTTCTGCTCTACTCATTACTGATCTGTTCTGTTACTCTGATGTTTTAACTGATCTGTTCTGTTACTCTGATGTTTTAACTGATCTGTTCTGTTACTCTGATGTTTTAACTGTACTCTTGTTTTTAATACTGTTTCAAATGAATGTGTTTAACTATCTGTTATGTTTGATCTGTTCTGTTCTGTTCCGCTCAACACTGACATGTTCTGTTTGATCTGTCCTGACCTGTTCTGTTTGATCTGTCTGACCTGTTCTGTTTGATCTGTCCTGACCTGTTCTGTTTGATCTGTCTGACCTGTTTTGTTTGATCTGTTTTGTCCTGACCTGTTCCGTTTGATCTGTCTGATCTGTTCCGTCCTGATTTGTTATGTCTGATCTGTTCCGTCCTGATCCGTCCTGATTTGTTATGTCTGATCTGTTCCGTCCTGATCCGTCCTGATTTGATCTGTTTGATCTGTTCAGTCCTGATCCGTCCTGATTTGTTATGTTTGATCTGTTCCATTCTGACCTATTTGCTTTGTTTCGATCCGTTCTGTTTTGTTCTGTCCCGTCCTGTTCTGCTCAATACTGATCTATCATGTTCTTGATGATGTACCTGTATCTCTGACTGACGTATTGTTTTCGCTCAGTTCTATCTTGTTCCTTTCCGTTGATGATATACCTGTATCCTTGATTGATATACTGTTTCCACTCAGTTTTGTCTTGTTCCTTTCCGTTGATGATATACATGTATCCTTGATTGATATACTGTTTCCACTCAGTTTTGTCTTGCTCCTTTCCGTTGATGATATACATGTATCCTTGATTGATATACTGTTTCCACTCAGTTTTGTCTTGTTCCTTTCCATTGATGATATACATGTATCCTTGATTGATATACTGTTTCCACTCATTTTTGTCTTGTTCCTTTCCGTTGATGATATACATGTATCCTTGATTGATATACTGTTTCCACTCAGTTTTGTCTTGTTCCGTTCTGTTGATGATATACCTGTATCTCTGGTTGACATGTTGTTTCCGCTCCGTTCTATTATGTTCTGTTCTGTTTTATTCTGATTTGTTATGTTTTATTCCATTCTGTTCGGTTATGACTTGTTATGTTCTATTCTGTTCCGTTCTATTATGTTTTATTCTGACCCGTTCTATTCTGACCTGTTTGTCTCTGATTGATATATTGGCATCATTTACTATTCTGTTCTGATTTGTTGTGCTTTGCTTCATCCTGTTCTGATTTGTTATGTCCTGCTCTGCTCGGTTCTGCTCCGTCCTGACCTGTTGTGTTCTGTTCTGTACGGTTATGCTTGATACGGTCTGTTATGTTCTGTCTATTCTGATCTGTTGTTTTATTTTGTTCAGTCCTGCTTTATTCTACTGAAACTGTATTTAAAGTAGATTTATAAAGCTGCTATTTCAGAAACAACTGAACTACCCTTGTGCTTTGTAAACAAGAAATGGATTTGAAACCCTTGACAGGGAACTTGTGTTACTCATTGGGCTTTTCGAAGCTCACCCCATTCCCTAACATTTTTCAGGAACGATATCTATTGGATCTGATGGCACTGATCTGTGGAGACTGGATTATTGAGGATTGAATCTATTTAATCAGGTGAGTGATGTACTATGACTGACTTGACTGATATGTACTGAATATAGATATGGCTCATGGATTTAAACGGTACTCTAGAGATTATAGTTCTGCTCTGTTGTTATATGTCGAATTATAGATATGCTCTGAGGTTGAGTTGTTAGCTGTTGGATTTTAGACTTGCTCTGTGTGATACATATCCTACGGTGGATACATGAATTGCATTCCCGTGATAAAAAGGAAAAAAAAAGTTTTAAATTCCGCTGTATCTAACACTACAGTCGGAGTGCAATTCACTGGAAAGTTCAGAAATTGCCTTCGGTTGGTCGCGTGGCGGCTAACTGGCATCACGTCCTCGACATCCGCGTAGGGTGGGGTTCGGGATGTGACACTCCAAGTACTTTCTCCCATTAAAGCATCACCGAGTCTCATGTAACCGAGGTGTCATCTATAATATGGTGTCCTACGAATGGGTCAGCTCAACTGCTGGTATAGTGTAATGCTAATGCAAGAAACAAAATTAAGGCATGGCATGTGCAAGTGTACATTTATCTCTACATGTCATCCAATGTCATCAATACAGTACATGAACAATATGCGTGACACACCCATGCAAATGCTATGCCACACCCATGACTCACTTTACGGTCCTTCCCCGACGGCGTAAGTAACCAAGTATGTCTCACTTTACGGACCTTCCCCGACGGCCTGAGTAACCAAGTATGTCTCACTTTACGGACCTTCCCTGACGGCCTGAGTAACCAGTATGTCTCACTTTACGGACCTTCCTCGATGGCCTAAGTAACCAGTATGCACAGCACCAAATGCTCAGCTCACACCATGTTCCAAGGAATCACATTATGCCAATATGCTCTGATTCTACCATGCCATAATGCAATCTCAATAAGGAATCTTATCCACACATGAAGCATGCTTTAAAAAATGTATTATACAATAACAGTCCAATCACAAAATCCCTCCATCAAGGGTACATGCATACATAGTTCACTTAAACACATGCTTTAAGTTACACATTCCATAATCTCAACAATTCTCGAAAATATAATTCACACATCATGCTAACACGAGGAATATATGTATAATCATGATCCACATCCATCACTTAACCAAGCTTTCAAAATGATAACGAGAAATGCATAAGCATACAAGCAGTTAAGCAAATGTGTGAATCATCAAGTCAACACGGCAATTACTCCTATCTTAATCCTATTTCTTACTTAGCACAATACACCATACCTGATAGGTCGGTCTCAACTCATAAAAATGTACTCATAGTCTAATGGAACTAGTAGTAGAATGCAGAAGGCTAGACCACCTTCTCCTTACCTTTCGGTGTCCCTGAAATCATAGAATGTAACTTAGTTCATTTGCTAGTTGAATTATGCTATTCATCAAATTTTATGTTTTTATTTTATGAGTTTCTATTTTGCCAAATCAAACTCTACTGTTGAGGCCGGAACGTCGAAGAAAATAGATTTATGCCTTCGCGGAATTCAATTTGGACATCCGAGCTAAAAATGGTAAAACAATCATTTTGCACTTTCACTGGTTCCCATTTCCCGATACCTCTCCTTGTAAATTGGACTCCACAGTTGAGTCCAAAATATTGGAGATAATAAGATTTCCTATTTGTTTGCTCAATTTTGAGTTCATTTGGCTGTGTTTTGACTCAGGGGCATTTTGGTAACTTTCAAGGGTTCTACGGGTCTTTTATTTTTTTGGGACCTCGTCTCGTGTCATGGACCTCACCATTGGTCTTAGGAGGTCTGAGATAGTCAGAATACATATATGGCTTGTCCCATTTGGACTCTGAGCCATTTCGGGTCATTTAACTTAATTAAATAAATTTAATTAACCTAAATTATTAAGTTATAATATATATACATATTATCTGCATAAAGAGAACGGGTACTGGTGGCACCTTGGCCAGGTGTCACCTCCTCTTCCTTCCGGTCTACGGTTCGAATCTCCCCCACCCCCTTTTTCTTTTCTTTCTTTCCTTTTCCTTCCCATTTCAATTAGACGATTGGGCCCAACCACTTAAACAATCCAAGCCTAAAATTCCTTTTTAAAACAAACAAACCCCAACCCATTTAAAACAAACCAGGCCCAAGGGTTACAAGCCCAAGTTCAACAGGCCCAGGTCGCCCCTGCATCCCCCACGACCTTCTGGTCGTCTTCCCCGGCTGGAATTCCGGCCACCTCGTTGGCGTTATCGCCAGAAAATGTAAATCCTCACCGTTTTTCATGTTTTTAACCCCAAAATTTCTTGTTTTTGTACCAGATTGATCCTCAAATATTGAGGATTCTATTAGGACTGTTTTAAACCCCACCAATGCTCGGTTTTCGACGTGCAAAACCCAGATTTCGGCCACGCATGCCAGATCTCCAGCGAGCTTCATTTTCAGTGATTTCATCACCGTTTTGGACCATTTATTTTCCCAAAAATTTCCTATACTTAAGGGGATCACATCTAAACCCTTTAAACATCATTTCATGCATAAAATATGAAGGAACTCAAAACACCCTAAGACCTGCAACTAGGTTGTTCTCCTTCGTTTTTCAATATTTCCACTTAGTTCTTTTTGCATTCAACTACATTTTCTATACCCTACAAGGCCCCATAAATCAGACTAAGTAACACGCTAAAAAATATAAAAACAGAATGTAAATTCTGTTACCTGTTTGCAGTTTTTTTTTTTCAGTCCCCAAGCCCTCCAAGACTGGTTCTCTTTCTCTCTCTAGATTCTGTTTTTCTTCTGTTCTATATCTTCTTCTTACCTTCTTTGCTTTCTTCCTGTCTCTCTTTCTAACCCACGAATCCACATGTGTATACACACACACACACACACCATACTTTCCCTCTCTCTCTCTATCAGGCCTGCACACTTTCTGAAGACCCTCTTATACACTCAACCAGCAACCCCTCTTTTTTGACTTTCCTCCCTCTTTCTTTGTTTTCATTAAATGTAGTTGACACTAGGTTGTATACATATATATATATATATGTGTGTGTGTGTGTGTGTGTGCATATACATATGTGCCACACATACACATTCAGCCGAACACATACATACAGTACACACACACACACACACACACCTAGCATGCACCACTTGTGTATACATATATATATATATGTTTGAGCACATGTATACATATAATAGGTAACATCGTATACATATACATATATACATATGTATATACTCATATATAACACACATTTGAATTAAACCAATAATAATAATAATAATAATAATAATAATAATAAAATAAAAAATTCCATTCCAAAAAAAAAAAATTTCTGAGCCTTTACAATGTCATAACAGAATATTTTAAACAAGAATCGTATAAAGACTGAATTTGATATTTAAAATATCATTCAAATCCATGGAATTAAATCTCCACTTCAAATGCAAGGTTACTCACCTTATACTTCAAATGAGCATTTACTGCGACGCCTTTCCTTTCCCCTTTATAGCTCTTAAGAACAATTAATAACAATCTATTAACTTCAATGTACCTCAAATATCTCCTATTGATGTCCTTATTTTATGCTTAGATCATATTAAATCCTAGCTTTTAGCCTAAGCGTTATTCTCTTAACATATACTCTTTTGATAGCTTCATTACATTGTAAGATCTGATTTTATATTTTACATATTTACGTGTCATATTTTTTCATACTTCATTTCATATTATGGACCTCACCATTGAGTCCAGAACATTGAAGAAAGTCAATTTAGACCTTCTCGGACTTCCGTTTGCCTTAAGGGACACTAGGAGTAATTTGATCATTTTATACTTTAACGTGTCTTACTTTTTTGGAGTCCCATCACATGAAACTGACCCCTTCATTGGTTTTGAAAACGTCCAAAATAGTCAAAATACACTATTTGTTTACTTTATTTGGACTTCGTTTGCCTCATTTAGGGCTAGGGGCATTTTTGAAATATTTTTTATTTAAATAATATTATTTTAATATTAAATTAATTTCGGTGGGCCACAGTAGGATTTGCCAACATTTCAGGGGTTAAAGTGCAAGTTCTTATATTTCCCTTCTTCACTTCTTGCTCCACTACCCACTTCTTTTTCTCTCTCTTTCTCACTTCTCCCGTTTTATTTCCAATCAACTAGCCTTGCAGTTGGTGGCATTGCCACCTGTTGACCGAGAGTTTACATGGAGACACTTCATGGTTGCATGGTCACCGCTTCCCTCTTCATCATTTCTTGCACCTGAAATTCACATGGGGAGACATGGAGAACAGTGCCTACAACCGTAGGTAAGCACCGCTTCCCCCCCTACTCTCCACCTGATTTCTTTTCTTTAATTCTTTGTTTACATCTATATATATATATATATTTATATATATATTTTAAAACCAGCCATATATTCGTTTATATATACATATATCTTATATCACTATATTATATATATACATCTACATAACTTATCATGACGTATTCATCAAGATATATATACATAAATGTATATTGTTTTTCATGAATTTCATATACATACTTTGGTTATACTCACTTATTTTCACAATTAATGTGTGTATTTAACATGAATTTAGGATGTTTTTAATATTCGTTTGGTAACCTACCCGATGTAACTATCTATTTTTCCTGTCTTGACTCAAGGTTGGCAATGAGAGTGAAAGTGTACAGTCTCAATGGGATCATTGGAAACAAGTTGGTGCTTGCAATGAAAGTAATGTACAGTCGTCCTGGTTTCTCGGGACTTTTACCGAAAGCTTCCCGTAGCTATATTGCAATCCGACCCCGTTATCTAAGGTCGTGGTTACTAATGATGCTTTGTTGGGTCGGGGTGTTACATCCTTCCCTCCTTAAAAGAGTTTTGTCCTCAAAACTCGAGTATTCCTTATCTTTAAGGGTCATAATCGTTTCCCTTTCTACGTGATTCTGGTCTAACATATAATTGTATACAAAGATTTATGAAAAACAATATACATTTATGTATATATATATCATGATGAATATGTCATGATAAGTTATGTAGATGTATATATATAATATAGTGATATAAGGTATATGTATATATAAATGAATCTATGGCTGGTTTTAATATATATATATATATATATATATGTAAACAAAGAATTAAAGAAAAGAAATCAGGTGGAGAGTAGGGGGGACGCGGTGCTTACCTACGGTTGTAGGCACTGTTTTCCATGTCTCCCCATGTGAAATTCAGGTGCAAGAAATGATAAAGAGGGAAGTGGTGACCATGCAACCATGAAGTGTCTCCATGTAAACTCTCGGTCAACAGGTGGCAATGCCACCGACTGCATAGGTAGTTAATAGGAAATAAAATGGGAGAAGTGAGAAGGAGAATAGGAGCTTGAGATGCAGAAGAGGGAGAAAGAAAGAAATTCTGGGAAATAGTTGAACGGGTAAATTTTGGTTGAATTATATTCTATTACATTTTAGATTTTAAACATGCAATAGTAGGGTCTTATTATGCATAATTTAAGCTTTAATTTACAAAAGAAAGGATAGAAAACTATGAAGAATCGACTAAGAAATTTGGGTTACAAGTGAACGAGAATAATTAGAAATTCTGGTGCAGGTTTGAAATAAGTAAAACCAAATCCAAATCTCTGTGTTGGAACCTGATTTAGACCTTTCCAATACCTTAAAAATGTTATACCGCGACCGTAGAACGAAAAGGTTGAACCCTAAAACATGAGTTGTAAGGTTCGGCTATGAAACACAGTTTCAGTTTTAGACGTTTAAACTTGATTTTGTGAATGGGAATAGAATCCCCAATCCATGAGGGTCACACAGAATCAAAAAACCATTAAAAATGGTGATGAAATGAGGATTTGCTACGAAGTTGCAGGTTTGAGTGTCACGGTTTGGACTGAATTTTTAGGTTAGTTATATGATGTCAAATAAATGCCAAAATGTTGGCCAACCTCTTAGGAGTGTGTACCAACTAAGAATAGAGAGAACCCGTGCTTTAAAACTCACAAAAATGGAAGAATAGAAACCTAGAGTTAGGGCAACGCTGGTAAAAATCACGAAGAAGACGACGAGTTGACTCGTCGTTATGAATCGAGTTACGTGAGTTAACTCAAGACATGTGTCAAGCAACGGGATGACCACCGAATTAATGGAACGACACCATTTGATTTAGGTTTAAAGCGGTTTAAGGGACTAAACTGAACCAGTCGGTTCAGTGTTTAAGTAAACCGGTTTAGGGTTTTAAATCCAAAACCCTCTGGCTCAGTGATTAATTAATTAAAAGAAAACTGAGATTTTGTTTAAATACACTTTGACCCCCAACCTTTTACGAAATTTAGTTCTGGCCCTAGATTTTGGGAAATCTTTTCACAGACACCCCTGGGAAATAATTTAAATTATTTAAATAATAAGGTAAAATGACTCTTCTGCCCTAAGTCAAAACTTGGCCAAACAAAGTCCAAATGAGACAAACGAATAGTGTATTTTAACTGTTTTAGATGTTCTAGACCCAACGGTAGGGTCCGTTTTACGAGACGGGATCCAAAAAATTAAGACACATTAAAGTATAAATTACCCAATTACCTCTGACATGTCCAGAGTCAAATTAAAAGCCAAGAAGGTCTAAATTGACTTTCTTCGCGTTCCGAACTTAACGGTAAGGTCCGTATTACGAAACGAAGTACGAAAAAATATGATATGTAAATATGTGAAGTTAAGAAAGAAATCCTAGAAATCAATGGAGCTACTAGAAGAGTATAGTTTAGAACGAAATAAGTTCCTAAAACATTAAATTGTGTTTAGGTCAAGTTCAAAGAATCCCCAATGATTTAGCCTCAGACTATGATTAAGAGTAAGAAACAGCAAGACTTCTTGGAAAAGCTAGATTTTCAACACCGAGTGCTCCACAGGAAATTAAGGATTGCCAAACGCTGCGAGATTGTATCTCTCATACCTTTTAGATATTGGGCTCCATTTGTTCCAATGAGCCGAGCCGCACAAGAAGCAGTAGCAAGAAGACTTGCTAAGGCAAAACTTAAGGAGGAAGAGGAACGAGAAAATAATGAAACCCTAGCTGAAATGAGCCGCAGGTAGTAATTAATATCCTTAAATATTTCAATGACTAGGTTACATTGTACAACTATAAGTTGATTAGTGAAGAAGTTAGGCTTTACACAACCTCTGATTAGTAAGTCATTAAGTTAATTTAATACATGTGGAATTTATGAGATCTTCATAAATCATTTTAGGTTAAGACAAGAAAGGGGTAAAGGGAAGGCACCACAGTAAAGCTGACCCAGATCTATAAGGTGAGTAACCCTGTATTTGAAATGGAGATTTAACTCCATATATTTGAAGCAGTTTTAAGTTCAAGTTTTGTGAAGTATTTGAATATTAACTTCAGTTTTTATACAATCCCTATTTTTAAAATATTCCGTTACGACATGCTTGTTAAATGTTCTTATATTCAGTTCTTCTTGGAAATATTTAGCATGTTCGGGTTAAATGCAAATCTCTTTAAATATTCTGAATTTGATTATTTCTGGTGTTTGAAGTCCTATTGGAGAAGTGGGATATTTCATGTTTTAAATACTCATGAAAGTATCTATTGAAGAAGCCATGTGATAAATGTTTTGTAAGATAAATGGTGCATAAGTACCACTCATGACGTTGAAATCCTTTGGGATTCAACTGAAATACGAATGAGTGCTCGGTAGTAGGATCTAATCCCCTAGGCAAATGAGATCGGCAGTATTGGCAGTAAAACAGGAGTTTGGTTCGAAACTGAGCCACCTAATCAAAGAGAAAAGATGACAAACGCTTTTGAAAATGGAAGCAGGTTTTTACCCCCATTTTCACTATGCATATTTATATGATTTGAAATAACGCTTTTGAAAATGGAAGCAGGTTTTACCCCCATTTTATTATACATGTTTATATGTTTTGAAGTGCATATACTCTATTTGTGGTTAGCTTAAATACTTTAAACGTTTCAAAGTTATCCTTATGAAGAATGCATAGATTCTGTGTTCTAAATGTACGAGCAATTGGTGGTGACTATTTTATAAACTCTCATGTGCTAAACCACTGCCAGTTGAAACCCCATGAAAAATGTAAGAATTACTTATAAGCTTAGATTAGCTTACCCGAATTTTTATCCGTCCCCCTTTCAGGTGATAGGAAGCAAGTTGTGGTTTTGATGAAGGAAGCGTATAACCTATGCTCATTTTGTGGAAGGGTGTAGGGAGTTCAGTGCGGGACTAGGAGATGTTAGGAAGCTCCAGACTAATAGTTAGTCGGTTTTGGTTATAAACAATATGTAAATATTATGTAGTTAAGTTTCGAAGAACAAACGAATATGTATTGTGTATGAAACTTTAGAATTCTATTTATGCTCTGAATGTATAATCATGTGTACCGCTGTGAAGAGCGGCAGTATCAGGCAGATGTGCGAAAGATTTAAATAAGAAAAAAAAAGAAAAATTTTTTACGTTTCTGCAAAACACAGACCGCACCGCTATCTGATACTGTTGCTTATGTAAGCCTTGCCCTAAGGCCTCCGCCGAAGGGTGGCGGTCGCGATATGGGATCCGTACAAGGTGGGTTTCGGGTCGTGACAGAGTGGTGTCAGAGCACTAGGTTGACTTAAACAAACTTAGTGACACTAGGAAGACTAGAAACAGAACTATGAGTTAGGTAGGTTCTAGGCTACCTAAGAAATGTGAAGTAAATGACGTGATATAAAGGCGAGATATGGGACTCAGGTTATGTGAAGTAGATTTGTGAAGTACGTGATATGATATGAAGGCAAGGTATGGGACTCGCGTTATATGAAGTTAATATGTGAAGTACGTGATACGAAATGAAAGTGGGGTATGGGACCCATAGAAATATGAAGTAGATGTTTTGAAGTATGTGACAAGAAGGCGGGGTATAGGACCCGTAGTTAAATAAGAGCAATGTAACCAAGACAAGAAGTAAATGGAGATTATAAAACATCATGAAATCGAGGGTAGTAATATATTACACCTTGAGATATGAAATGAGTAAATGTAACCTTATATTGTAGATATATGATGAAAAGTTAATAGATGTGTATTTTCTTTCAGCAAAGATGGTAAATACGAGAAGAAACACAGGAGATCCCGAAGATAGACTGGATAGAGTCGAGTACCTCTTAGAGGCAATGGATCAAACTATGATCGGCGTTAAAGCCTAGAAATGGATACCACAACCAGTACAGAACCCTAGGATACCAAATAATCCGGGACAATCTGTTGAGGCGGCAAATACATCGAGTTACAAGACGTTTCAAGGTTTTAAACCTCCCAGGTTTGATAGGTTGGATACCACCATTGACGCTGAGTCATGGATTAAGGAGATGGAGCTGACCTTTACAGTCATGCCATGTTCAGAAGAACAAAAAGTTTCTTATGCTGCCTTTACTTTTAAGGATGCAGCTTACGACTAGTGGCTTTTAGAAAATGAGAGAGAGCCACCGATGACCTGGACGAGATTTCTGGAGGTATTCTATAATAAATATTTCCCAAGGTCACTCAAGAACCAGAAGATAGCAGAGTTTGCAACTCTGACTCAAGAAGCAATGACGGTAGTGGAATACGAAGCCAAATTTATGAACCTAGGCCATTTTGCACCTCATGTGATTAACACCGAAGATTTGAAGGCCAGGAAGTTTGAAGCTGGCCTCAAGGATAGCATTAGGTACCGATTTGAACCATTTGAACTCCTCACATATAATGCAGTGGTGGATCGGGCTAAAATCTTCGAAAGGGCTGGGATTGCCTTACTTCAAAAGAAAGACAATAACAAGACTAGCCTCAATCCCCAGTCAATGAAAAGGACTAAGATAAGAGCCAAAAGTGTGACTACGCTTAACAAAAAGGGAGACACTAGTCAAAAGTCAGGGGAGATTCCAGTATGCCCTACCTGTCAGAAGAAGCATCATGGACCCTGTTGGTGTGATATTGGGGGCTGCTACAAGTGTGGGCAAATCGGGCATGTCATTAAGGATTGCCCAAAGTGAGGTTCAACTACCAAGGAGCCTACTGCATTAGCTTTATCAGCTACGCCCCATGCTTAGGCTATGGCTACAAGAAAAATCGGAAAGGGTAAAGAACCTACAAGGTCCGGACGAGTGTACAATATATTTGCTGATGCTGCACAACCTTCGAAAAATCAATAGGTACACTATCTAATATTTAAGTTCCGGTGTAATGAACAACTTGCTATTTGAATTCAATTATTAGATGCATGAATACTATGTATAGAAGTAATGTGAGGAGACTAGAACTCCTGAAACAAGAATACTCGAGTTTTGAGGACAAAACTCTTTTAAGGAGGGAAGGATGTAACACCCCGACCCAACAAAGCATCATTAGTAACCACGACCTTAGATAACGGGGTCGGATTGCAATATAGCTATAGGAAGCTTTCGGTAAAAGTCCCGGGAAACCAGGATGACTGTACATTACTTTCATTGCAAGCACCAACTTGTTTCCAATGATCCCATTAAGATTGTACACTTTCACTCTCATTGCCAACCTTGAGTCAAGACAGGAAAAATAGATAGTTACATCGGGTAGGTTACCAAGCGAATATTAAAAACATGCTAAAAACATGTTAAATACATACATTAATTGTGAAAATAAGTGGGTATAACCAAAGTATGTATATGAAAATATATAATATAAACATATAATTATATACAAAGATTTATGAAAAACAATAGACATTTATGTATATATATCTTGATGAATATGTCATGATAAGTTATGTAGATGTATATATATATATATATATATATATATATATAATATAGTGATACAAGGTATATGTATATATAAACGAATATATGGCTGGTTTTAATATATATATATATATGTAAACAAAGAATTAAAGAAAAGAAATCAGGTGGAGAGTAGGAGGGGAAGCGGTGCTTACCTACAGTTGTAGGCACTGTTCTCCATGTCTCCTCATGTGAAATTCAGGTGTAAGAAATGATGAAGAGGGAAGCGATGACCATGCAACCATGAAGTGTCTCCATGTAAACTCTCAGTCAACAGGTGGCAATGCCACCGACTGCATAGGTAGTTAATAGGAAATAAAATGGGAGAAGTGAAAAGGAGAATAGAAGCTTGAGACGCAGAAGAGGGAGGAAGAAAGAAATTTTGGGAAATAGTTAAACAGGTAAATTTTGGTTGAGTTATATTCTATTACGTTTTAGATTTTAAACATGCAATAGTAGGGTCTTATTATGCATAATTTAAGCTTTACTTTACAAAAGAAATGATAGAAAACTATGAAGAATCAACTGAGAAATTTGGGTTACAAGTGAACGAGAATAGTTAGGAATTCTGGTGCAGGTCTGAAATAAGTAAAACCAAATTCAAATCTCTGTGTTGGAACCTGATTTAAACCTTTCCAATACCTTAAAAATGTTAGACCATGACCGTAGAACGAAAAGGTTGAACCCTAAAACACGAGTTATAGGGTTTGGCTATGAAACCCAGTTTCAATTTTAGACGTTTAAACTTGATTTTGTGAATGGCAATAGAATCCCCAATGCATGAGGGTCATGCAGAATCAAAAACCCATTAAAAATGGTGATGAAATGAGGATTTGCTACGAAGTTGCAAGTTCGAGTGTCACGGTTTGGACTGAATGTTTAGGTTAGTTATATGATGTCAAATGAATGCCAAAATGTTGGCCAACCACTTAGGAATGTGTACCAACTAAGAACAGAGAGAACCCGTGCTTTAAAACTCACGAAACTGGAAGAATAAAAACCCAGAGTTAGGTCAACACTAGTAAAAATCACGAAGAAGACGACGAGTTGACTCGTCGTTATGAATCGAGTTACGTGAGTTAACTCGGGACATGTGTCAAGCAACAAAATGACCACGAATTAATGGAACGACACCGTTTGATTTAGCTTTAAAGCGGTTTAAGGGACTGAACTGAACCGGTCGGTTCAGTGTTTATGTAAACCGATTTAGGGTTTTAAATCAAAAACCCTCCGGTTCAGTGATTAATTAATTAAAAGAAAACTGAGATTTTGTTTAAATACACTTTGACCCCCAACCTTTTACGGAATTCAGTTCTGGCCCAAGATTTTGGGAAATCTTTTCACAAACACCCTTGGGAAACAATTTAAATTATTTAAATAATAAGGTAAAATGACTATTATGCCCTAAGTCAAAACTTGGCCAAACAAAGTCCAAATGAGACAAACGAATAGTGTATTTTAACTGTTTTAGACATTCTGGACCCAATGGTAGGGTCTATTTTACGAGACGGGACTCTAAAAAATTAAGACACGTTAAAGTATAAATTACCAAATTACCCCTGACATGTCTAGAGTCAAATTAAAAGCCAAGAAGGTCTAAATTGACTTTCTTCGACATTCCGGACTCAACGGTAAGGTCCATATTACGAAATGAAGTAGGAAGAAATATGATATGTAAATATGTGAAGTTAGGAAAGCAATCCTAGAAATCAATGGAGCTACCAGAAAAGTATAGTTTAGAACGAAATAAGTTCCTAATACATTAAATTTTGTTTAGGTCAAGTTAAGAGAATCCACAGTGATTAGGCCTCAGACTATGATTAAGAGTAAGAAACGGCAAGACTTCCTGGAAAAGCTAGATTTTCAACACTGAGTGCTCCACAGGAAATTAAGGATTGCCAAACGCTGTGAGATTGTATCTCTCACACCTTTCAGATATTGGGCTCCATTTGTTCCTATGAGCCAAGCCGCACAAGAAACAGCAGCAAGAAGGCTTGCTGAGGCAAAACTTAAGGAAGAAGAGGAACAAGAAAACAATGAAACCTTAGCTGAAATGTGCCGCTGGTAATAATTAATATCCTTAAATATTTAAATGACTAGGTTACATTGTACAACTATAAGTTGATTAGTGAAGAAGTTAGGCTTTACACAGCCTGTGATTAGTAAGTCATTATGTTAATTTAATACAGGTGGAATTTATGAGATCTTCATAAATCATTTTAGGTTAAGACAAGAAAGGGGTAAAGGGAAGGCACCACAGTAAAGCCGGCCAGACCTATAAGGTGAGTAACCCTGTATTTGAAATGGAGATTTAACTCCATATATTTGAAGAAGTTTTAAGTTCAAGTTTTGTGAAGTATTTGAATATTAAATTCAGTTTTTATACGATCCCTGTTTTTAAAATATTCCGTTACGACATGCTTATTAAATGTTCTTATATTCAGTTCTTCTTTGAAATATTTAGCATGTTCGGGTTAAATGCAAATCTCTTTAAATATTCTGAATTTGATTATTTCTGGTGTTTGAAGTCTTATTGGAGAAGTGGGATATTTCATGTTTTAAATACTCATGAAAGTATCTATTGAAGAAGCCATGTGATAAATGTTTTGTAAGATAAATGGTGCATAAGTACCACTCATGACATTGAAATCCTTCGGGATTCAACTGAAATACGAATGAGTGCCCGGTAGCAGGATCTAATCCCCCAGACAAATGAGATCGACAGTATTGGCAGTAAAACGAGAGTCTGGTTCGAAACAGATTCCACCTAATCAAAGAGAAAAGATGACAAACGCTTTTGAAAATGGAAACTGGTTTTTACCCCCGTTTTCACTATGCATATTTATATGATTTAAA
Organism: Nyssa sinensis; assembly: GCA_008638375.1. Lineage (NCBI taxonomy): Eukaryota > Viridiplantae > Streptophyta > Magnoliopsida > Cornales > Nyssaceae > Nyssa > Nyssa sinensis. Next base: position 21,338,154 of record CM018041.1, on the reverse strand, counting down.
ATCATGCTTTTGAAAATGAAAGTAGGTTTTACCCCCATTTTATTATGCATGTTTATTTGTTTTGAAGTGCATATACTCTATTTGTGGTTAGCTTGAATACTTTAAATGTTTCAAAGCTATCCTTATAAAGAATGCATATATTCTGTGTTCTAAATGTACGAGTAATTGGTGGTGAATATTTTATAAACTCTCATGTGCTAAACCATTACTAGTTGAAACCCCATGACAAATACAGGAATTACTCTCAAGCTTAGATTAGCTTACCCAGATTTTTATCCGTTCCCCTTTCAGGTGATAGGAGGCAAGTTATGGTTTTGATGATGAAAGCGTATAACCTATGCTCATTTTGTGGAAGGGCATAGGGAGTTCAGTACGGGACTAGGAGATGTTGGGAAGCTCCAGACTAATAGTTAGTCAGCTTTGGTTATAAACAATATGTAAATATTATGTAGTTAAGTTTCGAAGAACAAACGAATATGTATTGTGTATAAAACTTTAGAATTCTATTTATGCTCTGAATGTATAATCATATGTACCGCTGTGAAGAGCGACAGTATCGGGCGGATGTGTGAAAGATTTAAATAAGAAAAGAAAAGAAAAAGTTTTTATGCTTCTACAAAACACAGACCGCACCGTTGTACGATACTGTTGGTTATGTGAGCCTTGCCCTAAGGCCTCGGCCGAAGGGTGGCGGTTGCGTTATGAGATTCGTACAGGGTGGGTTTCGGGTCGTGACAACTTCCAATGCTTTGATAAATTGTAGGAATGGTATCTTGAAATTGTCTTGTGGAAACATGACCATTGAGTTGAACATTTTTAATATGTGCAAATAACCAAGTGATGCCCTTACCTAAGGATCTCAAGTATGCATTTTTGGGACATATGGAGACTTTTCTAGTGGTAATATCTTTTAAAGTTGACACCTCACAAGAAGGTAAGTTTCTTAAAGTTTTGAAAGCACACAAGGGAGCTATAGGGTGGAACAATGCTGACATTAAGGGAATTAGTCCCTTAGTGTGTACCGATCGAATTTATTTGGAGGAAAATGCTAAACTATTTAGGGAAATGCAACTGTCACGTCCCGAATTTCTAAAACCCGATGAGTGAATGAAAATGAATTAAAATGGATTAAAGGCAATTAAATGAATTTAGTTGATTTCCCATTTATTTCCCCATGTTCCCCAAAACTAAAAATGAAAATTTGGTAACTAGACTCACCCAAGATGGATTTTTAATGTCAATCTAATATCTCCCCAACCAATGGTCGAAATTTATCTAAGTCATGTTCAAGCATGGTCTCTAAGATGACCCCAAAAATGTCTTTAATGTGGCTTGAAATAGTGGCTCAAACGGACCCTAAATGCCCTAAGGCATAGACCAAGAATAGGTCAAAAATCCTACCTAAGGTGGTCTAAGGAAGTGGCCAAACAAAGCCCATAAGAGTGGCCAAACATGACCCAATATGGTGGCCAAAAATGGCCCAAAATGATGGCTAAACATGGCCTAAAAAGGTGGCCAAACATGGCCTAAGGATTGGCTAAACATAGCCCAATAGGGTGGCTAAACATGGCACAAAAGGATGGCCAAACATAGCCCAAAAAGGGTGGCCAAGGGCTGGTGTCAAAGGGGGTGTCAGGGCTGGGCTGGGCACACGCATGGGCATAGGCGCGCGGGCGCGGGCGCAGGGTAGGGCGCGCGGGCGTGGGCTGGGCTGCTGTTCTGTTCTAGTTCCTGTAGCTACGGTGTATTTACTACAAGCTGTTTTCCATCTTTTTTGAATTTTTTTCTAAAGTGCTTCAAGTTGATTTTTTCAATTTTTAACCTATTTCCTCAAGGTTTTTAACCCCCACTTTTTGGCACTTTTTTCACTTATATATATGGCATTTTACACACCCAATGACTCTTTTTAATTCACAAACTTTTGATATGGTCTCCTTTGTCCATTAACCTATTTTCCTTATCCTCATCATCCTCCTCAACACCAACACAACACCTAATGAACATGTATAAATCTGAAAAATTAGGGTAAATTTTTTATTTTTGCCAATAGGGTGCACTGTTTGCCGGTAGGGCGTTATATATGCATCATTTAAGCATAAATCATGTTTAGAAGAATAATTTCAGTATGCCATAGAATAGAAACATGCTTAGATTGTTAAAAGATACCTCATGTGAGAATTTGAGCCTAATTGAAGATAGTTTGAAAAATTAGACCAAAAGGGCATCTCGGGTGGCCCAAGTGGACCTGGCCGAACCCGCCTGCAGGTGACAATAAAGTTTCTGGAAAATTTTCATTTAAAATAATTTTAAGAACTTTGGCTAAAGCAGAATGTCGAATTGAGACATTTCGAGACTGGTTGTAGTGTAACGGGGTCCCGAACTCATTAAGGACAAAAAGGTCTTTTTATCCTTGGCCCCTTTACTATAAATAAGACACCTTAGTGAAAAGATTCTAAGAATGTGGTCTGAGAAGAAGAAGCAACTCGTGCATGCAGAGAAAAGTGAAGAAAACCTACAATTTTCCAACTTTCAAGCCTTCAAAACTCATCTCTAGGCTAAGATTCTCACAAGGCTTCCTTCTAGGAAGTTGTTCCCCACGTCAAGGGCTACATTCTCATCGATTGGTTCAGCTACACAGTGAGCACAACTCCCTAGGGTTGAGAAAAAACCCTTTTAGGTATGATATTTTGCTAAGTTAGGAATAGAGTTAAGTTTCTTTACATTTCTATAAGTGGATTGAGTGATTTATACGTTTAATTGCTGTTAAAAGTCACTTAGGATGTAGTTGCTTTGAAAAACCTAGAGTTGGTAATTTGTATACTTGTGTGTTCTTTGAGTTCTTTGAGAATTTGTCAAAATGATGAATATATAACTTGAAGATATGTTTAATTCATTGCATTGTGGCTTATATTTATGTGGATAAGTCTTGTGTTTTGGAAGATATGGTTTGTTTAATGCATTAATGCTTTATGTAATTATGTGTTTTTGAGAATTGCTAAAGTAGTGAACATGTACTGTAAGTATATGTTTAAATTAATTGTATGTAGCATGTGTTCATGTGGAAGAAGTCTTGGGGTTTGAAAGTTATAGTTTACTTTTGCATGATGCGTGAATTAAGGTGTATCTCATGTATTTGATAAAAGGCCTCATTGAGATAGCATAGAAAAATCAAGGCATATTGGCATAGTGTGGATCCTTTGAAAATAATGTGGGTTGAGCACATTGGTGCTATGCATTATGAGGGTGTAGATCCTGTGGTGAAAAATCCAAAATTGGCCATTGGTACTCGCGATTGAACGGGGACGGACCGTGAAGCGAGACATACGATTGGTACTCGAGTTCCAACGAGGAAGGGCTATGAAGCGAGACATGGGTATGGCATAGAGTTGCATGGGTGTGTCATACATATCGCCATTGCATAGCATTGAGGGATTAGAGGGTTATAGATTATAAATGTACACTTACACATGCCACGCCTTAACTTTGTTCTTTACATTAGCATCATGTCATACCAGCGGTTATGTTGACCCTTTATGGAATAACATATTACTGATGAGGCTCCCGGTACTTGAGACTCGATGAAGTCATCGAAGCACAGAGGGAGAAAGTAGATTTTGAAGTATATTTGGCCTAAGGGCTTCATTTTGTATGTATAAGGGCATAAGCCCTAAGACGTGTATTTACTTGTAGAAATCTTGTATATTATGAAAACAATGTGCAAAACCCTAAAATTGTAATGAGTATGAGGTTGTGATGTTTCAAATTTCAAGTATATGTGTATGTATGGAAGATTGTATATTTTAAATGATGTATAAGTGTTTAGTTGAATTTAAAAGATGTATTTTGGTTGCTACTTTGAAAAATGAGGGATTTTGTTATGAAATATTATATGAAAAAGGCTTAGAAAACAAAGGAGACTATGTTAAAATTTTTGTGAAATTAAAAGGTTAGTTAGGTGTGTGAAATATCCTAAATATAGGTGGAAAAAGTGCCAAAAATAGGGGGGGTTAAAAACCTTGAGGAAATAGGCTAAAAATGAAAAAAAAAAAAAAAAGTAGCTTGAAACACTTTGGAAAAAAAATTAAGAAAATGGAGAAAATCTGCTGCAGAAACAGAGAAATTCAGTCGAAGTAGCTACAGTAAAACTGCATGAAAACAGCCCAGACCTACCCCAGCCCGCAGCCTCACACGCGCCCAAACGAGCGTGCCGCGTGCCTGCACGTGCACCCTGCCTGCTCGAGCCCTGCGCGCGTGCTGCAACTCAGCCTGCTGCCTTGCCCCCATGTGCACCAACCTTGACAGCCCCCAAACACCAGCCTTTGGCCACCCTTTTGAGCCATATTTGGCCACCCTATTGGGCCATGTTTGGCCAATTCTTAGGCCATGTTTGGTCATCCTTTGGGACACACTTAGGCATATTTCAAGGCCATGTTTGGCCACTTACTTAGACCACTTTAGGTAGGATTTTTGACTTATTCTTGGCCTATGTCTTAGGGCATTTGGGGCCCATTTGGGCCATTATTTCAAGGCATATTTTGAGAGATTTTGGGGCTATCTTAGAGGCCATTCTTGAACATGACTTAGACTAATTTTGAATATTGGTTGGGGGAGATATTTGATTTGTATTAGAAAACCATTTTGGGCAAGTCTAGTAGCAAGTTTTTATTTTTAATTTTGAGAAAACATAGGAAAATAAATGAATAATCAACTAAATCGATTTAATTACCTTTTATTTATTTTTCTTAATTCATTTCATTCATTCCCCGAGTTTATGAAAATTCGGGGCGTGACAGAACAATTATTTGTACAATTGTGTAATTCTAACATTCACAAGCATATTTTAAAAACAAGTAAATACATGGAGCTCCATGCTCCTCATTTACATTCAATATTCAATTTGTTATTTGGGTTTAAGCCCTTACATCACAAAATGGCCCAAGGCCTATAGTCCATCATTTTCCAAATTAAACGCAAGTTATTTGGGCTTATGCCTATTGTTTCAATACTATACAAAGTTTTACAAGTTAATACATATGTCTTAGGGCTTATGCCCTCATACAACCAAAAATATGCCCCAAGGGCCAAATATTCTTCAAGGTCCATTTCCTCCTCCATGCTTCAAGACTTCATCAAGTCTCATGTGTCGGGAGTCTTATCTATAATATGTAATCCCGTATAGGGTAAGCACGAGAGCCCAGTATGACATAATGCTAATATAAATAACAAAATTAAGGCGTGGCATATGGAAAGTGTACATTTATAAGCTATATTCCTTTCAATTCATCAATGCAATGCAATGGCAATATGCATGACACACACATGCAACTCTATGCCCAAGATATGTCTTGCATCACGGTCCTTCCCCGTCAACACGCAAGTACTATCATATGTCTCACTTCACGACCCGTCCCCATTGGATCGCGAGTACCATGGCCAATTTTGGATTTTTTACCACAGGATCTACACCCTCATAATACATAGCACCAATGTGTTCAACACACGCCATGTTTCCAAAGATTCATGTATGCCAAGATGCTTTGATTTTTTTATGCAATTTTAATGAGGCATTTATCAAACACATGGGGTATGCCTTAAATAATGCATCATACATAAAGCAAAACTATAACTTTTAAACCACAAAACTTTGTCTACATGAACTTACATGTAATCCAATCAATTATACATATAATCATGTTACATGTTCACAACGTAAACAAATTCTCAAAGATTACACAAATACACAAAGTACCAATACATTGAGTAACCATAACTTTCAAACAACAAGACTTTGCCTCCATGAACATAAGTTAGAATACAATGAATTATATATATATATATATATATTCAAGTAACATGTTCATCACTTTACCAAATTCCTAAAGAATGCATAAGTAAACAAGGAAACAACCCTAGGTTTTCAAAGTAACTATATGCTAGGTGGTTTTCTAACAATAAGTAAGCATGTAAGTCATATAATCAACATATAAAAGTATTCCTAAACTCAACTCTATTCTTTACTTAGCAAAATATCATACCTAGAAGGGTTTTTCTCAACCCTAGGGATTTGTGCTCGCTATGCAGCAGAATCAATCAGTAAAAATGTAGCCCTTGATGTGGGGAACAACTTCCTAGAAGGGAGTCTTGTGAAATTCCAAGGCTAGAGATGAGTTTTGGAAGGTAGAAAGTTGGAAAACCAAGATTTTTCTCACCTTTTCTCACCATGCACGACCTACTGCTCCTTCTCAGACCCATTTCTAATAATTTTATCTCTCAAGGGTCATATTTATAGTAAATGGGTCAAGGGGTACAAATACCTTTTTGCCCTTAATGATCCGCGGGACCCCGTTACACTACAAGCCATCCCGAAATGCCTCAATTTGACATTCTGCTTTAACCAAAGTTCTTAAAATTATTTTAAATGATTTTTTCCTAAAAATTATTTTCACCTGTTGGCGGGTGCGGTCGGGTCCACTCGAGCTACCCGGGATGCCCTTTTGGTCTAATTTTTCAAACTATCTTCGATTAGGCGTAAATTCTCACAGGAGGTTTATTGTAACATTCTAAGCATATTTCTCTTCTATAGAATACTCAAATTATGCTTCTAAATATGACTTATGTCTAAATGATGCCTATATAATGCCTTACCAACAAATAGTGCATGAATAGCGTCCTACCAGAAAAAACAAAAAATTTATCCTATTTTTCAGATCTTTACAATAACATAGGTTGAATATTACCATGAAAGAGGTCATAAGATCTGAAGTGTTGAAATTATTGGATGTGGGAATCATTTACCTCATAACTGACAATAAATGGGTGAGTCTTACACAAGTAGTGCCCAAGAAATCTGGAGTTACTATAGTCAAGAATGAAAATAATGAAATGATCCCAACTCATTTTACTATGGATTGGCACATGTGCATTGACTATCGAAAACTTAATTCTGTCACTAGGAAAGACCATTGCCCATTGCCCTTTTTGGAAAAAAATTTTAAAGAGAGTTGCTGGTCATGCATTCTATTACTTTCCAGATGGATATTATGGGTATTATCAAATTGAAATTGAACCCAAAGAGCAAGAGAAAACTACATTTACATATCCTTTTGGTATCTTTTCATTTCAAATATACCATTTGGATTGTGTAATGCTCTTGCCACATTTTAGAGATGCACGTTCAGCATTTTTAGTGACGTGGTAAAACATTTTCTTGAAGTTTTTATAGATGATTTTTCTATCTTTAGTGACTCATTTGATGATTTTTTATCTAATTTGCAGGCTGTATTGGCTAGATGTGAAGAAAAGTACCTTTTTATTAAATTGAGAGAAATGTCATTTCACGGTCTCAAAAGTGATTGTGCTTGGACATATTATTTATTCCTAAGGAATAGAAGTGGACAAATCTAAAATTGAATTGATAGCCAATTTCCCCGCACCAAAGACCATTAAGGATGTTAGATCGTTCTTGGGACATGCTAGATTTTATAGGAGGTTCATTAAAGATTTTAGTTCCATATCTAAACCATTGTGTAAAATCCTATCAAAAGACACTTCATTTGAATGGAGTAAGACTTGTGAAGATGGTTTTAAAAATATAAAAGGCATGCTTACTTCTGCTCCTATTATGTAGCCACCTAATTGGACTTTTCCCTTTGAAATAATGTGTGATGCTAGTGATTATGCACTTGGGGCTGTTTTGAGTGCAACGTAAGGACAATAAACCTTATGTTGTATACTACAAAAGTAAAACCTTAGATTGTGCTCAAATGAATTATTCTATGACTAAAAATGAATTACTTGCAATAGTAGTTGCTCTTGAAAAATTTCATGCCTATTTAGTTGGTTCACCTATTGTTGTTTTCACTAAACATTCAGTATTAAAATACCTTTTCACGAAGAAGGATGCTAAGTCACGATTGATTAGGTGGATCATTTTACTCCAAGAGTTTAACATTGCTATCAAATACAAAAAGGGAGTAGAAAATGTGGTGGCATATCATTTATCTAGACTCATATTTGATTCTTCTTTATATGCCATGCCAATCAAGGAAAATTTCCTGGATGAGCAACTTTTTGCTATGTCTGTTTTGCCTTGGTTTGCTGATATTGTAAATTTATGTGTTATCCAACTTTGAGACTTTGATGAAAAAAATGCTATAACACATAAAGTTGCAACCCCATATCACCCGCAGACAAGTGGACAAGTTGAACTAGCTAATCGTGAAACCAAACAAATTTTGGAAAAAACAGTTAACCCAAATCATAAGGATTGTTCTTTGAGACTAACTGATGCACTTTGGGCATACTATACTGCTTATAAAACCCCGATTGGTATGTCTCCTTTTAGACTTGTCTATGGGAAAGCTTGTCACTTGCTTGTGGAATTGGAACAAAAAGTATATTGGGCCATAAATTTGTTTAATATTAATATGAATAAGGTTGGTGCTTTAAGAAAATTGCAAATGAATGAGTTGGAAGAAATTTGAAGAGATGGTTATGAAAATTCAAAAATTTACTAAGAGAAAATTGAAGTTTTTCATGACAAGCAAATTTTGAGAAAATCTTTTGAGCCATCTCAGAAAGTTCTCTTGTACAATTCTCGATTGCACTGATTTCCAAAACAGTTGAGATCTAGATGGATAGGGCCATTTATTATTAAAAATGTTTTTTTCTCACAAAGCTATTGAATTTAGAATCCAAAGAATGGTAATATTTTTAAAGTGAATGGACAATATCTTAAACCATTTTTAAAAAACTTTTCACATGAGATTGAGTCCATTGATTTGGAGAACCCAGTGTACCAAGATTCTTGAGGTAGTGAGTTTTTATTATTTGTTTTTACATTCTTTTCTTTCTATTTTTTTTTTTTAAAAATTTTGTTCTAGCATGCTAACTAATTGCAGGAACATCATTTTTAGGATATTTCCTTTCATTTTAAGGTAATTTTCATTTTCTTTACTACTTTGTTTCATTTATTTACATTGAGGACAATGTGGCAATTAATTTAGGGGGTGAGTAATGTCAAAACATGGGATCCCAATAGTCACAATTAAAAAAAAAAAAAAAGATGAAAAAATAAATAAATGTCTCTATACCATGAATTTGAAGTTGAATAATCCTCATTTAAATATTTAGTTTAGTATGGAATGATTTTTGAATCTTAATTTCATATTATTGATAAAAATAAACTTTTGAACACTTGTCTTTGGTTTAGAAATCCTAGTTTAGTTCTTTGTACTTATGTTTGCATAGAGATTTATCATTTGTATACTTCATGCCATGAGCACATTAGCACGTTGTGTGAAGCTTACAAACTTGAAATTGGTGTGCATATTGTTGATAATTCATGATGAGTTGAATGACTTATGGATCAAGTGTCATTGGCATAATAATTCTAAAAAAATAAAAGAAAGAGAGAAATAATAACTACTCACCTAGTAACTAGACCTCTTGCCTCGCTAAGCAGTGAGTGTTCACGTCAAATAGTGAGAAGTTTTTTTTTTTTTTTTTTTTTCTGTGACTAGTTTGCGTTCATAGCCTTTTTAACTTAAACTAGTAAGCCTGTAAGGGAGTCTCTACACCTAGTGTCCTAAAACTAATTGGTTTGGGAATCATTGGCCTAACACTCGTTATATGGGTTAATTAGAAAGCTTAAAGGACTCAAACATTGCATAGTCACATGTAATAAATAAAAGTGTGTGTTTTGAGCTAAAGCTGTAATTTACTTTACAATGAAAATTTTGACATATCAAGGAATGTTAAGAATATGTACATTAAAGTTGAGTTGTGGCCCATGCTTTGTGTGAAAATTCATTTTGCATTGAAGGAGCTTGTCATGATTTTCTATTTGAATATAAGTAGATTGAACTTTACAAGCTTTGTCTAAAAAGATGTGATGTTCAATTGTTTAAGTTTATTAATAAGATGAAAGATTTGATTTGAGTCAAGCTTAATTGGCTATTTGGTGAGATATTACTTGAATTCAAAATTATGGTTGGCATCTTTTCCACTGAGATGTTTGTGGGTATCATCAATGGAAACCCTCATGAGATTACAACTCATCGACTAGTGTGAGCTAGGGGTTCAAAGGCTTATTGCATACGTTAACTGCAATCATGACTTCTTGCGAAAATGAAGTAGTTAGCTTTTATTTATTTATTTATTTTTATTTTTTATCATTTTGGTTTGTTTTTTTTTTTTTCTCCAGGATCAACAAAGTATAAGTTGGGGGGTGTGATAATCACCAAATAATCATTTATATTACCCATTAATTTACATTTTTTGTTAATAAAATATATGAAATTTAGTGTAATTGAAGAATTTGTAGTCTTTTGCAGGCCGACGATGATTTTGTGCCAAAAGATGATATTTGGACCTATTAGAGCCATAAAAAATAATTCGGAGTGGATCTAAGATCATTTCTGACCAATTAAAATAAAAAAAAAATCATATTTTTCCACTCCGATATTGGATTGAGTTCAACTTTATGGAGTTGGAAAGATAATTCAAATTTCTACAAAGTTATGTCTCAGGGACAAAGCCTAATTTGAACGCTATGAGGCTCAAATATGGTCCTAAAGTTACTACGAGGAATGTTGACCATATCTTTTAGATGCGAATTCGGTTTGGCATGAAATAAATTGGGTTGGAAAGATAACATAAAGGGATACAATTCTTCATAAAATAGAACGTTCCAATTTCTAACATTTACTATAGTCGAATTGGCTCCAAATAGAAGCCTTAAAATATGACAAAAAATCTAGCTAAATGTCTCCCATACTTAATGGATCTTCAGAATCATATTTTTTTTTAGACTTATATAAGTCTTGACAAGGGGGACATGATATGAGGCTATGAACAACAGGTGAAGAAGAGGACCTCAAATCATATACTGATAATCAAGGAACAGAGAGAGATTTTTCATAAAGTTCAATTCATTTATTGTATTTTCCTTTTATTTTAAGTTTGTAATGAGTTTCTAAAACTGTGGCTAAGGTTAGGAGTGAAGCAACAACAACCCTATGATATTGTTGTGTGATTCGCGAATGCTTTTAATGAAAGATTTAATGGTTTTCGTTTCATTCAAGTGTTAGTAAAGTTTCTTTATCCTTTATAATTCTTTGATTTATCGTAGACTCAATACACGATATATACTTAGAATTCTCTGTGAATCAAATAACTAATGTTTCCTTGTTTTGAATTATCCAAACAAAATAGTATTTTTAGAATCACGACTTCATCTTCTGAATGGGATCACCCTTCGTGTGAATTTCAATTGAGTATAAAAAGAGAATCACACAAAATTATCATAAGTTTGTTGTTGTCGATCTCTAATGCCTTAGCACTCTTCTATAATATTTTTAGTTATTTCATTTATTTTAGCAATCAACTAAGTATTTTCTCCAAGCAAACATATTTGATTTTATTAAATTTGTATTTTCATCAATTGTCTTAAGTTCCCTATGGTTCGACCTTGAAATCACTTAGTATTATTACTTCATGAAGTCCAGCACCTGGGATTGTAATATTAAAGTCGCAACATCATGCATATACATTAACCATCAAGATATTCACCTCATTTCAATAATTTGGATAATCATCACAATTCAATCATATATAACAGATAATAAGAAATGAATATAAATACGCATTACAAAATTTGCAAATGATGATAAATTGTTATCATGTAATCATAATTTGAGTTTCAGCACTATTCTTCCCATGTCGGATCCTAGCACTCCAAACTAAGTTTTTCTATTCGCCCCCCAAAAGGCCTGACGTTTCAAAAGCAACTAACTCATTGCCAATGCACCCCTACTCACATAGGCTAACAATCTAAAATCGAAGGAAGACACCATCTTGATCACAAACAGATCCACCAAGTAATAGCGAGATCTCACTAGCAGACTCTTGTTATTCCGCAATTTAAGCCTTTTATTTAATTCTCAACGAAGGCATCACAATTTAAATATGCTCACATCCCTCATTTTCCAGATTTTCCCAAGGAGTAAATATCCACATTTTCATCATTCATTTTCATTTCACATTTCCCATTGTTCATTAACGTCCCTCATTTCAACCACAAGTATATCAAGGAATAATAGTTATCTCATTATTCATCACAAAAGTACAACAATCATAGTATAAGTTCTTGACATTCAATAATTCTATCATAGTCCTAGGCATGAAAACATAGATATATGACATTCAACATTCTATTATAGTCCAAGTCAAGAAGATATGGAGATACATTACATTATAAAGTTATTCACAAAACAAGTAAAATACGTAATGTCCTTCATGGTAAATACCCAACCTTCAACCTAGGTTGGAATCTATTAAGACCAAGGGGTCCGATATTGCAATTGGCTAATCCGGTTTGACAAAATGTGCTTCGATCGTAATCACTACATTAGTCTAAGGTTTAAAGTATCTCAGTGTCCCATTCTACTCCAAGACAGTCCAAGCTTCATTGTCATGCATATTTACCGATCAACTTGGTTCATAAAGGATAATTTGGGTATTTTGGACTTTTGTTTTGATTTGGATCTCACACATTCACACATTGCATGCATAGCGTATAGTTTATATCATATCATCACATGTGTATAGCTGACTTTTATTGTGAAAAAGTTTCCCAAAAAATGCATATTTGAAAAACACTTAGGGAAATTGAGTTCACAAGACAAGAAAAGAATGAGAAACTTTTTGTTGCTCGTTTGAAATAACCATTGGCTCGCTTGAACGAACATTTGAGGCTCTTTCTTGCTCGTTCGATCTCGTTCGAAAGGACTACATCAAACAATAAGCTACAACCTTTCTATTTTGTTTGTTTGATATTCGTTCATTGCTCGTTTGAATGAACTACTGATTTGTTCAAATGAACATTGCACGAAAACAAATTTCTTTTCTATTTTCAAGCTTCTTTTCAGACCCGATCTCTATGATATAAATGCATAAAAATTTAGTTTGAGATCAGTGAGAACAAAGTAAGAGATAGTTCAAATTGTAAGAGCTATACACTTGAGAGATCCTAGAGCTTTCATGAGAGAACATTCACACCTGTAATTCATATACATCTCTACTGTTATCATTCATTGATTTTGATCACATCACGTGATCCAAGTCAATTCAAAGAGCCTCAATTTCATTTCAATTCACCATTGAAGAGTGTGAGTTCAACCTTATGGATTTATTGTTGAGCGATCGGAGGAGTCCGTGGTTGGGAGGAGTTGCAATTGTGAAAAGCGTCGATCGAAGGATTCTAAGACCATGAGGAGCGTGTGGTTGTATGAAAATTCTAACTATGGAGGAAGCTTATGGATTCAATGGAGATTGAAGATAGTTGAGCAGAATAGAGCTTGAGGTACTAAGCTTGGTTCTTCATCGCGTTGCAATTCAATCTCACTCATAGTGGACTCTTCCATGAACATGGCCAGCTCTGGAGTTTTACAACTTAGATAGTTTTCCTTGGTGGTTTCTTCGTCATCACTTCAGTTTGTAACTCACATACTCTTAATGCTTTACAATTTCCAATTTGCTATAACTGAATGCTTCCGCTTAATTGAGATTTAGGTTTTCATGAATTATGAAATTTGAACATCAATTGATTAATTGAAAACCTTAATTGTGCAATTGGAATTGTTAATTGAATCATGGAATTGAAAATTGATCACATAATCTAATTTCTATTTTAATTGTGAAATTGGCATTTGAATTGGATTAGTGGATCAATTATGCTTTTGTTGAATGGTTTGTATGTTGAACACTATATGATTACTAAATTGGGTGGATTGAGCTTATAGCATAATTGATCATAAACGTTGAATATTGATTGAATTTATAATTTATATATTAGGCCATCCTTGCAGTTGTTAGTATTATGGTTGAAAAATTGAAAGAATTGAAAATTTTAGTACAAACCCCCTCTTCTAGATTAGTTTCATACTAAGGGACCAACCAAGAAAGTGGTATTAGACCCTACACTCAAAGGCAATTGATTGGATGCTTATAAGTGCAAAAAATGGAAAGGATGGGAGATGGTGGATTGATTTCCTAACCACCTCTAGTTAATGGCTCTAATTATGCTTATTGGAAAGCTCAAATGAGAGCATTTCTAAGAGCCACAAATAAGCGAGTTTGGCTTGCTGTTCAAGAAGGTTGGACCACTCTTGTCACAATCACTACTACGGAAATCCCCTTCGTACCCAAGCCTCCAAACACATGGAATGAGCTAGAGCTTAGAATTAGTGGATATAACACTAAAAGCTTAAATTCCATTTTTAATATGGTAACTTCTGATGAGTTTCATCGTATTATGACGTGTGAAACATCAAAAGAGGCATGTGATATCCTCGAGACTATCCATAAGGGTACGTCGGCAGTCAAAAGATCCAAGTTTCAAATGCTAACCTCTAGGTTTGAATTATTAAGAATGGAGGATTCAGACACCTTTGCCAAATTCTATGCAAAATTTAGTGATACAGTGAATTCATCTTTCAACCTAGGAGAAAAGATAGAAAGGACCAAGATCTTAAGATCTCTCCCTAAGGACTACCAACCTAAGGTCACCGCCATTGAGAAAAGCAAAGATGTGAACTCACTCGTAGTTGATGAGTTAGTTGGTTCTTTGCAAACATTTGAGCTAACTCTATGGCAAGCCAAAAAGACTAAATGTATTTCTTTAAAATAATGTCAAAATGATAATGAAGGGGATATAGAAATTGACCCCGAGTCTATGCATTATGATAACCTAGCCTTTTTTGTTAGAAGGTTCAACAAATTCCTCAACGGTAGAATTTCTAATTCTAAGGGAACTCAAAACTCAAATAGAAGAACCTTAGGAAATTCTAACAATTCAGAAGGCAAAGTCTAAAAAATTTCCTCTAGTGATGATAAGAGGAGGCATTCATCTCAATCCATTTCCAAGCCTATAGAGTGCTATGATTGCCATAATTTTGGCCACATAATGGCTGATTTCCCAAACAAAAGAAGGGGAAAAACAAATAGTAGAAGGAAAATGAAGTCAACTCTATTCGATAATAAGAAAGAGGAGGAATCGAATGATGTTATTGATGCTGATGAAAGGAAGAAAAGTCAATTTTTAGCTTTCACAAGTATCACTAATGTCCTTGAAGGTTCTTCATCCATTGAGGATGATAAACAAGAGGACAAAGAAAATTTTGTGTGTAGTGATAGTGAAGGTGAAGAATAATATAATATTGAGATTGTCTATGAAAAATTATTCAATGAGTCAATCAATTTCAAGAAATCTAACATGAAACTAATCGTTAAACTCAAGACAAGTGAGAAAGAGAAATATGTACTTGCAGTTGATCAATCCTTATTGAATCAACTCAATAAGGAAAAATTATCTCTCTTAGAAAAGGTTGAATCCTTAGATCAAGAAAAGAATTTACTAGTTATTGAGGGAGGGTGTAAAGACCCGAAAAATTTTTTTTTTTGGAATAAATTAATTTTCCTGTTCTTTAATTTAAATAATTATTTTTATTTTTATTTTTATTTTTTTTGATTTGTTAATGCATGTATAAGGATTGTGAGATGTGTGTATCATACATGTGTTATATGTATGTGTGTATATTTATATGTGTATATGTACATATGTACATAATCTGATTTTGTGTGTGTGCAAGTGGGTGTATATATATATATATATATATATATATATATATATATATAACAGTGCACAATGCACTGTGTGTGTACCCGATTGTGTGTGTGTGTGAGTTTGAGTGTAAGACACTCAAACAAGTGTGGGAGGGGCATGGAGTGTGTAAGAGGAGTGGTTGAAGATGTGTGGTGAAGTCTGTGTATATGTGTGTGGTGAGGGTTGAGAGGGACAGACTTGTCGTGAGGGCCGGAGAGAGAGAGAGAGAGAGAGAGAGAGAGAGAGAGAGATATATATATATATATATATATATATATATATAGAGAGAGAGAGAGAGAGAGAAAGTGAAAGAGAATAGAGAGAGAGTGGTGTGTATGCTCTGATTTTTGAAATGGAAGCAGAAGGAGGGAAGCTAAGGAGGCCAAAGGGGAGAACAGAGGCAAAACAAGAGGAGAGAAGCACCATCACAAGGTTGAGAACCCATAACCGTAAGCTTTCTCTCTCTAGAAAAAAATCTCTCAAATATCCAACTTGTTTTGTAGCTTATTGTTTAGATTTAATCCTTGGGTTTTATTGCATATGAAAGATGGAACCTACCGCAAAAAGAATGAATGAAAATGAGTGAGAAATGAGAGAGAAAATAGGAGATTATTAGTCGCCGGAACAATCTATGTGGGTGACGGAAAATAGTGGATTTTGGGGCCAAAAACTAGTTTAATTTATTCCCTATGATCCTAGAATTATTTTGGTGGAAAAAGGGAGAAAAACGGACGTGAAAAACATGAAAAACCGTGGGTTTCACGGTTTTCCGGCGACCGGCGCCGGCGACTCTGCCGGGGAAGATGACCGGAAAAACGAGGGTTGTTTTTTTTATTATTTTAGGGCTGACGTCAGCATGACCTGTTGAACCGGTCAGACCGGTTGTTTCACCACAACCCTGAACCGGTTTAGGGTTTTGGATAGAAAACCCACTGGTTCAGTTTTGATTGAAACAGAACTTGTTGAAATCCAACTTTGACCCCTAAACTTTTGGAAAATGACAAATTGACCCTATACTTTTTTGAAAATTACGTTTTGACCTTAGGACTTTTAAATATTTATATTTTGACCCCCAAAATCTTTAAATAATTATATTTTGACTCCAGAAGTTTTAAATAATTATGATTTGACCCCACCAGAATAAAATATTAATTAAATATTAATTAAATATTCTAAAATAATTCAGAGTCCAAATGGGACAAGTCATTAGTGTATTTTGACTATCTCGACCATTCTGAGGCCAATGATGAGGTCCATTTTACGAGACGGGGTCCCAAAAAATAAAAGACCCGTGGTAACCTTTAAAATTACCAAAATGCCCCTGAGTTGAAACACAGTCAAACGAACTCCAAATTAAGTAAACAAATAGTGAAACTTTATTATCTTGAGCATTCCGGACTCAACAGTGGAGTCCGATTTGTGAAAAGAGATCTCGAAATGTAGGACCCGTGAAGAGTGCAAAATGACGATTTTGCCCTTTTGAACCCAGATGTCCAAATTGAGTTCTACGAAAACTTAAACTTATTTTCTTCAATGTCCCGGACTCAATGGTAGAGTCTAATTTAGCAAAATAGAAACTTATAAAATAAAGACATAAAATTTGTTGAATAGCATCATTCAGGAAACAAATGAACTGAGTCACATGTTATGATTTTAGGAACACGAAAGGGCAAGGAGAAAGTGGTCTTATTCTCACAGTGATCCTACTTTACTACGAGTATACTTTCCCTGAGTTGAGGTCGATTATCAGGTACGATATATTGTGCTAAGTAAGAAATAGAATTAAGATTAGGAATACTTGATCTGCTGCCTTGATTGTTCACTTGTTGCTTGAATGTTTACATGCTTATATGTTCCATGCTATCTTGCTGATGTTGGGTGATGATGTGGAAGATGATTATGTGTATATTGCATGTGTTAGTGTAGTGTGTGAATCACATGTTTGAAGAACTGTTGACATTATGAAATATGTACTTGAAAGCATGTTTTATGTATGAATGAGATGCATTATTGAGATTACATTATGACATGATGAGATCAGAGCATATTGGCATAGTGTGATTCCTTGGACATGGCGTGGGTAAGCACTTGGTGCTTTGCATTATGAGGGTGCAGATCCTGTGGTGAAAAACCCAAAATCGGCCATTAGGTACTTGCAAGCCTGACGGATTCCGGACCGTGAAGCGAGACATAAGTGGCGGTACTCATGCCAGCGGAGAATGACCGTATCATGAGACATGGGTGGCATAGAGTTGCATGGGTGTGTCACGCATACTACTCATATACTGTATACTGTTTATATACTGCCATCATGATATCGAATGCCATATAGAAATAATTGTACACTTGCACATGCCACGACCTTAGTTTTGTTTCTTGCATTAGCATTATATTGTACCAGCATGTTGAGCTGACCCCTTTAGTGGGGCAAACATTTCAGATGATGTCCCAGCTGTACGAGACATAGAGACGGTCTGATTGGGGATTATGTTAGGCCCAAGGGACACTTTTGATATTGTGTAAGGGCATAAGCCCGAGACTGTATTTTATTTTGTATGTTGTGAACAAATGGATCAGACCTTGTGTATGTATCAAAACAGCATGTAGAATGTATGAGATCGTCCTTAATTATCTTTTATTTCTTTATTATTTTATTTCTTTTTGTCTCGTTACTCGCGCCTCAGGTTCGCTGGAATTTGGGGTGTGACAACGTGGTATCAGAGCTTAGGTTCGAATACCTAGAGACCGTGGGGTGTTGTTTAACACCATGAGACCCTAGAGAAGAGAATGAGACCTAGTGTGAACTGTTGGTAGCATGCGATAGGATTTTGTGTGTTATATGATTTTATACTCTTGAAGCATGACTTGTTGTGATTACGTGTTGATTGATGATATGTTATGATACATGATTACGTGATTTAATGTAGTAAGATGCATGACATGTATAATGTGTGAGAATTTGTTAAGTGTACATTACAGCATGCTATACGTACTCCCTAGTCGCTGATGAGAACATGACTGAGCTTTTAGCTCAAATATTTTATATACACATGTTGCATTGGTGTGCACGCGTATGCACTATGCTTGACTTCCCGGTAGATAGGGAGCAGGCGAAATTTTCTTTTTGTGGTAGTGGGTGACTAAGATTAGAAACTCGTGTCTATGTGATAGACCGTATACTTTATGGGATAGACGGTGTGCCTAGTTATTTGAAGTGTAGGTTGTACACTTAGTTATCTATACAATAGACATTATGCATAGTTACTTAAGGGACAAGTTATGAACCTGGTTGTTTACCTGGTTGACTATTATTTGTGGATTCTGTATGAGTGAGCTAGGTTAGTAACCAATTTTCAGGGATTATAGTACTATGACTATGATATTTATACAAACTGGATTGGTCTTAGGTCTTGAGTTACAGTTGATGGATGGTACCCCATCAGCAAGTAATGAAAGGAGCTGTAATCCATGAAAGGTTATCACCTAGCTATAAAAGTAAGAGATAATAAAAGACACATCAAACCTTAAAATGCTAGAATAAGGATTCGGACTTGTGGAGCCTTGTTTGTATAGATGGATAGTTAGAGTGTTTATCCTTAGATTTTTAAAGCTGCTCTTGTGTTAAACCCTGGTTGTTGAGAGATGTATTGTTTTAGATAGTATTCACTGGGAGCTAAACCTTGCTGGTGTTCAAACGTTTAAGTAAGCGCGTATTACATTGTTTAGATAAAATCCTTCTTAGTAGAGGGCTATGTTAGAACTCGGTATAAATTGTTTAGTGTAACAAACGGGTAGGGATGGTTGACATTAGTTATGTAGGTGTTGATTAGGCAAGTGTGTCATGATATATTGTGGTTGTTACTTCGAAATTGTGAAGCGTTGACAAGTGCTTACTTAATGTTCTTTTAATACCTGTGTCTAATGGGGTATTAATTTTTCTTCTCTTTGGACTTGTAGACATGCCACCGAGACAAGCTACTCCCAGACTTATACCACCTAGACACGATGAGCCTAGGACCACTGCACCACCGTGGCATAGTTGGCCCCAAGCTGCTGCTTCGGCAGATATTGCAGTTGAGGAGGCCGCCACTTTTACACCTGCTCTAGTGGAGGTGGGGCAGACTAGTGGTTCTGGGGACATAGCGACCATTATGCGGGAATGCCTTCACACTATACAGGAGGTAGTGACGAGAGCGGTCAGGGCTGAGAGAGAGTTGGCTGAGCTTAGAGGAGTCAGAGAGCCCCAGACCCAGAGCGAGGCGACTCTAGCACAGATCCCTAGGTCTATCCCAATATACACTGGTAAGAGGCCATCGAAGAGGTCTCGAGCTCGTACTGCTGCTGCACGGATATCTATACCCGCCCATACTCACACCGGTAGGAGGCTATTGAAGAGGTTCCGGACTAGTGCTTCTTCCACATTCACATACACATCCCAAGGGACCATTATTTGTTTTATTTATGGACAGCCTGGCCACAAGATGGTCACTTGTCCTTTGAGGGACCCCAGCTTGAGACAGAGGATCGAGTCTAGTCAGGAGTCATTCCCATCACCAGTACAGAGTCAAGGACAGGGGACTCCACGACTTTGTTTTGTATGCCACCAGGCTGGCCATGTTAGGGCCAATTGTCCTCAGAGGCCGATTTCCCAGGACTTAGAGGAGCCATATTACTATCAGTATACCCAAGTGCCTCTACCACAGCCACTATTGGGTCAAGGACCTCCGGCATCGTATTTTCAGCATGCACCTGCAGTATTGAGTGTCAGGACTCTCAGTCAAGGGGGTGATAGGCAGGACCAGACCACTCAGAGTGGCGTTATGCAGTAGCCAGCCTAGAGTCACCTAATTTTTTTTGGACCTTCAGAGTCGTGAGGTACATTTTTTTTTATGTTTAGTTTATGGACTAGCATATTGACAGACCATAGTGCATCTCGTTCATTCATATTCACCATGTGTCATGACGTTAGGGGTAGAGTGATGCTGACAAGAATCTGTAGAGATTACTCAATAAATGTAGTTGACTGCATACCTTATTTGGATTCTTCATCTTATTTGATGCGTCTAGTATTGGTATTATGTTGGAGATAGATCGGTTATTTACACTTTAGACAAGTATAGGCTGCTACGGGGGAGGAGAGACAGTGTGCACTCCTGAGGGAGATGTTTTCTTTATTCCATGGGATGTCCATAGATCCTTTTTAGATTGACTTTATTGTGGGTTAAGAGGGGTTAGACTTAAGTTGAATTAGGTTAATTTGGATTACATGATTAAAGGAGTGCTTGTTACCTTAGTTGTGGAATTGTACAATGTGGGGTATACTTGGTTATTGATGATCTAGGATTCAATGCTTGCCTTTATACAGTATAACGAATGAGGTTAAATAGTAGACTGTATGTTTGTTGTCGGTGAGATGGGCTATGAGCTTGGATATCCGTAAGGTTGGGAATATGCTTGGTTACCTGTACAACAGATTATGTGCTTATTTATGTATATGTGTATTCCTGGGATGAAATTTTGTACTGGGTGCTGATGTGGTAAGCTACATGTTAGCTATTGAATGTTATACGTTTACTCTATATAAGCATGCTAGTTTAGTGACCGTTATAGTGCTGCGATTATGACTTTATTTTTTTTTCTTTATACAGACTGGTTGTTATTAATGCATGTATAAAAGAATGCTTAAACGTGTTTGTATGTGTGCGTTGATACATGTGTGTGAAAATTGATATAGGTCCGTAAGGGGAATTGGTGAAGAGTTTCACTAATGTTTCATTTTCCTGAACCTTGGTATATTGACTTAAATTTCATGATTAGAGTACGTAACCTACACTGTCCACATTGTATACCCAGTCGACATACGCGTACATGAAATGAATAGGCTGGTCCTTATTAGTACATGACACTTAGTCTCAGTTATATATAGACTAAGGTGGGAGATGATAGCTTTATTTTTAGATTGTACGGTTGACATCTTGTGGGTAATTAGGGTACTTAGAAAATACTGGATGATAGGATTGCATTGTGGTACAGATAATGTGTATTTATACCATCGGGATAAATCACTAGGTGATTTTATGGATTAAATTGAGGTAGGTTAGATGACATCACATGTGCGAGAGACCTTGGGGTATCCTTGTGAACAGTGAGGAGTCTCCTTTACTTTTTATTGTGTTGAATTGTTGAGGTGAGTCGTGATACTTGGATGGAAATTGAAAGGGATTGGCGTTGATGAGCCAATGTGTTTTGAAGATTTCATTATGTGTTGTGCCATGTGGAGTGAGTCGTTACAGATGGGATTAGCACCAGACCCTAGCAGGGAGTGTGGAGATATCTGCACGCCGCTGCACGCCTGCCGGTGAGGCGAAGCCTACGGGGGAGATGGTAATGGGAGGAGGTAATGCATCCCACATCGCCTGGCTAAGGGAGAGGTGAGTGATCCATAGGTAAGGCTGCAAGTTTACATGTTACAATGCATTTTGCATTGATCTTTTATTACTATGTTAAGAAATTGTACGACTACATGGGGTTCCAGTATCCATTGTTTTTGACGGGGACCCACATTTCACTGCCCGGTTCTGGCAAAGCCTCCAGACAGCCTTAGGGACTCAGCTAAGTTAGTACTACCTTTCATCCCCAGACTGATGGTCAGTCAGGGAGTACCATTCAGATCCTAGAGGATAGGCTTAGAGACTGCGTTATGGACTTCAGGGGTAACTGAGAGGATCACCTTGCTTTGGTAGAGTTTGCCTACAACCGTAACTATCAGTTCAGTATTGAGATGGCACCATTTGAAGTGTTGTACTGTAGGCCGTGTCGTTCACCGGTGTGTTGGACTGGGGTAGGGGAGATGGTTGTTCAGGGACTCGACTTAGTCCGTGAGACCGCAGACAAGATACAAGTGATCAGGCAGCGATTGTTGACAGCCAGAGTCGCCAGAGGAGTTTTGCAGATAGGAGGCGGCGGCCCTTGTCAATCGAGGTTGAGGACCATGTGTTCCTCAAGATACCCCCCGACGAGGTTTGAGGAGATTTGGGCGCAGTGAGAAGCTGTCGCCATGATTTATAGACCCTTTTGAGATTCTTGGGAGGGTTGGTGAGGTGGCTTATAAGCTGGCCTCACCACTGCAGCTATCAAGAGTTCATGATGTCTTTCATGTGTCGATGCTGAGGAAGTACCAGCCTGACCCCTCCCATGTATTAGATTGGATAGATCTTCAGCTAGAGGGCGACGCTTCCTATGACCAGAAACCCGTAGAGATATTAGACTCGAGGGACCAGATTTTGCGAGGCAGGACCATCCCTTTGGTCAAGGTTCGTTAGAACCACCATGGGGTTGAGAAGGCTACTTGGGAGCGTGAGGCCGAGGTCCGCACTAGGTACCCCGAGTTGTTGATCAGTGATGTATTTTCTTTTGTTTTATGTTATTTTAAATTTCGGGACGAAATTTCTTTAAGGAGGGAAGGATGTAAAGACCCGAAAAATTTTTTTTTTTGGAATAAATTAATTTTCCTGTTCTTTAATTTAAATAATTATTTTTATTTTTTTTTATTTGTTAATGCATGTATAAGGATTGTGAGATGTGTGTATCATACATGTGTTATATGTATGTGTGTATATTTATATGTGTATATGTACATATGTACATAATCTGATTTTGTGTGTGTGCAAGTGGGTGTATATATATATATATATATATAACAGTGCACAATGCACTGTGTGTGTGTACCCGATTGTGTGTGTGTGTGAGTTTGAGTGTAAGACACTCAAACAAGTGTGGGAGGGGCATGGAGTGTGTAAGAGGAGTGGTTGAAGATGTGTGGTGAAGTCTGTGTATATGTGTGTGGTGAGGGTTGAGAGGGATAGACTTGTCGTGAGGGCCGGAGAGAGAGAGAGAGATATATATATATATATAGAGAGAGAAAGTGAAAGAGAATAGAGAGAGAGTGGTGTGTATGCTCTGATTTTTGAAAGGGAAGCAGAAGGAGGGAAGCTAAGGAGGCCAAAGGGGAGAACAGAGGCAAAGCAAGAGGAGAGAAGCACCATCACAAGGTTGAGAACCCATAACCGTAAGCTTTCTCTCTCTAGAAAAAAATCTCTCAAATATCCAACTTGTTTTGTAGCTTATTGTTTAGATTTAATCCTTGGGTTTTATTGCATATGAAAGATGGAACCTAACGCAAAAAGAATGAATGAAAATGAGTGAGAAATGAGAGAGAAAATAGGAGATTATTAGTCGCCGAAAAAATCTATGTGGGTGTCGGAAAATAGTGGATTTTGGGGCCAAAAACTAGTTTAATTTATTCCCTATGATCCTAGAATTATTTTGGTGGAAAAAGGGAGAAAAACGGACGTGAAAAACATGAAAAACCGTGGGTTTCACGGTTTTTCGGCGACCGGCGCCGGCGACTCTGTCGGGGAAGATGACCGGAAAAACGAGGGTTGTTTTTTTTATTATTTTAGGGCTGACGTCAGCATGACCTGTTGAACCGGTCAGACCGGTTGTTTCACCACAACCCTGAACCGGTTTAGGGTTTTGGATAGAAAACCCACTGGTTCAGTTTTGATTGAACCAGAACTTGTTGAAATCCAACTTTGACCCCTAAACTTTTGGAAAATGACAAATTGACCCTGTACTTTTTTGGAAATTACGTTTTGACCCTAGGACTTTTAAATATTTATATTTTGACCCCCAAAATCTTTAAATAATTATATTTTGACCCCAGAAGTTTTAAATAATTATGATTTGACCCCACCAGAATAAAATATTAATTAAATATTAATTAAATATTCTAAAATAATTCAGAGTCCAAATGGGACAAGTCATTAGTGTATTTTGACTATCTCGACCATTCTGAGGCCAATGGTGAGGTCCATTTTACGAGACGGGGTCCCAAAAAATAAAAGACCCGTGGTAACCTTTAAAATTACCAAAATGCCCCTAAGTTGAAACACAGTCAAACGAACTCCAAATTAAGTAAACAAATAGTGAAACTTTATTATCTTGAGCATTCCGGACTCAACAGTGGAGTCTGATTTGTGAAAAGAGATCTCAAAATATAGGACCCGTGAAGAGTGCAAAATGACGATTTTGCCCTTTTGAACCCAGATGTCCAAATTGAGTTCTACGAAAACCTAAACTTATTTTCTTCAATGTCCCGGACTCAATGGTAGAGTCTAATTTAGCAAAATAGAAACTTATAAAATAAAGACA
Source organism: Nyssa sinensis (assembly GCA_008638375.1). NCBI lineage: Eukaryota > Viridiplantae > Streptophyta > Magnoliopsida > Cornales > Nyssaceae > Nyssa > Nyssa sinensis. The sequence goes on along the minus strand of CM018041.1, from coordinate 21,313,277 downwards.
TAAAATTTGTTGAATAGCATCATTCAGGAAACAAATGAACTGAGTCACATGTTATGATTTTAGGAACACGAAAGGGCAAGGAGAAAGTGGTCTTATTCTCACAGTGATCCTACTTTACTACGAGTATACTTTCCCTGAGTTGAGGTCGATTATCAGGTACGATATATTGTGCTAAGTAAGAAATAGAATTAAGATTAGGAATACTTGATCTGCTGCCTTGATTGTTCACTTGTTGCTTGAATGTTTACATGCTTATGTGTTCCATGCTATCTTGCTGATGTTGGGTGATGATGTGGAAGATGATTATGTGTATATTGCATGTGTTAGTGTAGTGTGTGAATCACATGTTTGAAGAACTGTTGACATTATGAAATATGTACTTGAAAGCATGTTTTATGTATGAATGAGATGCATCATTGAGATTGCATTATGACATGATGAGATCAGAGCATATTGGCATAGTGTGATTCCTTGGACATGGCGTGGGTAAGCACTTGGTGCTTTGCATTATGAGGGTGCAGATCCTGTGGTGAAAAACCCAAAATCGGCCATTAGGTACTTGCAAGCCTGACGGATTCCGGACCGTGAAGCGAGACATAAGTGGCGGTACTCATGCCAGCGGAGAATGACCGTATCATGAGACATGGGTGGCATAGAGTTGCATGGGTGTGTCACGCATACTACTCATATACTGTATACTGTTTATATACTGCCATCATGATATCGAATGCCATATAGAAATAACTGTACACTTGCACATGCCACGACCTTAGTTTTGTTTCTTGCATTAGCATTATATTGTACCAGCATGTTGAGCTGACCCCTTTAGTGGGGCAAACATTTCAGATGATGTCCCAGCTGTACGAGACATAGAGACGGTCTGATTGGGGATTATGTTGGGCCCAAGGGACACTTTTGATATTGTGTAAGGGCATAAGCCCGAGACTGTATTTTATTTTGTATGTTGTGAACAAATGGATCAGACCTTGTGTATGTATCAAAACAGCATGTAGAATGTATGAGATCGTCCTTAATTATCTTTTATTCCTTTATTATTTTATTTCTTTTTGTCTCGTTACTCGCGCCTCAGGTTCGTTGGAATTTGGGGTGTGACATAGGGAAACTTAGGTCATCCTAAAAAGTTTGTGATGTTGAATAGAAGGAATTAATTTCAAAAGTTCACTCATTTAGTGAAGAACTCAAACAAAGTGAAGAACTCAAACAAGCTAGGGATGTTAAAATCACTCTTGAGAATAGGTCAAACAAATTAGCTAAAATGTTTAACACCATCCAAATCAAGAATGATAAAAGTGGATTAGGCTATGATAAATTCTTAGATAATAACAAGCTTTCAACATCCATTAAAATCCAATCTCCTACTTTCAAATTGGTTGTGTTTGTTTCTTCTAAGCTTAACGGTGTAGATATACCTCAACCTAAAAGGTAACCATGACCTCAACCAAAACCTCAAGCACAATCTCTACCACAACCTCAAGTTAGACCTCAAGCTCAACCTCAACCTAGATCATTATATTGTTCTTATTATAAGATTGATGGTCATTCTAGGAGAAAATGTGGGTTTGCTGAGAAAAAGCAATCAAATTCTCAACTCATGACCCTAGAACATAAAATGAGGATTGTTTCCTTAAACAACAATTGAATACTCATGTTCAAAAATCAAGGAGCATGGCTCAAAGGATCATTGAAATGACTAACCTTGAGAAGCCTCATACTATTCCTAGTCCACAGTCCAAGGTAGAAAAGACCAAGATTCAAAATGTCGCATCTACTCCCAAAAAGACTTTAAGACAACTTTAGGTTAGGAATGACAAGTTGAAGGATCTTGAGAAGGAATGTGCAAGTCACATTTCTAATTTCTAGATTCTTCCCCGAGAAGAGAAAATTCCTCTCTTAGATGACTAAGAGAGAGTTGAGCAGTTTAGGGATCTTACTCCCCACTCTCATTTTAGAGTCTCCCTTTGAATTACTTTGACACTTCGTACTCCAATTCGTTTTTAAAATCATTCTCTTGAGAAAAAGTTTTCATTTTTCCATATTTTAGGTTAACTTTATGTTAGTCATCTATTCTAGGTCTATGGTTTCTTTTGTTGGTTTTTTGCTTTAATTCATAGTTAGGTTTATTTCATACCTTTGTGAATCCAAAAATATTTTTCTTTTTATCTTCAAAGCTAATGGTGATTCCATTTTTTTTAAAAGAAAAATGAATTAAAATGCATTTTGAGTGCTTGAGACTATGACTTGTGTAATTTATTTTATCACTATCTTCACTTAGTCTTATTCACTAGAATACATACACAATTTTTCAATTTACTTATGATCTCATAGTTTTTGGTCTTACATATATCTTGTATGAGATTTCCTTATAGATAGGTTGGACTTAATGGTTTTATGTTTATGCTTCATTAAGTCCATGGATAGAAATATCTACTTAGGTTGGAAAAATCAAAGGACTTAAAAAAACAATCCTAAAAAGAAAATGTCACACACACAAATTGAAAATTCAAAGAGTGGAAGGAAAAGGGCTACATTTGAGATAGTGTATTTGCTAGCATTGGATATCCTTTCAAAAGAGTAGCCTAATCAACTGTGTGAAAGCCACCTTGCAAAAAGTAAGAAAAGTACAAATTCAAGTTGTAAAATTTGGCTTTTAAGTTGAGAGGGAGTTTTGGTTGAAAATGGTAAAAAATCCTTAAGTAGATTGACTGTGGTTATTTGCTCCTATTGTAGTATAAATCATTCAACACCATAAAGCCAACTTTGACATAAGAACATTTCATGTGGTTAATGTTATTGCATATGTCTAAAAACCACGTTTGAATGAATAGAGAGTTAGCTTACAAGAGTTTAAGTGTTCCAGGATTACTTGATTATTTTGATTCAATTTAGAACACTTCTTATTCTCTCTATGTCACTTAAAATGTTTTACAGATTCTAATTTCAACTCAAAAACATTGGGATTATTTTTAGCTTTGTTGATAAATGATTTCATCTTAGAGTTTGTCATGCTAAAAATTGAAGTTTTCATTGAAAAAATAAATTTCCCCTATTTTTGCCTAGTTGAAATAAGCAGAGGAATGTTGAACAAAGCAGGACACTCTGTTTTTCTAAGAGAAGAGCAATTTTGGATGCTCATTTGAACAAAGGCTCATTCGAGCGAAAGTCACTTGTTCGTTCGAATGAATGACTGCTCAGTTCAAAAGTCACGAGTAACCACCCATTTTCACATTTCTTGTTGTTTTCTCCACTATTCTCTCAAATTCCTCATCGCCTTTCCCTTGATAATGATCCCAAACTTCGTCATTCATATTTTTTGTTCCGGTTAGTACAATCTATGCGTTGAGGACTCTTCTTTCACCGATCAATTTCAGTTTTCCACCGTTCATTGATTCGATAAGCCCTTAGGTGCTTCTTTTACTTTCCGTTGGTTTATTTTATTTATCATTTAGACTGTAGGATTAGTGTGGACTGCTAGATCAGTACACTTGACGTAGTGCCTATCTTAGGATCGTCCAACATTGGTATCTTGTCATTCATTACATGATCATGTCTACTAAAACTATACCTATAGCACGATAGCATTTCTGCTATATGATTTGTCTTGGTCCTAAGCCATGGGTTATTGTGTGTTTTCCTACCTAAGTTGCCCAGGTACGAGCAACTATTGTGTTATCCTGTCCTATCCTAGCTAAAGGGCATCCACTATAGATGATGTATGTAAAACACTCACATATAGGCTATTTGAGTAACGTGGATGGTTGCCCCTCTTGTTTGTCACGGGACCAGCTGACGAGACTGTGGTTCGAAAGTTTTACTCGAACCTAGCTTTCCGTGATGACTAGGGAGCCTACCTGGTTACAGTTCGCGGGGTTGAGTTTTCACTCACCACAGATCTTATTGCTCAAACTCTTGGCATTCCCTACGTCGAGCAGCCTAGTTTTCCTTACCCTCATGATGCTATCCTTCCTTCTTCCGAGCTTACTACATCTACCCTAATGGTTAATAGTTTGATGATTTTTTGTACAAAGGCTGCCACACTTGAGCATGGTTATCTATATGAGGGTTATAGAATCCTCAACCTTGTATATAATACCCCAATCTAGTTATCGAGAATTTAGTCGCTAATCTAATATTAGAGACTTAAGAAGTAAAATATTGTTTATGGAAAGTTTAATTAAGGAAATAAAGGCTACAAAATAATACAAGTACATGAGGAAGAAAGAAAATTAATGCAATAAGGAAATGGGATTGAAGTGTAAAAGCCTAACTAAAGGCAAATAAAAAGAAAAGAAGAAAAAAATAGACCAAAAAGTGTTGGCCAAGGTCTTGAACCCAAGACCAAGAAAGTAAGGAAAACCTTATACCAAAAAATATAACCAACTAGGCTACAACATTTTTGTGTTATATAACCCATAAGAAATGTATATAACCTATATAAATCTACAAGTCTGCATGCTCAAAAGTTGAGGTGTTAACACCCTATTGGACCCTCACCTCACACAATTAAATTTCATGCAAAGACCTAATCTGTATAGATGTGTGTATATATATATATATATATATATACTATATGTATATTGCGTGTATGTTAGAAAAGAAATCAGTCACTCCATTTTGGAGTTTGGGTAAAGAGAGAAAAAGAGAAATAAAAAAAAAAAAAAAAAAGATGAGGCATAAAGATGGAGGAAGGCATTGAAGCATGCAAAGGTTGGAGGTCATAGAGGGACCTCTAGACAGACCATGGGAGCTCAAAAGCAAGCTCAAGCAACTTTGGAGGGACTAACGGCAAGGTAACACAAATACTTGATTTTCTCTCTTTAGAATTAACTAGCATGAAGGTACTGTTGTAGAGCCCTATGAACTATGAAATATACATGCATGTGATTAAAATGAAAATAAGAAAGAAATGGAAGAACTTAACCTAAAAACACCCTTAGAAACCCAAACCCAAAATATGAAAAAACTAAGTTTTTGATCTAGTATAAATTAAACTTAAAACCGACTTCATGGATCAAAAGAGCATGAAATTTGGAGTACATTGCAATTTGAATTAGTCAAAATAGTCAATGAACCGTCAAGAAACGTGGAATTACAATTTAGAGAAAGAGAAATTGCATGGAAAGTAAGAGCTTGATTTGTGGTGTTTTAGGAATGGAAAAACATTCCCTAGGGTTCCAGAAACACATAGGAGTGACAATGGGGTAAACGCACGCCTGTAGTTCCACGAAATAGAAAAATAATGAGTCGTCGGAAAGTTGGGCCCTCGCTAGAACCGATTGTAAATCCTCATTTTCGATGAGCCAAAATGCTTAAAATCAAAATATGATTTTAAATATGGAATCCTCGCCAAAAATGGATTTGAACCACGTTGGATTGTGGCCGAAAAATGATCAACGACGGTCGTCGGTGCTGGAAAAGGTGACCGGAACCCTCGCCGGAGAAGTGGGGAAGAAGAACAGTGACTCAAGTCAGTCAACGGATCAAGTTAGGTCGGATACCGGATCTGGGCCGACCTGTGTGTAATTGGATTTAAAGGATTATTGGAATGACGTCGTTTTGCTTAAAAGAATTTTTTTTAAAAGAAAAAAGTAGGGCTAGCGTCAGCATGATGTAACGGACCGGACTAAACTAGTTGGTTTTTTACTATTTTGGACTGGTTCACTTGGAACCTAACTAAACCAATTGGTTTTATTTAAATAGTTTTCAAAAATTATATTTTGGCCCCCACTAGTTTCTGTTAATTATAAAATAACCCCAACAATTTCAATTAATTACGGATTGGCCCAGGAAATTAATTAAATATTAATTTTAAACCCTTTTAATTATAAGAGAAATTACCAAAATACCCTTAGGCCAAAAATAGGCCAATTAAAATAAAAAAAAAAATAGTGTAACCCAATATTTTTGGGCATTCCGGACTCAACGTCGGAGTCTGATTTGTGAAATTAAATCCTAAAAAATATAAATGGACAAACTGGAATAATTGTAAATACATCCTAATCATTAATTAAGTAACTAATTGAACTCCAATGACTATGAGAATACATACTTTAACATTTTGGGACATCAAAATTACCATTTTACCCTTAAATATAAAAGTAGTCTATCTTGACTATTTTGAACGTTCCGAACTTAATGGTGAGGTCTATTTAGCCCAAATAAATTATGAAACAACAAATGAGGTAATACCATTCCGTCCCAACTATTAATTTAGCTATAAAATGAATTCAGAAAAAGGGGCGGGACCTAACTTATAGTTTTAAGGCTACTAAACCAACAAATAAAATTCGTTAAAAAAAATTTAGTTACGAAAAATAATAAGTGGCCGATAATAATGCCTCAGTTATGTTCTAATACGAAGTTATGTGCATTTGGCTTATGAATCTAGGAACTAAAAATAAGGGACACAAGATTAAAGAAACAGACTGAAAAATTGAGGTGAGTAATCCGACACCCTGGATCAGTGATGTTTTACCTCCTGTTAAAAGATGCTTAAGTGTTTTATCTCCTATTTGAAAAATGCAAAAAAAAAAAAAAAAATTGTGAGTAATCTTGTATCCCGAATTAGTGATATTTTCTCTCTCTCTGGAAAATGCTTAAGTGTTTTATCTCCATCTGAAAAATGTTAATTATTTTGTGAGTAATCCAGTATCTTGAACCAGTGGATTTCACATCTTACTTTTAAATGTCTATTTACACTTTATGAAATATCTGAAAACTATGACCTTTATGACTGTATTTTCAAATGATGTACATATGTAACGATTTGAAAAATGTATATAAACCATGGAGCCCCTTCAATGAGAAAAATGATTTGTGCGAACCAATTTGACTATACAACCTGAATCATACTTGTTTTGATCTGATCATATGCCTGTGTAGACCTACCCATGTGGCACTCTGACTCCTATAATGGGACCTACCCATATGGTGCTCTGACTCAATATGTAATTCGATTCTAGTGTTTGTCCAAGGCTTACCCATGTGGCAATCCGACTCTTAATGAGACTTACCCACATGGTGTTCTGACTTGATTCTTGTGTTTACACGAGGTTTACCCATTTGGCGTTCTAACTCTTAATGAGACTTACCAACATGGCGCTCTGACTCATTATGGAATTCATGTGTGAGACTTACCTACGTGACGCTTTGACTCTTGATGAGACTTACCCACGCAGTGCTCTGACTCAATATGTGATTATTTTATGTGTGTAATATGTGTCTGTCATCTGTCTTGTGTTATCCGTTATTTGAAATCAGATTTCAAAAGTACCCTCTCCTGTGCATTTGTTATTCGATATTATGCTATCCGTTCCGTATTAATTATTTGAACCATGTTTTAAGAAATGCATGTGCTATTATATGTTTTGTGAACAACTCTTCATCATCTGCTCGTGTTTTGATATTTGAACTGTGTTATTGAAAATGACGCATTTTAGAATTACATATGTCATATCTACTTGAACCTTTAATATGCTTTATACGTGATCCATTTTGAAAACATGTTTTAAGATATTTTTGTGTATATGTTATCTGTTTGAGGAAACTTGGTGCCCATGGTATTTTGTGCAAAACTCTGCCTTTGCAAAACCTGTGACAAATTACAGGAATTACTCATGAGCTTAGTGAAGCTCACATGGATTTATCCAACATATTTCAAGTAATTGAATTAGCAAGGAGGTAGTAAAATTCACACAAGATAGTTAAGAGCGTGAATGTAACAGATCTTTTGCACAAGAATCTTGGTTGGATGTGATGTGGAACCTTTTTGGTAATCATATGATGTATTTTTGGGCTCGATGACAACCTAGACTTTTAGGAATTAGTATTATGAACCTTTTGTTGGATACATATATGATATGTATATAAATGTTGACAAATTATGATGATGATGATGGTAATCACGATGAGTTTACCTATAGTATCCTTCATAAATGATTGGTGTTGGATTAGTTATCAGATGAGTTACATATGTGTAGCTTCCGTATTTAATATAAAAAAAAAATTATCACTCTTGTGCAATTCATTTAATTTTGTACGACCTGTCTTAGTGACAGTATCGGTCACCGACCCCTAATCCGTATAAAGTGGGTTTTGGGCTGTGACATTGTAATCTGTAGCATTCTTCATCCCATCAGCCATAAGAACATGCTAGCTATCTCACACGCTACACTTTTCTTCGCTATCAGTGTTGTTATACCAATCAACGTTCCTTTATACATTCTTGGTGTCACTGACTCGTCTACCATTCGTACTAGATGCACTACCTATTTTCCATTTGGCAGCCTTATCATCACGATATGTACTACACAATAGGTACCATTCTACACTACTGATTCACTCATTCTCCCTCCCGGTCCATTCAGATATAGGACTCTCGTGAGATCCTAGGCACATGCCATCGCCCCTCTAGATGAAGACGATGATGATGATGAGCAACAAGAGTAGGAAAAGCCAGCACCAGCTCAACAACAACAGCATCAACCATCGGCTGTCGCACAACAGCAATAGCCACCTTTATCGCTACAACAGCAGTCGAGAGAGTAAATTCGAGTAAAGGATATCCTAGTTGATCGTAATCCACCGTAGTTCCGTACTCTGCTTGGTACCAACTTCCATGGGTCAACAGAAGCATCCTCATCCACAATCGGTCAGTCGATGAGTAAAGATTAGATAGAGAGGAAACTAGAGTTACATCATGCTCAGATCAATGCTAACATAAATGAGAGGATGTAGCAACATTCTTGCCGATGATGGAGAGATAGCATTCCATAAAGGAGCCATCCAAGGCTTATCAAAGGTTCTATCTCAAGTCTTTCCACCTTCGCCACCACTAGGATCCGATTAGTGATGAGTGACATTTATAATGAGGTTTACTTGTATCTTTTATACTCATCTACTACATGTTCTATGTTTGACAGCTCTTCAGTTTTACTACATTGTTATTATTTATTTTGGATTGATTATAGATACACTATTTTGTTTTAATATCATGGATATGTTTCTTACATTATGTCTATTATCATTTTTTCTGATTGTTATCTAATTATATATGATTGTATTCTTGCTTATGCTACTTCCTTCATGTTCTTAATTGTTTGACTCCTCCTATTGTCATTGTGAAAAAAATGGAGAGATGTTTATTTAAGCACTTAATGAAGGGGAGTTACTTTGTGCACATATTGAAGAGGAGTAGTACATATTTTTTTGCATATAATTGGGATAACATGTATTTTCATTTGTATTGCTCACAGGATTTGATTGCATGGTTATCTTGTTTATTGTACCTTTTCTTACTTTGATATCCATTTATTCTCATGATTTCATTAGATTTATTTGATATATTTCTCTTGATACGATCTCACGTGATATAGTTGAGTTTGTTGTGTAGGAAACAAGTTTGCTACTTTTTTAGCAATGCTAAGTGATTTGTCTAGTATAGAATATTAGGTCAAAATGCATCATTTCCTTCTTTTTGGCTCTTTGAAGGGGTTATGTCTTTTGATTTATTATATGCTTGTACTGTCACGACCCGTAACCCGGCTTATGCGGATTAAAGGTTCGTGATCGGCCACCGAGGCCTATTTCAATAATCACAATTCAATAATCACGATATTTTTCTAATAACCATTTACGCAGCGGAATATATATATATATATATATATATATATATATATTTTTTTTTTCTTTCCTGTCTTCACAAAATAAGTTACATAACCAAATCGGTCGATTCAAATACTATCATCAAAGGTCGTAGTCTCCAAGTCAAGAGTTAGCATAACATTACACAACTTAATACACAAGATCCAAAATGTCTAATCTATCTTCGGTCGAGGACCCATCAAAAGAACTTGCTTCAACCCTTAAGCACTTATCCTGCATCACCTGAAAGCAAGTTTGTCTAATCCTCACCTGAAAAATGTTAAGAGGATGGGGTGAGCTTCAACAAGCCCAATGAGTACTTCCATAACATGCCAAGGGTTTCAAAACTACTATGTAGTACAGTCTGAAATGCATATACTCATATGGAATTAAAATACGTCATATCAAGTACAACAGATCAGTGAATGGTATTAAAATCATTATCATAATCTCAGTTCAATCACATTCGTAAATCAAAATCGATAACAAAGCACAATCAAAATAATGATCCAATAAGTTGTTACTAAAAATTAGTATTATAATTCAAACAGGGTTCAAAGTCGTTTTCAATATCAATAGTCACAGTCAAATCAACATCGCAGTATAATATTGTAACTCAATCATAGTTATGGTTCAAAGTCGTTTTCAAATTCAATAGTCATAGTTCAAAATCAACCTCATGGTTCGGTAACATAGTTCGATAACAAATTTCATAGTCTGATAATCAAAATCATAATTCAATAGTTCTCAATTCAAGATTCAAGGTTCAATCATAGTTCACATTCGATATTCATAAAAGTTCAAATCAATAAAATTTATCTTCTATGGCCAGCAAATTAGCACCTCGTTGACTGAGATCACATTCAATAATACCACCAATATACCCCGTGGTTAGGGTTCAAATGCCAGCAAATTAGAACCTCGCTGACTGAGATCAAATTCAATAGTACCACTCGTATACCCCATGGTTAGGGTTCGATAAAGTCACAATCTATTCGATAATGACAGATCATAGAAGATTCAATTATTCAAAGCATCAAAATCATTTCCATAATCAATAACATCAATAACAATCTCAATCATTCTATTAAGAATATCATATTTAGCCTTTAATCAAAACAATTTAAAGATTGGTGAGAACATTATTATAGTGTCACGAGCATTTTACAAACTGTCAGGAAGTAGCAATGTCAATAAATCATTCAAATCGATTTCAAACAGAAGGATCTATTTTCAAATTATACAAGAGTTCGATATTTATATTTATAATAAAAACCCACCTCAACATGGTATGAAAATACTCACCTGAAGTCCCAAAAGCAATTTCCAAAAATCCTTCCTTAACGAGGGTCCCTAAAATCACAATTCAAAACCTTATTACTTTCTTGCTCAAAGTATCACATAATTTAACTGTCAATTGAGAGCCCTCTCTATTCCAATTTCCTCATAAGGATGTCTCCGTTAGGTTCAAAGTGTCGAAGATAATTGGTTTAGGTTTTTCTAGATTTGAATTTGCGTATCGGTAGTTTATTTTAAGTCTAGGGATATTTTTGTAATTTTATATTTTTACGTGTCATATTTTCGGTACTTCGTTTGCCAAAATGGACTCTACCGTTGAGTCCGGATTGCCCGAAATAGTCAAAATGGACTACCTTTTATATTCAATTGTCCTTAGGTATCATTAGGGGTAAAATGGTAATTTCACATTTTACGTATCTAAATTTTCGGGACTTAATTTCAAAAATCGGACTTCGCCATTGAGTCCGGAACGCCCAAAAACATTGGGTTACACTATTCTTTTATTTTATTTGGACTTCGTTTGACTAATTTTGGCTTAGGGATGTTTTGGTAATTTTTCTAATTTAGAAAGGATTTTAAATTAATTTTTATTTAATTTTCTGGGTGCTTTTATAATTAATCAAAAGCTCGGGGTCAAAAATGAAATTTCAGAAGGTTTTATAATAAATCAACCGGTTCAGTCAAGTTCCAACTGAACCGGCACTGGTTGGTCCCGAACCGACCGGTTCAATTGGACCGTGATGTCATCATGACGTCACAGTGATATCAGCAGCCCATTAACTACAACGGTACCGTTCAGTATATAACAAGGATCCGTTTTTGAATGGATCAGGTCCCGACCCGTGGCCGGACCACGACCCGACCCGACCCGTGAACAGGATTTTCTCTTCGTTTTTCCGGCTGAGCCTCCGGTCACCACTTCCGGCGCCGGTGGCCGGAAACTAAAATTTTTAATTTTTAAACTCCACTTTTCATCGTCGGTTTTCACTGATTTTCACATCAAAACATCCCTAAAACATTTTAAAACCCTTTTTACTTCGTTTTTGGTCCCTAAAACCGAGCTACAACGCATGAAGGTTGACAAACCCCCATGGAGCCGCGACCTGCAAGTGGCCTTTTCTCCCTCATCTTGCTTCCGTTTGTTATCATTTTTGTGGATTTAAAACCCTTATGGCCCCTAGATCGCGCCCCTACCTTCCAAAACTCATTTAGTTTCAATCGGTCAAGACCCAAGTTTTGAAGCTCCGTTAATGGCAGCCATGGTGGTTATGATTTCCAAGCCCCCAAACTCGTTTATTTTGATTCTAATATGTTAGATTCACCACAATAGGGCCATGCATGCATTTTAAAAAAAGCCTAACAGTTCCAAAAAATGAGAATTTCTAGAGAGAGAAAATGGGTGGTTTGTGTTCTATACCTTTAACAGTGGTGTTTCCCCCCTTTCTTGCTTGGATTTAGATCCTCCTTGGTTCTTCTTTAGTGACCAGTTGCATGCAATGGCAGTTCACGCCTTCTCCTTCTTCTCCCTTCACTTTCTCTCTCTAACTCACTCTCTCTCTCTCTCTCTCTACTTTCTGATTTCGGATCTTGAGGTTACACATACGCAACACTGATAATTATACCACTTTATATTTTATTCTTTTCATTTTTAAAATCAATTCTTTGGATTGCATGAAAGGCCATTGGCCAATTTGGGTGGTGGGGCTCCATTTTAATGTGTTTATATACATACCTATTGTAATATATTTCACAAGGAGTGGGGCAGCCCAAGTGGCTCTTCTTTTTGGGCCAAGGTATTTGCTTCTTTTTGGGTCAAGGGTTCAAAACCCATTGGCCTCAAATTTTGGCTTCCCCTTTTTTTTATTTTTTTTTGGTTATTTTTCCTTTATTCATATATTCATCTATTTATTCGTTTATTATCGCTATTGTTTATTTACTTATTTATTATTATTATTATTTTTCGATTTAATTTCATATAACATTTTTATTACGTTTCTTAAAATTTCTAATTCCCAATTTCGTCACTAAATTTCCCGCTAATCCGGTCGGGGTGTTACATGTACTATTGTTGTAGTTTTGTCACGGATTGCCAAATGGGGTATTTGTTGGGACCAAGGGGTCCGATATTGTAAATGGCTAATCGGGTTTAACAAAATATACTTTGATTTTAATCATTACATTAATCCTAGACTTAGAGTGTCTCAATGCCCTATTCTACTCCAAGACGGTCCAAACTTCATTGTCGTGCATATCTAGCAGCTAACTTGGTTCATGAAGGGTAATTTGGGTATTTTAGACTTTTGTTTTGATTTGGATCTCACACACTCACACATTGTATGCATAGTATATTGTTTACATCATATCATCATATGTGTGTAGTTGACTTGTGTTGTGAAACAATTTTCCCAAAAAATGCATATTTGAAAAACATTTAGGAAAATTGAGTTCACAAGACAAGTAGAGAATGAGCAACTCTCTGTTGCTTGTTTGAACGAACCATTGGCTCATTCGAATAAAAAACTGAGGCTCATTCTTGCTCATTCGATCTCATTCCAAAGGACTGCATCAAACGATGAGCTACAACCTCCATATTTTGCTCGTTTGATATTCGTTCATTGCTCATTCAAACGAAGGGTGATCGTTCGAACGAATTACTGATTAGTTTGAACGAATACTACGCAAAAATAGAAATTTTTTCTATTTTCAAGCCTCTTTTGAGATCCAATCTCTATGATATAAATGCATAAAAAATTCGTTTGAGATCAGTAAGAACAGAGTAAGAGAGAGTTCAAATTGTGAGAGTTATACACTTGAGAGATCTTTGAGCTTTCATTAGTGAACATTGATACATATAATTCATATACATCTCTACTCATATCATTCATTGATTTTAATCGCATCACATGATCCAAGTCAATTCAAAAAACCTCAATTCCATTTCAGTTCACCAATAAAGAGTGTGAGTTCAACCTTGTGGATTCATTGTTGAGCGATCGGAGGAGTCTGAGGTTACGATGAGTTACACTTATGAAGAGCGTCGATCGAAGGATTCTGAGACCGTGATGAGCATGCAGTTGTATGAAGATTCCTACCATGGAGAATGTTTGTGGATTCAAGAGAGATTAAAGACGATTGAGTAGAACGGAACTTGAGGTACTAAGTCTAGTTCTTCATCGCATTATAATTCAATCTCACTCATAGTGGGCTCTTCCATGAGTATGGCCAGCTTTGAAGTTTTACACCTTTGATAGTTTTCCTTGGTGGTTTCTTCGTCACCACTTCAGTTTGTAACTCACATACTCTTAATGCTTTACATTTTCTAATTTGCGAGAATTGAATGCTTCCGCTTAATTGAAATTTAGGTTTTCATGAATTATAAAATTTGAACATCAATTGATTAATTGAAAACCTTAATTGTGCAATTGGAATTGTTAATTGAATTGCGGAATTGAAAACTTATCACATAATATAATTTCTACTTAAATTGTGAATTGGCAATTGATTTGATTTAGTGGATCAATTAAGCTTGTGTTGAATGATTTGTATGTTGAACACTACATGATTACTACATTCGGTGGATTGAGCTTATAGCAGAATTGATCATAAATGTTCAGTATTTATTTAATTTATAATTCATATATCATGACATCCTTGTAGTTGTTAGTGTTGTGGATAAAGAATTGAAAATTTTAGTACAAACTTATTCAACCCCCCCTCCCCATGCACCTTCTAGGTTAGTTTCACACCAAGAGACTAACCAATAGAATCCCTACCTCAAGATTTGAGATTGACTTGGTTGTAAAGAGATGGAAGGAGAGGGTTTCCAAAACCCTAGCTTTCAATCGATGAGAACTTTCATAGGGATGAATCCTTGTACTAGGAGATGTTTAAAAGGCTTAGAATCCCATACAACCTAAGAAATTCCAAAACCCTAGTTCTCCCTCTTGTGTAGGGAAACTTTAAAGAATAGAGAAAATGAGAAACTTGATGAAATCTGGGCTATTAAAATCACGACTTAAGCTATCTATAGCTTGCTCGTCCAAATGAGCTTGGGTTAGTTCGAACAAACCCCTAAAATTTCTGCAACACTAACTTACTGGAAAAATTGTTCAAACGAGACTTCAGTTGTTTTAACGAGCACTGAAACCTAAACTTATTGGAAAACTCATTCGAATGAAGACCTTCTTTGTCCGAATGAAGTTTCTAGAACCTGGATTTCCCAGAAACCTAATATATTTCATTCATTTAATCCCCCATCTCGTGCATACTTCCCAAACCATTTCACTTTCATTTTCAACATCTCAATAGCATCCACAATAACAATGGAGTCATTTAATAATACTTCTAAAGGTCTAAACACAAAAGCTTAGAACACTGAATCTCTCAAAACATATACATATAGTACACATCTCACTATTCAAGTCATTCACCTTCTTAACGTGTTCTTTGTTATTATTATCATGCAAAAATTAATATTACCCATTATTTACTCATTTTCATAAAGCCTAATTTACAAAATGTTACAGATGTATTTATTTAGAGTATTTAATTCTTCTTTCAGTTACTTTTGATTTATGATTATTTATTTTATGCATGTATTCTTTTTCTAGATGAGGTTTTTTGTGTCAGCTATTATAACTTTGGCATTATTCGAAGTTACTCAGTTTTTATTTTTATTTTATTTCTATTGCTATATTTTATTACATTTCTAATATTAAATGTTTTTCTCTCATGTGCAACGTATATGTTACATAACTCCCTTTTTGTCAGTCATTGGAACCTCATAAATGCCTTGTTTTCCTATTTGTTTCTTTTCTTTATGTATTTTGCATGTTTAGGTGTAATTAACATCTTTTGCTGATATAACGGATCTACGTTATACACTATTTTCCTCCTTTATTAGTGTGTTTTGAATGACGGTGATGACTATTTACTGATTGTCATTTATTGTTGTTTAAATGTTGCTTTATGTGTGATAGTTCCAATTGTCCAAAGCATAAAGGTTTGAATGGCTCCACGTACCTCATGTGCGTGGAGAAGCCACCTAATTTGAATGTTTTTTTTTTTAAAAATAGGGTTCTTTGGTCAAAAGTAAAAGAAAAAAGTAGCAATATTATTCATCAGTTCTAGCCTAAACAAAATTATCTTAAGTCCCTCAATTTTTTGTGACTAAAACACCTCTCAATGTATAAAATTTTCATGTCCAGTAACTAAGAGCTCGAAAAATCTGGGAGAGTTTAAAAAATTTTCTTCAAAATTCAATAACTTACAAATTATAAATCGATTTTTAATAAAATTTACATATTCGGATCCTAATAATCTAGATCTATCAAACAAGATGCATATTGCATATGAAATTTTAAAAAACAAGTCGTTACAAAACAATAAAATTTCAATGAGTAGCAATAACAATAAAATTTTACTGTTTTTCAAAATAGTAAAACTTTAGTATTTTATAAAATAGAAAAAAATTTCAATTTGTTACAAGTTTTATTCAACTTTTGAGCCACATAATTGGATGCTTAAAGGGACTTTCGAAGTAGCGAAAATTTGGAGAGAAAAAAACTTATTATTTTTAAGCACAATGATTATGATTTCCCTTATTTTTAAAATAGTAAAAAAATTTCTATCTCTTAAGGAATAAAATTTTACTGTTTCACT
The DNA here is from genome assembly GCA_008638375.1 of Nyssa sinensis. NCBI lineage: Eukaryota > Viridiplantae > Streptophyta > Magnoliopsida > Cornales > Nyssaceae > Nyssa > Nyssa sinensis. The sequence continues at coordinate 21,296,657 of CM018041.1, read as the reverse complement.
AATCTTCCACAAACTATACCACTATCACTCCTATATCCTTCACCTCCGCCACCATTGCAGAGTATATTTGTGAGGCATTGGCAGCTAATACATAAATTACAAGTCTACAACACTACCCAACCCAACTTTTGACGTCTTCCTTCACTGATTTTGATGCCCCTTTCTTTATCTTTCCCTCTCTTTTAGTTCCCAGGACTCACCCCATCATGAGCTAGATTCTTCTCTCCAACGCATCTCAACTCATCTCAATCTCTCTCTCCACGTACCATTCTTTTTAACTCATTATCCTGATTTAGTCATCACGTCCTTTTATCATACTACTCTACTGCCCTTCCCAAATTATTGGTGGATGTTTCATTTCAATGGAACTCAACCAGTATGTATTATATACCCACATTTAAATAATATAGTGTGCATAACCTATACAAAATTCTTTAATTCAATTAAATTAAACAATCCTAGATGAGTATTGGGCTACCTTAATGGGAGTTGTAGTAGTAAATAAACTCATCTTCTATGTGATGTTTGATTACGTTTTAGTATGTGACTCAAGCATTGTCTGACTATGTGATGAATTATAATCAACTGGAGGATTTTGTAAATTGGTTCTCTTAGACAAGAACAGAGCACCGAGTACGGAGGCCTTCGGTGATGGTGAATGAGAACGATAACGAGACTTAAAGAGGATTGTGTGAGTCCATCTTCACTTTAGTGGCAAACTTGTCATTAAAAGTACACTCAGAAACCTTGCACTTCCTCTTAAATATATAAAAATTCAATGAACTTCTTAAGATAAAAGGTTTCATCCTAGATCCTGTCTTAGGTATCCATCTTATAGAGGGACTTTTTATTAATTAAGCCCTTAAAATATTTATTTCAATTTTTTTTTTTTTTTATAAAAAAGAAAGTACTCAAAAAAATTTATTTTCAATAAAAATCAAAACATCCATTAGGGTCCAACACATTTTGAGAAACTTCAGGTGCCACGCGTGAGCCAACTAGGGCTTTAGGTCATCCTCCCATACTACCACGTGCACTTTATGCTTGTGGACATTATTTTGGAATTCGTTTTGAGTTTTTATATAGAGCATTATTTCTACAACAAAATTTGCTGAAGAGTAGCTCTATTACAAATGCACAAATTAGTATGAGCACTAGAAATAGCAATTCGTCTCTAGCACTAACAGTCGTTATCTTCTAACTTGAAAAACCCTTTTTTATAATCATAGTTTTATCCTTGCAACGGTTTTGGAATTGTGCCAAATCATATATTGTTAAAAAGATTGTAATCCTAGGAATATAATTTCATAATTGTTTATTACCCAAAGATTAAGTATAAATGCATCATTATTTTATCTATGGATAAATTAAATTAACCACTCCCCTAATTTAGCCTAATTACAACCCAACCCTGATTTTTTTTTTTTAATTGATTACACTGATCTCCTCTGTGTCCGACTTTGTTTGGAAATTGCATTATTAGAGACATTACTGTCTCTTTTGTAGAGTAAATTTGAAATCTTCAAGTTATTGTTGAACTGACATCATCTTCATATATATCAGGCTGCAATTCAGTCTGGTTCTTTCAAGTCCCAAAGGATTGAATTGACTACAACCAAGATTCAACCTAACCTAAACATTACAAACTCAAGACTTTTGGAATGAATTTCAAGTCTTAAAGAAAAGTTTTAAATAGATGTAAGTATAATTTTCTTTCACAATCTCAAGTAAAAGACTAAATCTTTGTTTTTTCATTGGGCTTTCACGAAATACGTCAGACAAAAAAAGGGCTCTTGCATTTTGGAAACTTAGGTTCTAGCTCAGATGCCATGCATATATATATATATATATATATATATAACAGTTTTGACAATCCATCGTTATCAAGGATGGAACTTCCAGGATATCAGTTTTTCAAAGAATGTTAGTAGAGTTGTCCTCTCTATATGGTTTATTGTGTAGCTCTCCAAGAATCACTTACCTATATATATATATATATATATATATATATATATATATATATATATACATATAATGCCTCGATTTAATTAAATTGATCATTTGGTCTAGTCCCTTCGATATGGTCCTCTTCATTTAATAAATGGCAATGTAATTGTGGATTTTTCTTGTGTGATTTCAAGTTTTGAAGAAAGTGGTTCTTCGAGCCTAATAGTGAGTTGCTCTCTTGTCCTAGTGGTAACTCCATAAAATGAAAAAAAAAATCATGCCTTAGTTAATGATTGCACCCTTGGAAGGACTTAGAATTTCCATTATCTATTTTTAGAATGATGAAAAATGCTCATTAATTCTTAATACGTTTCGAGGCTCTCACTCTAAACAACAGATAAAGAAAGTAGGTGCTTGGTGTAGGGTAGTCAATGCCACTCTGTGTGTGTGTGTGTGTGTGTGTATATATATATATATATATATATAGAGGGTACTCAATGCCAGTGTGTGTGTATATATATATTAGCCATAACAAACCAAATTAAAGCTTGGTTTAATGTGAAAGGATCATGTATATCACTATTGGAACTTGATAAGAACAAGATAACTTGTAAGGAAGTGTTGATATAACAGCTATTGATTTTTTATTTTCATTATTCAAAGCCAAACGATATACGGGCTACACAACCTAGGGAATGGTGAAATGATATACGTTCAATTTCAACTTTTCAATTTATATGACAATTATTGATGCTGCTTATTACCTTGAATGTGAAAAATGTACATTTAGAAAGTTTAAAATAGTATGTGAAATATATATATTAAAATTAAGATAATGTCCCTTCTTGGTTTCGCTTCAAAATTAATTTTTGTACATGAGTGTAAATTTATATCTCAAGTTTCCATAGAACAAACTTAAGTTGAACCCTATTGGTTAAATGTTAATTTTTTTAAGGATAAATTACACTAACTATTTTTGAAATTTCTAGACTTACATTGACTTCTACTTTATCTGACAAATTACAAATACGCTTTCTAGTAAAAAAAAAGGATAAATTAACCTTAAATCCCTGAAGAATATGCTATATTATTATAAGATCCCCACATCTTTTCAATTCAAGATGAAATACTCACTTATTTCTTTTTTTTTTTGAGCTCATGTCCATTATGATGACATCACACTTGTAATTTTTTTTTATAAATGACAACAACACCCCAATGAAGCTTATTTGTCCAAAATAAAAGTAAAAACCCCAAATTGAAAAACCCCTTCTCACTTCCAACAATCTTTTTGGCGATGGCAGCGATTGTACCAAGCCACTATTGAATGGCCACCGCCATCCACCACAATCGAATAGAGCACATCGTATAGTGCTTCTCTAATTTCCACCGAGTCAACTTGCTATTGTCTTTAACCTATCATTTGTATAGAGCACTACTCAATAATGTTGAAAAGAAATTGTCATTACAGGAACCGGTATAAAAAAGAAATTCAATGATATATATTCTTTTTATACTCTTGCACTATGAAAAAGTCATTGTTGTTAGCTTGGTGTGTTTGGGTGCCAAACAGAGATTGGGTACAAGTGAGGCTGACATTTATTGTTGTGTTGCAATGTGCAAGAATCCTCTTCAATATCTTCTATTTTGATTTTTTCATCACTTTCTTATTTTTTTATTGATCATTGATACAAAGTTGGATAAACATAAGCACCACATATACATATATATATATATATATATATATATACACATATGTGTATATATATAGAGATATTGTTACAAATCTAAAAATCACTTTTCTTTTTTAAACTCTAGAATGTTTCTGTTACTAAACATCTACAAACTGTGAAATTTTTATGGTTCACTTTGCTTCAAAAATAAATTTTTTTTAATGCAAATTTTACTACCTTTAAAGAGTTTTTGACAAACAAAATTGGACCACATGATAATTTTTATACTTTTCTTGGACCATTGGCTGAATGACCATTTTTTTCCCTCATTTTTTTATGAAGTGTAAATTTTGACAGTGAAAGCTGGGAGAGAATTCTGTCGTGTAAATTTTTACACTTGAATTTTTTTAAAAAAAATTCATATTTAATATGGATCTTGTTTGATAGATCTCGATGTTTAGAATCCAAATATATACATTTTATTAAAATTTTTTTTTTATAGATTACAAGTTATTGAGTTTTAAAGTTTGAAAAAAAAAATTGAAACTTGCTCCACATTCTACGCCTTGTACGGCGAAGGGGTGTTTTTGTCCCAAAAAAAGTCATGCACTTAATGGGTTAAAGTATTTTTTCCTAGATCTTAAAGTAAAAAAAAGTCCATCTCGTGGACTAAAAACCAAACGACCCAAAAAAAAAAATAATAATAATTCAAAATGACAACTTCATCTTTCAATTTTTTTTAACATTTTTCAATTTTGACCAATTTTTTTGATTTCTTTTTCATCTTCTAATAAATATTGATTAAAATCTTAAATTTGTTTTTATATAAAATGAAAATAAATTATTTACCTTAAAATTATTTTTACATAAAATAAAAAATTCTTTAAAATAAGTTTAAAAAAAATGGTCAAAATTGAAAGAAAAAAATAACCATGAAAGGGATAGTTTTGTCATTTAAAAAAAAAAAAATTGACTAGAAAATAGTATTTGTAATTTGTTAAATAAAATAAGAGATGGTATAATTATCAAAAATCACAAAGTCAATTTCATTTACCCTTTTTTAAAGAAGTTTCATGAAATTTATTGAAATATTGAATGATGTTAGTTCCAAATAATGGTGAAAGTTATTAAAGCTGCCACAAACCAAAAATTAATAAATTAAATGAGCAATGATAGGGATTTAAATTTTTGGTACCATATTTATCTTATTCTCTCACTGGAGTAAGACTTACTATTCACTTATTTTAATTCACCAATTATGTAGGTCCCACTTACAAGGGATTGGTGGGTAAGAAAGGTTGAATCTCTGACATTATTCAAATAAAATTCTTGAATGTTTACGCATTCTAGAACAAATGTTACTCAACAACTCAGATTGATTTTGAAATTCATCAATTACTTTTGGCTTATAACTTTGCAAAGTATAGACTTATATTGGAAACCAAATTTTCTGAGCTTTAACACTGGCATTAGGTGTTCAAGTTTAGAGGGTACCTACCTATAAGAGGACTTTAAAAGTTGAAAATCCAATTTTAAAAAACAAGCAAACAAACATCTTTTAGTGATTTTGATCTTGTGTAAAAAAAAAAAAAAAACATTAATTACTAAATTTTAATAATGTTTACATACTTAAAAACTAACTCATTAATATTTAACCAGTAGGTAACTATTAACAAACAAGGTTTGGTTATTTAATGCCAGTTCAATTTCACATAAATATCAAGCTAGAAAGATAAACCTCGTGTTCTAGAAAAGTAAGCATTTAATATTTCTCAATAAAATCGGAAAAGAAAAAAGAAAGAAGAAGTTTCAAAACTAATTGATTTACTTTTTCTAAGATCAAAAGAACCCAAAATCTGTTTCTTCTAATGGATTTAACAGGTGAATTCGAATGTAGAAATTCAAGTTAATCACTTGACTATAACACAAATGATGAGAAAGATGATACTTTAAATTAAGGGAAGGAAAATATTACAAAGAGTTCCATCACAAAGGCACACAAGATTTCCATTACAAAGACTTAAAAAGCAATTAAAACAGGTAAAGGTTCAACTACAAGACTAGATCTTCAACTGACACTAACACAGATGATAATAAAGATGACAATTTAAACCAAGGGAAGGAAAATATTACAAAGACTTCCATCACAAAGGGACACAAGAGTTCAAAAAAGCAAAACATGAAGTAAAGTTTCAACTAGAAGACTAGATCTTCCTTGTTTTCTTTGCAGGGTTTTCACGGAAGATATCAAGCAACGAAGTGCTCTTGCATTGTGGACACATGGGATCTAGTTCAGATACCATGACAAACATATAGCACCTCTGACAACCCATCACGATCAAGGCTGGAACATCATGGATTTCAGTTTTTTTAAGAGTCTGACGGGGGTTGCCCTCCATGGAGATGCACGAATGCTGAGATGGTGATGAAGAAGACACTGATTCATTCAATGATTCTTCTTTTATGCTTAGAGCTGGTGATGATAAAGTAAGGCTCAAGTCCAGATCTGTATTCTCCCCATTCAAATGCATGCTCGTTTCCATACGGCATCTCTTTCGGCAATTCTTCACACGGCTACTTGATTCAATCTGCAAGAAATATAAACACAAGGGGAGTAATCCAATTTAAACCTAAACATAAACCCTAATCTCATAGGTTTATACACAGACATATATATATATATATATATGTATATGTATATGTAACTAACAAAAACTAATTAGATCATTTCTAGGGCATGACTAAAGCAAGCAGACGAACATGCTTCAATTTGAAACATAAAATGATGAAGAAAAAGATTAAATATAATAGCTTAGAATAAGAGATCTTTACGAGAAGATAACGAAGGTATTTTACCTGGTCCTCAGTGGCATTCTTCATGCCTATGGGATGATTCAAAGGGTCATCCAATTTAGTAAAAGGATGATTACATTGAAAAGCAAGGAAGAGCTTTCCTGGCTGATTATCTGTGCTCACACTAATCATACCATCAGAATGGCCACCACTGGTATCACTCGTTGGAACACCATCATCACATTTACCCTCTATAGAATCCTCTTCACCCTCTTGAGATTTTCTCAAGTTTGAGGCCATTGTTTAAAGAGTAAGAATGAACTACGGTTTCTACATACCTCACTTATTTATAGGCAAACTAAGTTATGGATATGCATAAAGTGGGAGTTGGTGGTTTTTAGACTCTACCAACTAGTTGGACATATTTGAATTCAATACAAGGAACCCAATCCAATTAGAGGGCTATTGGGATAAACATAATTACCACCCCTATTAATGACAAAAACTAAATATATGTCCATTTTATTTTAAAAGAATGTCATTACCTAGTATTGGTCTTCCAATTTTATGCACTAAAGCATGGTATTGCTATTGGTATTGGTATTTCAACGAATGATAAAGGAGATATCAATGTAATTTCATTAAAAAAAAAAAAAAAAGGTAGATCTCTGTAATTGTCAAGTACATTAGGAAATATCAGTATAATTACGTCAATTATTTTTGCACAAAGTGACTGCTCTCAAACTCAAACCAACATTCTAGCACTTGATAGTTCAAGCATTCTATTTACTTTTTTTATTTTAAGAAATTTAGCGGAAAAAAAGTTCAAAAAAATTTGAAATTTGAATAAGGCCAAACTTTGGAAAGATAAAAAGAAGAATTAAAACCGTGGGAGAAGAAAGCGCCAAAGGAAATCGAATCCATTTTTTATTTTTTAGACAAGTGTCAATGTAAGTCTACAGATGCATTAACTATAAGCAGTTTATATAAATAAATCCATATTTGTAACCGTTGTAATTATAAAAGCAAACAAGGAAAAATGATTCTTTTAATGTAGGAGGGTTCTTTTTTCCTTTGGGAAATTAAATGCGTTAAGCAAAAGGGGAAGATATGACATCAAGAGGCATGCCCTAGGAAAACCAGCTAGAAAAAACTAGCAACAATCCTAACCTAGAGAAAACAAGAATAATAAAGCAAACCTTAGTAATGCCAAGCATAAAGCATGAAAAACAAACAAAGCAACCAACAAAAAGGCCAAAGCAAAGGAAGAAAAAAAAAAAAAAAGCAAAATTACACTACAAAGATAGAGTAATCTATGTCAAAATATACAATAGTGAATGTCGGTGATAGTCGTACAATTAGCAAATGTTATAAAAATCATACTAGACCAACTAGTCTGAACAATTAAAACAGGAACTAGTCCAAGTTTTGGTCGGTTTAACCATAAAAAATTGGTATTCATTCACTGCAAGGATGAAGGCCTTTAGTGATGCAAAAAATAGTCGCTAATAACTTTGAAGTGCTTGTGTAAACACCTTATTTTGAGACCCTTGATTGTATAGATTTAGTCCTGTCATTTTAGGAGGTTACTACAATATGTCCCACCTAAGGATATTTTTGTAATTTCACATTTCACCCATCAAGGGCATTTCAGTCATTATGCCCACCAATGATATTTTAGTCATTTGGTCCACCGAGGGCATTTTGGTCATTATGTCCACCGATAGCATTTTAGTCATTTTTTCCACCGAGGGCATTTCGGTCATTATGCACATCGAGGGAATTTTGGTCATTCCACCCATTAGGGGAATTTTGGTAATTATGTCCATTGAGGGCATTTGGTAATTCCGCCTATTATGGACATTATGCCCACTAAAGGCATTTTGATCGTTTGGCGCTATTTGCCCTTTGAAGGGCACATTGGTGCTTTTGCCATAATGCAACCCTATATAAGTTATTTTAGTCACTTATGGATATAAACGTAATTTTTATGTCATTTTACTCATATAGGGTTAATTTAGTTATTTTAGCCGTTAGGGACAATTTTAACTTTTTATGCCTTAGTGGCATTTTTATAATTACCATGTCCCTAAATTCTCCACCGAATTAAGTGCGATATAGTAAATATAGGTGTGCACCAAAAACTTGCCTATTGTCCTACATTCCTTGTCTCAAAGGAGTTTCTATAGCCATCTTCCTTGTTTTAAGGGATTTGCCTTTATTTGTGAACTAAGAACTTTCTTAATCTTGTTTGTTTGCTCATTAATCATTAATCTTAGTCATCCATCTGTAGGATTTATTGTGAGCCCTTGGATCAAACCTCCTCACTTTTCCCTATAAATAAGACCCATTGATCACCATAATCAGGGACAGAAATTTGGGAGCTAGAATGCTGTTGCAATAATTCTCTCTTCTACATTTCTCTCTATATATTTTTGAAGCCTTCTTCCACACAAGCAAGAGTTCTATTCCATTCAAGACGAAGTTCTACACAACTACAAATAAAAAATTCAAGGAGTTCAAACCATAACCTTTTCTGATTAGCCATGAATAATTAGATACGTTCCCTCAAACCCTTCTTTCTTGTATTTTCCCAATTCAATTCATCCTATCACTTTTGATAGAATCAATTGAATTAGAGAACTATGTTGGCTCTAATTCTATTAGCTAAAAAGATATATATGATATCTTACAGGCCCGAGTCTACTATTTTCCTTATTTTATTTACTTTATTTCTTTTTCTTATTTTATTCGTTCATGCAATCATTATCATTATCTCTCTTTGCTCTTTCACTCTCTTTCACTCTTTTATGTCGTCATTGATATATGCTTTGTGGATGAACCATAGTGGTCGTTCCATTCGGACTAGGTGGGATGGGTGTCTAACCCCTTCCTATCTTGTACCTTAACTCCCGAATTTGGAATTATTTGGTTTATTGTAAGATTAGTTTGCTTTACTTTGTTTTAACCTATGTCAAGGGATTTAGAATGTAACTGGGACCAAAGTATTGTAAATTCTTAATTTCTTTGTTATTTCCTTTACATGTATTCTCCATGGTTGTTTCAGGTGTAAGGACCCGAAAAATCATTAAAGGACAATTTAGTAAATTGCTAGCATAGACTGAGAACAAACTGTAGATAAATCAAAGATGAGTCAGATAAATTGTAAAATGAGTTAATAAGTCATCGAAATGACACAATGAAGCTTAAATGGAATTTTAGTGATTTAATCGAGAGTGGTGTGAGTACGGGAATTTACAATAATATTTAGGATGCGGATAAATATGAAAATCTAAATGATAAAATTTAGAGAAACGGACTGTATATTTAGAATTAGAGCGTAAAAATTAGGTAGGGTGCCAATTTTGGCACCATTCTGAGACAGTTTGGATTTGGGTGCATATGCGCATATAGTTGGCCAACTGGCCACGTGGCACGTGGGTATGTGTGCAAAACTTCCAAAGAAAGCTAAGTGGAGATTCTAAAAGGGGGACATGTGTCAAGAGTAGGGTGGTGGAAGAGGGGTGTTAGTGTGTGTGAGAGTGTACTTTAAGGGGACAAAATTGACACTTGATGTGTCATGATGAGACTAGTTATTTTCTCTCTCCTCTTCTTCCACCCCCATTTCAGTTGATACACACTCTCTCTCCTCTAATTTTTTTTAAGAACCCTCTCTCAATCTCTTTTAGGCACACACACATAATGCGTGGTTTTTGTATAGATGTGTGATAGATGTGTGTTTGTATAAGTTGAGAACAACCATAGGAAGTGAGGGGTTGAGAGTGTTGTGAGTGTGAGTGTATTCTGTGAAGGGCATCAGTGTGTGTGTGTGTGTGTGTGTGTGTGTTTATATGTGTATAACATATTGTGAAACCGAAACCAAGAAGATAAGAGAAGAGAAAAAAATAAGGAAAAAATAAAGAAAGAAAGAAATAAGGGAGAAAGAAAAGAGGAAGTCAAGACCAGAGCGGGAACCGAGGTAGAGCTGTCACTAATGGCCTCTTCGGGCTTTCTCTCTCTAGAAACTATGGCATGGAAACAAGAGGTAGGGACTTCTAGAGCCTTCTATATAGTTCTAGATGTGTTGTTGGGCTGATTATGTGCCTGGATGTATCTGTGTTTTAGTGTGTGCATATGTATATGAGCATGTATATATATATATATATGTGTGTGTGTGTGTGTGTGTCTATGGAAATATGGGTTTGGGTGAAAGGAACATTTCAGAAGAGTTTTGATAGGCCTTAAAGGTTGGGTTGGAATCCTTGAGGTCCTAGACATTGAATGGAAAAGAAAGATATCGAAAATAGTGGCTGGAGTTTGGGTTTTTGGTGATGGTCGAAAAATCAAGATAGGAAGATTTGGGTCGTTTCAATTGTTATAAATGCCTATAAATTATCTTAAAACTTGTTAGGAATGATTTAAAGTGATTTGGGATGAAAAATAGATGAAAACGGGCAAGAAAAATTGGAATTTTCCAGTTTTTGGCGAGCCTCACCAAAGAAGGTGATCGGAAAAGTCACCAGCGACGAGTCGACGGTCAATGGGTCAACGTTGACAAGTTAATGGTCAACGGTTGACCAGGTCAGTCAACTGGGTCACAGATCCCAGTTGCGGGTTGGATTTCGAGTTGGATCCTTAATTAGGTTAGGGGCTGTTTGTTTGTGTGAATTAGGAAAAATGGATTTTTAGGAAATGTTAAATTACAAAAATGTCCTTTTAATAAATTGAATTTTGAATGCAATTAAAATGAAAAGAGGGTCATTCGTAAAGTTTTTGGGCATTCCGGACTCAATAGAGGGGTTAGTTTGGACATTCAATGACCCAGGGTGGTCCTACATAATTATGTAAAATTATAAAAATATTCCTAATGCTAAATTAGGAGATATAAAGGATAATTAAAATCTAAAAAGGGCTATCCCATAGTTTTTAGATGCCCATGATTTTGATACATGATCAAATTGGACAAATTGGGACCCGATAATGGTCCCACCTAAATTGGTAAAATGACAATTATAGCTCTATACTTATATTAAGCTATTGAAAACCAAATTAAGATCCGGAAGAGAGATTTCCAATGTTTTTGGACGCTAGGAACTCAAATATGATATCAGAATAATGAAATAGGGGCTGTAAGTGTCGGCATCAAAAAATCTAGTCACGAATTTTAAAGTTCGCTCTCTCAAAGTGGGAGAGGAACACACACTCTTTTTAGATTGGGGTAGACATGAATACACAAAGGAGTCACCAACTTGTTTTAGGCTAAATAACAAGAAAACCTGATACAACCCATGAAGAATACATGTAAAAAGAAAAACTAAAATTACATTGCTTTGATCCTATTTACATTCTAAACCCCTTAACATAGGTTAAAATAAAGTAAAGTAAAACTAGTCTATAACGAATCAAAGAAATCTGAATCTAAGAACTAAGGTACGAGATGGGAAGGGGTTAGGCACCCATCCTGCCCAGTCTAAATAGACTGTCTTTAAGCGTTCATCCATAAGGCTTAATATTCCATGACATAAAATAAGATGATGAGAGTGTCAAATGATAACAATGACATTAACGAATAAAAATACATCTAACAAATAAGTAACCCAAGCCCACAAAGAAGTGGAGAGCAACCAAATAAGTAAAATAAGCCAAAATAAGTGAAGAGAGAGAGATTGACAAGAATGAAATAACAAAAAGGTCATAATAAGAGAGATGGGATGTGGAAAAAAAGACATAAAGTAAATAGCTTAAAGAAAAAGAGTAGACTCGAGCCCATGAGGCGCCCTACGCATCCATTCAAATAATGGAATCAAAGCCAACGTTATTCTCTAATTTAATTTATTCTATCAAGAGTGATAGGATAAATTAAATTAGGAAAAGAGAGAATATTAGGGTTTTAGGGAGCATAAGTGATTGTTTGGGTTGAATCAAACAAGGCTTGAGTTTGAACTGCTTGGCTGAATCTTTAAGAGTGTAGAACTCGCCTTTAATGGATTAGAGCTATGGCTTGTGTAGAACAAGGCTTCTAGAAATATGGAAGAGGGAGAAAAATTATTGTTTCAGCATCTTACTTCTTTATTTTTCTGTCCTTTCTTGATTATAGTGGCTAAGAGGACTTATTTATAGGGGAAAAAGTAAAGAAGTTTGATCCAAGGGCTCACAATGAATTCTATGGATGAATGGCTAAGATTAATGCTTAATATGCAAGCAATTAGATATAAATATTATATTATGTACAAAATCTAGGGTAAATCCCTTAGAATTAGGAAGGAAGGGAAATTGTCAAGTATTTCGTGGACAAGCCTATTTGTACTATATTACTCTTAATTCGGTAGAGAATTTAAGGATAAGAAAATTACAAAAATGCCACTAAAGTATAAAAAAAAGTCAAAATTGTCCCTAAAGACCAAAATTATTAAAATGACCCTATATGGGTAAAATGGCATAGAAATTATATGTATGTCCATGAACGACTAAAATAACCTATATGGCATAAGAATATTCTATAATTTCCAAAATGCCCCCAAAAAAGCAAAATAGCATCAGTATTACAGAAATACTACTAGAAGATGGAAAACCTCTGGTAATTACCAAACTACCCCTAATGGGTAGGGAAACACTAGAACTTACCAAAATGCCTTTAGTGGACATTATGACTAGAATACCCTCAAATGTCCTAATGTGTTAAATAATCAAAATGCCCTTAGTGGGCATAATGACCAAAATGTTAAAAATGCACTCTATGGGCAAAATGACTAAAATGTCCTCTATAAACAAAATGACCAAAATGTCAAAAATGCCCTCTGTAAACGTAATGACAAAAATGCCCTCTATAGATATACTGACAAAAATGCCCTCTATAGGTGAAATGACCAAAATGTCCTTTATGAACAAAATGACTGAAATATCAAAAATGCCCTCTCTAGGAAATAACGAAAATGCCCCTATATGGGCTAAATGAACAAAATGTCCTCTATGGACAGAGCGACAAAAATTTCAAAAATGCCTTTTATGAACAAAATAACGAAAATATCATGTATGGGCGAAATGGCCAAAATGCCTCATTATGGACAAAATGGCAAAAATGCCCTCTATATGTAAAATGACAAAAATGCCCTCTATAGGCAAAATGACCAAAATTTCCTCAAGAAACAAAATGACCAAAATGTCAAAAATGCCTTCTACAGAAATGCCCTCTATAGGCGAAATGATTGAATTGGCGTCAATGGACAAAATGACAAAAATGTCAAAAATACCCTATATGGGCAAAATAAAAAAATTACTAAAATACCCCTAGATGGGACAAATTGTAGCAACTTACCAAAAATGGCAAAAAGAACTTTATTCAATCAAGGGTTTCAAAATGAGGTGTCTACATGGACTCGGGGTGGTTCTACATAAACATGTGAAATTACTAAAATGCCCCTATGCATGGAACATATACCTAAAAGCGTTAATAAAATATAAAGAGGACATTTTTAGGATTCTTGGGCTTTCTAGATCCAATTCCAAGGTTGGTGTTACGAGATAATATCTCGATAGAGGCGTAAGTTACCGGATAAATTACAAAAAATCCTTGTGATATTGAAAGAAGATCAAATGACTTAGAAACTATATGATAAGGCCTCAGGGTTTTTGAGGCCCAAGAACACGTTTTTTATATCTGTTTAGGTAAATGGATAATCAATATATAGGCTAATGTGAAATTATCCATAGAAAACCTTAAGGCTTGACAAGATATCTTAGTATTAAGGACCAGGGTGGTCCCGGGGATAGAACAGTGAGTGTGTAAAGTATTTGAGACACATTATGAATAACACGTGTAGTGTCCCTTTGTAGTGTGACAATGATTGAGACTAGGGTGAAGTGCTGACCTATTGACAGATATGACTATCATTATTATTAAATGCCTTGTCATTTATTTATCAGCATACTATGACTATTATTATAATTATCCTAAAGTTAAACTCCTACTTGGTATTATACTGTGAACATGACTAATATATTGATGCTTATTATTGGTTATAGTTACGCTATATATACATACATATGAACACTTTGATTTATGTGATTACTTGTGAATTGAATGTCCTATATTACATTCATTGGCTATTGTTGTGGAATTGATCTTTCCTGTTGCTTATACCATTAAGAATACCTGAGTGGTATGAGATTTGAGTGGATGTGATGATATTGAGCCTACTTAAGTGGTGTGAGATTTGAGTGGATATGATGATGTTAAGCATACTGGAGTGATATGAGCTTAAATGGATATGAGGGTATAGAGCATACTAGAGTGGTATAAGATTTAGAAGGAATTAAAGATTTTAATCATACCAGAGTGGTGTGAGATTTGTATAGATTTAACGAAGCAGATTTGTTGATAACGAGAAAATGTGAGCCCCGATAATTGTTGTGATCAGGACAATGTCTCCTTTGATTACGGACCTGTAACCCCGCACGGAAGGCTTCCCAAGTCTATTAGTTACCAACACATGAAGGGCAGGATACAGGCGCTTCGGGGGCCCTGTGCATATGTTGAAGACATCAAGAACTCATAAGCATATCATACTGTATTCATGAAAGCAATTATGTATTTTGAGTGCTTGTATTGATTGTTTAAATGAATGTAATGGATGATGATTGACTTGTTATTGGACGATGACTGACTTATTAAGTTATGGTTTGTGTTTGATAAGTACTGGGATGGTGTGTTGATTTATTTTGTTGATAATCATATTAGGTGTTGCCAACTTGTTCTATATATCTATTGTCATTAAATGTATATCTTGTTCTTGTGGCTTTAAATAGGAAATAGAGGTGCTTCGTGAAATTATATGTTTACACTTATATCATGTATTCAACTTTCCATATGCCGACTGTTTAGCTATTATTGTTAAACCACATGTAGTGGTGCTATACCATCTTGATACCTATACTTATGCCTGTGTAGGGGTGCAAACGAGCCGAGTCGAGTCGAGTATTTGATGTTTGGACTCGGCTCACGAAATAATCGAGTCTGGCTCGACTCGGCTCGAAACTCGACTCGAGCTCAAATTCCTGATCGAACTCAGCTCGTGAATGAATTGTCAAGCTCGAGCTCGAACTCGACTCGACTCGAAATAATAAACAAGCCTCATTCGAGCTCAAGCTCGAGTTACTCAATTTTTATTTTTTTTTTTGTGTTCAACTGAATAGAAATTATGTTATCTTCGCATAATAAAAAAAAAAAATACAACTCACTGAATAAATCAACACAACTTTAAAATTTTAATATAATTTTTTTTAGAAAAAAATCCATTATATATCATTACCAATACAGTAATAAACTAAAATAACTCCTCATAGAGAAAATATAATATTACAAATTGAATCATTATTCTGTAAACAAATTGACCCATCTTCCTCTTCCTATAAACACTGAAACTGGACTTTTCAGGTCGTTGTTCACGAAGATGTACAACTATTATTTCGGTTCAAGGCCCTTACGCTTTTTTGCATTCCCTCTTCGTGTCTGATTCATTGACCTCAGTCAAGCACATGAATAATTGACAGCTTGTACTTCTAATGCATCAGGATGTGAATACAAAAGATGTTGAATCACACAGGAGTTTAATCCTCATCCATTATGTGGCTTCCAATTCCTATTCTTCTCTTTATTTGGGTCTCAGCTTGCTGGTCATGGGGAAAAAAAAAAAAGAAAGGATCAGAACATTCAGCTATGAGCCTACAAAGGAAAAAATAAAATCAAGCTAGAAAAGGAAGAATGAATCGAAGTTTGGTTGTTTACGCCAAACCTTTATCTCTTTGCCATCTCAGGGGTAAGATTAATATGTTGATTTATTCTAGATCGTGCTGCATCCATCGTAGCATTGTTGAAAAGCCTAATAGCTTCCAAAACATGGCTATCATTTGCAACATGGGACCTAAAGCCATCATGCACAAAAAATTAGGAAACAGAAAACTTAATATAAATTAAGAATTCACACAAGGGAAAGGAAAGTTTGATATGTTCACCATTATTTATTCTTTAAAATTTGACCAATCTTTTTACCAACATTTTGGAGGCAGCTGTTGTTCCTATAATGCCCCATTAAGATGATAAGTCTTTATATTCAAAAACTCTATAAAATTCTATGAAGCATTTATTTTTTAAGGGGACATTCAAAAACAATTTATGTTGCAATTCAACAATCAGAAAAGTGCATTTCAGTCCAAATTACCTTTGAAATTAGCCAATTGAATATATTAAGCAGCCGAAAGTTTTGACAAATAACTCAACTCAGGTCATTATTGCAAGAAACACAGTAGCTTCCAAAGATAGAGTAATCAAATGAATTTCGAGTCATCAAATAAGAGTTCATTATTGCAGGTATAAGATTTAAAAAAAAAATATATCTTCAAATCTACAAATAGACATCGAGTCATCAACTCTTCTTCAAAATACATTGGTTCCTTTCCCTCCAAATACCCCAAAATAAAAGAGTAGGCACCATCCTTCAAACTGGGGACTTCTGGCTTCAAAAGCATCTCAAAACATTTAAGGATAAAATATTTGTGGCATCAAATAAGTTCTTTAAGCTATCCTGGAACAAGTTAGTTGAGTTTAATTTGAGGGGCTTCTATGAGCTAGCCACAAGAATACTTGTCTAATTCTAACATAACTCTCCTGCAACATTGCAGCAACAGAATCTGATAGACGGGGGTGGCATTCAGTTCGACAGTATTGTATATACCTGTGTACATGCAATCCGAATGGTTCAGCATCTAACAACTATTTGACAAAGTAGCCCTCCTGAATAATATAACATTGAGGAGCTTCACTATAATCACCTCTTCAGCTAGTTATATTCTTTAGAAGTCCTAGTGTCAGTTGCGGTTACATTAACAGAGGTATGAACTTTGATGATATGGGTAGCTATATTCTGTAAAGGGAGAACATCCAAGTAAGATTGCTGCCCATTTAGGGCCATTATGAAGCCATATAACATAAAACAGTTGATACACACCACATTTGAAATGAGCCTTTTTAATTAATGTTATGCCAATCTATTTAGAATTCCACAAGTGAAAATATTTAGATATTTGAGTATCATTTTTGTTGACAAATTTTTTTTTCAGGGCTCCACAATAGAGCATGGTTTGTCTTAAAAACAAGTAACACGAGAAAATTATTTCCTTTCAAGAGATAAGGTATGTTATACACTTATTCACCAAAAAAAAAAAAGAGGTACGTTATACACTTGAGTAACTAAAATGAACAGAATTGCATTTTTTTCCCTTGCAGAGTCCAAATGAGATCTTGCAGAAAACACCATAGCTGAAAAAAAAAATTATCATTTGAGTACCTTATCTTGACTGAACATCCTAATATCTTTCACAATGAAGATTAGATCAAATCTCGAAAGAATTGTTGTCTGCAAATCAATGTTATCCTACGCAATGTGGAAAGTAAAATAGTATTTGTTAGTTGTTGCCTATGATATCAGAAAAACAAAATTGTGAAAATGACAAACAACAGGAAAAAGTAAAAAAAAAAAATTGTCCTCGTATATAGCTTCCTTGAAGGTATCAACAGCATACACTGTGCAAAACCCAGAATTCCCCGTGAGAAAAACTTCATAAAAACTAGAATTTTGGCAAGGGGCGACTTAAATCCAGTGCATATATATCAACAACAAAACCCAAGACTTTCCCTAGAGGAGAGCCAAATCACATCCTACATTGATATTAATACTAGATTCAGGATCAGATATTATAAAAGAAACTAATTTATAGACTTTAAAGAGTAACTAACCCAAGATCTAAGAAAGAAACTGAAGTAAATAGATAATAGATACCTTCGAAATATGAAATATGGAGATAGAGAATCCTCAGAATCGGTACCCCGCTCAGTCGCTCTTCAGTCTCCACGCTTTCTAGAGCCTTCTATGATTCTATCACTTAGAAACCCTAAGTAGAAAAATAAGTATTTATACTTAAAAACATAAACGAGTCACGAGCTGAGTCACGAGCCGAGCTTATACGAGCCTGTTCACGAGCCTGACGAGCCAAGCCTCCTTTTGGCTCGGCTCGGCTCGTTTAATAAACGAGCCCTATTTTGAGCTCGAACTCGACTCGTGTATTAATTGAACCGAGTTTGAACGAGCCATAATCAAGCCGATCTCGAGCTATTCATGAACGGCTCTATTCGTTTGCACCCCTATGCCTGTGTCTGAGATATGTTGATATTATGTGTTTGTGATGCATGCTGGACTTTAAGGCGTGTCCTCTTCGGACTTGCATTAGTTTTTGTATGTTGTTTGATTGTGTGTTTTGGGAAACCCTATTGAGCGTTATGGCTCACCTTTGCTGTTCATGGGAATTATAGGTACTAGATTGGTGGACTACAATTGTTGAAGCAACACGATGTGGACAAAGACCAGTGTTTCAGTTAATTTACATTTATATATCCACTTGTTGTATTTGCTAAGGGTGCATGTGCCCTTCAGATTATCGATGTATATGAGAACTGTAGAATAAGCTCTAGACATACCTTGTTTAATATCGTTGGTGGACATTTGATGTAGTTATATTATAATATCAGTCTATTTCATTTAATCCCGTTATGGAACGTGAACAAGTCTAATCATAGAACCGAGCCGAAACCAATTAAAGAAATCATTTTCAAAAAAAAAAATAACTTGTATTTTATACACTTGACTAGGGTAGTTAGTCCTATTACCCACCTTATCGGGGTCCAATGACCCCGTAGTCCAGCCCTGCAAGTTAGGAGTGTGACATCAGGTTTGCTTGTTATTAGCCAAAAACAAACTGGCAACTCCTTTCTGTGTTCATGTACACCTCAATCTAAAGAGATGATGTTCCTTTCCCACCTCAAGGGAGCGAACAATCCAGGGTTTTTTTTTCTGACGCTTGCACTATAACAGCCCGACCCAATTAAGTAGGGCAATTAAGGATAATGAGCATTATCATAAGATAATTTGCTAAATAATTATGGACAATTCTAATTGAGGCTAATGGTCCGTAAATATGGAAGCGAATGTGAAAATGAGAGCAACTAGTTTTAAATTGGAGATAACCAATTTTAAGAATGTGAGTTAATGACAAAGGTCATAACTTAATAGTAAATTCTGATTAGTGTTAATCAATGATTAACACACGAATAATCTTAGAAAATTAGTGCACTTAAACAAGTTTAGTATGATACATGAATAAGGTATGTTTAATCAAGATTATTTCAAAAATCATAATAGACTTTTAGGAATAATTAAAGTACAATATAATACACCAAAAAGAAAGTAAGAGGAAAAAGAGCCAAAAGTGCTCCCACCAAGTCTTAAATCTTGCACCTTATGCAAGCAAATGTTAAGCTCCCAAAAATGTTACCAACTAGGCTGCCAACACTTTGTGCTAATATGTCCACTCAAAATATATATGACCCATGATATACACATATGGGCTGCATGCAAAGATGGGTGTCATCACCCTATTGGACCAAGATCCCAACTAATGGTGATTCATGCAAAAGCCACCTCAAATATATATATATATATATATGCACCATTTAGTTTACGTGTGGGGGGGAACTTCATGTAAAACTAGAAGAGAGAAAGAGACGAAAACATGGTTCTGGTAAAAAGAGAGTAGAGAGAAAAAGAGGAGAAATGAAAAAGATGGAAGAGAAATGGAGTTACATGTTTCATACAAGGCTAGGGATGAACAAATGAGGAGTTTGGGAGTCGAACAAGACAAGAAGAGAAGCTCAAGTAGGAATGTAGAAGGTACCATTAGAGGTAGGATAAAATTTTCTCTCCTAAAATCCTACTATTATGAGTTTTGATAGCATGCATGTGTTTAGAATTGAAAATGGTAGAGAATAGAAGAGAAATAGAAAAGTTTAAGCTTGGAAAACCATGGAACTCATAACACCCAAAACTATGAAAAGTTAGGTTTTAAACCCACCTTTGATAAACCTTGAAATGGACCCCAAGGCATGAAAGAAAATCAAAAATAGAATGCAACACAACTCGAACCAACCAAAAAGACTAAGAAACTAGTGAGAAAGCTAGAATTATAGTCAAGAGAGAAAAAATCTCATATACGGGATTAAGGTCGATTAAATGGGTTTTATAAATGGGAAAGTACTCCTTAGGGTCCTAGAAAACCATTGGAGTGAAAACAAGATCAAAACCACTTTGGAACCCCACGAAATAAAAAAATAAAGTGGCTACTGAAAATTCGGGCTTCGTTGGAGCTCTGACTGCAACCCCACCTTCAATGGCCTAAACCTAACCCAAACTAAAAACTAACCTTAGTTACGAAATCCCTAAGGAAAACAGGTTCGAACCCTGTTGGGCTTGTTGCCAAAAACAATCGCTGGAGTTCAGTCATCGCAGAAGAAGGCGATTGGCACCGGGAACAACTTTGTTGACCAAGTCAACTATTGACTCGGGTCGGTCAATGGGTCAAGTTGAGCCGGATACTAGGTCTGCGCTGACCGGCGTGTAATTGGATCTAAAGGCTTCTTAAAACGACATCATTTTGATTAAGTGACTGATGACATCATACTTACGTCATGGTGACGCACTGAACTAACTAAATGGTTACTTCTTGACCAAACGAGTCTGGTTCAGTCATTAATCCCTCAAACCATATGGTTTAGGGTTTTAAAGTTCTTGAAATTTTATTGTGACCCTCAAATGTTTCTATTAATTAAGAACTAGCCTAGAAAAATAATTATAAATTATTTTTAAATTATGAGAAATTACCAAAATGCCATTAGGCCAAAATAGGCCAATTAAAATGAAAGAAGAGTCTAACACAATATTTTTGAGCATTTCGGACTCAATGGCAGAGTCTGATTTGTGAAATTAGATCTCGAAAAATATGAACAGGCAAACTAAAATAATTATAATTATATCATAATGATTAATTAAGCTATCAATTAGACTCCGATGATTATGAAAGTACATACCTTAGCATTTTGAGACATTCTAGACCTAATGGTGAGATCCATTTTATGAAACAAAGTTCCAAAAATATAGACACGCGAAATGTTATAATTACTATTTTGCCCTTAGTAATCCAAAATTCAGTTAAGTGTCAGAGATAGCATATTCTAACTTTCGTTGATGTTCTGGACTCAATATTAGGAGTCCATTTTAGCAAGCAAAGTATGAAAAAAATGGAACACGTGAAAGTGTAAAATTACAAAAATTCCCCTAGGCTTAATATAAGTTATAGATATGCAAATTAGGATTCAAAAAAGCCTAAACTGATTGTCTTTGATATTCCAAAATTTACGATGACGTCCTTTTGAGAGAAATAAGACCCGCTAACAAACTAAAAAATGACGAATACGTCTTTAAGACTTAATGAAGTTGCCAGAAGTGTGTATATGAAATTAAAAGGTCTATGTAAATATTTTAAGGACCGACTGGACTCAAAAATGAAGTCTGAATTACGTAAATCGTGTACAGAGAAATATAGGACATTAAAAGTATAAGTTATCATTATGCCCTTAGAGGGCCAAATAAGCCATGAAGTATCAGGAACCCTAAATTGGGAATCTGAACGATCTCTTAAGCAATTTGACTAAGTTCAAAAGAACTTAAAACACTAAATAAAGATATTTGGAATTAGAATGAATAATAATTCAATATATGATATATTTTTTATCCATGATTATAGGATCACCCAAATGATAGAAAATGGAACAAGGCTATGGGATAGCTACTATGGTACCAGTATGAGAATGCAATGCTAAGGACCCAACATAAGTAAACCCGAACTCTAATATGTGGATTTCTACTCTGCAATATGGCCTACTTGTATAGTTGTCGATCTCTATTTCTTGAAATTGTATATCAGTAATTGCTTCAAGTCCACAATCCATTGATTATTGTGTTTCCATTATGTGGAAATTTGTGATTTATTGAGAACATCTATGAGTCCTTTGACTCCTTGACTATCTATTGTCTTTGTGATCATTTTGATCTCTTTTGTTGTGAACATTTGTAACCTATGTATATGCTCATACCTTGTGGGATCCTTTTGTTGATAACATTATTTGTGAGTATCCGGGGTTGTGTCTATCATAATGCTTATCTTGACTCTTTATATGTTGATGACCTATGAGTCAGAGTTTGAGAATGATACCCAACACGTTGTCCTGATGAGTATATTTTGATATGATGATAAGAGCTCTTGGTGCCATTCAGGGGAACCTAGAGATGAGTGGTGAACCTAGGTGAGTGTTGTGTGGGGGTAGCCAAACCCTATTTGATAGCATCCATTTGACTCAATTTGTATATATTTGATTCCATACCATTTGTTGATTTGATGATGTAATCTTTGAATGTGAAATACGTCTTTGAGGCTTATCTTTGTATTCTATTTGAATCTCTTTGATTTGGGCAACTAAACATTATATGTTGATTTGGGCAACTAAACATTATATGTTGATAAATTTGTGATTTAGTCATCCCTATTGCAATCACAACCTCTTTGTGAACTATGTTATTATGGCCTGATGGCCGATCCCTTTGAGATTGAAATCCTATTATTATCCTTTTGTTATGTACCTTTATTTAACCCATGGCAGAGCGAAGGATTTACTTACCGAGCTAAGTTAAATCACCCTAGAATTATAACAATTTTTTAGGTAACACAATATGGAATGAAAGACAATGATGGCGACTAATGGAGCTAGGGGTATGCTTGTGGGTAACTTTGATGATATATAGCTCCAAGTCATAATTTGAATATATATATATATATATATATATCCTGTAAGATTGATTTTAATGTTAGATATTGTGACATAGTGACACTAGAAATGATATTAGACTTGAATGGTGATTAATGATGATGGAAATTGTACTTGGAGATAATCTTATTGATGATTATTAAAGTTGATTTGTTATTAGATTAGTTGCATGTGTGTAGTTTCTGCGCTTGATAAAATAAAAGAAAATGTTTTACTATCTCGTGCAATTCATTTGATTTTGTATGGCCTGTCTGGGTGACAGTGTCGATCACCGACCCCTAATCCACATAAGGTAGGTTCCAGGTCGTGACATGTTCTCACATTAGGGACATCGTTAAGGAGTTAGAGAGCTAGGGTTTTTTTCGGTGCTTGCATTCACAGTGGCGATTCTGTTAGGGAGTTAAAGAGCTAGACTTATCATTGTGTTTATCTACAAGGATTTTATTATTATGTATTTATTTATTGTATTATTATGTTTATTTATTTCTTGAATGGACGTATAGAATTCATGTGTTAATGAATTTAATACCAAGCACACAGTTCATATCATGACATATCCATATGTACTATATATTCTTTTAACCCCCAAACAGCCAGGTAGCCTACACCTCAATTCGTTCCTTACTGCTAGAAATTCCAGTAAAAGCCCTCCACTCCTCGATCCCATACCAATTGACCATGAAAGCCTCTGTGGGACCATGGGAGGTATATTAAAAGGATAATGTCATATCATTTGACTGTGGCCTTTTCATTAGAGACCACGACAGGTATATAACACATCCTATCGAAGGAGACTAAAGCTCGTATTACCTAGCTTAACTTTATGCATATAGTTCACCTTAGACCCTTGGTTTACATGAAAAACCTAATTTTTGCATAAGACACTCAAAAACCTTCGTGAAAATCGCGTCACAAAAAAGCCCTAAAAAAAGTCTAGATATTGCACACTCTATGTGCCAATCGGTACTCCCCTATGTGTTGATTGGCACATAGTGTGCTCCTCGCCCTATGTCACGACCTGAAATCCACCTCGCGTGAACCCCGAGCCGGGACTGCTGCCCCAAGGCCCGAAGGCCTCGGGACAAGGCTCGCATCTGCAGCGGTATCGAATAGATGTGCTTCATGTGGTTGCGGAAAGCGTGAAAAACTTCTTTTTTTTTCTCATTTTAAAATTTGCACATTTGTCCGATACTGCCGCTATTCACAATGGTACACATGATTATACATTCAGAGCATAACTAAAAACTTAAAAGACTTCATAATTACAATCTTAATTCAGTTGCCCCGTGGGGCTTAATACATATCCTTAAATTGTCTGCTAATACAAAACGTACTAATTAGAGTTCAGTGTGATTTTTCCAAAGAACTACTTAAGCAAGTCTTCCCAAAAAGCTTGACTCATCCTCATCGTCTTCAAAATCAATCTGCCATTAGTCACCTGAAAGGGGGCGGATAAAAATCCGGGTAAGCTAATCTAAGCTTGTGAGTAATTTCTGCATTCGTCATGGGGTTTTCAACTGGTAGTGGTTTAGCACATAAGAGTTTATAAAATACTCACTACCAATTGCTCGTACATTTTGGAACACAGTATATGCATTCTTAAAACAGATAGCTTTGAAACATTTAAAGTATTCAAGCTAAATACATATTTCTTCAAATAGAGCATATACAATTTAAAAGCATACAAACACGTATAATAAAATGGGGGTAAAAACCTGCTTCCATTTCCAAAAGTGTTACTTCAAAACATATAAACATGTATAGGAAAATAGGGGTAAAACCTGCTTCCATTTCCAAAAACATTTGTCATCTTTTCTCTTTAATTAGGTGGAATCTGTTTCGAACCAGACTCCCATTTTACTACAATGCTGCAATGCTACAATAGAGATATCCCGTACCAGGGAGATCAGATCCTGCTACCTGGCATTTACTGTTGAATCCCGAAGGATTTCAACCATCATAGGGGTGTTTTAAACACCATTTATCTTGTAAAACATTTATCACATGGTTTCTTCAATAGATATTTTTCATGAATATTTAAAACATGAAATATATAGAACTTATCACATGGCTTTTTCAATAGACATTTTTCATGAATATTTAAAACATGAAATATATAACTTCTGCAATAGAACTTCAATACTTGGAATAATCAAATTCAGAACATTTAAAAGAAATTTGCATTTTCAACCGGACATGCTAAATATTTCCAAGAAAAGAATTGAATATAAAACATTTAACCAGCATGTCATATCAGAGCAATTTAAAAACAGGAATCAAAAACTGAATTTGATATTCAAATGCTTCACATGACTTGAACTTAAAACTTCTTCAAATATTTAGAGTTAAATCTCCATTTCAAACACAGGGTTACTCACCTCGGTCCTTTAGGGTTAGCGCTAAAAATGTGCTTTCCCACTTCCTCTGTAGTTCCTAAGAACAATTCAAAAATATCTCATCAACTTCACATTCATTGTAATATCATCTCGATATTCCTTAGCTTATGCTTAAATCGTATTAGGTCTTAAAACGATTTCATAAGTTCATATGTACTTAACTTAACTCGCATTCTTAACCTATGACACAATTTAATGTGTTAGAAATTTAATTTATTTCAATTTATACTCTTCTGGTAGCTCCATTAACTTTGAATTAAAGTTATTTATTTGACATGTTTACGTGTCGTGTCTTTCCGTATTTCATTTCTCGTACTTGCCTCAGTTTAATTCTTTGGCAATATTTTAATTCGTAGTCATCTAACAGATGCTATTCATCAAATTTTATGTCTTTTTATGTAGACATTTCTTTTGGTCGAATAGACTCTACCATTGAGTCCGGAGCATCGAAGAAAGTCGGTTTAGGCTTTCCAAGAATTTAATTTGGACTTTTGTATGTAAAAGGGCAAAATGGTCATTTATCCCATTTGCGTGTCATATTTTTTTGTACTTTGTTTCGTAATTTGGACTCCATTTTTGAGTCCGGGATGTCAAAGAAAGTCAATTTAGACCTTCTCTGGTTTCATTTTGGCTTTAGGGGTACCAAGGGTATTTTGGTCATTTTACCCTTTTACGTGTCTTTATTTTTTAGGACTTCATCTCGTGTCGTGGACCTCACCAATTGGACTCAGAAGGTCCGAGATAGTAAGAATACACTAATGACTTGTTAATTTTGGACAAGGGGTATTTTGGTCATTTACCCCTTTACGTGTATTTATTTTTCGGGCCCCGTCTCGTAAAACGGACCCTACTATTAGTCTCAGAATGTCCAAAATAGTTAAAATTCACTATTCATATGTCTGATTTGGACTTTATTTGGTTAAGTTTTGAATTAAAGGCATAACAGTCATTTTACTGTATTTATTAAATAATTAAATTAATTATTTAATTATTTTCCCAGGGGTCAAATTGAATAAATTTTTCCCTCAGTTGGGCCACAGTAGAATTTCTTAGAAATTCTGGGGTCGAACCGTAATTAGAGAAAGTTTTGGTTTATAACTTTGAAATTAAACTAAAAACCAGTGGGTTCAGTTAAAATATAAGTGAACTGGTCCGGTCCGTTTATAAACCAACCGGTTTAGCCGGTTTTACACGTAATGATGACGTCATGATGACGTCAGCCCTAATATCAAAAAGATTTAAAATATTCAACCTCCAAACATCACCGTTTAAATAAACCCAATAACTTGTTGGATCCGGATTTAACCCAGACCCATAACCGAATCCGACCCGACCCGAACAGTGTCATCTTCCCCACGAAGGTCGACACTATTCATCCGAAACCCTAATTTTTTTCAGTTTGATTTCATGCCATTTTGAGCACCCATTTTCTCTGCTTTCTTCTCTAATCACTTCCTAAAAACCTATGGCACATTTCTACATTGATTTTAAGCTTCAAATTCAACTCAAAGATCGTAGTTCGTAGGGGATAGTTCAAACCTGTGACGATCTGGTTCATGCGTATTTCTTGATCGTTTTCCATGGGGTTTAGCTTGTTTTGATCCCCTATTCATAGGGATTTAGTTTTCGTTCATAAAGGTAGGTTTAGAAACAATTTTGTGAGATTTGTTTTGGAAACCCAAAATTGTAACTTGATATTTAGAGGTCGATTCTTGAGCTTCGTGGTCGCATACTAGGGTTTTTAGGTTGCTCGTGAGGTCTACTTAATGTCTGTATACACCAAAAATGGTTTTCTTCCCATCGGTTCAGACCTGCTTCAAGCAAGGTCTCCCATGGCCATAGCTTCTGGGTTTGACAATTTTGAGTGTTTTCAAGTGACAATTTTTTACACTGTGGTACTTATAAACACATATTAACAGCATAAGCTCTTAAAAACTCAAAAACAGTTCCTATGTAAATCAAACTTCTAGAGAGAGAAAAAATGAAACTTAAAGCATTTCTTACATTCCTTCACTGTTTCTCTTCTCCTTTCCCTTTGTTTCTCATTTCTGAATGTCTAGAACTCCTTCACTCTCTTACTCTTTCTCTCTTTTGTGTGTATAATGTTTTGTGTACACTATTGTGCATATATGCATATATGAGTACACACTTACTTATTGTAAAAATCTGATTGCCCCTCCATTTGGCTTAACTTGTGGCAGGTTAGGGTTTGAATTGTTACTGTTGGGCAGAGCCATCATGGGCTGATTGTGTGTGTGTGTGTGGTTGTTTGACTTGTATGTATATATATATATATATATATATCTCATAATTCACACATACTAATATACAATGGTCACTCACACACACTTGTACACGTTGGACCATTGCATGTCCTCATATACATATCGATATATATATAATTTTATATATATATACATATATACATATTCATTTACACTACTCTCATTATTATTATTATTATTATTATTATTATTATTATTATTATTATTATCATATACTCCCTTTAATTTCTCATATTATAATAATTAATTACTTTAAAATTAATTATTTTTCTTAAGTGTATAACTTTTACACTAATCTCTCATTATCTCGTAAAATGTGCCTCATTACCCGACATTCTCGGGTCGGGGTATTACACCCTACTTAACAATTTTGTAACTTTTTTGAAGTTCTGACTTTTTTTTCCAAAAAAAAACTATATTTTTCTCACTATTGGGCCTACAATGCTGAAATATTTTTGGCTTACCATTAATGGATCATTAATAAAAATATCTTTCAAATAATCAATTTAGGTGATTTCAACTAGCTTGGAAATGGAATAGCTAAGTTAGATTGCTTCAAGTTTGTGAGCTCCCATCCAATTTCGAGAAAGAATCAACATTGCACGCAACTTCTAGAGCCATTGATCAAGAACAGTTGCACCAAGTTCTAGAAGAAATTATAAAAGTTGTCTCCAATCAAAGGGAAGAGTCACAATGTCACGCCCCGAATTTCTACAAACCCGAGGCGCGACAGACGAGACAGAAAATAAAATAAATAAAAGGACAAAAGTAAATAAATCCACTAAGCAAGCATCCATTCCCATCAATACATATAATAACATAAAATACATTGCACAACTGCATTGTTCATAGGTCATTCGAGCTTAAGCCCTTACATTACAAAATACAAGTCCCATAGACCAAAATACACACCACGTGCTTCACCCTACCAGGGTATCACAAAATCTCAAGTGGCTGGGGGGTCCTCATCTGAAAAATGTTGCCCACGAATGGGTCAGCTCAACTGCTGGTATGATGAAGTGCTAATGCAAGAAATAAAGCTAAGGCGTGGCATGTGCAAAGTGTACATTTATATCTAAATGACATTCAAAGCATCGCAGTAATATATATAAATGGTATGCATGACGCACCCATGCACAACTCTATGCCACAACCCATGTCTCGTTTACAGGTACTCCCCGATGGCACGGAGTACCAATGTAATGGCCAATTTTGAGTTTTTCACCACAGGATCTACACCCTCATAATGCAAAGCACCACGTGCTTACCCACGCCATGTTCTCAAGGAATTCATCATATGCCAATATGCCAATGCAATCTCAATGAAACATGGTTTCCACAATATAGCATGCTCGAGACAATAATACATAAATCACCAGCTGATTCCACATGCAAGCATATCTCATATAATCAATTTAAACACATGTCATGATTCACGTTCATCATTCACTAAATTTTCATAAAGTACAAGTAACATGTAAGCATGTGAACAAGCAACTCTAAATCATCAAGTAAACACATTCCACATAAACACATAAGTCATTCCAGTCATTCACAGAACATTCCTAACTTAACTTCATTTCTAACATTAGCAAAACACCATACCTGTCAGGGTAGCCTCAACCCTAGAAGATCGTGCACAACACGTAACTAAACTGTTCAATGCAAATATAGGAGATCAGATCGCCCTCTCCTGTCCTATCAGTGTCCCTAAAAGCATAAATTACAACTCAGTCTATTGTCATTTGAATTTATGCTATTCATCAAATTTTATGTCTTTTAATTTATAGGTTTCTATTCTGCTAAATTAAACTCCGCCATTGAGTCTAGGACGTCGAAGAAAATAAGTTTAGGTTTTCGTAGAACTCAATTCGGACCTTTGGGTTCAAAAGGGCAAAACAGTCATTTTGCACTTTTCACGAGTCTTTACATTTCGTGACCTCTTTTCACAAATCGGACTCCACGGTTGGGTCCAGAATGCTCGAGATAATAAAGCTTCACTATTTGTTTACTTAATTCAGAATTCGTTTGACTGTACTTCAATTCAGGGACATTTTGGTAATTTTAAAGGTCACTACGGGTCTTTTATTTTTTTGGGACCTCGTATCACGTTACAGACCTCACCGTTGGTCTTAGTAGGTCCAAGATAGTAAGAAAACATATATGACTCGTTAAATTTAGACAACGGCCATTTTTTTTACTATTTAATTTAATTAAACAATTTTAATTAAATTTAATTTAATTAACATGATATATATATATATATATATTTAGGTTGCATAGAAAGACAGGTTGAATAGGATGGCACGCTGGCCAGCGTGCCATCTCCCTCCTCATACACCTTGCCTTCGAGTCCCACCAGGTGCAATGCACCTTTTATATTTTTTTTGATTTTATTCAATATACTATATATATAGTTTGGTCCCATATATGACACACGCGAGTGCATGGCCGAGTGGGAAGAAGGGGTTGTTGCGCGCGTGAGGCCAGGGTTCGAACCCCACCGACAGCGACTTTTCCCTTTCTCTATATATATATATTTTTTTCTTTTAATCTCCTTTAAACGGTTGGGCCTCAAAACCAAACCAGGCCCAAAGGCCTCTTAAGTTTAAAACAACCCAATTAGCCCAAACCCTTTTAATTTTAAACAACCCAACCCAGTGAGCTCCAACCCAACAGGCCCAACTGCCCCCCTGTGTCCCCTCGACTTTCCGGCCAACAGCCAGTCATCTTCTCCGGCATTTCGCCGGAGGCCGCAGGCCAACTCCCCCCATTTTCTTGAGATTTTTACGTCCAAAACATCTCATTTCTTCACCAAATGAACCCTAACACCTCAAGCAATTATTTAGTGTATATTTCAGCCCCAACCCAACCGGTTTTCTCGAAACCCAGACCAGTTTTTCCTGCCACCAACCCAGAATCCGACGAACTGTCATTTTTAAATTTTTAATCCATCTAACCACTGTTTTCACTCCTAAATCATCCTACGGTTCTCTTGCAGTCAAGAGGGCCATCTATCCAAGTTCAAAACAAGGTTTTTGAACCATGGAATCCATGAAACCAACATTATCCTCCATACCTGTAACTGAGATTTTCTCTCTCCTTACTTAACCATTTCACCTAATTCTTTTTGCATTTTTTTCTATTTTTGATACTCTACCAGCCCCCATATTTAACTACACAATTTATGCATTTTAAAAATCAAAAACAGAACCGAACATGCTTACCCACTTTCGGATTTTTCTCTCTAGTTGCAGGTTCCTTCTTCCTCTCTCGGTTCAAGCTTGGCTCAGGTTCCTCTCCAGTGCTCATCACTCCTTCACTCGGCTTCTCTCTTTCAGATCTGTCCTCTAACCAATGCACACTTACACATATACACATTAAACACATTTGCCCCTTTCTCTCTCTATCTGCTTTTTCTCTCTCTTCACGACAGACCTGCCCCTCTCAACTCCCAACACACACATATACACTGATCACCTTCTCACACCTCACCTGTTCAGCCTCTCCTTTCTCTATTTTTGATTTTCTTCTTTTTGTTTCTATCTCACCCAACCCAACGTACACTGCACATGGATATACATGTAACTTACACACACTACTGCCTCTATCACCATCTCACTTGGTTCTTTGATTGCACAACCCCACACGCCAACTCTCATGTACAAAAAGGAAAGCATGCCTACTGCACTCCATGTTGCTAACCTACACAGGTATACATCTATATATATTTACAGCTATATTGCACACTGCACCTACACTGAATGTCCACTTACACACTCAATCTCCAACCCCTTTCTGATTCTGCATTTATTGTTGTTGACATTAGGTGTTATGTGTGTATATATATATACACATATATATATACCTATATTATATTTTTCACACAACACACACACGGTTGTACACCCACACTGTTTTATACATATATATATATATATATATACACCCACTTGCACACACAAAATCAGATTATGTGTATATATATATATATATATATACACATATAATTATACACACATACATATAACACATGCATGATACACACATCTCACAATTCTTATACATGCATTAACAAATAAAAAAAATAAAAATAAAAATAATTAATTAAATTAAAGAACAAGAAAATTAATTTATTCCAAAAAAAAATTTTCCGGGTCTTTACACACAAAGACTCACCAGAACTGTGTAAGAGTTAGCACAATAGCGTTTGACACTATCCCCAGCTTTGGTGAAACCAAACAATGTTCCATCAGTTCCTCAACTAATCCCTCCAATACAGAGTCAGGTTCCTCCTCAGCAGCATCTGCTAGTTCAAAGCACAGTGTCCCATGATTCATTTGATTGGAATGAGCAGTACCCACCTATAGAGGAACCAAAACCTCAAGATAAACCCCTCATGATTAGGCTCAAAAAGATGAAAACACTTATCTAAAAGTCTAAGTATGGCGATTACATGATTAACATCCATAAGTTGTCTCTCTACCCCGAGGTTCATCTCCCTCAGAAGTTCAAAAAGCCTAATTTGGACAAATTTGATGGGACTGCTTACCTGAAGACTCATCTGGAGCTCTATGTGAAAGTAATGTAGCCCTTAGAAGCTAACACCAATATGCTAGCTCAAATGTTTCATCAAACTCTACCGGGTGCCACTTTGCGTTTGTTCCTCAATCTAGAAGATGCCTTGTTCAAGGACTAGGAAGAATTGTGCAACGCCTTTGTGAAGAAATACAAGTACAAAATGGGCTTGACATTACTCTCAGAGACTTAGACCACCAAGCAAGAACCAAAGAAGAGTTTGTTAACCTTTATCACCCATTGGCGGGGCAAGGCAGCACAAATGATTAACCAGCCAAGTGAGGTAGAGCAAGTGCAGATGGTCAAGAAGACCCTACTCCCAGTTTATTGTGAGCCTCTCTTTTCCCACTATTTTATGACATTCAAAGCACTAGTAAAAGCTAGAACCCAAGTCGAGGATGCAATCAATGATGGCACCTTAAAATCAAGTGATGCTAGACTATGAAAAGTGATTCCCAATTCAAACCCGGTAGGCCAACCCACATGATCAATGTTTACAACACTTCCCAGTCATTCTCTTAGCCTGTTTCACAAGGCGCACCCAAAAAGCACCCTTGAAGGAAATTTTCCAACTCCCGTGGGAGACATCTACAAGAATCTTCGAGAAAATAGGCTTCTTCACCCTATAGAGCCTAAAACTATCCCCAATCCTTTACCCAAAAGATATGACCCGAAGCAACACTGTTCCTATCACCAAGGCGGCAGACATAACATCAACAAGTGTCGAGCCTTAAGGCATAATACCCAAGATCTCATTGATGGAGGAACCATTGGGGTTCTGCCACCAAATCCAAATGTGACTACTAACCTCTGCTAGCTCATAATTTCCACCTCAATATCAACAAGTTGAGCCCTAAAAAAATTGATCCCACTAGGTTCACCAGGTCCAATCAGCCTTTGGCCAGTAT
Source organism: Nyssa sinensis (assembly GCA_008638375.1). NCBI lineage: Eukaryota > Viridiplantae > Streptophyta > Magnoliopsida > Cornales > Nyssaceae > Nyssa > Nyssa sinensis. Next base: position 21,263,312 of record CM018041.1, on the reverse strand, counting down.
CGAATCATTCTAAACTGTAACATGATCGCTTTGGATGAGCTCATGGGGAGCAATTACCAAGCCAACTCAGCCAATACAGTGCATATTACCCGAGGGGGTTGACTCTTCAAACCCAATCACTTCCAAGAAGATGACCTCGTGACTTTATTATGAAAACTAAACAGTTAGTCAAGACTCCACCTTAGGCCCCCTTAAAGGTAAAGCTCCTCAAGTAGTTTAAGAAAACGCAGGCTAATATTTATGTTTGGGGATTGCTCAACTCGTCATTCCCACACTGATATGCTATCTTGAAATAGCTGAATGAATATTAAGTTCCCACCACTATTTTCCTATAACAGCTCAATAAGATCATTGGGGGCTACAAATCAATAATGTCATGACGGAGCCACATGGTGAAATTTAGGACACAAATAAATCTTAAATTTTTAACGATCAGATTTTGAGAAACGGATGGTTTATTTGGAATCTATGAGCCAAAATTGGCTAGGGTGTCAATTTTGGTACGATTCAGGTACTGTTCATTTTTAGACTTGGTCTACACGTGCGAGTGGCAAGCTGGCCATGTGGCGCCTCATTTAGCGTACAAATATTCTCAAGGAAGTTTAACATAACTTCTTAAGCAATGCCATGTGGCACCTTGTTACTATCCAATAAGGGAAACAATGTGAGAGATGTTAGTGTGCATGCTAGTACAAAAATATGTGTGTCGGCGAGAGAGAATATAACTCATTTGTGATGAAAAGACCCCAAAAAAAGACAAGCACTCTTCCCCATTTTCCCTCTTGGGTTGAATCTTTCTCATTTTCTCAAAATTATCTTTCTCTATAACTGAATATGTGAATGTATGTTAGTGTGCACATACGTGTATATATATATATATATAGTTGTGGATGCATATAAGCAATGTTATGTGTTGTATATATTGCATGTGTGTTCATGTTTGTATGTGCAAAATATGGAGAAAGTGGGTGTGTAACACAATCTATGTATGTGTATTTGCATATATGTGTGGGTATATGTGTGTAGGTGTGTATACATGGAAGGGACTGTGAAGAGGCGCAAGGAAGAAATAATTGAATAAGAAGAAAGCACAAGAAGGCTAAATAAAGAAATGAATAAGAAGAAAGCACAAGAATGCTGAATCTTAGAGGACGACAACCATGAATGAATTGGGTGAGCTCTCTCTCTCTCTCTCTCTCTCTCTCTCTCTCTCTACAGACCAATTTTTCTCTTTATGAGCATTCTTTCTCTACCATTGTAGCTTAAAGTAGGGGATTTATAAACCTTTCATTTAGTTTAGAATGCATCCAGGGACATCTGTGTGTGATTATGTGTGTAAATTCCATCTATGTGTAGATATATATATCGAAAAATCAAGTCCTAAAGATTTAGATGTTACTTGGTTGTTTTATGAAATGATTTGAAGTTCTAGGAACTTTAGTAGACTTTTGGGATGTTTTTTCAATGTAATGGAGGACTGGGCTAACCAAAGGGCTCATAATGAATCCTATGGATGAATGACCAAGATTGAATGCTTAATGAACAAGCAATTAGATGTAGATATTATTTTGTACACATATCTGAGGTAAATCCATTAGAATAAAGAAATGAATTTGGCAAGTATTTGGTGGACAAACCTATATTTACTATGTCACTCCTAATTCGGTGGAAAATTTAGGGACAAGAAAATTACAAAAATGACACTAAGACATAAAAAATTTAAAATTGTCCCTGAGGACCAAAATAGCCCTATATGGGTAAAATGAAATGAAAATTACATGTATGCCCATGAATGACCAAAATAACCTATATGGGATAGGAATATTCTATAATTACCAAAATGCCCCTCAAATGGTAAAATAGCATCAATATTACAAAAATACCCCAAAAAGGTGAGAAACCTCTAGTATTTACCAAATTACTCCTAATGGGTAGGGAAACACTAAAAATTACCCAAATACCCTTATTAAAAATTATAACTGGAATACCCTCAATGGTCCTAATCTATCAAAATACCAAAAATGCCTTTTATGGGTAAAATGACTGAAAATGCCCATTATGAGCAAAATGGCAAAAATGTCCTTAGTGGACAAAATTACCAAAATGTTTAAAATGCCCTCTATGGGCAAAATGAAATAAATGTCTTGTATGGGCGAAATGATTAAAATGCCCTCAATGGACAAAATGACCAAAATATCGAAAACGCCCTTTATAGGCAAAATGATAAAAATGCCCTCTATAGGCGAATGACCAACATGCCCTCTATGGACAAGATGACCAAAATGTCAAAAATGCCTGCTATGGGAAAAATGAAAGAAATGCCTTTTATAGACGAAATGACCAAAATACCCTCTATGGACAAGATGACCAAAACGTCGAAAATGGCCTCTATGGGCAAAATGTCAGAAATGCCCTTTATAGGCAAAATGAGAAATTACTAAAATACTCTTAGATGGGACATATTGTTGCAACTTACCAAAAATGAAGCAACAAACTTTATTCAATCAAAGGTCTCAAAATGAGGTATCTACAAAGTCAAAAATCCTAGTTCTTAAATCTATCCAAGAATAAGTTAAATGTAAAGTAAACATTGACCCTGAGTCCTTCAATGAGGAAGACGTTGCCTTGTTTGTAAGGAGGTTTAACAAATTCTATAAGGGTAGAATTTCCAATCCCAAAAGTGGCTAAAATTCAATAGGAGGCCCTCAGAAAAATTAAGTGATACAAAAAGCAAGGTTGAAAATAAGTTTTTTTCTAACAATGATAGGAGAAGGTTCTCCAATCATCCTTCAAACCAGTCCCCCAACATTGAGTGTTATGATTGTTACAATTAGGGACATACCACAGCTGATTGTCTAAATAAAAGAAATAATAGAAAGAACAACAATCAAGCAATGAAGTCCACCTTATCAAATAATGAAGGTGATCAGAAGGATGATGGTAGTGAAGGAAATGATAATAATGATAAAAAACAGTTCTTAGACTTCATAGTGACCTCAAATTTGTTAGATATACCACATTCATTTGATAAGAATGAATAAGAAGATGAAAGTGATATGACAATAGAAGAGAAGAGTGAGACTGAAAGAGTTATTAAGGTTGCTTATGAGAAATTAGTCAATGAATCTCTCAATCTAAAAAATGCTAACATGAAGTTGGCTATTCAACTCAAGATGAGTCAGAATGAGTAGAGTGCTCTAGAGGTTGACCAAACCATGTTGAATAAACTTAATGAACATAAGGAAACTCTTTTAGAAAATGTCAAATCCTTAGAGCAAGAGAGAAACTCTTTGGTTAATGAGGTAGGAAGCCTTAAGTCCTCCTTAGAGGCTAGTGAAAGTGAGAAGAAGGACAGAGTTGCTAAAGTTCATTCCCTTGATCAAGAACTTAAGCAAGCTAAAAATATGAAAATCAATCTTGATGATAGGTCTAATAAGCTTAGAAAAATACTTAATTCCATTTGAATGAAGAATGATAAGAGTAGGCTTGGCTATAATAGGTTTTCATATCCAAATAAGCCATCTTCATCCACTCAAAACATTTCTTCTTCCACTTTCAAGCTAGTGGTATTTGCTTGCCTCCAAACAAAAAGGATTAGAGTTACCTCAATTCAAAAGTCAACTTTAACCTCAACCGAAAGTCCCTTATTGTTCATTTTGTAGGGTTGATGGTCACTTAAGGAAGTTGTGTAAAGCAGCTAGAAAGGCACAAACAGAACCTCAAATTGTGTCTAATGAGCAAAAATTGAAAATAAGCTTTATGAAGCAACATTTGTAATATCCCGACCCGAGATACCGGGTCATATGATATGTATTACGAGATTAAAGAAAATTAGTGTAAAAATATTTACACTCAAAAAGAATAATTAATTAAATAAATAAATAATTAATAATTATATGAAATAATTAGTTTTATTTATAATTAAATAAATTAAACTCACATTACACTACATGGAAGGTGTAATGTGTATATGTATATGTAACCAAGTATGCATGCATGTATATATGCATAAATGAAATAAATATATATATATATGTGAACAGTGTGTGTATGGGGAGTGTCGGCAGTGTGTGTGTCTTCATATGTTAGTGTGTGAGTGCATGTGTATAACATGTAAATATCAAGCAAGTAATAACTGTAAAGCAACAAGAGGAAAAGAGAAATTTATGAGATGGGATAGGCAGCCGAAATGGGGGACTAAAATTGGGTTGAGTCATGTAAAGAGAGAGGTCGGCTACTTTTTCTTTAAAACCAAAACATGCAAGCATGTTTGTTCTCTTATGAAAGAAATCAAAAGAGGGAGAAACTGAGGAGAATAGAAGAAGGATCAGAAGTAGAAGGAAGAGAGAAAGTTCACAGTAAACAGGTAAAAATCCAAAATTTTACATTTTTCTCTCTCTAGGATTTAAGCATAGATACGGGCCAGTTTTTAAGTTGTTTATGTATATATGATGGTTGGAATATGTTCTAACAATGACAAGCATGAAATTAGGACTGGAAAACGGTCAAAAACGTGAGACCCAGAGGTGGCCGCCATTGAAAGACCTTATTGAGAACAGGTCTGAAACGGGTGGAACCAAACCCAATTTGGCTTACTTAGACTTCAAACAGAGACCAAGAGGGTTCTAAAAACCCTACTACGTGATCACAGAACCCAAGAAATGACCTCCAAAAATTAACTTGCAGGTTACGGGTTTGAAACCCAATACCTTAAAGTCGACGTTAAACCTACCTTTATGAATGAAAAATGAGACTACATGAAAAATGAATCACAACGGATCAAACCCCAAGGGTTTTGGCTCAGAAATGAGCATTTACGACCGAATTACAGTTCGGATTATCAAGACTGGAATCGAGCAAATGAGTTCGATTTGAACTCCAAAATGAATGTCAAACTATTCTTTGATGTTTTAGAAACCATTTGGAATGAAAACAGAAGAAATTTAATGAGCCAAACTTCACGAAAGTGAAAAACATGAAAACCTGCAACTAGGGCAACACTGGGGAAGAACTGGGGAAGAAGATGAACAGTGACGATTCGGGTTTGGGGCAGATCGGGTTCGGGTCGGAACCCGACCCATCGCATAAAACGGGTAAGTAGGACGGTGTTGTTTTGCCTTATGTTTTAAATTTTTAAAACATTAGGGCTGACATCATCATGACGTCAGCATCACGCAATAAACCAACCAGACCGGATTGGTTCAATTGAAACTGGACCGGTTCAATTGAAACTGGACCGGTTCACTTGAAATGTAACTGAACCCACTGGTTCAGTCCAGAAGTTTGCAAAAATTATATTTTGACCCCAGAACTTCTAAAAATTTGTACTGTGGCCCAACTGGGGGAAAAATTATGCAATTACACCCTTGGAAAATAATTAAATAATTAATTTAATTATTTAATAAATAAAGCAAAATTACTATTTTGCCCCTGGGTCATATATGAAGCAAATGAAGTCCAAATTAAACATATGAATAGTGTATTCTTACTATTTTAGATATTCTGAAGCCAATGATAGGGTCCGTTTTACGAGACGGAGCCCAAAAAAAATAATGCCACGTAAAGGGGTAAATGACCAAAATACCCCTTGTTCAAAATAAACAAATTATTAGTGTATTCTTACTATCTCGGACCTTCTAAGTCCAATGGTGAGGTCCAAATTACGAAATGAAGTACGGAAAACTATGACGCGTAAATAGGTAAAATGACCATTTTGCCCTTTACATACAAAAGTCCAAATTAAATTCTAGGAAAGCCTAAACTGACTTTCTTCGACACTCCGAGCTCAATGGTAGAGTCTATTCGACCAAAAAAAATGTCTAAAATAAAAAAGACATAAAATTTGATGAATAGCATCTGTCAGATGACTATAAATTAAAGTAATGCTAAAGTGCTAATCTAAGACGTATATGAGGAAATGAAATACGAAAGACACGACACGTAAACATGTGAAGTAAAGTACGAGAAGACGCGACGCGTTAACATGTCAAGTAAATAACTTTAATTTAAAGTTAATGGAGCTACCAGAAGAGTATAAATTGAAATGAATTAAATTCCTAATACATTAAATTGTGTCATAGGTTAAGAGTACGAGTTAAGGTAAGTACATATGAATTTATGAAATCGTTTTAGGATCTAATACAATTTAAGCGTAAGTTAAGAAATATCGAGATGATATTACAATGAATGTGAAGTTGATGAGATATTTATGAATTGTTCTTAGGAACTACAAGGAAAGTGGGAAAGCGCATTATTAGCACTAACCCTAAAGGACCAAGGTGAGTAACCCTGTATTTGAAGTGGAGATTTAACTCCATGGATTTGAAAAGGTTTTAAGTTCAAAAGATACGAAGTATTTGAATTCCAAATTCAGTATATTACATGATTTCAGTTTTAAATTATTTTTGTTCTTATAAACCCTATTGTGACATGCTCAGTAAATGTTTTCTTTACAGTTTTATTAAAAATGTGTTTTCAGCATGTCTAAGTTAAAATACAAATCTTGTTAAATATTCTGAGTTTGTCTATTTCAAGTATACAAATGTTTATCCGACTTCTGGGGCCTAAGTTTGACTGAGCATTTGGCCCTAAAAGTCCCTCAGAATCTTTTTGGCCCCCTGATTGACAGCACTAGGGGCCACCGAGGATGACGCCCCCTTGCCCGCTTGTTTGGACAGGGCTGGGGGGACCACAGAAATGGGGGCAAGTGCCTCCCTCTCCCCCTCAGCAGGTTCAGGAGAGTTCGAAAGTAACCTCCTCCTTTTTTCTGGATATGAGGGTCTATTGGGGAAGAAGCCTCCCCCAATGCCATAGATGAAGATGGCTCAGTCTCCCACCTTGCCATCATATCTTTTGCCAGCTCCTCAACACTTCCACTGGCAGCCATCAACTTATCACGGTTAACAATGGAGGAATGGTCTCGGTTGCTGGGCTGTAAAAGCTTCTTGTATTACTCCTAAAGCGCGGGAGAAAAGCTCGGTCTCTTCCACACACTCCTAACTACACAAAAGATACAGAGATTAATCAGCTCAACAATTGATGCACAAAACAAAATCAAAGCAGCCACGAAAAAATTGGGTCTCACCCTTTCGCCCAGTGGTTCGAGGGAATGTTGAGAATTGGTCTTAGAAGTCCTCATATTCCCATCATCCTTTTATAAAGAAATACCACTTCTTCCAGGTCTTGTTAGAGGAGGGCACGGAAGTAAGGGGTCTAAACCCACTATCAAAAGACATATAATAGAGGCCTTCCGCCCTCATGTATTTGAGATCCATATTACTACGGATCAGGTCAAGGGACACGTCGACATTATTTATATGCCCCAACACTATGAAACTTAACAGATGTCTCTAACTATTAAATTAAGGTCTACAAGGCAAAGGTTGAACCAACAGAAGAATTGTTTTACAAGGTCAGGAAGGGGGAGTGTTAGTGCCATTTCAAACCAAGCCAAATAGGCACAGATTTCCCCCGCTCTAACATTGCGTGGGCGATCTAGAGGATCTGGGACCCTAAAAGTAACGTTTGAAGGGAGATTGAATTTCTCCCACAACTCTACTAACATCCTCTCAATAATGGCACTCTCACCCTCCTCTCTATGGCCAGATCGACCAGAGGTCTCACCGGCCCTATTTGGGGGCTCCTCGAATGCGTCAACTATCCTAACCTCCGGACTGGAGGGGGGCTCTACCAATCTATTCTCAGCATCATTAACGGAAGGAAGATTCACAAGTTGAAGTTGAGAAATGGTCCTAGAAGAACTGCCTGAACCAGAAGGTGAACCAGGGCCAGACATGGCGGACAAAGGAAAGTAACGAAGCAAATGAAAGGAATGTAAAAGGGGCTAAAATCAAACCTGAAATCAAGAAAGGCTATGAACACCAGATATCCTTCGACCTTCAAAATGCGTCAACTGGCGATGGTAGTCTCTGATACTGTAGAAAGAAGTGCAGAAGAAAGGCATAAAAGTCCTTTCCCCCTCTTTATATACACATTCGAAATATGAGCCCCCCAAGACGATTCGACACGACAGTTGAAGGTAATGATGGCTTCTCAAGTATCGGCTGCGCAATAAATGACCCATTAAACCGATGTCTCAAAAAATGAAGAAACAAAACGTGTGACTCTTCATAAAGCCCATAGCCCTAGTTACACCCTAGCTCCTAACTAGGGCTCGGGGGGGAGTAGCTGATATACCACAAACAGACACACCAATCACCTTGAGACACGTGTGCTTACAGAACTGATAAACTCGGTCATACAGAGCAGTCACAGCCTTCAGGGCATTCTCATACACATATCCTACAGAACTGATAAACTCGGTCATATAGAGCAGGCGCGGCCTCCACTGCGTTCCTATATGCATATCCTCCAGACCTTATGCTTTGGGCAATATTCACTCAGTATTCTGTATGGTTCCGACCTTATGGTTTCCTTAACAACTGCCAAGCAGGGAATAAGGAAACAGCCTTCAACACGGAAACAGTCTTCATCAAGGAAACTACTATCTATGATTATCTCTATCTACGATTCAATATTCCACAAGGTTACTGCAATCTCCGATGATCAAATCCCTATATTCACGGCTCCGAATCCTAATCAACTTAGGAAAGCCACAGTCTATAAATTAAACCCTACAGGTACACTTTATTTTTCATGCTCATTCTTTGGCTTTCAATACAGTCTTTCAATTCAGTTTACTTACTTAAGCATCGGAGCGGTTACCGCCGGAGCCAATTCCGGTGGTCCTCTGATCCCCTTTTTGAGTGTTATACAGGTCTTGGGGCCCAGATTTATTACAAGCCGAAAAGTGCAGCATCAAGAAGTGATAGGGGTAAAGAATTTAATAATGAAGATATAAAAAAATATTGTGATAAATGCGAAATTGGTTACAATTTCTCAGCTCCTAGAACACCTCAACAAAATGGATTAGTTGAAAAGAAAAATAGATCACTTCAATAAATGGCTAGAACTACACTTAACGAACATAACCTACCTAAATGCTTTTGGGCTGAAGCAGTAAATACTACTTGCTATGTGATAAATAGAGTGATTATAAGACCAAAGCTTAAAAAAACTCCCTATGAAATTTGGAATACCAAAAAGCCAATCATTCGCTACTTTCATGTATTTGGATGTAAGTGCTATGTCCTAAATGACAAAGAAAACATAGAAAAGTCTGATGCTAAATCCAATTAAGGAATCTTCCTAGGATACTCAAACATAAGTAAAGCATATAGAATCTTTAATAAAAGAACTCTAACCGTATAAGAATCCATACATGTTATGTTTGATGAATCTTATCCTAACACTTCAAAGAAGAATGGAGATGATGATGATGTACAAAATGATTCAAATACACATAAATCACTTCAAGACAATAATAAAAATCATCAATATCTTGAAGATGGAAAAGAAGAAAAAGAAGATGACACAAAAATTAAAATGGTAACTCAAGATGTTGGATTAGATCCTTCCAAAGAATTGAAGTTTGTCAAAGATCACCTTAAAGACCAAATCATTGGTGAACCAACTCAAAGAGTTACTATTAGAGCATCATTGAGAAATGTATGCAACAATCTAGCATTTCTATCTCAAATTAAACCTAAAAAAAATTCAAGAAGTTGAAAATGATGAATCTTGGATATTAGCGATGCAAGAAGAATTAAATCAATTCGAAAGAAACAACGTTTGGAAATTTGTTTCTAGACCTAAAGAACAAAGTGAAATTGGAACTAAATAGGTCTTTAAAAACAAGAAAGATGAAGAAGAGAACATAACTACAAACAAAGTTAGATTAGTATCCCAAGGATACAACCAAGAAGAGGGCAATGATTATGAAGAAACTTTTGCTCTGGTTGCTAGATTAGAAGCCATAAGAATGCTACTTGCCTTTGCATGCTATAAAAGGTTTAAGCTCTACCAAATAGATGTAAAGAGTGCATTCTTGAATGGATTCATTTTCGAGAAAGTATATGTTGAACAATCTTCCAGATTTGAAAACCATGAAAAGTCAAACCATTTATATAAACTAGTTCAAGCTCTATGGTTTAAAGCAAGCTCCTAGAGCTTGGTATGAAAGACTTAGTGGCTTTCTTACTAAAAATGAATTCACTAGAAGAAAAATAGATAACACTTTATTTATTAAAACAAAATGGGAAGAAATGCTCATTGTGCAAATATATGTAGATGACATTATATTTAGCTCAAAAAATGAAAATCTATGCAAGGACTTTGCCAAGTGCATGCAAGATGCATTTGAAATGAGCATGATTGGATAAGTAAGTTTCTTCTTAGGACTACAAATAAAACAATCTAAATAAGGAAGATTCATCAATCAATCTAAGTATGTCAAAGAAATACTTAAAGATTTGGAATGGAAGAAATAAAGCCCTTAAGTACTCTCATGAGTGCTGCTACCAAACTTAAGAAAAATGATAAAGAGAATGATGTTGATTTTAAAAAATATAGGGGAATGATTGGAAGTCTCTTATATCTAATGACAAGTAGACCAAACATTATGTTTAGTGTATACTTGTGCGTAATATTTCAATCTTGTCCTAAGAAATCACACCTAAGAGCCATAAAAAGAATCTTTAGATACCTCCTAGGAATAGTTAATATAAGGCTATTCTATCCTAGAAACACCTCTTTTGATTTATTAAGCTATTCAGACGTTAATTTTTCCAGTTGCGGGATTGATAGAAAAAACACAAGCGGAACTTGTCATTTTCTAGGAAATTTCCTCCTATCTTGGTTTAGCAAAAAGCAAAATTCAGTAGCTTTATCCACGGTCGAAGTAGAATATGTGTCAGCCAAAAGTTGTTGTGCTCAAACTTTATACATGAAGCAACAACTTCAAGGCTTTAAGCTTAACTATGATCTAATACCAATTAAGTGTGATAACACTAGTGCAATTAACATAAGTAAAAATCCAATGCAACACTCTAGAACTAAACACACATAAATTAGACATCATTTTCTTATAAATCATGTGCAAAATGGTGATGTAATCATTGAATTCATTGATACAAATCATCAATTAGTGAATATATTCACCAAACCACTTCAAGATGAGAGATTTTGCTTTATTAAAAGAGAATTAGGAATGATTGACCCAAAAGATTTGAGTAACTAAGTGATAAAAATTTACTTCTGCTCAAATCAATCAACGATCTTCATAGACTAGTCGACTGATACTAGAAAACAGTCGACCATGAGGTCCACTGAAGCTTTAAGGCCAAATGAGCAAATGGAAGTTGGTTAAACCAGTCGACTGATTATTAAACTAGTTGACTGAATGGGAAATCCAATCAACTGATCAAGGTCTTTAGAAAGAAAGTATTAGGCAGTTAATTAACACAGTCAACCGTCCCAAAACTAGGACACAACCATTGATCAAATCTGTAAATACTGAGCAATTTTCAAAACATTTCAAACTCGCGCTCTTGAGACTCTTCGACTTCTCTCTCTCTCTCAAACCTCTCAAAACCATCCAAGTTCTTCTCCAAACTTCTCAATCTCACTTCCAAGGCTCCCAAAACCAAAAACCCAACTTCCAAATTCCTAGAAAAATTCCCTACAGAGGATTCCAACGCCGAACACTAAACAAAATCTTTCCACGATAACCAAATCTTCCTCAACATCGATATTGTTCAAAAATTCAACAACGACATCAAGCATCGACATGTAGAGTGCGGTGAAACCATCAACACCCCTTTCTTCAACTCCGAATCCATTCTCGTAAGTGCTCACTTTGATTACCTTGGTTGGACCAAGTCTCTTTCTTGCTCCAATAGTAAATACACCTGACTCGTCCAACTCTTCTATACCCATTTGGAGATGCCCAAAGGTCTCAATGCGTCCTCATGGGTTCTTGATCATCCTATCTCTCTCAAACCCAAAACTATCTTTGAAATCTTCAATATCCCTCAAGGGAATTTCCAAGACTTCACTACCAATACTTGGGTAGTAGCGTGATGGATTTCATTCTCTCACGGCCATACAACAAATGTGTGGTAACCCTAACATCACTGAGGCTTTTAAACCCAAAGCCTCCCAACTCACCTTCAAATCCCGTCTCATCCACCACATCATAACCTATAACATCCTTCCACATGCTGGTGGACGAGACTTTGCCTCGTACATGGACGTGTTCCTCATATGGTATGTCCTTAATCACAAAAAGGTCAACCTCTCTCATATTATCAATCATCACATGAATGATTGCCTAAAAAAGAAACGAGGCATCCTCTTCTTTGGCAACCATCTCACCACCCTTTCAAACACTACGACATTGACCTTGGTTGCGAAACTGATTTTTACACCCACATCCACATGGACATTTATTCCAAAGGAACTTTGAATTCCATGGGATACAAGTCCAATGACCAAGGATGGGTCCCCAAATCTGCTCCTACACCCAAGAAAACCCAAAAAACTCTTTCTTCCATTCATCCTACCAGATAGACCACCTTACTTCCTCCTCCTTCTCCTCCCCCCCCCCCTTTTGGTCTCAAGCATAGACTCTTCTTCCATCTTCACCTTCCTTAGGGAAATGGATGCCAACCTTCAAACTCAAATTCTGACTATTGAATCCACTCTCTCTAAGAATCTATCGAACATTACTGAACGGATATAGACTATAGAGACCGACATCCACATCTTGAAGATCCGAGCAGACTCTCTCTATGACCACAATGAGAGAAAGCCCGGAGAGACCAAGCTGGAGGTGCACGAGGTCAAAGACACTCTTCAACAAATCCTCAAGCATAGGCCCCCTCCCAAACATTCATGAGTCATATTTTTTAAGATGACAAAGGGGGAGAAGATAAGCGAAATAGGAAGAAAACATAAAATAAATAGAAGAAGAAAATAGAAAAGAAGTATATGATTTTTTTGTGTTTTGATTCAAAATTCGTCTTGTAATTTTTTTTTTTTTACTTGTAATTCATGTTTATCATACATCTATAGAGAATCATCTTTTTTTATATCTTTTTTATGTGTTATGTGCAATTTTTTTATTAATAATGATATTCAAATGCACAAACAAATCATGAAAGTTGATATAAGTCTCTAACCCTAAATTGAAAAACTTCATATTGATAGGAGGATATAGAAAAAGATGCCAAATTAAAATGATCTATTTACTTATGGCATGTATTCAAACTTACAAACTGATAGGGAGAGCTTATATGCAATAGTTTTTACTCTCTATCATTTTTTCTATTTATTCACTATTTGCAAAAGACATTGTTTTGTCGTCATCAAAAAGGGAGAAATTGTTAGCCCTAAAGGTTTTCAAACAAGAGCATCTCAGTAATTTTGATTATCACAAAACATTATCCAATATACTAATGTTTTATCCAAATGACAATGCAAATAGGTCATCTAGGTCAAAGAAAATTGTTGACCAAGTAAATGATAAAAGTCCATCAAACTAAAAGATTTCACTCAAGAATATGCTCCAAAGCAAAGATCAAAACAAGTGGAATGCTCTCATGTAGATTCAAGCAACTCGACACACTCAAGCCCAAGGATTTAAGATAAGTCAAGTGAAGACTTTCATTTTTCTTATATTGGATTTTAGATTTTGAGTGACGTACGATTAGATTGATCATTGGTCGTAAGTTCTTACTATTTAAAATGATCATCTAAGAACTAATCTCAAATGATTTTTCAATACAAAACATTTCCATACCTTAAGTTTTGAAAGATCAAAAGGTTTTGATAAAATTACACTAAGAAAAAAAAATAACCTAGAAGACACTCACTGTTTAAACTAGTCAACTAGTTCATGGAACTAGTCAACTGATTCTTAATGGCTTGTTTTCACATTGATCAAACAGATCGACTGATCCATTGAACCAGTCAACTGAGTGATGTTGTACAAAATAGCCTAAAAACTTACTATCCAAATCAGTCGATCTATAAAGATATTCATTCAATTATCTTTTAAGGAAAAATTCTATACAAAAAAACCTAGTCGACAAATTCATAGAACTAGTCAATTGAGTAAACTTTCAGGTATTGCCTAAACATAATGACCAAATCAATTGACCTAAAGGAAATATCAGTCGACCATTTTTTCAAAGGCAAAACAGTGTACTAATAGAACCAGTCGACTTATCCATAGTACCAGTTAACTGATTATTCTTAATCAAATGAACCTCAAACCCCCCAGACAAATCAGTTGACTTAATCAGTCTACTAGTCCTCATTATAGTCGACTGGTTGATGATTCTGTCGATTTGGCAATCGCAAATTCAAATTTTAGACAGACAAAAATAGGGGAAACGACTCTTTTTGAAAAGCAATAGACATATTCTTTAAAGGGCTATAAATAGAGGTTCTCTAGCGTTTTCTAAGTCATCTCTTACAAGCTTACACTTTCACATCTCTGTTATTGACTTTAAATCTAACATCCTCCAAATCTAAATCTAAAAGTTATACTCACCTTAAATACTCGGAGTTTACACCTGATCTATCTATATTGAGTGAACATCTTATTACACTAAAACTACTCTAGAAAAAAGTGTTATTTATTAAACCTTTTTGTATCATCTCATTCCGGAGAACGTTATGTGTAGGCGCTACCTAGTGAGGCAAAAGGGTATATTTTGCTAGGATAAGAGAGTTGTGATTTTCGCATTGTAAAGGTTTGGTCTCCACTTGCAAAGAGGTCATAATAGTGGAAAAACTCAAATGGGGATACTTGAGTCGAGGACGTAAGAAGTTTTTTGAACCTCGTAAAATTGTTGGGTTTACTCTCTTTCTCTATTGTTTATTTATTATGCATTTATAGCTTTCATTTTTAAAGTTTCAAAAAGAACCCAATATTTACAATATGCCCTATTCACCCCCCCTCTAGGTTAAATATCTGGGCAATAGCCGAAACTCTTTAGTTGTGATGACATTGAATATGGTGTTCAACGCCTTGGTATTGTACCCACTAACTCTCAATTCTGTTTCATCCCAAGTAGTAGTAGGTTTTAAGGTTGTGGTTGACTTATCAACAAATGTGGTGACAAGGTGTTTCCAACCACTCTCAACTACCAAACGCACTCATCTATAGACATAAGAAACACCTTCATCTAAGATTTTCAATAAACATAGTTGGAACCGTCAAAAAGTGTAGTTCGAGTAATGAAACCGCCTTCATGAAAACTATCCATCTAGACAAAAATTAGGATCAATCTAACACCAAAGATTTTTGCTCTAATACCACTTTGAGGGGCCTTATGTGTACATCTAAATGTATGGAATAGACCTAGAGGGGGTGAATAGGTCTATATAGGAAATAAAAATTATGTTTCGAAATTTTAACTTACTTTCAAGGAATAAGGTTATCACTTCAATTATGTGTGTATTACATTGATGTGTGTGCAATCAAATACGGTGGCGTGCAATAATATGCTATAGAAATAATAATAAAAGCAACAGTAAAGATAGAAAGAGAGAGACGGCACATCAAATTTGTTGACAAGGAAACCACCATAGATCATCTGAATCTACTTTGGAAAACCCTTAGGGCACAAACTCAGATACACGCAATCCACTATATGAGATTTGGCTATTATAGACTATATAGACACACAGACTTAGTTCCTCAAGCCTTATTCACAATCTAAATCTCTTATAACACGAGTCCCCGAGCACTCTTGAAGTGGTTTACCTCTTCTAATTTACGAACGGCACTCCTCAATCACAATTGCAAACTCCATACAACCTCAAACTTTACTGATGACACAATGCTTGAACTCCACAAGCTTGTACTCCTTCAATTTTGTAGAAGACAATGTTCAAGTTTTTATACAATAAGTTTGATCTATTTATGCATAATGAACATGGAGAAAACATTTTAGAAAAGTTCAAAAACTTTCTTTGTAGCAGCCAAAAATTTTCCCAAGAATTAGAGATCAAACTCTTATATAGAGTAGGTTTTACAAACCAAAATGTGTTGTTCAAATCGGAATAGGAAATTCATATGTGCGATGTTCGTTTGAACAAACTTGGATCTCTTTCGAACGAATGATCAAACAAAGTCAAACAAACGCTCCCTGAAAATTTTAATCAAATAAATGATCAAATCTAAAATAGTCATTTGAACAAATAATCAAACGAATTCAAACAAAACCCTTACAAAAATTTCGTTCGAACGAAACCAAAGTTCGTTCAAACAAACCTAGTCACAATGAGACAATTTGACTTAATTGAAATATAAATAACCCAACTAAAGTTTGAAAACCCTTTTAATGCAATGGAGCATCTGTGTAAACCAAACCTAATGTATCCAAACCATTACTTTTGCTTATCATTGCGAACACTATACTTGACAAGTCTAATCATGATGTTTGGTAGCTTAAGTGATCATAAGACTTGAAAACACTACTCACAATGATTTGGACACATTACAACTCAATATAGTTGTCAACACGGATTAACAAACACAACTTTGACTAAAAGTCCCAATACTCATTAAAGACTAATGAATACAAACATTGTTTCGGAAACAAAATTGCAACTACAAAGTCTCACATACATGTAGCGACAGACCCCAGAATATGGATTATATAAGACACCAAGGACGTAGCAATTAGTAGGCTAGGCCGGGCTCTAGCCCACCCCAAATTTTATAAAATATTTTTTATACATATAAAATTTTGACATTTTTTAAATTAATCCACCCTAAAGTTTTAACCTAACCTAAATTTTACATATTATTTTTCTCATTTATCACCCAAAATTTTAAATCACCCACACATTTTTACCCAACCCATTTTTTACCCATCATGTATCTCATTTTCACCCCAAAATTTCGACTAAAATTTTTTTAACCCTCTTCTGATTTTTTTCTTGGTTCTGCCCTTGATAGACACATTCCAAGGGTCCGTCACTTAATGCAGAAACGTAGTTGTACAAGTTCTGCATGTGCAATCTTGCGGTCACCGTAATTTATCAGCATTACCATAAACAAAAGCAACAGAACCTGTTATGCACACTTCAAAGCATTTTAAGAAACTTGGACAACAGTAACTCATCGGCCAGTGTACATTTACTTGGTTGTACTCGCAAACAAAATTCCTTTGAGCCAATCTACATAGCACAAGCAGCATAATCCTAATACAACAACAGACCAAAAAATGTTCAAGCTTTCTTTGAAATTTCAGGTTACATGGGAGTTTTACATTTTCGGGTGTCTTGAAAAAAAAAGAGACTAAAGAAATTTGCATTGCAATAACTTACAGACAATCAAAAATCACATTGCAAACATTATTAACCGGACTAACATCAGCAAACTATCCACATGCCCAATGTTCCAACGCCCAGCTTACAACCTAAAACCGTAATCTGCTGTCAAAACTAGTGTTGCCATCATGATCATCATTATCACTATCAATGTCAGTATCATAGTGTACACCACCTTCATCACCATTAATGTCTGATCCATCATCACTGTCCTCCACATCAGAAATTGCATGAAGTGTAGTGTATGAGTTCCAATCAGGAGGGAATGTCCTCTGCAGGGCTTCTGTGATCTCCCCACCTGTCCTCTCAATCTTGCGCAAACACTTGGACCAGTGAACTGCAGTCCCCATATCAACAGTCAACCCAGATTGTAACATCTCTCCACAGATAAACAGAATTCCTGAGTAAATGTATTCTTCGGCAATGGTAGCCCTTGAGAGCAATGATGTCATCAAACAATGGTATACTGCTTTGTCTGGGATCAACCCAGCCAGCTTCATCTCTTCAAAGCATCTCAAGGCCTTCTCTGGAAGAGACGCGCGTGACCACCCATGTATTAGTGTTGTATAGGTTTTGACATTCGGCTTCACTCCAGCAGCTTCCATTTCTTCAATTGTTTTTGTCGCCCTCTGTGACCAAATTAAATTCGCATGGAAATTAAATCATTTAATTCCTTAAATCACATAATATCTATGCAGTATGAAAATGAATTTTGACAGGTGATGTGGAGCCAGCTACGATAAGTCGATAACTAAGAGTTTTACCCAGTTAGTACCATTTATGCAGGGTGCTAGAAGGGGTAAACCAGGGACACACATACTTGGCATTATTTTTGTACAAAGTATCTGCTGTCAAACTCGAACGCTCATTCTCATGCTTAATAACCCGAGCATTTTATCATTGCACTAGGCAACGATAACTAAGATAATGTTAAAAATAAAAATAGACATGATATCTATTACTGAGGCATGAGTAAGACAAAATGTAAATGAAATTATTTCCTTTTCTATAGCATTAGCATTTCAAGCCACCGAACCATCTTTTAGAATCCCATCATTATAATTGTGGACTCAAGAAAAAGGGAGTCACCACATAACCATAGAAGATATGCTAGAAACTAATTCTAGAATATATTAATTGCAATTAGGAATCAAAATTAAATATAAACGAATGATGTCTTCTTGAATGCCAATGAAATTCCAATGTGATCTTAGCTTAGGTACACGTTGGAGGAACATTAAAGGGCTGTTTCCTTCTAAATGCAAGGAAACCAAAATGTGACGATTCCATTAACAAAACAAAATGCTAATAATCTCTCAAGTGAAATACTCTGTCAATGATGTAACTGAAAAAAAAATCATTAAAAAAAAGCATTGAAGGCGTACCAGCATGTCTCCAGCTTTGCAGCAAGCATTTACGAAAGATGTGTAAGTATGGATATCTGGTTGAACCCCTTCTTGTTTCATTTGTTGCATAAGGTCAGCAGCCTCCCACACATCACCTCTTCGAGCCCATCTATGTGGGAAAAAAATCTTAAAAATCAAATATTGAAATATACATGGATAGGAACAAGAAGTAGCAACAACATAAAAGAAAGAGAAGGAAATTAAAAGTACAAAGTACAAAAATTTGGAAATAAAAGTTTCTATCCAATTATCTTATATCCTTTTTACAAAATACAGTGAAATTTTATACCATGTTAAGACAATAAAAATCCATACCCATCTATTAATATGTTGTAGACGAAGGTGTTTCTCGGAATATTTTGAGCACTCATTTCTTTTGTTACTGCCAAAGCACTCTGCATTCTGCCAGGACTTGCAACATGCCTTGAGTAACGCTTCATATGTATACACATCAAGCTCCAGCCCCTCATTTTTCACTTTATTAAAATACTCAAAAGCTTTTCCAGTATCACCCAGTGATGCATAACCATGCATGATGGTCGTATATGTATGCTCATTAGGACTAGTGCCTGCCAACAACATCTCATCTACTATTTCAATAGCCTTTTCCATCTGCCAGAAAAACAAGATGAATTAAATTCCTTTTTCTATTCAAAAAAGAAGAAAAAAAAGGATAACTAGAATACTGAAAACACAAGACATAATGCCCATAACCCTAGGCTTTGGCCAAAAGGGCTGACTAACTCAACTCTGCATTATAGGAAACTGAATATTATATTGGATAAGTTTTTCCATTTCTTGATTTAAGCATACAAAACAATGTAAACTAAAAATACAAAAGAAAAATAATATTAATAGCAACAGCAACAACAAATAATTAAACATGCATGTGCCTAGTTGACTACTCCAGCTATGCCACCAGAGGACTTAGCTTCCACAGGAACAGCACAGAGAAGATGAAAGAAACTTGCTCCG
Organism: Nyssa sinensis; assembly: GCA_008638375.1. Taxonomy (NCBI): domain Eukaryota; kingdom Viridiplantae; phylum Streptophyta; class Magnoliopsida; order Cornales; family Nyssaceae; genus Nyssa; species Nyssa sinensis. The sequence goes on along the minus strand of CM018041.1, from coordinate 21,243,684 downwards.
CAATGTTATCCATCACCAACAACCACCCCACCCCCCCAAGTTTTTTTTTTTTTTGCTGGGTGGGGCGGGGTAGCAGGGGAATAGTTAGGACCAAGGATGTGAAAAAATGGAAGTCTAACATAAACCTGTGATCATGTGGCAAAAGTGATTACAACAAGTAACCTCAAAGTTATCTATACTATATATAAAAGTGTTTTCTCAAATCATGTTTTACATTTATTTGAAAAAAATACTCATATTTTAAACTTATTTTACAAAGCTACCCTTGTATCATAATTTTTTTCCAATTTGGTAATAAATTTTTTTTTCAAACGTTTCATAACCCTTTAAGAAAATTCTCGCCAGATTCTTCCCTCTTCCCCTGGACCAGCATCACCATCTTCTCTCTTCTCAATGAAAGTATCCTTAATTTGCTCGATAGCTAGATTGACTGTTCTGAAAACCAAGCTAGGTGTTTTCTCAAATCATGTTTTACATTTATTTGACAAAAATGCCCATGTTTTAAACTTATTTTACAAACCTACCCCTCTATCATAATTTATTTTCCAATTTGGTAATCATTTATTTTCCAAACGTTTCATAACCCCTTAAGACAATTCTCGCCAGATTGTTCCTCTCCCCCTGGACCAACATCACCAGATTCTCTCTTCTCAATGAAAGCATCATCAATTTGCTCAGCAGCTCGATTGATAGTTCTGAAAACTAATGAAGAATGCAATCAAAACGAAGACGATGACAATCAAAGAGGTAGGACGGGTTTTGTCGCGAAGCAGATTTTCCAGTAAGTGGAGACAGAGAGGCATCTTCTTTGCCGCATTAGTGGTTGGATCATTCATTTAAGGAGGGGAATTACAGTACTTCACTGGTGCAGAGGATCGAAGAGCTATTTTGGGATTTGTCACGAAGCAGTTTTTTCAAGTGAGGGGAGGCGGAGAGGCGTCTTCTTTGCTGTGTCAGTGGTTGGATTATTCACTTAAGGAGGAGAATTACGGTGGTTGGATCGTTTTCTTAAGCAGGGTAATTTTGGTGCTCCACCAGTGCAGAGGATTGAAGACATAGGTCGAGTTTTGTCACAAAGAAGTTTTTTTTCAGTGACTAGAGGCAGAGGGGTGTCTTCTTCGCTGCACGTAGTTGGAATTTTGGTGCTCTACTGGTGTAGAGGATCGAAGAGATAGGTCAAGTTTTGTCACAAAGAAGTTTTTTTCCAGTGACTAGAGGCAGAGGGGTGTCTGCTTCGCTGCACGTAGTTGGAATTTCGGTGCTCTACTGGTGTAGAGGATCGAAGAGATAGGACGGGTTGTGTCACAAAGAAGTTTTTTTGAGTGACTGGAGGCGGAGGGATGTTTTCTTCGCTGCATGTGGTTGGATCGTTCGTTTAAGAAGGCGAATTACGGTGCTCTGCTGGAGTAGAGGATTGTGCTACAACAACAACGACAATAGGGGAGTAAGAGTCAGAGGGGACTGAGGTCTCGGAGCTCGCAATATTGGGGTATTACATTTTATCGGAGAACAGGGTGATGGGAATCACATATTTGGTTAGTAACCGTGCAATTTGTTGTCATATTTTGATTTTTTAATGATTTTGATTACATTCTTTATATTTTATGTATAATTGGTAGATAATTTTGTTAACAGAGTTTGATCATGTTATATGACCTCCTTTTGTGAATTTGTATGTTTGATTTATGTAGGGAGACTTGACACTATGCATACTGTAGCAAGGTAAAAACTTTTATGGGATGAAATTTTTTAAAATTAGCATTATTATTATGTGATGAAGAATCTTACTGAATTTTGGTTATTTTTATTTTTAATTTCAGGACATATGATCAAGCTACAATAAAGTATCATAGGGTTGATGCTGATACCAATTTCAATATCAGTGACTATAAGGAATATCTTAAGCAATTGCATTGGAGTAGACATTACTAATTGAATTCATAGCTTGGTTACATAAGAATTTAAGAAACTCTTTTTCATATTATTTTTTTCTCAGTTGTTCTAAAAATGAGGAACTTGCAAAGGAAGAATTTGTGTGTATCCTCCGTTGCCAAAGCACCAGATTCTCAAGAGATTGGAGTTCACGTTCAGACATGTTATTTAAGCCTCAGGTAAACATCCATGCCCTGCATTTTAGTTCTTTGTCAACTGCTCAAACTTCCTGATTTTGAAATAAGGAGTCCATTAGTCATTACCCCTTCGTATACCCTGCCAGTTATAGCTTTCCATGTATACAGCCTTGTTGGTGGAAATAGTTTTCATAGGAACTATTTTTTCTTTTTAGTATAAAAATAGTCCACTAGATTAAGCTTCTAACAACATCATCACATACATGCTCTGAATTAGGTGGAGATATTTAGCATCTTTGATTTTTCCTTTTTTTTTTGTTTAAAAGATTTTGTAAACAAATAAATAGAATTATTTTTCACATAGGGAGCTCAGAATTGTTGTGTTACATACTCTCTGCAACCCCGTTTACTCACTAATATATAGGAAGTGTTTTATATTCCATTCCCATGACAAAGAACTAGGAGATGTAAATGTTCTCAACCGAGTTTTAGGGAATAGTAATATGAATTTTGCTTCTTGAGCGATTATAGATGAAAAACATTCAAATGGAGGATCGATATTTTGAGTAGGGCATTTGACAAACATTGATGTCAAATAGTGCCACTTAGGATACCAGAATGGAAGGGGCGTATTTTTTCAAATTAATAGGAAATTGCCTCTATAGAATTTGGCAATGCACACATGTTGCAGGACTGGGACAAGGTACATAAGTGGTAAAATCCCATCAAGAAGCATCGGCTGGGTGGTTAGATAATGGTAGGATAACATTCATTATCCATCAACAACCATATGCTCTAAAAGCTTAAGCTATTAGAGAACGGACCAACAATGTATATCAAGCTCTCAATACTCCCCCTCATGTGTGATCCCGAACTTGCACATGGAAAGACGCAAACTACACACAAACATGAATCAAAACAAAGTGCAATTTTGCACAAACAAACTAAACAGGGAATAAATGCAAATGAAGAGACTTGAACCCAAGACCTCTCATAACCAAGGCTCTAAAGTTGCTCTAAAAGCTTAAGTTATTGGATAATGGACCAATAATGTGTATCAAGCTGTCAACAAAATAGGCATTAAATGCATTCTCTTTAGACCAATCTCTTAACATTTTGAATATTTGTTGTTTTTTTCTTCAATGTTAACTTTTTTTAATTCATTTGTCCTATATTTTTGAGGTTGAATATTCAAGTTATTTAGTTGTCTTAGTTAATTTATATATCACGTGTTTGCTAATTTTTGTCAGTAAGCGGATTTTGTTATTTCTGTTTAGTCATACACGTGATTAATGGAAAATTATCCACATCCTCTATTAATCAGCAACCTCTCTTAGATAATAATGTACCTTTTATCTACCATGAAATTTATGGGAGTTAAAGCACAACAGGAAATATAATTGCTTGGACAGATTGAAGGCGCTACACAATTTTGTATGCATCACGTCTGCTCTCCAAAGTGTGAAATGATTTCATGTTATGGAGCTAAAATGAATACAAAACCCTCTTATAATTAATAGACATGGGAGATTAAAAATTTATTGGCTATTAGAATTATTAGTTATTAAGTTTTCTCACACTTTCATTAACCACTAAGTGATTCTTATGCGTTAATTATTTTTGGTACAAAAGTAAAACTTTATATGCAACTTTTCATTGACATTTTAAATTTTATTTTTTTATAAAAATACTTGTAATACTCGACTTAATACATTAAAAATTCTTAATGTTCTTTTCAAGGAAAATATTTGTTTCATGTTGTCATAATAATGTTGTCACTTACAATACTTTTGACTTCAATTATGTTGAATTAATAAATATAATTATCAAGACATGTCATAAATGAGATATTTATAAGTGTGTGTGTGTGTGTATATATATATATATATATATATATATATAACTATTTTATTTTTTTAATAATTTATATTATAAAGAATTTTTTTAAAAAATATACTAATTATTAGGTAATAGAATTATTAATTATCTACCATAGAATCAAGTTGGCTCCTTAAAAAATTATTAATTATTAAAGATTATTAACTTATTGAATATTAATTATAAGGGGGTCACTGTACATCACATGGTACTATGAATCCATTAACCGCCAAAGAACAAGACCAACAATGTTACTATTCTTACAATTAAGCTATTCTAGAATACTTATATATTCATATTTCATATACTTTTTAAAATTATATATATACCCTGGATTGAAACTTATTGTTTTTGATTGAGAAAACCTTTGGTGGTTGCTCAAGTGTTCATCTGGATGCTTTTAAGCCAATGGGCAATATGTGAATTTTGTTTAATCTTACAATACGCTGCCAATGAATTACTATATTTATGGGGATTGGGTACTTCTCATCTAGTTCTAATAAAAGAAGTTTGGTCCTTTATCAGTTATCCAAGAGAAAAATGGATACTCATGCACACGCACACAGAAAGAAACTGATTGCACCACTATATTATTACTTAAAAGGTTTTAGAATTTTCTTTAATATAATCCTTTTAGAATTGGCATGTGTCATAAAGGATAGGCACATGTGGCTGGAAACATGCTGATATTCTGTGCCTTGTAAAAAAGGGTTACCAAGGGAGGTAGCAGACACCTAAGCCTCCCCCTTTGACAGCTCTAGTCCAGATGCAAAACTAGGTTTTGGGTGTTCCACATTTATTTTATTAAGCACAATTTACCTGGCGCTTTTCAACAAGGCCGAGAATCAGAGCATTGAAAGTGTGCACAGTTGGAATGCATCCACTCCTCCTCATCATATCAAAAACCTCTAGGGCTCTTCTCATTTCTCCAGCTCTGGCAAAACCATGAATTATGGGCATAAACGTCCGTGTGGTAGGCCTATGTTTCTGTCTTCGCATTTCCTCAACAGTACGGATAGCACGATCCATGTTACCCATGCCACAGAATGCTCTGATGATGTTATTGTAGAGCACAACATCTGGCTTTAAACCCTCTATCACTACTTCTTCAAATATTGCAAATGCATTTGCCCAATCTTTTAATTTTATGAATCCATTAATCAACATGGAATAGGTCTTCATGTTATGTTTTATGCCAGCCAATTTCATCATTTTGCTGACCTCCAAGGCTTTGGAAACTTTTCCCATCTGAAAGAGTGAAACGTACAATTGGCAAATTAATGTTTATGTATCACGATTGTAGGTTAGAGCATGGTCATGCAATAACAATACATACATTCAGAAGAAAAATAGACCGGAATAATATATTGCATGACAATCCAAGTAACCAGTTCGCAAATTGTTAAAATTCTAGGACTTCTAGATGTTGAGACTTGAAATGGCAACGACTAGAAATAAATTGTATGGGCCCTGTCACATATTCCACGTGTTTATATCTGCATAAATGATCCTGAAAAACAACCCATCAAAGGGGTGATGGGTTCATGGTCCAACAGGTTCTAGGTCAACCAATTGGTTAATGATGTAATCATGGCATCAGAATTTATTAATAACCAACATAAGCTACACCATTATATAACTCAACCGCTTTTTGTGTCTAATATTTTCTAAATTTAACTCCACTTTTTCTCAGGCAAAGATAATAGAATGATCTCAAAGAAATGAAGTTGTACTGCATCATAAACTACTCCTAGCCAATAAATTCTCTAGAAAGAGGTAAGGACTCATGTCCCACTTCTCTAGCAATACAAAAAAAAAAAAAAAAAAAACCCATAAGTTTTTACCCAAACATAGTTCTACAAAGAAATACATAATACAAATAATCCAGCCAAATCCATATTCTAGAAGGAAAAGGGGAAAAAAAAAAAAAGGGTCCACTACTCGGTGTTGGTCCTGCCAATACAGGGTGCTGGGAGAGGTAAACTAAATACAGGCCCAACCTATAGTGAATTTGAACCTACATTCTCATACTTGAAAACCGAGCTTCGACCATTGCTCCAAGTAATGGCCTGAGCTTTAACATATTTGTAAAAGAGATTTACACCCAAAAAAACTGTCCAAAGAGATTTATTATAGCTAAGGGGAAAAAGAACCTCCAGATGAAGAAATTGATGTGCAACTAAAAAGAGAGACTAAAAAAATGCTCCGGGAGAGTTCCAACACACAGAGAGAGAGAGAGAGAGAGAGAGAGAGAGGGAGGGAGGGATGATAAGAATCTTCAAGCTTGGAATGAACTGAGGAACTAGACAGCTATAAGTGAATTTTCAAGAGAAGTTGCAATTAGTCGCTGAATGAAAAGCCCCAGAAGAAACCCCCAAAAGGGAGCTTGCAAAATACTTAGAAATGGTAAAAAACCATAATTAGCACCCAATTTAGAGAAAGTGTGTTAAGGAACTGAAAAGATGATGTTCATATTATACATTTTTAACCATAAGCAACTACGATAATTTTGTAACCCACCAATTGGTCCAGACAGTTCAGTGTTTAACCACCAGGTTCAAATAAATTTAACAACAACGATTTTATGGGCCAATCTGGGGCAGGAAAAACACTACCTGACAGTTGTGGGACTTGTGGCACTCCAATGTGCTGCTCCAATCTGGTTTTTAAACTGATTGGTCTATCGATATGTATGTTACATGTAACAGAATAAAAAAGATAACTTGACACAGGTCACAGTCCAAAAGTTTCAAAATCAAGTGCAAAGGCCAAATGACAACTTTAGTTCCTGATGAGCCAGTGTCCAAGCACAAAATAGAGCAGCCCACTAGTAACTTGAGACAAATAATTCCATCAGTGGGACAACCATATCAAGAAACACCTTGGTGTCCCAAGTTCATGGACTTGTTGAAATATTACTTGGGAAAAATATAATCCATGTCATTGGATTGTACAAGATTATAAACATTCAAGCGTGCATTTCAGCAAGCAAGCGACCTAGGAAACGGTGTGCAAAAATTAAGAAAGAAATGAACTGTCACATCCAATTGATTAACAATCAGAATAAATGGAAAATATTTTATTTACCTTGGCGTAAAGATTAATAAGACATCCATAAGTGATTACTGAAGGTGTAAAGCCACATTCCTAAAACAAAAATCATATGTCAGTATGTTGGGTCGGACATAACATTAATAATAGTAATGATATTACTAATTTATTTCTTACTAGCAAACCTTAAAAAATTGACATTGATTTAAAGCATTGGCAGGCTTATGACTTCAGGGTGTCAAAGCAGGTCTCTCTGGAAAAACATTCATGAAAAACATTGGATGCTCAAATCCTTAAAGGAAGCAAAAATGCACACCACACATCAGGAGGCTAACCTCGGGTCTAAGACATGTATATTGTTCAATTTCACCATAGCATTAAGAATTTTATTTCACACTTATATTTTAGAAAAATATCACTTGAATTTTGTAATCCTCTCTCAATTTCTATGTCAGATTAACTCCCATGTTGGAAATGAAAAGGCTCAAGCTCCTAATCAATGAACTGATATAACTGTTACTTACAATATCATGTAATGATCAAACATCATTTGTTTCTTTGGCATGTGTATAACAGGGAAAAAAGAAAAGGGAAAAGACTTCCCCAGTCAATATCTATTACCAGTTGCATTCCTTTTACCTTGATATAATTTGACTGATAGAAATGTTAAAAAAATAAATACAAATAAAATTTAAAAAATAAATAAATAATATGGTCATATTGTTCAAAAGGATTTTGATGTCTCACAACTTTGGCAGTTAAAACCGTGAGATTATTATTATGATCAATAAAATTTTATCAAACGAACTTTTACCTTAAGCCTGTCAAACACAACCAGACATTTATCTTCATTTCCAATCATTGTGTAACCATCAATCATAGTGTGATATATGTCAATTGGAGCATCAATACCTTCCTCCTCCATCTCCCTCACCAAGGCTTCAGCTCGATCCATATTACAGGTTTGGCTGTGTTTTATGGTCAGATAGGAAACAGAGTAAAGTTAGTAAGAAGGAAATCCTTCACACGCATGCGTATCATATTGCATAAAAATGTTTATAGAACTGCAAACGAGGGGGTAAAAGGAAAAGAAAAAGAAAGTAACGAATTAAGTACACAATTTAAATTCATTTCATAAGAAAATTATTGATATACGAGATAAGGGAGAAGAAAGTTCTCTCATCATAATACTATTAGGTCCATGACCAAGCCAAGGCGAGGCATCTAGGTGATACCTAGGTGATTGGTCTCAAAAAGTAGGCATGCCATAGGTGAAACCTAAGCAGTGCTGAGGTGAAATATATGAAAATATACTTCCTCATTTAGGTGTGAGTGCAGGTGTCTATGTTACATGCATATGGGTATGAGTGTGAGTGCATGCCTCTGTGTCTGCGTATGGGTACACTGGCACTCATGAAGGGTTTTGCTGTCAAAATTCGGATGCCACTGTACACTTGAAAAGGTAAATACATTGGCTGGCCAATTATAGTTCCAGAAAGGTACATAATCTTGGGAGAGTTATAAATATTGCTAATAGAAATTTTTATAAAACTATAACAAATTAGAAAATAAAAGAATCTCTGGGTATTTGAAAAGAATATGAATATTACAGAAAAGGCATTACCAAACTTTAAATTAAGGATATCAGGTTTTGCTTTGTCAGAAAATCACATTTCCTGTCTAAAATAAAACATGAGAGGATTTGCCTGCTTCCTTCTAGTAGCTTGTTCCACTTCCAATGACAACAAAATGTTAAAAAGGCATGCTCTTCATTCATCAATTGACCACTGGGGCTCAACTTAACTCAACTCAACTAAACAAAGCCCCTATCCCAATTACAATTGACTATTGGAGCTGAATGGAAAATTTGGAAAATAGAAAAATCTGTTGGGTCTATGGACAAACTATACCAAAAATGAGAGAACAGATCCTTTTGAATTCAGGTGTGTCACCAAAATTCTCAGCAGCCATGGCATTGTTAGGAAGGTCCTAGCCTCCTGAAATAAATTACTCCAAGGCTAATGGTTCTTGAGATTAACAAGCAATCCCAGTGCAAGAGGCTTCCACCACTACAAGGTCTCGAGAGGATAAGGATCAAATTTTCATTTTGCAGTGTTGTTTCGGTCACCTAGAAAACGGAAATGTTTCGAAAACACAGAGGAAAGAATGAAAAAATTAAAATGTGTAAAAACAATTGGAAATATAAACCAAAATATATGAATGTGTGAAGATAAATGTTATAATTAATTAAATGAAAATATTTTAGCGCACACATCCATCCACACAAGAGGATAGTAGAATGAAATTGAGAAACAAACATAATTGTAAATTAGTCATTAGTACCAAATAATTCTTTACTAGTATAAAAAAAATTAGAACAAATTTTTTACATAATATGAAATTATAATATATTTTTTTATAAAATATGTGAAATTATTAAAATAAATACAACACTATAACATAATAGATATATACTATGTAATGTGTACGAATTAAACAATTTAACACAAGTTACATATAAAATAATAATTTAAGTAATATAAATAGAAAATCAAGCCTATTATAATTAGTTATAAAGTATGGACACTCTATTTTGTCTCATATATTAGTGTCAAACAACACATCCTAGACACGAGTCAGGCACACTCAAACACATCCTATACACTTGTGGAGCAGACTCGGGCATGTGAAAAAAGAGTGTAATTTTTTTGAATTCCGAACAAGTCCTAGACACGTTACAAACATGTTAAGCACATGTTTTTAGATTTTTTGGATTTATTCTGAATTTTATCCCTCTTTTCTCCTCTTCTTCTCCGCTTTTTTTTATTTTATATTTACCTAAGAAGCACGGATATGACACAGACACGAACACAAGATTTTTCAAAAAAATAAGACGTGGACACGTTGGGGACAAGCTAAATAATATATATATATATATGATCAGAAAATTCAATTCTAACATAATTTTATTGGTGAAATATAAAAATTAAAAAATTAAACATATAAATTATTATTATTATTATTATTATTATTATTATTATTATTATTATTATTATTTAATCCAATAAGTAATCAAAGATCAAAGTGGTATCAAGAAAGAAAATAATTTATTATTTTTAAAATTTCTTTAAGAAAAATAAAAAGTAATACAAATTTAATAAATTTTATAAAAAATATTTAATAAATAAACTAAAGAAGTAGGGGTTTTAAACAAATTGAAGGAATTCAGGATTTAACAAATAAAACTAAAGGGTGGAGGGGGACACGTGCCATAAAAACTAGAGGGGAAAGGGTGTAAAAACTGAAAAGGGGGGAGGGGGTAAAATCTAAAAAGTGGGGTAGGAGGTCGCTTCGTCAAAGGGGGAGGGAAAGGAAGAGTCGAGAAAAGGGAACAAGGGAAGTGTCTCCGTCGCGATCTCCAGTAGGCCTCTCTGCCCTTGTCTTCTCTCTAGTTCTTTCCTTCAGGTTTAATGATTTTCCAACCCTTTATCATTTTTTTCTTTTTCTTTTTTAAATATTCATCTTCTCTGTGTCCCTGATGTGTTGGACACCGACATTGTACCCTTTGGGACGTGTTAGTGCTTCTTAAATATATATACATATCATGGTTGTTAAAATCCCAATCCAGATCTTACGATCATACGATTTTACGATCCAAAAATACAAAATCGATCCGAATCCCATCAAAAATCTCTTAAGGGTAGGATCTTATGAAATCCCAGCAACATCGCTAGGATTCTGAGTTGATTCTTGATTCTATCGATTTTAACGATCCTACAATATACTCCTATAACGTTATTTTTGCATGTATCTTTGATAAGTTACAACCCGAGACCATAATAATATTATAAAACAAATACCAAAATTTACTTAAATATCCTAAGTGAGACAATTATTGCAAAACTTGCTCACGTTTTTACTTCTTAAATAACTCTTTTAATTTGCTTTAAACTACTCAAGTATTGTACTAGTTAATTTAAGTCATTTAACTCTTTATTATAACTAGTATGGTCCGATATTTCCATTTAAAAAAATACTTTAGGCTAATTAGCTTCTTCCCATTCCCCTTCCCCTTCCCCTTCCCCCCTCTCTCTCACATATACATAGAAAAACTCAATAAGCTTTTTTTGAACCAATTGATCTCTTATACCATATAGATCCTAGAGTTTTTCCTATATCATAGGTTTTGTTAAAAAGCCTTTCATGGCCAAATAGACCAACTATTTTAAAATAAAAATTTTCTTCTAATCTAAATCTAATATTTTAATGTGCTATTTTAGTTAAACTTTATATAAATAAAAAATTTGTTATACTAATTTACTAAAAAAATATTAGGATTAGTAAAAGCTTTTGTACTTTAAATGTTTATTATAAATTTTTTTTTTCATATTTTTCATGTATTTTAAGCTTATTTATTCTATAGTTTTAAGGATTCTTAAAATGCAAAAATACTAATTGGTATTAGTTTTCTCATTTTGTAGAATCTCACAATTCTCGATCCAATCCTAAGGACCCTCTTATCGATCCATTGTAGGATCCCGATTTTAACAACCTTGATACATATATATATATATATATATACATAAATAGTAGTTAACAAATTTGTTTTTGAACTTAGATTATAAATGTTGATGATTAAATGAAATTCTTGAATTTCTATTTAATAGCTTTGTTATTTGGTATATTAATAATATTGCCATGATTTGGGTATTTTTATGCTAATAATATTTAATTTTTATTATATGATTATATAAAAAAAAATATATTCAAAGTGTCCTTGACATATCCCTATATTAAATTTTTGAGAAATGTCATGTACTTTTTCATTTCTACTATATTTTTCCTTGTCTACTACTTTTGGAAGGAAAAAAAAAAAAATTGAAATATCTTCTTGTAATTTTGGATTTTGATCCTTCATCTTCTTCTTCATTTGAGATAAAAAAATAAATTTTATCTTATACCAACTTCTAGAATTATTGTTGATACAAAAGAGATGTCTCATAGTTTCCGTATGTTTCCACGAAAATAAAGTATGTATCAATGGAAGCAGTTTTGCGTCCGTGGAAACATATAAATTTCAGTATTATACTTGCGTTTCGTTTTGGTTCACTGAAAAAAAACATTTAAGGCTGTCAATGAAAAAAAAAACAAAATTTTGATCCTTAGGGAAAGCTTAGATGTGTGCAGCCTGAAAACATAGGTTGCAGTTGAAATACTTCGTTTGTATGATACTAGGGCTCAAGAAGAAGGACGAAAAAAAAAAAACAAAGAGAGAGAAAGTATTGCTAAAAAATAGGAGGGTATGTAATCCCTATACCTCTCTATATTTTTATTATTGAATGTAATAAAATTATAATAATGCCATTATCAACATACTCTTAATATGCTAACACTCCCCTTAAACTGGTGCATAGATATTACACATGCCCAACTTACACAATTTACGATGAAACACCTTACCACTCCCTTAGTCAAAAGTTAGCCGGTTGCTCTCGGCTTTATGAGCATAGTACAAATAATACCAAAATTTAACTTCTCTTAATCAAATGTCTATCCACATCAATATGCTTAGTTCAGTCATGTTGAACTGGGTTATGAGCAATGTTAATAGCGGCTTTGCTGTCATAATAAAGCCTCATTAGACCACTCAAATTAAAACCAAGATGAATCATAATTTTTAACCAAAAAAGTTCATGCACTCCACTCTTGAGTACTGAATCTGGCAATAACTAATTGTTTCTCACTATGCCAAGTTAGTAAGTTGCCTCTAACAAAGGTGCATTATCCAAAATCTTCTATCTTGAAGTCATCATGCCCAATTTGCATTTGGATACAACTCTAACTCCAGGTGATTAAGTCAAGAAAATAACAAACCTCTCCCCCTACTAATTTCAAATACCAAAGAAATCTAAAGACTACTTCTAAATGAGATAACCAAAGAGAGTGCATGAATTGACTCATCACTTACAGCATAGGCGATATATGGTTTGATATGTGAGATAATTTTACTTACCCATAAGTCTCTAGTACCTACATGTATCAACAACTAGATCATCATTATCCTCTCCAAACCTATGATTTGGCTCAATCAACATATCACAAGACTTACAGCCAAGCATTCCAATTTCCTATAGCAAATCTAACACACATTTCCATTCAAAGATAAAAATTCCCCTCTCAGATTATGCGACCTCTATGCCAAGAAAATATCTCAAGTCACCCAAATCCTTTATCTCAAAAGGTTTAGCTAAAAGGGCCTTCAATGCTCGTACTTCTTCAATATCATTCTTATTTATGACATATCATCAACATAGACTATGAGTACAGTAACCTTCCCTTGTTAAAGTTTGATGAAGAGGGTTTGATCAGCCTAACTCTACTTATATCCATACTTCTGCACAATCCTACTGAATCTTTCAGCTCGGCTTCTGGGAGATTACTTTACGCCATGAAGAACCTTTTTTAACTTAAAAAATTTCCCTTTAGGAGCAAGGTTGTTAAAATCGAGATCCTACGTTAGATCGTTTTGGGGGTTCATAGGATCAAATCGAGAATCGTAAGATCTTACAAAATTCTTAAACAAAATGGCCAAGTACATATATAAAAATAAAAAACTGTTGAAAATCAATAATAAACAAGCCTGAAATAATAAATAAAGTATAATATTATGACAGCATATAAAAGTATATGTATCTACAATTTTTCATTTGTATTTGCTTATAAAATGTAAGTTTTAAAATTCCAAAATAATACAAATTAACATTTTAAAGAAATAAACTAAAAAACATTTCTAATATAGAAAGCTAAATGTAGCAATACTAATTAAAATTTAGTGTAGAATCATTAAATAATCAAGGATTTGGGTGAATTTTTAGTCCATAAAGTGAAAACGATCTTGTCCGATCTTACAATCTTGCCCGATCCTACTACGATCCTGCTCCATGTACGATTTTTATACGATCTTGATCGATTTAGCTAATATTAGATCGTAGGATCGTACGATCCTACGACCTAGATTGCAATTTTGATAACTATGTTTAGGAGACAGAAGGAAAACTAAGACAAATGTCCGTACATCTCTTCCAAATCACCACTCATAAAATCATTCTTCACATGTAATTGTTGAAGAGATCATCCCAAATTAACTACAAGGAGAACAACACTCAAGGAGATTGCTTCAAGCTATAAAGAGCCTTTTTTAACTTACAACTCTCTTTGGGAGACAAATGAAAAAAGAAGAAGAACATCCATACACCTCTTCTTGCAAATCACTATGAAGAAAATCATTCTTCACATATAATCGTTGAAGAGACCATCCCAGATTAACAATAACAAGTAGAGTAACACTAAGACATAATTCATTTTAGCCACTAGTCAAAAGTTTCTTGGTAATCAATACTATAAGTTTGAGTGAAACCCTTTGCCACCAATCTGGCTTTACCTTTGTCTATTGAACCATCTACATTATGTTTTACAAGAATACCCACTTGCATCCAATAGTCGTCTTTCCTTCAAGTAGAGTCACAAGTTTGCACATGTCATTCTTCTATAGAGCTCTCGTTTCTTCTACCATTGAAGGATCTCTCCAACCCTAAGGAACAGTTACAGAAGACAAAAGCACAAGATAGAAAGGTGGGAGTGATTGATAAGACACAAAGTTGGAAACAAGATGTTGGGTGTAGGGCAACAACTCAGGCCGGGCCGGGCCGGGCTTGAGCCTTGTCCGAGCCCAGCCCGTGATGTAGGATAGCAAGACCGAACCCGAACCCGAACCCGAGCCCGAGATTAACCCGAAGAATTGAACCCGAGCCTGTCCTGAAATAGCATCACCCAGTTTCGGGTTTTGTTCGGGTCCCGAAGATTCCTACATTGATTAGCCCTACATCAACCTCTATTTTAGCCCCCAAAATCTTTCTCTATCAATCTCTGATCAACCCTAACCCATTCCCTTATCAATTGGCCATCAATTTGACATCCAAACATAAAAAATAAAATAAAAACTACAATCCAACAACTGCAGCAGCACCTAATTTCTTATGGCCGGAAAAACTAAAACTGAAGGTCACCCTATCCCATCTAGCCAACAAATTATATATGTTTAAACCTTTAAAAACCTGAGCATACAACCTTTCCACAACCATGGTTACAATGCAAATCTTTTATCAAAGTTTGAACACAACCATAGAAAATAGAGAATAACTTATCGTCATTACCAATGATAGTTGAAAATCAATGGTGAGAAGATCAGTGGAGAAAGGAGATGGCGCGGCATGAGGGGACGGCAGGCGAGAGGTGGCGATGGTGGGAGGCAGCAGCAGGTGGCTATGGCGGGAGGCGGTGGGAAGTGGCCTGAGATTTTGTCCAAGAGAGATAATGAGACCATGAGAGACTCAAAGCACACATCACAGTGCCCAAGTAGTATGAGAGATTGAGAGAAGAGTGAGCCCTAAAATCAGGTGTCATAACTTATATATCAACCTAATCAAGGGCCAAGATTTGTTGAAAATATAAAATCTAACGGTTTATATTAATTGACAGTATAAAAAAATATATATAATATATATTCAATTTGGGCTCGAGCTCAGGTTCCCGAGACTCTTGCCCAGGCCCAACCCAATTTCAAATCGGGCTCAATACTTTTTGCCCAGGCCCGTCCCGACGGAGGAAATTTACTGCCCAAGCCCGTGTTTTTTCGGGCAGGTCGGGCCGGGCTCAGGTTAGTCTGCCCAAGTTGCAGCCCTAGTTGAGTGGAAGAGCGAGCTCCTTTACGAATTGCAATAGGAAGGTTAGTAATTCCAAAACAAGAGAGTTAGGAGGAGTAACAGGATCCCCTGAATTGCTACCTAGATCCGAAGAATCCAACTGCCAGTTAACAATTAGCGTGAAAATATTCAGTGGTCCCCCTCTTTTTCCTTTATGAGTAGCTTAATAGATCCTTTATATCTGCATCATGTTTCTCCTTGTCCTTGTCCAGCACAACTTAGAAATTCAAAGTAAGGTACAAGTGGAGGAATTAAATAAGGAGATAATGGAGACAGCTCTTCAGTACAACTGATAACCCTGAAGAATCCGATGAGGAAAATAGGATGTAGGCTAAAACAAATGTAACATCTATGGTGACAAAGCATCGCTTAATGGGAGGATGATAACAACGATACCCCTTCTGAATGACTAGGTAACCCAAGAAGACACATTTCCAAAACCTCAAGTGGAGATTTAAACTCTAATACTTGAGAAGGTATTTGATTAATGAGATATGCTTCCATAAGAAGAGCATCCCCCCCAGTAATGTTTAGGAACATGCATGGTAAACAAAAGTGCCCTAGAAACTTAAGAGTAATGACAATCGCTACCCATTTTGCTACAAAGTACCAACACAAGTAGTTTGATGAACAATGTCATGCATATTCAGATACAAATTAAATGCACCATTGATATACTCACCTCCAATATCAAACTGAGTACTTTAATTTTGGCAACAAATTGAGTAGAAACCATGCTATGAAAATTCTTAAAACATGTGAATACTTAACTTTTTGCATGCAACAAGTACACCCATGTAACATAAGAATAATCACCAATAAATATAATAAACCATCTATAACTAGACAAAGTAGTAAACGAGAACGGCCCCATACATCAGAATGAACAATAATAAAAGATGGAGCATCACGGCAGATCAAAATCAAAGCATTACTATTGCCTTCTTTAACCCCAAAAACAGGGTGAATACATCAATTCAAAGTTGATCATCAAAAGGATTTTGTCTAATGTAATATTAGGGCTATTGGAGCCTCCAAAGGCCTGTGGAGAGATTTTCATCTAAAACTAAGAGAGATCATTATCTCATAAATATACACACACACACACACTGGTAAAGTACTACAGATAATTTGATTCAAATACTTGATCATGCTATAGCAATTAGCAACATGGTCCGTGTCACCTATTACAGATCATAAAGAAACTATTAGCTTGAAAAATAAGTGTCCAGAACGCACCAATGAGCATATATTATGTTCCCATATATAATTGCGTTCAAGGTTGAATGCCTCCCTTTGGCCTCCTTAAACCATTGATCTGCAGCTCTTCCAAAACAACAAAAAGAAATATTAGGCATTAGAGATACAAGACTGTCCATCCAATCAATGATGCAACATAATAGATGTCCTCAAAACACAAATGGATCAAAATCTGCTTTTAATGCTGCAGCACCGTATCTTGGTTGGAGAAGCACAAATTTAAGGTTATGGATGTTAAGCACCATAATACATCTAGTTACCATAATAGTTTTGGCCGTTCCAATTTTTTGTCCAATTTTTTGTCCAATTCTTTGGACTTTCCTTGTTTATGATTTCTAGTTATTAGAAAGCAGGTACTGCCATGCTAAATTAGCAAATTGCAGCAACACTGTGTTGATGACACGACTGTAAATTTCGAATTGGTCCATTGATAAAAATGAACAGCGGACAACAGATTTTAAGAAGTGAAAAGCTGACATGTTTGTATGGTTAACTTTTATTTCATGGTTTCAAATAATTTTAGAACTTCCATGAAAATCCATAAACACAAGAAACATATTTCAATGTTAAAAAAAGGTAAAATTTTAACCAAAATTACTGTCAGACTTTCAATGGAAAGAAAGAAAAAATATGAATGAAGCAAAGATGCACATCCACTAAAAAAATATTCATGTATCAAACTACAAGTTTACTTGAACATATGTTAAAAATAAAGGGGAAAAAATGAGAAGATAGTAGATTGTATTACAATCTAACCATTACAGACTCTTCTTTCAAACTTTTTTTAATACAGAATGCCAAATATATATCGGATACTTACTCAACATTGCCAACTTTAGCAAACCCCCCAACAATAATACTGTAAGTCACCAAAGTCATTTCAATGCCCTCATCTTTCATTTTCCCCGCACAAGACAGAGCTTCTTCCATGTCTCTACCTACTGCATAAGCGTGAATTAGGCTGCATAAAATGAACTACAATTTAATGCTGAAAAATGGAAAATATCCTTTATCTGGAGTAAAACAGAATGAAAAAACCCCCATCAAGAAACGATGAAGAAGGGGGGGGGGGGGGGGGGGGAATCCCAATTACTTAACCCCGTTAAGGTAAGAAAAAAATCTAGGGAAAAATACTAAAAACTCCTTAAAATAAATTTTTCAATCCAAAAAATCCATGATACATTTTTTCTATCTAAAAAGTCCAAAAAACTAAACTTTTAATACAAAAAGCCCAATTGTTAACTTTCATCTTAATACCGTTAAAAACATTACTGATTATACTAAAATGGCGTTCAAGATACATTTAAAAAAAAAAATACTAAAAAATATATAAAATAAAATTTTCAATCCCAAAAAATCATAATATTTTATAAAGTAAAATTTTATTTTTTAGGCATTCTAGATAAATAAAAGATGTTATGTTTTTTTTTTGGATAGAAGAATTTATTGTATCCATTATTTTGTATTTTTTTATAATGTATCTTGAAAGTCATTTTGATCTAATCAATAGATTTTTTAACGGTGTTAAGATGAAAGTTAACAATTGAATTTTTTTGTATTAAAAGTTTTTGTTTTGGATCTTTTAAATAGGAAAAATATATCATGGACTTTTTGGATTGAAACAATTATTTTAAGAACTTTTTAGTATTTTTCCCAAAAATATAACCTATGAGGTACTAAATTCCCATAATATTCACTCACATATCTTGGAGTTGATATAAAGAATTTCTTAAGAACTGCCAAACAAGTACTATGTAACTAACTGACAAATAAACTAAGAATTTATGGCAAAATTTCAATTTCCAGAATTTCTATCATGTTCGATGGGAAAAAGTAATTACTTAACTCGGTAAGACTGAAAAGATGATTAACTTTGGAAAGATCTTCAGTTCAGAATAATTTTGTAAACTATGTATTCTTAGCAACTTAGAGAAGCAGCAATAATCTCAAAACTTCAAAATTAAACTAATGAGCATTGGAGGTAAGTCAAAGGTACAGTGCACATAAATAGTAGCAGAGGTTTTACTTTGTGTACACATGTGAAGTTGGCTCTATTCCCCTGGCCCGCATGTTCTCAAATGTTTCACGTGCACGATGCATGTCCCCCCGCCTCGCATAATAGTTCACCATCAACCCAAACTCTTTTCTGGAAGGCTACAAAGATTAAAAATTAGAAATAAAAATAAAGAAAAATCAGTCATAGAACCCACAAGCTTAATAAAAATATAAGTATATGGTATATATTAATCCCTCTGCCCCAATTTAAGAGGATTTTATTTCTTTTTGTGATGTCCCACAATAGAAGTCCAGTTTGATAAGTCGATGCTTAAAGTATTGTAAAATTTCCAAATTATCATTTTTATCAATTTGACATAAATGTGGTAATTAATGTGAAAAGACGGTCAGATTTGTAATTTGTACTTTTCACTTAAGTGTGAAAGCATTAAATGCTTGTCTTCTTAAAAACATAGTGTTCCTAAAAGGGACACTTAAATGGGACGGAGGGAGTACGACTTTTAAGATGACAAATCCCAAAACCGTTGTAACACAGTGGTTAAGTGTTGACATGACATCTAAAAGGGAAGGATGGAGTTAGGGGTTCAATTTTTATCAATGACTAGAGAGAGACAGACAGCGACAGAGAGAGTAGAGAGATGTTACATTTTGTTCTAGAAAAAAAAAAGGAGAAGAAGAAGCATAAGGAACACGTCATTATCCCAAGGATGCATAGCTTATATGCTACTCTGACAAGGAAAGTTTTTCCACATAAGTTTATAGCATTTTATGCCAAGAAATGCCCAGTACAAGAATACTCATGATCAGACATTCTGACAGATGCATAGTTTTGCATTTTATATGATCACACATACTAGATGATAGGATTAAGGAGACGAAGAGGAAGATAATGCATAATCTAGAAAGTTTTCACTGCTATTTCTTTTCCGCAAAATATGTTGCAAGGATAAACATAAGGGGCTCTCTGGAAATCCAAAAAACCCAGCCATCTGAGAGTTATCTAACCGTTTTATAATGTAAAATAGTCTCGCAAATGTATATTAGCACAGGAGTTATGTAGTGCTCCAACTTCACCCTAAAATATTTTGGCATTATGTGGAAATTAATCAAACTAAGTTGGTTTTCACTAAACCAGAGAATGTCTTGCAAGTGGGTTTGAGCACATACATTTCCCAGACTTCCCAAACTGCCCTTAATTTTTCATAACTCGTTAAGTTACAGCAAAAATCAATAATTACAACAGTTGGTAAGCAGCTGCAAGAGGGTGAGTAGTTGACTATTTGAACAGGCTGACACCAATATTATATTTTTTTTAAACTCACTATTGTTTGGTATTTGAATCCACAATCAAAATTTTCCCAGTAAAATCAAAATGCTTTGAGATGCATTCCGACAATAATGCATCAATAAGATTTTATAGAAGTTCAGATTCCAGCTGAATGAAGTTGGTAGAAAGCCTTAAGCTTTACAAAGAAGTTCATTCAATTACAAAAAAGGAAAGAACATTTTCATTCAAAAAAACACATCATCAAAACATGGCCCAATCCCAGTTTCAAAAAGCAGGTGCAAGACTAAACCTAAAATCAAAGGAAAAAGTTCCAGTCTTACAAATGCAGAGATTTTCCTGATGAATGTCAAGTAACTAAATAGTCCTAAAATTTACACACAAGATAAACTTAAAAATGGGGAGAGAGAGAGAGAGAGAGAGAGAGAGAGAGAGAGAGATAGAGAAATTCAACACTCAAGAAATTCCAGACAAAGAAGTAACAAAAATCAATTTTTATGCGATAAAAAAGGAAACCACACATGTAGACACAGTAAAGTAGAACACATAATGTGGAAATCCAAAAGGTCAGAAACAAAATAGTCATGCTGCTAGGAGTCATAGCATTTTTTTGATAAGTAAAACATCAGAGTTTGAGGACAAAGAAGGGGTTTTGTGATAAACATAGCAAATTTACTGGAAGTCGTATCAAAGAATAAAGAATATCAAACAACCTATCATAAGCATCTCACTGGTAAAGCAATCCCAGACATAAATGCAGGGAGAATTGATAAAAATAAAATAAAATAAAATTTCTATAGGTGGCCAAGAGAGAAAACTATCTGTAATATCCCAATTTTTTTTTCATTTTTATAATGTTAGTTTAAAATATTTTCAAATCACTAGGGACCACAATTTCACATAGGTTAAAATAAGACATGGTCCATTGGGCAATTTTAGAAGCATAATTCGATAAAATGGAAATCAAAATTGAAATATCTGTGTCAAATTACACAACCCAATCAATTTTTATGCGATTTGGAGTCAGTGACTTTTGGGCATGCGTGTGAGCCTACACAATCTAAACTGGACACGGGGCACGTTGTTTTGAAGAAAAGTAAGACGGAAAAAAATATATCTAATGTTACAAAGGGATGTGGCCAACAAAATTAACGGGTGGCTAACTTGAAACTTGAGGTGGCATGGAGTGTGAGAACAATATATACTCACACACACAAACACGCGGCTTCAAGAAAGAGAATGGCGGTGGAACAAATATACATAAATAAACCGTGTGCTTACACAACCAAAAAGGAAAAAAGAGAGAAAAAAAAAAGATAGAACAACCAAATGAGAGTAATGGAAAGAGAAACAATGTAGTGTAAATGCATTTATGTGGGTGCGTCTAAATGATAAAAAAAAAAAATGAAGAATAAAGATGAAAAGGGGGGGGGGGGGCGGAGAGAGAGGAGGGGGGGTGGGGAAGGAATGGTGTGGGAGAGGTGTGAGTAGTAAAAAAAATGGTTGTGTTAAATGAGAGAAAGAAAGTGTAAGGATAAGAGAGGGAAAGAGTAGTACACCTAACAATTGATGTTGGGGACACTTGTAAGCTAAGAAGTACGGATACGGATACGGACACGAACACGGGACACAGATACAACATGACACGAACACACAGACACGTTATTTCTCTAAAAAGTAAGACACAGATACGTTGAATATATATAATTTCAAGACCCTGAGGATTAGTCGAAGTGCGCGCAAGCTGGCCTGGACACACAGTTATCAAAAAAAAAAAAAACAAGAAAGCAAAAATATATATATATATATTTTTTACATGACCATATAATAAAAACTTACTGTTATTTCAATTAAAATTAGCATAAAAATACACAAATCATAAAAAAAAATTTTAATTTTTTTTTGATAAGTAAATATGTATATATATTGGCATATACATATTAAATAAAAACAAAGAAATTAACATAAATATTATTAAGATATTAAAAAAACAAAAAAATTAAATAAAAATTAAATAACTTCTTCATTCAATCATCAACATCTATGATTCAAGTGTCTGACACGTATCCAAGAGTGTCAGTGTCCGACACGTGTTCTATACGGACACGTGAACTAAAATAGAGTATTCGTGCTTCATAGCTTGTAAGTTTACAATGGAGGCACAAATAGATGGTGAAGAAAAGGGTTTGATTTTCTTGACCAACATTAGCCTCTCAAATAGGCTTTTCACCATGTAGGGAAAGTATAGCAACTCATATTTATGTACCCTGTACGGAAAAGTAAAGAATCAAATATACAAAAATAAATAAAATTACAAAACAGCGAAAGAACTCTTTGGAAGGTCAGTGCTTGGACCTAGCTTCTCAAAGAAGCTTTTGTTGTATAATATATATTTATATTGTTATAGATAAGAATAGAAAATATAGAGAAGAGAAGAAGATAGAAGGAGAAACAAAGAGAAAAATCGGGAGAGAAACTGGAGAAGAGAATAAAGAAAGTAAAGAAGAATACGGAAAGTGGCGGTTTGCCTTGGTTCCAAAAGGCTCGAGAAAGAAAAAAGGATAAAAGATTGTCAGGGTGAAATTTCTATAAAGCCAAGGTGAGTTTCCATGTCATGTTAAGGTGGTTTTATTACAGATATACTGAAATCAAATTTTGGAAATATTATGTTGCCATATTATTGATATTTATAATTTTGAAATGCATAACTTCTAAATAGAAATTCATTATTATTTTGTTTGCATTGATAATTATTATAATTCATTGTTACATTATTGTTGTTAAATATTTGTTTAGGAATTTGTGATTTGTGAAAATACAATATCTGATAAATTCTACAAATTGTTATTTATTAGAAAATTTAGTTTTTCAGAGTTGTAGAAAATTAAAAAATATTTATTTTGACAATTAAATTTGTAACCAAACATTATTATAAGTTAGACTTGGTTTTGAGACATTTGAGTTGTCTGGATGCTTCTTTGATTGATAATCATCAACTAGATATTGGCTTTTTGGATCCTAGCCATGGGGTATATTGGTAGTGACCTACGCAAAACAGCATATTAGAACTAGTTTTTTGATAGTTTAATCCTAGCCCGTGGAGGTTAATTCGTTGACCATAGAAGTGTGGCTATTTGAGTATATTTGGAATTTGGAGTTACAACAGCGTTGAAATCTAGAATCTGAATTATGTTTGAATTTCAAAATTTGAACTACACCCGAAATCTGAGATTTAAACTATATTTGACATGTGAAGTTTGTATTATTTTGACATATAAATTTTGAATGGTATTATGATGATTTGAGCTATTCAATTTGAACTATGAAGTCTGAATCATAGTTCACATAATTATATTT
Organism: Nyssa sinensis; assembly: GCA_008638375.1. Classification (NCBI taxonomy): domain Eukaryota; kingdom Viridiplantae; phylum Streptophyta; class Magnoliopsida; order Cornales; family Nyssaceae; genus Nyssa; species Nyssa sinensis. Next base: position 21,220,006 of record CM018041.1, on the reverse strand, counting down.
GACATTAGAATTTCAAATTGTAATATATTGACTTGAGTTTTTCAATTTAATTCAAATATATGATTATATATTGAAACGCAATGATATTATTTATTATGTTCTATATGTTCGAAATCCAAAATTTATTTGAAATGATGTATATTGTTCTCTTAAGACACGTATCACTTCCTAAATTGTAAATTATTTTCAAACTCCTGGTATGTCATGCGAATCTCAATAGGCTTTTGAGATCACATATTAATTACCAATTTCAGGTGATCACTAGACAACTACCAGTTCAGAAGGCGCAAGTTTTGTGGAAAAATGATAGAATTGAATATCACTTTGTGCATATATATATATATATATATATATATATATGTTTTGAACTTTGCAGAAGGGCATGACAAGATTCATATAGCCAACCCCAAATAGTTGGCATAAGGCTTTGTTGAGTCAAGTATATGTTGTGGACTTTATGTGTTAAAAAAGTGGGGGTGAGAGAGATTTAGAATCACCCTTTTCACATTATGCATAACTTTTGTACAATGTATTAAGTCAACCGGTTTGGAATAAATTATTTCTTAGAATTATTTTGAAATCTTTTGATATGTGATGGTTTAGTAGAATGCCCTGCACCTAAAAGACCTAACTGGTGATATAGATTAGATTGATTAATTCTAAAATGGATTGGCGATTGATTTAGCATATGAAAAGGCCTTGGTGGCCGGTTGCAAATCAATTCCACACGATCCAGGATATGGGACATGACATTATAGCGATAGGCGAGGGGGGTCCCCATCGGGATTCCTATTTATTTTTAAACTTTTATTTATTTATTTTTATTGAATTAAGTGTAATTAACACATTTCAAGCAAAATGTATGTGTTAAAATAAGAAATATGCATATCAATAGAGAATTAAAATGACATTATTTTATTTTATAAACGTATGACTCTATCAAGTTTGTATAAACTTCTAATGGGTGACTAAAAAAATATCATTATAAATATTCCCCCAAACAAGTCCCATTAGGAGGGGGTACGGCAGATTTACAACACGACGGGTTAAATTGTCATTCCTAACTATAGGCGGTAAGCCAATTCTGAAAATGGGAGAATCTACCAAGCCACCTGCAAACTGCATTTTGGCCAGTAATACTACCCTGAAATGGCTGGTTCCTAAATCAACAAATGAGAAAAACAAGATGGCCAAGCAGCGCCAGGAGTACCCATCAAACTTTTCAAATACAAAAAATCCTGAGATAAATTCCCACTTCTATATCATTGACTATAACGGTTTCACTTTGGGATTGTTTCTGTGGACCTAATGCACTAACATAAAATGCAACAAGCCCCTGGAAACAGAACTGGAGGACCAGTGCCGCAGCAGAAGCTTAGGATGTTAAGTAATACCTTCTTAATCTTCTCAAAAGCTCGAACAGCAGCTTGCCAATTCTCCGGCTGAGTTTCCAAAACCTTCCGAAAGTCCCTTCGCGAACTCTCCCTATCTTCATGCCACTTCGACCTGTACTCCATTCCATCTGCTCCCTCCACCCACCTCGCCCTCTCCTCCGACCTCGACTTCATTCTCCTCCCATCATCCAACTTCACAGTCAATACCCTCCCATGAAACTCCACGCCATCAAACTCAACTGCCTTCATTGCTGATTTGGCCGCCGTCGGACCACCATATATAATAAAACCAAAACCCAGATTTCTCTCAATATCATCGTGACCCTTTATCAAAATCACATTCTTTATCGGCCCAAATTGGCGAAAGAACTCCGCAACCTCATTCTTTTTTATCCAGAGTGGTAAATTTCCCACAAAAATTTTCCCTTCTTGCCTGAATTCAATGCTCGGGAATTCGTCTGAACCCGAATTATCTGAATCCCTAATTTCACTTTCTTCTGGAAGTATCTCATGAGGGGAAGGAGGGAGCGGAGACGGTGGCGGAGGAGGGGGAGAGAGTTTGCTGGTTAACCGGAGCTTGTTGGTGAGACTTTGTGAAGTGTTGGCGTCGGTATTGGTGGGACTAACAATGTTTTTGAGGGGGTTCGAGGGGATTTTAGGGTTTGGAGGTGTGGAATTCGATGGGGAGGTTTTAAGGGGTTTGTGGTTATTGGGACGGCGGAGGTTGCCGGAGAAAAGGGAAGTAGTCGGGCTGTCAGACTCCGGGGAGGGTTTTAGAGAGAGAGTGATAGGAGCTGCGGTAGCGGATGTGGTGGAGGGGTGGGGTTTCTCCGGCGAGAATGGAGGTGGAAAAGGGTGAGGTCTGAGAGTAGTGTGTGGAGGGGAGAGAGAAAATATTCATCATCAGTTGGAGGAGGGTGAGGTTGAAATGTCGGATGCGCAACCATGCCACTTATTGATTTCAGTATTCACGGGTCAACATGAAATACGGATCCGTAAAGATCCAAATGTGCCTCCATTAGAACTATCATAAACATTTTCCCCCTATGCGCATTCAAGTTTTATGTTTTATCTAAGTTAACCCCGATGATTGGACGAGCGGTAAAAATTTGAAGAATAAAATTTTAAGCCTTAAGTTAGGTCTTGTGTTCAAGATTTCGCATTGAAAATTTATTTCATCGTTAACCTTAGGTACATTAAGAATTAGTCTTCGCCAATTGAGAGATACTCTAAATTATCAAAAAAATAAATAAAAGTTGATTGCGAGAGTAAAAAATCAAGGATTAATCCATGGCATCAAGACAAGAGGGAGCCTCCTATATTTTATTTACCTTTTTTCAGATAATATGTTCATTTTTTTGCAAATTGAGAAATTAAGATATTGAGGCCATCTAAAATTAGGACAATACTTAACTTCAAACTCAGTATGAGAAACTTCCTCTTATCTGAGTACGTATCTTAATTATAATTTGTTACATATGTAATACACAAGTACATTTTAATTTTATGTAATTTTTATTTTTTAGTTAAAATTAAATAGTCACATAATATACATGTAATTGCATTTATAGTATATTAAAGTTGTAACACATATGTGGGTAGAGGGAGGTTCCTTCTACCTAATTTGTAGCCAAACACTGTCGTTAAAACTATATCAATATTTATGAATCTTGGTTTGGATAAAAGATCATTAAGAGACAAGAACTTACACCATTCTAAACTTCACTTATAAAAAGTGTTTCTGTAACACCCCGACCTAAAGACACTCGAGCAATTGGCTCGCGTTACGAGCTTAGAAATTTATAATCCGAATTAAACTACAAAAATCGAGTGTCGGGCAATGTATAGGTATACACAGCAATGAATAGACATATACATTAATGTGCATGTATATGTGTGTATATATATATTAATATATATATATATGTATATGTATAAATATAATACACCCATTATGTGTGTGAAGTATGTGAAGGAAAAGAGAAGTGTGCGCTATGTGTGTGTGTGAATCTGTGTAGGTGAGAGAGTGGGTTGTCGACAACCTACTATGTGTGGGTATTAGTGTGTGTTTTGTGTGCTGGCATATATATATATATATATATATATATATATTATATAAGCATGTGATGTGCTATAAAACATTGTATGTATAGTTTATATAAATATCAGATGCTAAGACAAAAACAATAAATGAGGTAAAAAGATCAGAGAAAGAAAGTCAGAAAATGGAGGAAAGCTGAGAGATGAGAGGGAAAAAGGGGAGAGAGAGAGAGAGAGAGAGAGAGAGAGAGAGGGGCGGCCAAAGTTGGTCTATATATGTATATGCACTAAATGTGCATTTAGAAGAAGAAAAAATAAAGCTAAAGGATATTGGAGCATTCAGAAGTAAGAAACAGAAGAGGAAAAAGGGAGAAACAACAAATAAAAGGTTAGAAAAACTTACTGTATTTTTAAGTTTTTGATTTCTGGGTTTTTCGTAAAGTTGCATAAAGCTTAGAACTAATTATATAGTTAAATACTATAGAGAAAATGGAACACATAGGAAGAAATCGCATGTAAAATGGTGAAGAAATGAAGAAGATATGTTTATCGAAAAGTTTATGTTTTGAAAAATTAGAATTTGAATGTGTTTTAGAGGTTTAAATTGATATAAAATGATCCCAAATTGTATTTTAGAATGTTTAGAATAAAAACCAGGCTTTAAAAGCGAGAAAAAAAATGAAGTAAAAATAAGAAAAAATCTTGTAGTCTGGTCACCGACGCCGAAGAAGGTGACCGAAAACTGTAGTGGGTCACTGGAAAGTTATGAGGGAAGAAGGAGGCCTGTCGAGTCGGGCCGGGCCAGGCCCGACCTCAGGTCAAGTCAAGACCCGCCCAGGCACAGTGACGGGCAATCCTAAGACGGTGTCGTTTAGGGCCTGTTAAATTTTAAATAGAAACTGTTTTGGAAAAAATGGGGGGTGGTTGTTGCGATCGAGGATCAAACGGTAGACCTCAGGCGTATGGGCACTTATCCCCACACGCCCACCATCGTGCCACAAAGGCACGTGTGGTTAAATATGAAAACAATATATATATATAAATATATTATATAATTAATTAATTAATTAATTAAGTTTATTGTTAATTTAATTCTCGATGTCCAAAATTAAGCAAATGAATAGTCTAAATTTATTATTTTGGACCTTCTGGATCCAATAGTGGAGTTCGTTTTATGAGACAAAGACTCTGAAAAATAGAGACACGTAAAAGTGTAAAATGACCATTTTGCCCTTTTAGTACTGAAGTCCAAATTGAAGTCCATAAAAGCCTTAACCGACTTTCTTCGACATTCCGGACTCAATGGTAGAGTCCATTTTACCAAATAAGACACTTAAAATATTGATGTAAAAAATTGACTAGTTCAAAAAATTAATACGCCATTAAGACTTAAAGAGGTTACCAAAAGAGGGTAACTAGAATAGAAAGAGATTTAAGTGATAATTAAATCGAGTGATATTATAGAATGTAACCAAACTTTAAAATGTGATTATAGGAACCTTTAACTAAAGGAAGGGTTTTTGAGTAAAAGCCCTCGGATTTCAAGTGAGTACTTTCTTGTCATGTTGAGGTGGAATTTATTATAGATATAAATATTGAACTCTTTTATGATTTATCGATATATGATATCATTTTCCTTTATAGCCTTTGTTAATTGCTATATTGTATACGTTTTGAATGAGCTATCGACAGCTATATTGTCTTCTTTGACTTAAGAAAATGCGTTCGCAAGATACTCAAACGTTATATAGTTTTCTTACAAATCTTTGAACTGTTTTAACTGAATACCAAATAAGGAACTTTGATTTGAGTAATTGGAATTACTATTGATGATTATTGATTTTGAATATGATTTTGATGCTTTGAATAGAACACTCTTCTATGATTGGTCATTATTGAATAAATTGTGACTTATCGAACCCTACCCACGGGGTATATTGGTGGTGAGTCAGTGTGATACGGCATATCGAACTAGTCTATCGATCTCAATCAGCGAGGTTTTAATTTGCTGGCCATAAAAGTAAAATATATGGATTTGAATATGAATATGGAATATGAATCATGATTGAATATGATTTATCAAACTATGATTTGGATTGAACCATGACATTGATTTTGAACTATGACTATGTTATTGAACTGTGACATTAAATCAAAACTATGATTAAAACGTATTATTATTTATCATTATTAAACCATGTTATTGATCATTGATTTACAATTTTTATTGAATTGAGATTTATTGAAAATGAATTTGATACTATTCTCTTATTTGTTATAAATTGAGATAACATATGTGAATGATATATGAGTGCTGACATTTCATTATTGAATTATATAGTAGTTTTGAAACCCTTGACATGCAGGAATTACTTATGAGCTTAGTGAAGCTCATATGGATTTTCATCCACTATATTTCAGGTAACGATATTGGCAAGGAAATAGCAAGTTTAGTCAGGATATCCGAAAGCTTATAAACTATAAACCACTTTTGTATTAGAATTTTGTTAGACATGATGTAGTTACTTTTGGTAATTATAAAATGTATATCAAATATGACGTCAATAAATTTTGAGAATTTACATTATGTACTTTTGTAGTCACTATGGAAGATATATGAATGACTGATGTTGAATTGTATATTGACGCTTCTACAATAGAAAAAGATTTTATTTCACTGCGTTTGACTAAATGGAAATGAGAAACGTATTGTGATTATTGAAAAATGCCTTGGTGGCCGATCACAAACCCCTAATTCGCATAGGCCAGATTTCGAGTCATGACAGAGTGGTATCAAAGTCAAGGTTAATGGTCTTTGGAAAGACCAAAATCGAAATTGAAGTTGAGGTTTCTTAAGTAAATAAGAATAGGGAACTCTAGAAAACTAAGGAGACATTGAAAGATAGAGGTTGTTACCTGAATTTTAGAGTTAGTATTTTTCGAAAAATAGAATTAATGATAAGATATAAATTTGATGGCCCTTGATAATTGGGCGATAGAGTAACGATAAAAAGTGATTATTCGAATCACTCTTAAAGTCGATTAGATTACCCATTACTGATGACTTAAGAGTGACAATATGGACTAAATGAAACTCATTGAGTATGCAAAGTGTATATATACACCCTTAGCTAAGTCAAGTTTGGAGGACCAAGCTTTTTAAGGAGGGGAGAATGTAACACCCCAATCCAAAGACACCCGAGCAATTGGCTTACGTTACGAGCTTAGAAATTTATAATCCGAATTAAACTACAAAAATCGAGTGTCAGGCAATGTACGGGTATACACAACAATGAATAGACATATACATTGATGTGCATGTATATGTCTACACATACATTAATATATATATATATATATATGTATACGTATAAATATAATACACCAACTATGTGTGTGAAGTATGTAAAGGAAAAGAGAAGTGTGTGCTGTGTGTGTGTGTGTGTGTGAATCTGTGTAGGTAAGGGAGTGGGCTGTCGGCAGCCTACTATGTGTGGGTATTAGTGTGTGTTTTGTGTGCTGGCATATATATATATATATATATATATTATATAAGCATGTGATGTGCTGTAAAAAATTATATGTATAGTTTATATAAATATCAGCTGCTAAGACAAAAACAATAAATGAGGTGAAAAAATCAGAGAAATAACGTCATAAAAGGGAGGAAAGTTGAGAGAGAAGAAGTGTAAAGATCTAAAAAATTAAGGAAAATTTTTTGTTTTTGCCAAAAGGGCACTATTCATGCACTATTTGCTGGTAAAGTGCTATACATGCATCATTTAGGCATAAGTCATATTTAGGAGCATAATTTAAGTATGTCATAGAAGAGAAACATGCTTAGAATGTTAAAATATACCTCCTATACTAATTTGAGCTTAATCAGAGATAGTTTGAAAAATTAAATCAAAAGAGCATCCCGAGTGGCTCGTGTGGAACCGGCCAAACCTGGCCGCAGGCGAAAATAAATGTTTTTTAAAAAATTTTATTTAAAATAATTTTAAGAACTTTGGATAAAGCAAAATGTCGAATTGAGGCGTTTCAAGACGGATTGTAGTGTTACGGGTCCTAGATTTATTAAGGGCAAAAATACAGCCCTTTAGAATTAAAATCACATTTTTTGGTCTGGAGAAAGAGCAGAACTCGTGCATGGGAGAAAAGTGAAGAGAAACCTAGGGTTTTCCAAGTTTCAAACCACCGAAACATGTCCCTAGGCTAGGATTCTTGCAAGACATCCTTCTAGGAAGTTGTTCCCCACGCTAAGGACTACAATCTCATCAATTGGTTCTGCTGCATAGCGAACACAACTCCCTAGGGTTGAGAAAAACCCTTTTAGGTATGATATTTTGCTAAGTTAAGAATAGATTTAAGTTTTCTTGCTCTTTTTATAAGTTGAATAAATGATTTGTATGTTTATTATTATTAGAAAGTCACTTAGGGTGTAGTTGTTTTGAAAACCTAAAATTGGTTGTTTGTATACTTGTGTGTTATTTGAATTCTTTGGGAATTTGTTACAAGAATAAAGATATGAATTGAATATATGTTTAAATTATTACATGGTGGCTTATATTCATATAGATAGATCTTGTATTTTGGAAGATGTGATTGTTTGATGCATTGATGCTTTGTGAAATTATATGTTCTTTATGAATTGGTAAGATGGTGAATTTGTGACTTGAGCATATGTTGAAATGGATAGTATATAACATATGTTCATGTAGAAGGAGTTTTGGGATTTAAAAGTTATGATTTACTTTGTGTATTATGCATGACTTAAGGTGAATACCATGAATTTGATGAATTGTCTCATTGAAGTTGCATAAAGAAATTGAGGTATATTGGCATATTGTGATGCTTTGAAAAAATGGAGTGGGTTGAGCACTTTGGTGCTATGCATTATGAGGGTATAGATCCTGTAGTGAAAAACTCAAAATTGGCCATTGCATTGGTGCCAGTATCCAACGAAAGCGATCCGTGAATGGGTGTTGGTACTCGATTGCCCCAACGGGAGTGATCCGTGAAACGAGACATGGGTGTGGCATAGAGTTGCATGTGTGTGCTATGCATATAGACATTGTATAGCATTGAGGGATTGGAGGGTTATAGCTTCTAAATGTACACTTGCACATGCCATGCCTTAAATCTTGTTTATTGCATTAGCATTATGTCATACCAGCAATTGAGTTGACCCCTCGTGGGATATTATATTATAGATGAGGCTCTCCGTACTTGAGACTTGATAAAGTTTTGAAAAGCGGATGAAAAATGGACCACAGAGGATTTTTGGCCCTTGGGGCATATTTTGAGTTGTATAAGGGCATAAGCCTTAAGCCATATGAAATGAACTTGTAAAAATTTTGTGTATTATGAAAAAAAATGGACAAGACTTTATATATTGTAATGAATATGAAGTTTGTGACCTTTAAGTTCAAGTACATGTGTATGTATAATGGATTGTATAATTAAATGATGTGTATTTAACTTCTATGAGATTGTGGCCATCGAGTGAGGATGGAATGTACAAACCCTTAATTGTATGATGTATCATGAATATTAGGTGAGAAAAGACTTAGAAAATAAAAGGGGCTATGTTGAAATTTTGGGAAATTGAAGTATTTGTTAGGTGTGTAAAACACCTTTTAAATAGGTGGGAAAGGTGTCAAAAAGGAGTGGTTAAAAATGGGGAAAAAGTGGCCTTCAAAACTTGGAAGTTTTTTTTGGAAAATAAAGAAAATTAGTTACTTGACAGAGAAATTTAGCCGCAACCAGCTACAGTAAACCTGCAGGAAAAATCAGATTTTGGTCCAGACCTGTACCAGCCCCTGCGCGTGGCCTGCCTACTGCCTTGTCCTTCTGTGCCTAACCTGACAGCCCATGACACCTGCCCTTTGGCCACCTTTTTGAGCCATATTTGGGCACCCTATTGGGCCATGTTTGGCCACCCTTTTGAGCCATTTTTGGTCACTTTTTAGGCCATGTTTAGCCACCCTATTGGGCTATGTTTGGCCACTCTCATGAGCCATGTTTGGTTACTTCCTTAGACCAATTTTGGTAGACCTTTTAACCTATTCTTGGCTCATGCCTTAGGGTATTTGGGACCCATTTGAGCCATTATTCCAAGGCATACTTAGTGACATTTTGGGGCTATTTTAGAGACCATTTCTAAACATGACTTAGACCTATTTTGAATAGTGATTTGGGGAGATATTTAGTTAGCATTAGAAGGCCATTTTGGTTAAGCCCAATAACAAGTTTTTATTTCAAATCGTGGAGAAACATGAGGGAATAAATGCATAATCAACTGAATCCATTAAATTGTCTTTTATTTTCTCTTCTTAATTCATTTCACTCACTCCCCGGGTTTGTGAAAATTCAGGACGTGATAAGACGGAAAGAGGTGAGAGAGAGAGAGAGAGAGAGAGGGGGGCAGGCAAAGTTGGTCTATATATGTATATGCACTGAATGTTCATTTATAAGAAGAAAAATTGAAGCTAAAGGATATTGGAGCATTCAGAAGTAAGAAACAGAAGAGGAAAAATGGAGAAACAACAAAGGAAAGGTTAGAAGAATTTACTGTATTTTCAAGTTTTTAATTTTTGGATTTTTTGTAAAGTTGCATAAAGCTTAGAACTAATTATATATTTAAATACTATAGAGAAAATGGAACACATAGGAAGAAACCGCATGTAAAATGGTGAAGAAATGAAGAAGATATTGGGTTATATCGGAAAGTTTATGTTTTGGAAAATTAGAATTTGGATGTATTTTAGAGGTTTAAATTGATATAAAATAATCCCAAATTGTATTTTAGAATGTTTAGAATAAAAAACAGGCTTTAAAAGCAAGAAAAAAAATGACAAAAAAATAAGAAAAAATCTTGTAGTCTGGTCACCGGCATTGGAGAAAGTGAGCAAAAACTGTGGTGGGTCACCGAAAAGTTGTGAGGGAGGAAGGAAGCCTATCAGGTCGGGCCAGGCCGGACCTCGAGTAGGACCCGCCTAGGTGATGTGCTATCATAGGCAACCAAAAAATAAAACCTAAATTCCTAAAAATATATGTAGTAGAGGAGTAAGGATCGTTCCCACAAATAGTATCTAGTTTAGTTTTATGCTATGTGAACAAGGATGGGGGGGTTTAAGTATAACGAAAATAATTTTTTTAAAAAAATAACTAAGGAACAATTCAAATTGAAATATTGAATTCAATCAAGAGAACAAACCTTAGTCTAAGTTAACATCCACCTATCGAAATTTTACAACTGATCATCGATGCAAGTATATATCAATTCACACTTTGAATATTCATCGTTCGAACTATTTTCTTATCTCCTTAGTCGCAGTTAATTAGAAAACAAGCGATCTGATTAACCCTAACTACTAAACAACCCAAGACAATCTAGTAGCAGCCTTAAGAATCAGAGAGATTGATGACGCTAAACAACACAAGCACAAGCAGTTATATTTAATTTAGTTGAGCGTTCTTCCTAAGATCTAGTAATTTTTTATGCAGCAAATCATTAAATCTTAGTTGCTTCACAAACTAGAGGATCAAACAATTACGGATTTGATATCTAACCTAGCAGTAGATTGCAACAAATAATAAACTAGTAGGCCTCCTAGTAATTAAAAGAGACAATCATGAAAATAAGCACAGAAGAACATCCGATACTCAAAGCATAAATTGAACAATAAAAATAAATTAGATCTCATAGTTTTATTGATTCCAAGGCTTCCGTTTTCTTCGACCAATTATAAAAATTTAGCCACGCAAGACTATGAAAACTTGAAGGAGAAATTAGAGAAGAGGGGAGAGAGAGAGAAAGGGAGAGAGAGAGAGAGAGAGAGAGACGTCAAATCTGATCTCCTCCTCCTTTTACACAGTAATTCAGTGTTGGAAGCCTACTAGAACTCCTAAAGATATTCTAAATATTATCCTAAAATAAAAATACCCAAATCTAACTAATTAAGGAAAATATTAAAAATAAAATAAAGTCCTAATATAACTAGGAAAGTGATTTTTGTAGCTAGAATTTTCGTGCACTAGATCTGGAATTTCCAAAAATAAATCACGTGGACCCGCGCATTAGAATTTTCGCGTAGCTAAAATGCTCCAGAACATCTGCAGTGTAGGTGCAGTGACTTCAAGCCCGATTTCGACCTTGATGCAGCCAAAATCTCTTAAAATGCAAAACATGAACATTGTAGAAATTTTTCTTGGCCTTCCATATCATCTTGCATCATCTCAATTGGAGCTCGAATGAGAGAGTTATGCCCAAATTACAAAGCGATGTGAAAACTATCCAAAATCACCCAATTAGCTTCGTTTTGCATTTAGCACCTCTATTTGCGTCCTAAATCAAAATATAAAAATAATGAGTACATTTAGGCACCAAATAAAGACAAAAGACTAAACATTAAGGGAGAAAAATATGACATTTTTCATTCTCAACAAATTCTCCCACACTTAACTTTTGCTCGTCCTTGGGCAAAACTCAAATTCACTTTTCAAAAATACCAAAGTTGCAACACCATCAACAAAGAACAACCAAACTCTTCAAAACTCATAACATATCATGAACAAACACTCTTAAAGAACTTACAATTACTTAGTAAGCATTTTCACTCAAAGAATGAGTAAACTAAATATGTAGACCCTCACGGAAATAAACACTCGACTCTCATGTGTTTGAAGGGTATGCGTTTCGCTCAAATTCATTCCAATGGAAATGATCTACCATAGGCTTGAATATCTTCTCATTCTCCACCATTGGGATCACATGTATAACACGGATCATAAGGACTTCTCAAGGGTTATAACAGGGTTTAGGATTAAGGTGGGAAATATTTAGGAATGTAGCTCAAAAGCCATCAAAACTAATGGAACAAAAATGAATCAACTCAAGCTCAAATATATAAGACATGTAAAACCAATCACTCCATTCAACAACTTCTTCAATTTGGCTTTAAAGCATTTAAACCATGTAAAACTCCTGCATTGAAAAAGAGATCGTTCAAAAGGAACAATTTTCGTTTGCAGTAGGGAACGATCCTTCGCAACAGCTTCCACCTTTGTATATATCATGTATAAACAAACCCCTTTCTTGAATTTTAGGAGGAATTATGAACATGGACAGTGATGAGTGCGCAAAAGTGCACTCTAAATACCCTATTATTAGATTAAAATACTAAAATGTGAATAGAAGTGTTAGGATATAATTGATATTATTTAATTTAATTTTTATTCACAGTGAGATATATTTGAGTATTATTTTATAATATTTTAAATCTCAAGTATTGCATTAATTGTTGGTCCTGTTTTGAAGGTTGCAGCTGAAGATAAAAAAAAAAAAAAAAAAAAACCAAAGAAAAGAAGCCAAACCAAGGCTTGGCGCTGCTGTTGGGTTGCAAGGTAAAAGAAAAAGAAAGAAAAAGAGTCGAAAAGTGTGGCTCAACTTGAGGTGGCTGTAAAAGAAAAAAAAAAAAAAGAAAGTGCGAGTTTATGCTCAGATATAGTGTTTTGCAAGTCTATCCTAAATGAATATGCAGTTAAGATGAATTTGGAGAAACCCGCTTATGAAACAATTCAAGTAGAGGGGTTGCTTCTGGTTTTTGTGTCTTCTTTGGTTTTTAATGGTGTTACATACACCGACAATGCTGGCAGAAACAAAAAAAGAGGTTGAACAATTGGCAGCGCATGTTGTAATCCTATCAATTTTGGCAGGAAATAATTATGGCATGCGTTTAACTGAAGCGAATAAAAGGAAAGAAAAAGTGGAGTATGGGGCCCATGTGCAGGTTAAAACAGGAAAAGAAGAGAAAAAAACAGCAGCTAGCGGCTTGGGTTGTGCTACGCAGGAACGGGCTTGATCTATGATTACGTAGGCTGTCCAACCAAAAGCCCAGAAGCTGGCGTTGCCTAGGGCTGAATTTGATGCGCGGGGCTGACTAAACAAGGGGTCCTTGCGGTTGTTTTTGAAAAAAAGAAAAGGGTAGAAGTCTTGAGCGGCGCAGGGAAGGAAACGGAGGGTTGCGGCACAGCAGTCCTGGCATGAAAAAGAACAGAGGAGAAAACTAGCCGCGGCTATTCATGGCACAGTCTTCTACATGAGATTTATGTTGTCCGTCCTACGTATGGGTAACTAAATTTCTAAGTAGGGCTAAGGATGAACTTGCACATTAGATGGTACATTTAATTTATTTTTGATTCATGTGCTTGGATTTTTATTTATTAAAACTCTTTGTTTTATCATTCTCAATTTATTGTTGCTGAATAATCATAGAGTTTACTTCATTTATAGATTCAGTCAGGCTTTTTCTATTTGAATGGATTAATTCTTTGATTATGTTTGGATCAATTGATTATTTATATTGATTTAATTCTTTGCTGCAATATTGCTGCCTAGGTATATTGTCGTCATTGGGTTTTCTCAATGTGGATAACAATTTGTGGGATTTAAAAGTGATGAATGATTTTTTAAAGGGTTACATTTAGTTTAATTTTGGTTCATAATTATATATCTTCCGATTGAGATTTTTGGAATTAAATTCTCAATTGAGTTATCAGTGAATTGAAAATATTAAAAAGCCTGATATGTGCAAGGGATTCTCAACGCTCTACTGTTCGTTAATTTGAGTATTTTCTTCTGTTAATCACTTTGTTTAATTTTAATTTTCTTTTTGAATCACTTTTTATATTTTTATTTTCTCATTAATCGTTTAATATTTTCTTTAGTTTCAGAAATTATTTCTGCTATTCTTTTAATTTTGTTTCCCTGTGGAATCGACATCCCAAAGCTACACTACAACTACCACATTATTCTTTGGGCATAATCAAATTTTGGCACCGTTGCCGGGGAGATGGTAGAAGAATTAGTAGATAGTTTTTCTTTTCAGGAGTTTGTAAAGGCGGTAACTTCATTCCCTTCTCTTTACTTGCTACATTATTATTTTATTTTTCTTTTCTTTTCGTATTCTATTTTATTTTTTTATTTTTATTTTTTTTATTGTTATCTTGCATGGATAATAGGTATAGGGACGCATTAGGTCGATTTGCTTGTAGGCCTGTGTTAGAGTCTGATTTAGAGTCTAATTTTTCTTGTTTTTCTAATTTTTTGTTTGATAATTCTGAAAATATGAGTGAACACGAGGATGAACCCACTAAGACCCTTTGTAACACCCCGACTTTGTATAATTAATAATTAAATAATTAATTATTAATTAGTACCGGCTTAGGGAATAATTAAGGAAATTAACCTTAATCTCCCGGTGGTCACACTAGACCAATAGAACAATTAAAACATGTTCGGGAATAGGGTATAATACCCGAACCTAATTACCAATTAATTAGGTGAAATAGTGTCAATTTAACACTGACGGAATTCGAATTAATTAACTACGGAAATTCCGAATGACTAATAAATGACACGGAACCTCTGACATTGAAGATAACGAAATAGGAACTGATCGGAAGAAACTGCATCGAAAAAGGAGTTACGGAATGAAAGTTATGAGACAAACATGTGAAACTGGAATTTAGCGACAACCAAACAGGGCCTTAGCCCAAAATGGTGAAAAATGGCCAAATTGGTGGTCAAGGGGAATTGAACCCTTGACCTATGGAGAGAATGAATTCCATCCAAAAATTAAACCAAGTGGCCACCAGCACCTTTGTGCATATATATACAGCTTAATTGTATATATTCCTGAGTTAACCAAGCCCCACCTCAAATTGGACCAATGAGATTACATGCAAGACTCCCATTATTAGCTTACCTCATCTCCTCTCACATCAGTTTTTCAAATCAACCGAGACTCCATTGATATGCATATCTGAATACATATATGAGAGACATCATAATGGTCAAGATACACCCCCATCCACCAACCAAATTGCATGCAAAACCTAAACCATGGTTTTGAAGACAAACCACCTAGCAAGCTGTGTGTTGCCATGTCTCTATATATATATATTAGGTTGGTGAATGCATGAGAGGTTTGGAGTGGGAGAAATTCTTAGAGAGAGGGAGAGAGTGAAAAGCCTTGATACAAGTGAGTATAAGCACTGTGTGTACAGGAGGAAGGAACTGGGCATACCTGCAGCAACCAAGGAAGCTCTGAGTTGGGTCGTGACAGAGAGAAAGAGGCACTGTTGAAGGTAAATACTAATTTCCTTCATTTCTTATTTTTGAATTTTAGAACTGTCTGATGGGTTACTAAGGATAGACTACATGCATGCCTCATTATTGACTCTAGGAACTGTTTTGAGTGTATAGCATGGCTTAGAAGTCTCGGATAGGTCAAAAACCATGAAACCCGAGACCAACCTCCATTGATGAACCTTGGAAAACCCAGGTCTGAATCGACCATAACAGTTCAGAGTTTTGAATGTTAAGACCTGAAATAGACCCCAAGAGGATCTCAAATATGTACCTACGCGACCTCGAGACTCACTGTAGCCCCACGAAATAGGAAATGAACCTACGGGTTTAAAATCCAATCCGTTAAAACTCGAGACTAAACTGAAATATATAAATAGGGTCTTGATCCTTAGGGTTTGAAGGTCACGTAGCTTCAAACCACACACAAAATGGTTGAGAAATGAGGATGCTAGATCAAGTTGCAGGTCACGGTTATCCTCTTGAAAACAGAACTTGTTAGGTTGATTCGATGCCCAAAACCGATGCCAAAGTGTTGGTGTGACCCTCAGGAGTCGATACCACCCAAAAACAGCAAGAAATCGTACCCTAAATAGCACGAAATAGAAGAAGAAAATCTGCAGAGGTAGGGCAACAGTGCGTAGAAAAGTTGGGGAAGATGGAGTTGACTCGGCCGAGTTGACCGAGCCAATCCGAGCTGACTCGGACACGTGTCGCCTCCAGACAGTGCCACCGTTTTAATAGAACGGTACCGTTTTGGTGTAAACCGTTTTATTTTAAAAATTTAAAATCCGACTATTTGGTAACACAGTTAATAAATTGAAATAGGGATTAGGTCTGTCCAAACCGTGAATAAGGGGCTGAATTGGGAATAAGATGGGTTATGCTATTCCGGTTTTCTGAAGGTCACAGAACCGGTTGGTTTTTAAGAATTGTGAACCGGTTCACTGCTTGAACCCTAAAACCAAGGGGCTTGAACCCCTAAATTATGTAATTATATTTTGACCCCTAAAGTTTCCTGAAATTACGGATTTGTCCCCAACTGTTTTAAAGAATTACACAATGGCCCAGACTTTTGAAAATTTATACATTTAAGCCCTGAATAAATTAATTAAATAATAAAATAATTATTTAATTATTTTATTAAAAAGGTAAAATTACAATTTTACCCCTAGACATTAAATATGTCAAACGAAGTCCAAATTAAATAAATAAATAGTGTATTTTCACTATTTCAAGCATTCTGGACTCAATGGTACAGTCCGATTTTGGAAATACAGTCCCGAAAAATACAGACCCGTAAGTGATAAATGACCGAACTGCCCCTAATGGTACCCAGACCCAAATAAAAATAAAAGACAGTCTATTTTGACTATCTCGGGCATTCTGAACTCAACGGTGAGGTCCGTTTAATGAACCGAGGTCCTGAAAAATACAGACACGTAGGTATAAATGACCGAATTGCCCTTAATGATACCCAGGGCCGATTAAACATAACAGATAGTCCAATTTCACTATGTTGGACACTCTGGACCCAATGGTGAGGTCCATTTTATGAACTGACGTGCCGAAAAATACGACACATGAAATTACCAAATTACCCCTGATACCGTACGAGACCTAAACAAAGTCCGATTGGGACGAAACTGATACCGGTAGGAGCCCAGACACTGGTGAGACTGTATAGTTGATTAGATGACGAATCGGGGTCAGAATTACACAAAACGTAAAATGGCCAAAATACCCCTGAGCACTGTAAGTGCAAAGTAGAGGTCGAATAAAAGTCAAACTGATATGATAAATTATCATAGGGATAATTATGAACACTGAAAGGCTAAATAAGACTCCGAGACAGTCAACGTGTAAAACGAGAAATGTCCGATGTGTCCCGATGATCTAAAGCAGATACCAAATGAAGTCCAAGGGACTTACAAATTTATACATGAGATATATGGGACGTTCTGAGGACCATGATAGGGTCCCGGGCAAAAATGACAAAATTACCATTTTGCCCCTAAGACTAAATAAGTACCCAACTGATACCGATTAAAGTCTAAAAGACTTAAAACTTCATATATACGATATATGGGATATTCTGAGGACCATAACAGGGTCCGGGATAAGAATGGCAAAATTACCATTTTGCCCCTATGGTTAAAATGAGAACCTAACTAATACCGATTGGAGTCCAAAGGACGTAGAACTTTGTACTTAAGATATAAAGACTATTCCGAAGACCACGACAGGGTCCGGGACAAAAATAGTAAAATTACCATTTTGCCCCTAAGGTTGAATGAGTGCCTGACTGATAACAATTGAAGTCTAAATGACTTAGGATATAATCCTAATAACTGCTAAGCCTAATTAAAGAAAGAAATAGCCTCGAGTGAGACCCAATGGAAGGGCGATAGGCTACTAGGCTATCTTAGTTAATCCGATAGATACCTAAGATGACGAATAAGACCTGAATGGATGAATTCTGATCTATCTATGATTAATGATGATTATTCAGGATGTACAAGGATGTGCCTGAAACAATGTTTGGAGGTTGTCAGATTATTTGCGCAAGGAGATAAACCTAAAAGTTTGTGAGTAACTTCTGACACTGTTTTGATACTGTCCCTTGATTTATTGATTTGTTTTGAATGCAATTATTTAAGTGCAATTATTTAAATGCATGCCTTTTCGTACTATATCACTTATGACTTGGTTTTAGTCTTTTTAAATAATTGACTATATTCCTGATCCCTGTGCTAGCATCCCGTACTGTTTTGCCTGTTTTGAACTGTTGAGATAAATGGATGTATTGAACCATTATTCCCGAAATGATTAAACTAACCATGTGATATAGGCAAAGAACGATATTTTGTCGTACCGTACTACTTGTATAGTATACTGTCTAAATACTATATTGTTTAAATGTACGTACTTAATGTAGGCCCCTTGCACTACATTTCACACGATGTGATTGTGTCCTTTGAATTAGGAACTCCGTTCAGTTCGGTTATGTGCTATCCGTTAATGCTATGTCTATGTCCCTGATTGATACGTTCGATTCCATTGTGTACCGCCGGTCGATAATAGGTCTGTTTGGATTGATGTATTGTTCAGTTCCGTTATGTTCTACCCGTGATGACATGCCCCTGTCTTGATTAAAACGTTGTTCAGTTCGGTCATGATTCGTTCCGCTAGTGATATGTCTCCGACTTGATTGTTATATCGTTTCTACTCAGCTCCGTTATGTTTCGTTCCGTTCATGATGTGCTTGTGTCTTGATTAGTATATTGTTTTTGTTCAGTTCCGTTATGTTCTAGCTATTGAAGGTATGCTTCCTGTCTTGATTGATGTCTTGTTCAGATCCGCTATGTTTTAGCCGTCGATGATATGTCTCTGTCTTGATTGACTTATTGTTCCCACTCAGTCTCAGCATGTGATTCGTTCCGTTAATGAAGTGTCTGTGTCTTGAACGATATATTGGCAATGGTTATTGTTTTGGTCCGATTGGTTATGTTATGTTCCGATTCAGTTTGTACTGTTTGTGCAATCTTGTTCCATTGTACTAGACTGCTTATGAAATGGATTTAGAAAATTGTTATTTTGAAATGATTAAATTATCCACGTGCCTTGGAAGCAAGGACTGGTTTAGAAACCCATGATAGGGAATCTGTGTTACTCACTGGGCTTATTTAAGCTCACCCCATTATTCTGACATTTTTCAGGAATTACCTCCATTGGATTAGAAGGTACTATGACATGACGTGAGTAGGCCAAGTGGCATTGCAAATAAGGATCAGATGGCACTGATTTGTAGAGACTTACATTCTTGTGAATCGAATCCGTATATCCAGGTAAGTAATATGATACGACTGACTTGATTGACATGCACTAGATAGTGGAACATGGCTCATGGAACTAAATGGTACTCTAGAGATATTAGATCTGCTATGTTGTTATATGCTTGATTTTAGATATGCTCTGAGATTAGAATTGTTGACTGATTGGAATTAGTCTTGCTCTGTGATACATATTCTTATGATGGATAATTGAGTTGCATTCCCGTGACACAAAGAAAAAGTTTTAAATTCCGCTGCATCTGACCCTACAGTTGGAGTGCAATTCGTCGGAAAGTTCAGAATTTGCCTTTGGTTGGTCGCGTCGCGACCGACTGGCAGTCACGTCCTCGACATCCGCGTAGGGTGGGGTTCGGGATGTGACACCCTTTAGGCTTACCTCCACCTTACACACACAGCCACACCATCATGCATCATGTTTCCACCATATACTCGTCAACTTGATATTAAAACAGGGGTGATACAGTTACTTCCTACATTTCATGGTTTGGAAAATGAAAATCCATATGTGCACATTAGGGAGTTTGAAGAGGTAGTTGTGACTTTCCATAGTCAAAATGCAATAAATGACATTGCGAGACTGAAGTTCTTTCCTTTCTCTTTGAAGGATAGAGCTAAGAGTTGGCTATACTCACTGAGACCATCGTCGATTGGATCGTGGAATGAGATAACTTAGATTTTCTTTACTAAATACTTTCCCCAACATAAGACCAATGCTTTAAAAAGACAGATTTTCACATTTGCACAAAAGGACAGTGATACTTTGTATCAGTCTTGGGAGAGATTTAAGGAGTTATTGAGTATGTGCCCTCACCATGGGTATGAGAGTTAGTGTCTAGTGAGTTACTTCTATGAGGGACTTATACCTGGAGAATGCCAATTTATAGAGATGATGTGTAATGGTGACTTTTGCAGAAAGATCCTGATGAGGCCATAGAGTACCTTAACGAGCTTGTTGAAAAAGCTAACACTTGGACAGGCCCTAGTGCTACTGAGAGCCACAAATAGGTCATAACCTACAGGGAACCAAAATAGTGGTGGAATTTATTATCTCAAGGAGGAGGATAACTTGAAGGCTAAGGTGGAGATACTAACTAGGAAGTTAGAGGTGTTAAATGTTAGGAACTTAAAACCACACTTAACTAATCATGCAGAGTCTTTTAGACCATGTTCGGTGTGTGGCGGGGTAGATCACCTAGGCCAAGAGTGTCCCACATTAGTTGAGATAAGAGGGATGTATGAGGAACAAGGTAATACCTTAGGTATATACAAGGAGCCTTTCACACCCTTCTCTAAGACCTACAATCCAGGGTGGCGCAATCATCCCAATTTTAGTTGGAAGTCTAAAAACTGGCCACCTGCACCACCGCCTGCACAGCCTCCTAGATCATACCCTTCAACATATCATGCACCATATCATGCATCTTCATCTTCTAGGAATTCTTTAGAAAACACTTTGTATGCTTTTATTAAAGCATAGGGTAAGACTAACTAAAAGTTTGAATCTTTAATTATGCAAGTTGTGGAAGAAAACAAGGAGATAAAGAGTCAAGTGTCCAAATTGATGAGCTTTTTGAGTTTGAATGAGCGAGGCAGATTCCCTTCCCAAGCTCAGTCTACACCCCATGGTCAACACATGATGCAAGAAAATTTGAAGGATGCAAACGCCATCAATGCTGAGCTGCCCAAGCAACCAGAGGTGACAAAGAGCTATGTTAAGGTACCATTTCCACAAGCTTTAAAATCAACCAAGTGAACTTTGGATCCTAACAATGAAATCCTAGAGAATCTCAGGCAGGTAAAAATCAATCTTCCTCTTTTGCATGTGATTAAACAAGTTCCTACTTATGCAAAAGTTCTTAAAGATTTGTGTACAGTTAAGAGGAAGCACCATGTGAAGAAGACAACGTTCCTGACTAGAGCAAGTTAGTGCTCTAATTGAACAGAGGATTCCTCCCAAGTACAAGGACCCTGGTTGTCCAACCATTGCATGCAGTATTGGAAATCATGAGTTTGGACAAGCTTTGCTTGATTTAGGAGCTAGTGTGAATCTAATGCCTTATTCTATTTATTTATAGATGGGGTTAGGAGAAATCAAACCAACTTCTGTGGTATTGCAATTGGCTGACCGTTCAGTCAAAGCGCCTACGGGGTGTGGTAGAGGATGTTCTGATTCAAGTTGATAAATTTTATTATCCTGTTGATTTCGTAATCCTTGACACTAGCTCTACTGTTGACTCTACATAAAAAATTCCTTTGATTTTAAGTAAGCCTTTCCTTGCCACTGCTAATGCTCTTATTAATTGTAGGAATGGGCTCATGAAGCTGTTTTTTGGGAACATGACTGTCGAGGTGAATATCTTTCATGTTGCAAAACAGCCAGAAGATGAGGACGAGTGCCACTAGACGTACATGATTGATTCACTCGTTGATTCACTCATGGATAGGGGAGTTCCTGCAACTCATGATTCTGATCCCCTTGAGAATTTCTTATTAATTCTGAGTTTGATTATATTACTGATCCATCTGATGTGGTTGATATTTGTGCTATTTTTGATAGAACTCAAGATTATGGAGCACGGGCATGGCAACCAAAGTTTGAGGAGTTGCCTAAAAAACGTGAAGAGCAGATTCCTTCAAGTGTGGAAGCACCCAAAGTTGAATTGAAGCCTTTGCCTAAGGGTTTAAAGCATGATTTCCTTGGTCCAGGTGATACTTTTCCTGTTATTATCTCATCTAAATTGTTTGAGTCCCAAGGTGAGAAATTAATTCAGACCCTAAGTAGGTATAGGTCAGCCATAGGTTGGAGCATTGTTGATATAAAAGGTGTTAGTCCCCTGATTTGTTTTCATAAAATCAATTTGGAGGAAGGAACTAGCCCTCGTAGAGACCCCCAATGTAGGCTTAATCCCACTATGAAAAAAGTGGTGAAAAATGAAGTGTTGAAACTATTAGATGCTGGAATCATATATCCTATTGCTCATAGTAAATGGGTTAGTCCTACACAGGTTGTCCCTAAAAAGTCAGGTGTTATTGTGGTGAAAAATGGCCTAGAAGAGTTAGTCCCTACAAAACTTATGACTGGATGGTAGATGTGCATTGATTATAGAAAATTGAATGCTGCCACTCAGAAAGACCATTTTCCTTTCCCTTTTATTGATCAAATTCTTGAGCGTGTGGCTGGTTATCCTTTTTATTGTTTCTTGGATTGTTATTCTGGTTATTATCAAATTGAAATTGCCTTAGAAGACCAGGATAAAACCACTTTCACTTATCCTTTTGGTACTTATGATTTTCGTAGAATGCCATTTGGATTGTGTAATGCATCTGTTACTTTTCAATGTTGCATGATGAGTATTTTTAGTGATATGGTTGAAAAATGTATGGAAGTTTTGATAGATGACTGTGACTATTTTTGGATCTTCTTTTGATGCATGCTTATTGAATTTAGAGAGAGTGTTGACTCGTTGTGAGGAGAAGGACTTGGTTTTGAATTGGGAAAAATGTCATTTTATGGTACCTTCAGGTATTGACTTAGGGCATATTATTTCTTCTAGGGGGATAGAGGTTGATCAATCTAAGATTGAATTAATCTCTAAATTGCCTACACCTAGGACAGTCAAGGATGTGAGATCCTTTCTTGATCATGCGGGCTTTTATAGGAGGTTCATACAAAATTTTCCCACCATATCTAAACCACTATGTGACCTCCTAGCTAAAGATGCCCCATTTGAGTGGACACAAGCATATCAAGAGGCTTTTAAAACGCTAATTGGAAAGCTTACTTCCGCACCCATAATGCAGACACCTGATTGGACTTTGCCTTTTAAGATTATGTGTGATGCCAGTGATTATGCTTTAGGTGCTATTCTTGGACAGCGAAGGGAGGGGAAGCCCTTTGTCATTTACTATGCTAGTAGAACTTTAAATAGTGCTCAGATGAATTACTCTACTACTGAAAAAGAGTTGCTAGCTGTAGTATTTGCTTTGGATAAGTTTTGTGCTTATTTCATTGGTTCTCCTATTCTTATTTTCACAGATCATGCAGCCCTTAAGTACCTTTTCACAAAGAAGGATGCTAAGGCGCGACTAATACAGTGGATTTTACTTTTGTAGGAATTTGACATCACCATTAAAGACAAAAAAGGAGTGGAGAACGTAGTGGCTGACCATCTCTCGAGACTCACATCTGAGGACACCTCTGACTACCTGCCAATTAGGGATGATTTTTTCGATGAGCATTTACTTTCTATTACTTCTCGATCACAATATGGTCAGTGCCTTAAAATTTTAATTGATAGGCAAGTTCCGAAAGTGGAAGACATTCCACTTATGGACCCGGTCTATCAACCTTGATCCCGCCATGTAGGTTTTTTTTTTATTATTTATTTATTTTGTTTGTTTTGTTTTTTTTTTTTATTTTTTTTATTTTCGTTTTTTTATTTTTTTTTGTTTGTTGCTGTTTTCTTTGTTTTTATTTGCAGGTTAATTTCACTTTTGTTAGATCAGGTTGCCATCTTTGGTGCTTAGCGAGCTGCCTACGTCACACATCAGGTGTATTCTCTCCTTTTTAGTACCCTCCATTCAATTTTGATTGTTAAACATTGAGGACAATGTTTCATTTAAGTTGGGGGGTGCTAGTGTAAATTCAACATTTAAAATGCTGTGGCATATTTTCATGTGTCAAATTTTTTTTAAAAAAATTTGCATCACATGTGCATCTTTTTCATATGAGTACTCATTCTCATTCATAACTATTTTCGTGAATTCACCGAATCCACCACAATCATTCTGCTGAGGTATTCACAGAACTTTTAATACACTTATCCAAACTTTGTGATAAGATGGTGGTTTGACACATGTAGCTAGAGAACTCCTTTGCTTAAGTATTCATGTGAGTTTTGGAGAGAATTGAGAGCCAATTGTGATAAGCGTTTATTGATCTGTTAAATTGGGCGCTTTTTTTGAGAATATCATTACATGGTTGGTGGTATGACGACGGATATACTTGAAAAATGACAAAGGTTAATCTAGGATTAATGTTTGAGCCTTTCAAACTAACCCTTCTCATCATAGACCCTTAGTAGCCAACTTTGAGCCAGCAAACACATATAGTTCTTTTCATGTGCCTACATCATCCATACAGCTCTACATTGGAGTATAGCCTATACCCTGATTTTCCTACCCTTTTTGCTTCCAAGTTTGTACTAGGTGTGGAATTTGCATTTTTGGTCTTTTGTGTTGAATTGGAAAAAGAAGAAAAAGAAAAAGGAAAGAGTACAAGTGTAAAGTGTTGAATTGAGTGAGCATCAAAGTTAATGAATATCGTTCTCAAAAAAAAAAAAAAAAATTAAGAGAGAGAGAGAGAGAGAGAAAAGAGAAAGAAGAAGGAGAAGTATTGTTGTTCAGTGATTTGGAAAGTTGAAGAGTACATCAAGTGAGAAGTTTGGTTTGCTATGATTCTTAATGAAATCCTCTTAGTATGTACTTGGAAGTTTTTGAATCCTTTTTATCTTTTTCTTCGTATAGCCCCTAACCCGAGCCACGTTACAACCCTTTTTATGTTGATGATTCTGATCCTAAGTAAGCCTGTGGAAAGAGTGGTGGAAGTCTCATTTGTTAGTGCTCCATCTTAAGATCAATGTTTGCTTGTTGCTTGCACATAATTACATAATTCTTCATTGAGCGTGTACACCTCTTGTCAACTCCATAAAGAGAGCCCCTACATGAAACACTTTTATACTCGTAAGATATGGAGTTGAACCTTTTGCTTGAGATGTTCTTGATGTTGCATGTGTCATGGGTTGTGGTTAGATAGATATGGTTTGGAACACACACACACTTTTATACTCGTGAGATATGGAGTTGAACCTTTTGCTTGAGATGTTCTTGATGTTGCATATGTCATGGGTTGTGGTTAGATAGATATGGTTTGGAACACACACACACATTCTGCGAATTGCTATAAGTGGATTGATTGTTATAGGATTATTGAATTCCTAAAATTGCTTTGATATGCGAATTTGAAAATGTGATTAGATGCCCTCTGTGTGTGATCTTCTTTGGTCTCTTTTGCCATTTTTGCATGGGAATTGCTAGGGACTAGCAATGAGCAAGTTGGGGGTGTGATGAGTGCGCAAAAGTGTACTCTAAATACCCTATTATTATATTAAAATGCTAAAATGTGATAGAAGTATTGGGATATAATTGATATTATTTAATTTAATTTTTATTCACAGTGAGATATATTTGAGTATTATTTTATAATATTTTAAATCTCAAGTATTGCATTAATTGTTGGTCCTGTTTTGAAGGTTGCAGCTGAAGATAAAGAAAAAAAAACCAAAGAAAAGAAGCCAAACCAAGGCTTGGCGTAGTTGTTGGGTTGTAGGGCGAAAGAAAAAGAAAGAAAAGAAGTCGAAAAGTGTGGCTCAACTTGAGGTGGCGGTAAAAGAAAAAAAAGAAAGTGCAAGTTAATGCTCAGATACAATGTTTTACAAGTCTATCCTGAATGAATATGCAGTCAAGATGAATCTGGAGAAACCCGCTTATGAAACAATTCAAGTAGAGGGGTTGCTTCCGATTTTTGTGTCTTCTTTGGTTTTTAATGGTGTTATATACATTGGCAATGCTGGCAGAAACAAAAAAAGAGGTTGAACAATTGGCAGCGCATGCTGTAATCCTATCAATTTTGGTAAGAAATAGTTTTGGCATGCCTTTAACTGAAGGGAATAAAAGGAAAGAAAAAGTGGAGTGTGGGGCCTAAGCGTAGGTTAAAATAGGAAAAGAAGAGAAAAAAACAACAGCTAGCGGCTTGGGTTGTGCTGCGCAGGAACGGGCTTGATCTATGATTACGTGGGCTGTTTAACCAAAAGCCCAGAAGCTGGCATTGCCTAGGGTTGAATTTGATGCGCGGGCTGACTAAATAAGGGGTCCTTGCGGCTGTTTTTGAAAAAAAGAAAAGGATAGAAGTCTTGGGCGGTGCAGGGAAGGAAGCGGAGGGTTGCGGCGCAGCAGTCCTGGCGCGAAAGAGAACAGAGGAGAAAACCAGCCGCGGCTATTCATGGCATAGTTATTCTACATAGATTTATGTTGTCCGTCCTGCGTATGGGTAACTAAATTTCAAAGTAGGGCTAAGGATGAACTTGCGCATTAAATGGTACATTTAATTTATTTTTGATTCATGTGCTATATTTTTATTTATTAAAACTCTTTGTTTTATCATTCTCAATTTATTGTTGTTGAATAATCATAGAGTTTACTCCGTTTATAGATTTAGTCAGGCTTTTTCTATTTGAATGGATTAATTCTTTGATTATGTTTGGATCAATTTATTATTTATATTGATTTAATTCTTTGCTGCAATATTGCTGCCTGGGTATATTGTCGTCATTGGGTTTTCTCAATGTGGATAACAATTTGTGCGATTTAAAAGTGATGAATGATTTTTCAAAGGGTTACATTTGGTTTAATTTTGGTTCATAATTCTATATCTTCCAATTGAGATTTTTGAAATTAAATTCTCAATTGAGTTATCAGTGAATTGAAAATAATTAAAATACCGGATATATGCAAGGGATTCCCGACGCTCTACTGTTCGTTAATTTGAGTATTTTCTTCCGTTAATCACTTTGTTTAATTTTAATTTGCGTTTTGAATCACTTTTTATATTTTTATTTTCTCATTAATCGTTTAATATTTTCTTTAGTTTTAGAAATTATTTCTATTATTCTTTTAATTTTGTCTCCCTGTGGAATCGACACCCCAAAGCTACACTATAACTACCGCGTTATTCTTTGGGCGTAATCAGACAGTTTGTAACATTAAAAGCAATTTCCTTCGTCACTTCCTTTCTTTTTTTCTCACCAAAATTACATCAACAATGGAACTCATGAATTGAAATGAAAACATGTCCTATTTCACCAGTTATAGCTATACCACAAATCCAAACACCTCAACGCTTATTTCTTACACACTCATACATATTATAATGATCATATCATAATGATGAACAATGCTCCACTAGTTCTACGGCTTGGGAAAAGGCATTGTTTTTCCGGTTCAAAGCTTGTAACATGGGTTCACAATCAACGAAAAAAAAAAAACCAATAAAGCTCAAAGGGAAAATTAATTACAAGGTAGGTTATTTGGCTTATGTAGCTTATGACAAAGAAGGCCTCAATCATGTTCATGCATGCATGTGTCAATATGACCTCGAAGAGAATCAAGGCAAGTTCTAGAGAAACAAATCCATGAAAGAATATCTCACATGAAAGAAAATAGTGAGACTGATATAGATGTGTCAGTTTAAAGGCTCAAAATCTTACCAGCTTTTGTCTACCAAATTTAGTCACTACCATTCTCAAAGAAAATAACTAGACTAATTAATTCTAAGTTGGAAGATTACTTATTCAATCATGTTATGAATTTTTCAAGCTTAATCGAATCTTGCTCATGACATACACAACCTAAATTCGTTGAAAATCACAAAAACAAAAAGCAAAACTCTTTTTTTGTTCAATTTTTTTTATTTGAAAAACCACAAAATTAAAACACAACCTAAATCCCTTCCCCCACACTTAAAACTTACATTGTCCCCAATGTAAGGTGAAATGCAAAGAAAAGGCAAAAATAACTAAAATATAAATACGAAAATAAGAAAAAAAGGAACAAACTCCCTTTGGGTTGCCTCCTAAGCAACGTCTTTGTTTATTGTCGTTGGCTCGACTTAATGCTTCCTTCTTCACTCAGTATAAATCGGATCCTCAAGGTCCAATTTTTTCACATTCTCTACTTGAAAACCTTCATAGAAAGGCTTAAGTCTATGGCTATTCACCTTGAACACTTTGGAAGTTGCTAAACTTTGAATTTCAATTGCACCATGAGAGAAAACATTAGTAACGACAAAAGGTCTAATCCAACGAGAACGCAACTTACCCAGAAACAAACGAAGCTGTGAATGGTATAGAAGGACTTTTTGACCGACTTTAAACTCCTTCCTAGAGATCATCTTGTCATGAAAAGCCTTTGTATTTTTCTTGTAAACCCTTGCACTCTCATAGGCATCATTGCGAATTTTCTTTAACTCTTGTAGTTGCAACTTCCTGTGTTCTCTACTTACACCTATCTTCATGTTAAAACTCTTGATAGCCCAATAAGCCTTGTGTTCTAACTCAACTGGAAGGTGGCATGGTTTCCCAAACACCAATCGATAAAGTGACATACCAATGTGCGTCTTATATGCAGTCCTATACGCCCACAAGGCATCATCCAAGCGCAAACTCCAATCTTTTCTACTTGGATTGACCGTTTTTTCAATGATGATCACTGGTAACGTTCCTCCGTCTCCAAGGAATACGTACTTGAGGTGACTGGGAAGAGGCTTCAAATATGGAATGAGGGGCCTGCAAAACAGAAGGTAAAGGCTTCTTGTTAGAAACTGGTAATGCAATACAAGGAACGTTACCTAACTGTTGTAACTTCAAAAAATCATTCAACACTGCAACAGTTTCCTACAAGTCAGTACTCAAGGCTAACTCCTCATTCTCTTTCTCAAGATGCTTACTAATGGCAACTTCCAATCCATCTGTTTCATCAAGTTCAAAAACTTCCTGTGATAAAGAATCATTCACATCAATAGAATAAATAGAATTATCATCATTAGGATATTTCATGGCATCATAAATATTAAACTTAACAATTTCACCATCAAATTCCATGGTAAGTGTGCCATTATGAACATCTATCTTAGTCTTGGATGTCTTTAAGAATGGTCTTACTAACAAAATAGGAGCAGTTTGATCACCATTCTTCATATCAAGCACATAGAAATCAATAGGGAAAACCAAATCATTAACTTACACAAGAACATCCTCAACTATACCTTTAGGATAGGCATTAGATCTATCAGCCAATTGAATCACAACACCAATTTTATTCAAAGGTCCAAGTTTCAAAGAATCATATATAGAATATGGCATGACATTGATAGAAGCTTCTAAATCTATCATGGCCTTTTCCAATCTAGTGTTACCTATCGTACAATGGATAGTAAACATACTTGGATCTTTGCACTTCGTAGGGAATTTTCTTTGAATAACTGTAGAAACATTCTCCCTTACTATCACCTTCTCATATCCTTTAAGTTTTTGTTTCCTCTTAATTATACACAGTTCTTTTAGGAATTTAGCATAACGAGGTACTTGTTTTATAGCATCTAAAAGTGGAATATTTACCTTGCATCTACAAAAAGTCTCATATAAATCTTTATTTTGCTCATTTTTTCTAGATTCTGCTAAAGCTTGAGGAAAATAGAGTACTGGTTTAAAATCAGAAAGAGGCGAAAACTTACACTTTCGTACGTCATCGTCATTGGGAACGTTCCTGTCTACAACGACGTTTTTCTCATTTTCTTGCTTCGACGATGCAGGGGTTGCCTTTACTAGAATCTCAACCTCTTTACCACTTCTCAAAACAATTGCACTTGCATTTTCTCTTGGATGTACTACCATTTGAGAGGGTAATTTCCCTAAAATTTGTGCTTCTAGCCGACCAATTGTGGTTGCCATCTAGCTCATCTGATTGTCCAAACTTTGAATACTGGCCCTCACCTCTTAGTTGAGATTGTTTCATCTTCTGTTAAAATTGCAAAGTATTAATGGCAAAAGACTTAACAATATCTTCTAAAGACAAACCAGAATTAGAAGTTTGGCTCGATTGTTTTTTAGAGGGGTATGGCTACTTATATTGCTGGTAACTTGGGCGGTTTTGAGTTGCGGGCTGATTTACTTATGGATTCCCATAGCTAAGATTGGGGTGATCCCTCTATCACAGGTTATACGTGCTCAAATAGAGATCATATTTCCTTTGCGGTTGTCCAGGAAAACCACCTGTTGCATTCATTTGCTCCATGGGCTCCTCTTGAAGAGTTGGGCACATATCGGTTGGATGCCCTACTATTGAACAAATCCCACAAGCCTTCGCCGTTTGCATATTACCTACAACCATTTGACTAACAAGAGAAGTTAGACTCGAAATTTGTTGTTCAAGGGAGGAAATATTTACCTTATTAACAAGCTTAGATGAAGGGTCAAGCCTAGTGCCAAATTGTTGAGAATTGGCCGCCATATTTGCAATCAAGTTTCTCGCGGCCTCGAGAGTTTTATCCACCAAAGCTCCTCCACTAGCAACATCAATCATGCTCCTATCAGTAGGTAGAAGGCCCTCATAGAAATACTGGATAAGAAGCTGCTCACTAATTTGATGATGGGGGCAGCTTGCACATAATTTCTTGAAACGTTCCTAGTATTTGTGTAAGGACTCTCCGTTGTGCTGCCTTACACCATAAATTTTTTTCGAATGTTGGGCGCCTTTGAAGCTGGAAAATATTTCTCCAAAAACAACATCTTCATCTCGTTCCATGTGGTAATACTCCTGGAGGGTAGATAATAGAGCCAATCCTTAGCCCAATCCTTCAAAGAAAATGGGAAGGCTCTTAATTTAATGTGCTCTTCAGTAACCCCTGTGGGTCTCATGCTTGTGCATACTACATGAAACTCCTTTAGATGCTTGCGAGAATCTTTAACTGCAAGGCCATGAAAAGTGGCAAGAGATGTATTAGTTCAGATTTTAATTCAAAAGTAGTAGTAGCATCTAAAGTAGAAAACGTTATGCATAAGGGTTGTTGATTCAAATCAGGGGCGGCAAACTCTTTCAAAGTTTGATTTCCAACCATGACTTCCTCCTCTTCTAAATCAGAATTACTAGCAAATAGGGAATCAAGAGTTAGATCGTTCTCTTCAAAATTTCTCTGAGCTTCCCTCCTTAACCAGCACAAAGTTCTCTTTATTTCTAGATCGTACTGCAGATCACTTTGATTAGAAGATCGAGTTATAGTCATAAATAATCAAGGAAACTCTAATAAATCAAGAAAAATCGAGAGTGACGAAAATAAAATAAAAAATATAATATAAAATAAAATAAAAATAAAATCTAGAGTAATGAAAATAAATAAAATAAAAAAATAAAAATAAATTCTACGCTGAAACTCTTCTTTTTTAATTTTTTAATTTTTACAAACTACAAGAAAAATATATTGCAATAAGAAATTACTAACTATAAGAAAAATCTCTTTATATACATACATACATACATATATATATATAAGTGATGGGATATTACCAAAATTAAACTACTAGAATAAAACACGTATTAGAAGACTAAATCTACCATATAAAAGTATAGCACATGATGTATCCCTACTGCCCTTGCCACCACTTCTTATCGCATTAGGATGGCAATGCTAGTAAACACAATGGAAATGTTCTACTTTGCTGAGCTTGTTTTCAAGGTATCCAGCATCACTGTGTTATACAAATCATTTGTCAAATTGCCATAACACCATTTCCTAATCAATCTTACCAGATCTGGAATAGTGGATTTAGAAAATTGTGATATCCTCACGCCATGCAACTGATTTGCATGCCTAATTTTTTTTTTGAAAATTTCAAAAGTGGAATAAGGATCACAAGCAGCACAAAAATAAACTAGAAAAACTCCCTGGAAACGGCACCAAAATTTGGTGTGCAACATCGTAGGCAACCAAAAAATAAAACCTAAACTCCTAAAAATATATGTAGTAGTGGAGTAAGGATCATTCCCACGGAGAGTATCTAGCCTAGTTTTATGCTATGTGAACAAGGATGAGGGGTTTGAGTATGACGAAAACAATTTAAAAAAAAAAAACAAGTAAGGAACAATTCAAATTAAAATATTGAATTCAATCAAGAGAACAAACCTTAGTCTAAGTCAACATCCACCATCACAATTTTACAACTGATCATCGATGCAAGTATATATCAATTCACACTTTGAATATTCATCGATGGAACTTTTTGCCTATCTCTCTTTAGTCACAGTTAATTAAAAAACAAGCGATCTAATTAACCCTAACTACTAAATAACCCAAGACAAGCACAAGCAGCCTTAAGAATTAGAGAGATCGATGAAGCTAAACAACACAAGCACAAGCAGTTGTATTTAATTTAGTTGAGCGTTCTTCCTAAGATCTAGTAATTTCTGACGTAGCAAATCATTAAATTTTAGTTGCTTCACAAATTAGAGGGATCAAACAATTACAGATTTGATATCTAACCTAGCAGTAGATTGCAATGAATAATAAACTAGTAGGCCTCCTAGTAATTAAACGAGACAATCATAAAAATAAGCACAAAAGAACATTCGATACTCAAAGCATAAATTGAACAATAAAAAAAAATTAGATCTCACAGTTTTATTGATTTCGAGGCTTCCATTTTCTTTGAACAATTATAAAAATTTAGCTACGCAAGGCCCTGAAAACTCGAAGGAGAAATTAGAGAAGAGGGGAAAGAGAGAGAGAGATGGAGACGTCACATCTGATCTCCTCTTCCTTTTACACATTAATTCGGTGTTGGAAGCCTACTAGAACTCCTAAAGATATTCTAAATATTATCCTAAAATAAAAATACCCAAATCTAACTAATTAAGGGAAATATTAAAAATAAAATAAAGTCCTAATATAACTAGAAAAGTGGTGTTTGTAGCTAGAATTTTTGTGCACTAGATCTGAGATTTCCAAAAATAAATCACATGGACCCACGCATTAGAATTTTGCGTAGCTAAAAACACTCTAGAACGTCTGCAGTGTAGGTTCAGCCACTTCAAGCCTGATTTTGACCTTAATTCAGCTAGAATCTCTCACCACTCAAAACATGAAAGTTGTATAAGTTTTTCTTGGCTATCCACAGAATCTTGAATCATCTCAATCGAAGCTCGGATGAGAGAGTTATGCCCAGATTACGAAGTAATGTCGAAACTGTCCAAAATCACCCAATTAGCTTCATTTTGCACTTAGCGCCTCCATTTTCATCCTAAATCAAAATATAAGAATAATGAGTACATTTAGGCACCAACTAAGGATAAAATACTAAACATTAAGGGAGAAAAATATGACATTTTGCATTCTCATCACTAGGCACAGTGACGGGCAATCCTAAGACAGTTGTGTTTGGGGCCTGTTAAATTTTAAATAGAAACTGTTTTGGAAAAAGGGTGGGGCTGCTTGCTGTCATGACCTGAAACTTACCCTATGCGGATTTCATGTCGCGGGGCCGGCCCAATGACCGACCATACTTTTTTATTGGCAAACATTGCATGAATAGTGCCCTACCGGCAAAAATGAAAAATTTACTCTGATTTTTCAGATCTCTATAGAACGTTGTATTTAGTTGTGTGATGAATAGCTATGCATATGTAAGTGAGATTGTGTTGGCAGCCCTGGGAGAGCCCTTAACAGGTCTATTGCCTTGGCCATGAATTGTGGTTTACTATCTTATTTTGATTCCTAAACATCTCTAGATGATTGTCATAAGTTGTGTATGTGAAATAGTATGTGTGAGCATAGTTGTCAAAACGTGTATTGGAAGCTATATTATTTTTAAAAAAATGCGTATCGTATCGTATATCATAGATACGTGTAATTTTTAAAGAAAATACATTTATATATATAATATATATACATGAATATATATATATATATACACATATAATGTTTAAAATAATATAAACAACATTTCAATATATTTGCCATACAAATTAGATATATAAATTATTATTTATCTAACAATTAAAAATCAAAGCAATACCAAGCATATTTGTCTCGTTTTTCAAATATATTGTATTGTGTTATATATAGTATTATATATATAATATATAAAATGTGTATGAAAAATAAAAAAATATTCTAACTCATATGAAAAATAAAAAAAATTCTAACTCACTTAAAATAAATAACTTAAATTTCATGCAATACAAGAATCAAGATTTATAATACTACGACTTTCAAATTAAAATTAAAGAATCCATCCAATATAGTTCATCAAAATAAAATCCAAAATTATTCATTTTTATAATTCATCCCATTTTCATCTCAATGACGAATTTCAATGGCATCGATATCATCATCGTATGCCAACAATTTTTACTTTCTTTTTCTTTTTTAACTTATTGTATGTGCTCACTCATGATTTACATCTTCTCAAAATACATTATTTCTTTCTTGTTTGAGAAAACATATCTAGGTGTTCCAAAAAGGCAATATAAATAACACCAAACAAACAAAAAGTGCTTTCTATTTATATAACAAAAACAAAAAAAAGGTCAATGATGCTGTTTGGCCTGATTTTCCATATCTCATGTATCATGTGTATTGAAACGTATCGTAAGATACAAATTGCATATCATAAGAAATGATGCAAAAAGATACAATAATAAGATACGTATCATTTTTATATCCATATTGAAATGGATCGTAAGATACTAAAAAGTATGTGTGAGAACATATATATGCATGAATAGGTGTGTTGCAGTGAGATTATTTGGGTTTTCTTGGTTTGGATCATTTTGGTGGGTTTTCGTGACCATTAAACCCTACATGAAATTAACAATGACCTAAGAATGATCTAGGAAATGTTAGGAGGAATAAGAGGAAAATAGTGGGTTAAATGGGCTGAGGAATCACGATCGTGTGTATGTTGTGTGTGTGATTTCACTGTGTTTTTGTGTGTATTTAATCTTTAAAAATGCCTAGATGGCTACTGAGTTAAAGAGGAAACAAACACACTAGAAAAAAGAAAGAAAAATTATGTGATAGACCAGATCTCTACGTTACCGTGGAAGGGGAAGGGATGAATAGTAGCACTAGTCATTTATCAAATGATGTCGTTTTGTTTAATGGATGGAGTAGATAGGCTGGGCTTCACTTGTTTAAGGGAAACATTGGGCCTGAGGTGTTACCGAACTAGGCTTGGCCCCTTTTTAAAAATCATCTGGATTATTTCAAAGTATTAGGCCAAATTAAAAATTGTAGTTGGGCCGACTTATTTAATGAAATAATGGGCCATATTTTTTTGGGTGAAACTAGGCTAACCTTTAGATAAGTTGGGCCATTAAAGGACTAGGCTAAGAAGATTAGATGAGGATATTACAGTGGGCTGAGTAATGGCCTTAAATTAGTTGGGCCGTGGTTTAATTTATATAGCGGACTGGGTGCCCATTTGGATTGGATAAGCTCCCAGAATGGTCGTTTGGGCACAACAATAAGGGTGGATAGGCATAGGGGTGGTTAGGCTCTTCTGGTTCTAGTTTTGGTTCATTTTTTAACCACTTCTTTAATAGAGCTAGTTCAAGTCTAGTCTAGTTTACCATGCAAAATTACAAAAATGCCTTTACTTTGAAATATGCAAAATTATAGGCAAGTTAAAATTAAAAAGGGGTATAGTCAAGATTTGTGGACATTTTAGATTCAATTTTGAGGTCCATTTCAATATATAGGGACCAGAGGTTGGTTCCACATATAAATGGAAAATGACAAAATACCCCTAAGTTTAATAAATATAAATAATTGGCTACCTGTCCAAGGTGTTTGGACGTCTTGGATTGAAATATGATGTTAGTTTGGACAAATTAGGACATGGGATTGACCATATATGATCTAGTAAAATTATGAAAATGCCCCATGGGCTTAGAATAGATAATTAAAAGAATAATTAAATTGCGGGAGGAGTGTTTTTAGGGTTTTTGGACCTTCTAATTTCATTTCTAAGATACGTTTGAAAAATTTAGCTTTGAAAGACTTATAACTAGTGTTGGTAAAATTATGACAATTATTTTAAGATGATATCTAGAAGCTATATAACTTCTAGGATAGAACCTTGTTAGGGTTTTTGGGGTTCTGAAATATATTTTTGGCACTTATTTGAGTAAATAGGAACACGACCCTAGAGAACTTAAAGAATAACTTATAAAACAAAATAGGGTTAATTACACTTTTCACCCTTGTAGTTTGGGGTCAGTGTCACTTTGGTCCCTCTTGTTTAAATTTTGGCACATTGAACCCTACAATTTTTATTTGGTTGCAATGTGGTCCAAATTGACAACGGCGTTATAAATTTAGACGGAGGCAATCACATGCTCATCACGTGTTGAAGAGCCAAGGGCTCTTCAGTCATTTCAACTCATTTTCCCTCCCAAATCAACACGTGAGTCACATGCGATCGGATTCTTAGATGATACCCAATTAGGGAATCTAAATTATGGCAAATGGTTATCACAATTGGATAAAATCTATTTGATTTTTGAAGTTTGTCCATCGATTTGATAGAGATTGCAGAAGTAGTTTAATTTATTTAGGGTGAAATGAGCAAAGTATTGTGAAGTGGTGTCAAATCGGCTGGCCATCCCTTATATGATGTGACTCAATTGTGTTTTCTCTAAGATTTTGTTTTGAAAATGATTAGAAATATACAATATGTATATTTTGTTTCTCTAAAAACTAATATTCATATGAATTTTACAATGTCAGAAGAAGTGACCAAAAAGAATTATATTTGCATGTTATAAGTTTGTTGAACTTGTTGCATTGTTTGTTCAAGCAAAAGAATTTTTTATACTACTGGAGGATGGGTTGCTTTTAGTAAAGGGACCCAATGTTTGTGGTAACCCTTTGTGGTTTGTTTGCCATAAACATCGATATAATGTGGTCCCAGGTCTTTGCATTTTGTCTCTTTATTTTGCTTAGCATTGGTTTTAATGAATTTTTTATTGCTTCATTAACCTTTACAGATCCAAATGACACTTGGTTCACTGTTGAAATTCACCATAGGGGTGAGTTTAGGTGTAACCCAAACAAAGTCTACATGGGGGGTGAGTTTAGGTGTAACGTTAATGTCAATGCTAGAAATTGATGATGTAGTAGAGGGACTAGGATATTTTGAGGAGTTTATAGACTACCATTATAAGGTTCCAGGATTAGATCTTAGTAATTAACTGAAGCTACTTTCAATTGATAGTGATGTCATGGAAATGGTTAGTTGAATTCCTCAAACAAGGTTGTTTGAAATATATTTGGAACATAAGTAATTGATGTAGAGGCATATAATTGGTTGTTTAAGAAGCCAACAATTCATTAGTCTATGTCACACTTCAATTCATTTTCGAAGTGTGATATACTACTAAATAACTTGTGTGAATGCTTTAATGGGTATATAGTTGAGGCAAGAGATAAACCAATCTTAACTATGCTGGAAAGAATCAGAACTATGTTAATAAGAAGGATGCATGTTAAAAGAGATGCTATGAAGAAGTTTGAGGGTCCTATATGTCCAAAAATTCAAAGTAGAATTGAAAAAAACAAAGAAGAGGCTGCTAATTGTATTTTTATGTGGGCTGGAGGCCCAAAATTTCAAGTATTGTGTTCTGGGGATGATTAATATGTGGTTGGCTTGGAGCACCATAGTTGTTCTTATAGGAAGTGGGATTTGAGTGGCATACTTTGTGCTCGTGCAATTTCTGTCATTTTTTATAAACAAGAGGAGCCAAAAATGTATGTAAGTTCCTGGTATAGAAAAGTAACTTACCTTATAGCCTATGAACCTATGATCAACCCTCTCAATGGGCCATAGATGTGGACCAAGACTAGAATAGACCCAGTAGCTCATCCTATTATTTATAAACAACTTGGGAGACCAAAGGTGGTTAGGAGAAGAGAACCAGATGAACCAGATGAACCATCTAACCCCAACTAGATTACAAGACTTAATTAATCATTGAAGTATGGATTATGTGGGCAGATGGGCATAACAAGAGAAGTTGTAAGAGAAGAGGAAAAAGCCAAATCATAACCAAATCAACTAAAAAAGCAAAGGCTGTGGAGACTAATACTCAACTGTCATCTACTTAGAGGATGGGAAAGGTATGTGTAAGTAGTGATTAAGCTTTGAACACTCTCAAATGTTTACAACACTAACCCTTTCTTCTATGTTTATATAGGTTAAAAGAAACTTAAAGCAATCAAACTTTGGCACCAATCAAGGTGTCAACATTAGGGCAAGTAGCAAAAGACAGAAATAAAGATGAAAGAATGAAAATTTGGATTGGTACATGTTTTAAAAGATGATTTGGTTTTGGATATGTAAAATGGTTTTGTTTTGGAGCAGTTTTGTTAAATAAGCTCTAGATGATTTATATAATAGTTTTGTTTAAGTTTAGATTTTGTAACACATGTTGGACATAATGGTTTATGGAATGCTATATGGTTTAACTATGCCCATTTGTTTTTTTGCTTTGTGAAGACATAGTGAATCAATTATTGATTTATTTTCATTGGACATTATGTAATTTGCATAAGAAGAACATAATTACATACAAAAACATTAATTTCATTCATCATTTTCACCATTACATACCAAATACATCTCAAAAAGCTAAAGCAAAACATAGTTACATTCTATACTGACACTGACCACATCTCCACAAGCCTAAAGCCTATAGGCACAATTTACTCCAATTTTAGGTACTTTCCACTCCCATATCCATCTTTTGCCAAGTACCAAAATAAAAAAAAAAAAAACACCCATGACAGAATCAAATATGCACATAAACACTTATCTCTTGATTGTAGCATTGCAATTGTATTCTCCATCTTTGTTATTTTTGGTAGTAAACCAGGAATCACTTGGCGCGCACATTGACACATAGGTGGGTCATAACAACTGAAGAAACTACATCCATTTGATTTGTGGCAACCATAAAACCTCCTTCTTGGATTCAAATCAGTCCATGATGTTCGCACCTTGACTCTTTGTTCACAGTGGCAGTATATAGCTTCAGCATTGGCATAACTTATCTTTGTAGCCTCAAAGTTAGGATCTTCATTCTTTGAGCTCATCTCCTCCCTAGCCTTCCCATGTGAGATGCTTTGCTCTGCCTCCCATTTCATGATGAGTTCTGCAATTAAATGAGATGTAAATGAGTGATAATAAGGAGTTCAATATATATATATATATATATATGAGATGGCATATAGATATAGGAGTTGAAACGACTGAAGAGCCTTTGGCTCTTCAACACGTGATGAGCATGTAATTGCTTTTCGTCTAAATTTCTAATGCCGTTGTCAATATGGACCACATTGCAACCAAATAGAAATTGTATGGTTCAATATGTCAAAATTTAAACAAGAGGGATCAAAGTGACACTGACCCCCAAGCTATAGAGGTGAAAAACGTAATTTACCCAATATAATAAATGAGGGCTATGGTGGCCCAATAAACAAATGAGTGACTTTCTAACATAGAAATGAAGTTTGAAAAAGTAAACTAAGGTTCAGTTAGAAGGGTGATTTCGTAAGGCACTTAATGTCCAATTAAGCAATAATTGGGTTGACATGTTATTATCTGTTGATCGATGGTACTATTGCATGTTATCATTGTATCCTTATATTATGAATTGTCATATTAAGACTTGCATTAGTTTTTTCATGCATTTTGTGTTTAAGGAAACCCTACTGGGCAAGAAAATGCTCATCCCTACCACTTGGTGTGGTATTTTGCATGCATGCAGGATGACTAGTACAACTTTAATTTGGGAGGTATACAACAGCCACATAGTTGTATAGTGATATTTACATTGTGTATAAAGAGTGCATGTAGCTTTGATCGTTATAAGAATGTATGTGTATATATATATATATATATTGTATATTGGATTTGGGCAGGGGTAGTTAGAATGGCTCTGATACAAGGACCATACCTATGTTTGATCTAAATGGTTAATTTGGCCTAACACTAATTTAATATTGTTTTGTTTAACCGAATATAAAAGGATTAAACTTAATAAGACTCACTTTCATTAAATCCCATTACGGGACTTGAACAAGTATAAGTTGAAATATATTATTTGAATTTTAGGGGTCAAGACAAGTAGAGTGAGAGAAGAAAAGAGATACTTAAAAAATAGGGTAGAATAATAATCTCATTATTCCTACACCCTCTCTATTTATATTAGATAATCAAAAAATTACAAGAATGCCCATTTTCTCAATATTTTTAACACTCCCCCTCAAGCTGGTGCATAGATATTACATATGACAAGCTTGCCCAAAACACTATGAAACACCTTACTTGACACCCCTTTAGTAAGTACATCGGCTAGTTGATCTCTAATCTTTACAAAAAAAGTGTAAATGAGATCATCACTCAACTTCTCTTTAATAAAATGTCTATCTACTTCGATATACTTGGTTCAGTTATGCTAAACTAGATTATAAGCAATATTAATGGCTATTTTATTGTCAGAATAAAGCTTCATTAAACGATATATATCAACACCAACACCAACCTCCAACATTATAATTCTCAACCTCAAAATTTCACACATCCTATGTGCTATGGCCCTAAACTCAGCTTCATCACTGAATCTCGCAACAACTGACTACTTCTTGTTACGCCAATTCATTGGGTTGCCTCCCACAAAAGTGCAGTATCCAGAAGTGGATCGTTTATCTGTGACTATCCTGCACAATCTGCATCAATATATGCTTCTAACCTCAAATGAATATGTCTAGAAAATAAGAGACCTCTCCCAAGTGCTGACTTTAGATACTAAAGAATTCTAAATATAACTTCTAAATGAGATGACCGTGAGGAATGCACAACTGACTTGCCATACTTAAAATATAGGCAATATCTGATCGAGTATTTGAGAGATAAATTAATTTACCCACAAGTCTCTAGTACATGCCTATATCAACTTTTGTATCACCACTACTCTCACCAAGCCTATGATTTGGCTCAATTGGGGTAGCACATAGTTTGTAGCCAAGCATTGCTATCTCATTCAATAAGTCTAAAACATACTTTGCTGAAAGATAAATATTTCTTTTTTTTTTTATCCCAAAGAAATATTTCAAGTTCCCTAAATCCTATATCTTGAACTCCTTAACTAATGAAGACTTAAAAAATTGTACCTCTTCAACATTATCTCCAGTTATAACAATGTCATCTACATAGACTATAAGGACAATGACATTCTATTTCCTATGTTTGATGAAGAAAGTATGATCAGCCTGACTATGCTTATACCCATACTTCTGCATAATTCTACTAACCAAGCTCAAGGATTCTGCTTCAAGCTATAAAAGGGGATTTTTCAATTTACAAACTTTCTCTGTAGTAGACATAGATGGAAAACCATGAGGAACATCCATATAGACTTCCTCTTCCAAATCACCATGAAGGAAAGAATTTTTTACGTCCAGTTGTTGAAAGGACCACCCTAAATTTGTTACCAAGGAAAGAAACACTCTAATGGAATTCATTTTGGTCATGGGTGCAAAGGTCTCTTGGTAATCAATGTCATAAGTTTGAGTAAAACCTTTGACCATGAATCTAGATTTACACCTTTCTACAGATCCATCTACCTTGTAATTAACAGTAAACACCCATTTGCACCTAACTATTCTTTTCCCTTTAAGAAGAGTCACCAAGTCTCACTTGTCATTCTTCTCGAGAGCTCTCATCTCTTCAACCATTGCTTTCTTCCACATAGGATCTGCCAAGACATCTTTCCAATCTTGTGGAATAGATATAGAAGACAACAAAGAGACAAAGGCATGATGGGTGGGTGAAAGGGATTGATAAAATATGAAATTAGAGATAAAAAGTTAAGTGCATGATTGAACTCCTTTACAAATAGCAATAGAAAGATCGATAACATTTAGAATAAGAGAGGTAGAAGTATTACTCGAATTTGAAGAATCCAACTTATAGTTAGCAAGAGAAGGATAAGTAGTCCCACCCTTTTTTCTCCTAAAGTAAGTCAACATTTCTTTAATTACAGCACTGTATTTCTCCTTGTCCACCTCCCATACAAAAGACTCACAAATAGAAGATAAAGAATGGGAAATAGATAGAGGCTGAGGAAGAGAAGGACCTAAAGACAACTCTTCACTACCATTCTCCTATTAAAGAGAAGTCTGAGGACCAAGAAAAAATTATGTAGACTTATAAAAGGTGACATCCATAGTGACAAAGTGACGTCGAGTAGGAGGATGGTAACATTGATACCCCTTTTGAGTAGCAAAGTAACCTAGGAAAATACATTTCAAGGCTCTAGGATCAAGTTTGCCTCGAAAGAGACCATGAGTATGAACAAAACAAATGCAACCAAATCTATTATGGGAAATTGGAAATATAATAGGGGAGACTTTCAAGACTTCCAAAGGAGATTTGAAGAACAAGACGCAAGAAGGCATCCGATTGATGAAATAGGCTGCTATAAGAAGTGCATCCCCCCAATAAGTTTTGGGAACATGCATGGTGAATAAGAATACACATGCCATTTCTAACAAATGACGATTCTAACGCTCAGCTACCCCAATATGTTGTGGAGTACTGGCACAGGTAGCTTGGTGAATAATGCCTAGCAAATTCATATACAGATTAAATGCACCATCACCATATTCACCACCATTGTTAGACCTAAGCACCTTAATCTTAGCATCAAATTGAGTTGTAACCATGCTATGAAAGGTTTTAAAACATTGAAAAACCTTGCTTTTGTCATGAAGTAAGTATGTAATACCCTGACCCAAATTATAACCGAGTGAACCATGTAAACTCGAGCCGTTAGGGCTTTATGTTATGATATCGAATGAAATGGAAGATTTTAGAATCTAAATAGTTTTGAATGTACAGATGGTGTCCGGGAGATACCCGAGCAAGCCATGAATGAACATCGAAATACGTGTACGTATAAGAGTATGTATATCTATGCATACATACCGATAATATGAAAATAAAAAAGAAAAAAATAATAAAAATAAAAATAAAATAAAATATATGAATATATATATATATATATGCAACTATACATATGATAATATACATAAGTTGTAACATATATATATATATAGTGTAATATTTATATATATGTAACCTACACAATAATGGAGGGGGAGAGGGGTTACAGATCTAGGAATTAGTCAGAAACTAAAAGCCAACAAAGGTGGAGAAAGAGAGAGAGAGAGAGAGAGAGAGAGAGAGAGAGAGAGAGAGAGAGAGAGAGAGAGAGAAGGAAGCTCAAGGGGGATGGGCTGTTTTATAAAGCCCAAGCATGCTTTGCATGCACATTTTGGGTATTAACATGACCCAATGCACCACTAGTAGACCTAGCAGAGACATCACTAACCTTAGATATTGTGTTGCAACAATTCTAATAACCCAATAAATTGAAAGAAACAAAAGAGGAACTTCATTGCTTGTATTTTAACCAAACACAAAATGGATAGCACAAATAGTCTTGTGAAAAGCAACCAAAGCATCAAGAAGCCAAGATAGCAGCAAATGTGATCATATAACTACCAAATATAGTGATCGCACTAGTTTAAGGATCTCCACGCACAGAACTGTGACAACAAGAGGTAAAAATCGCACTTTAGGTTAGGCCAAATGGCATTTTTTCTTCCCAAAACATCTCTAATCATCGGTTGTTGTAAAATGGATTTACTACATCAAAAAATCCCAAAAACGTCTAAAAAATCAGATTAAAAATTTGCAATTCTTTTTAGAAAAATAGAAAACCTACACAAATGGCTGGTAAAAACAAAAACCCAAAAAATCACCCCAAGACCTTCCATGACTAGACGATCCAAGATCTGGGATTCACTGTCCTCATATGCTAACGTTAGTGTATGGATGATGACGTCAACAACTCTGTTTGACCCGTGCTTGTTCTCTGACGTCTTCAACTATGTTTTGATTAAAGTACGAAACTTAATGTGCTCTGGTACCAAGTTGAAATGTATTATTTTTATTTTAGGGTTCAAGACAAGGAGAGAGAAGAAGA
Source organism: Nyssa sinensis (assembly GCA_008638375.1). NCBI lineage: Eukaryota > Viridiplantae > Streptophyta > Magnoliopsida > Cornales > Nyssaceae > Nyssa > Nyssa sinensis. The sequence goes on along the minus strand of CM018041.1, from coordinate 21,175,844 downwards.
AAAAAGAAACTAAAAAAATAGGATGGAATAATTATCCCCTTATTCTTATACCCTCTCTATTTATATTAGATAATCAACAAATTGCAAGAATGCACATTTGCTCAATATTTCTAACAGTATAAAAAGGGGTATGAATCGATTATATTTAAAAAAAAAAAGGCTGGTATTTTAAGTAACAAGACAAGATCACCTTCCAAACTAGGATTCCAATGATCCTAAGTCACAGCTTTGGATCTCGGGGCATGACATTAATCCCATTGGCCTTGAGGGTGAATGCTCTTCTGGTTGGTTCTACATCTCATTCCGAGGTATTAAATAAAGACTACTGTTAAGAGGTTGTTGTTAGGTCTCTTTGGGCTGTGTTGGAGAATTGTAGATTAGTGGAGACTTGTAGTAGCTGATGTGCTGGATTTATGTTGATTCTGTTGAAGGCTCTACGCGAGGATAGTTTCCATTCTATTGGTTAAGCCTATTTTGGTTGATATTTTGTTGGTTTTTTGTTGTCTGTACTGGTAAGGTTTATTTGATTGAACATAAACCTGAGATGACTATATATTTTATTCAAACTCATAAAGCACCAATCCACCAAGTTACTTTATTTCCTTCAGATTGGCATAAATTTTAGGAGTTTTAGTAGGAGACATGTTAGTTGTTATCGATCAATCGTACCTCCTTTTTGCCTTTTAAGTTAATATGTTTCTACTTATTTCATGTGTCATTAAACTATTTTAACTCAAATGAAAGGTTAGCAGAAGTACCTGATTTAATTATTATAGCACTTGGCAAAATTTGATATGTGCTTCATGTGTTGCATTTCTTTTTTGCTGGGTGTAATTACTTTATTGCATTCGTAAGTGATGTACAATTTAAACTATACTTCTTTTTCTTTTTCTTCTCCAACTTTTTTAGTTATCTGTCCATATTTAAAAAGATGAAATCCTCGCCAAAAATAAAGAGAGATAAAAAGTCGATGGATTTGTCTGATTTGACTCAAATGGCTCTCTCTCTCTCTCTCTCTCTCTCTCTCCACATATTTATATGGTTTGGGTATAAGAAACCCCTAAACCTATCTCATGTTCAAATCCTCAATTTCTATTAAGTAAAGTTTTTCTAAACATTCTCAAATTTCTTGACCAATAGGTTATTGGTATTGAGAGTATGTGTGTGATTTTGAGTCTTTTTTTTTTTTTTTTTATCCGCAGGTCTTATGAGATTGAATTGGAAAGTTAGTGAAATGTTGAATTGGCAAAGGAAGTATGTTAGAATTGGGAAATTTTCCAAATTCATTTCTTGAATAAGTTTTTCCAACAATGTACTTTTTGAATTTTTTTATAATATATATATATATATACATATATTGTGTGATACTACTAAAATGAGAGAAATTAGGGACATGTTGAAAGGGTTTACAAGAGAATTTTGAGAAAAAAAAATCAACTTTATTTGTTGAATAGAGTTCCCTAGGGATGTACATTCAATTTTTTTCCCATTTTTATTTGTGTGATTTGAAACTACTAAAAAGAGAAAAAGAAAAATTGGGGAATTGGGAAATAGGTACATGGATTATGCTATAAATGAGAAAAAAAAAAATCCAATTTTATGTTGGATGCTTAATTTTTATCGTACTTTTGGATGCCAAAAAGAAGAAGAAGAAGAAGCATAATCTTAGTATTCCACATTATAGGTAATTTATTTACTTATATACATTGTGTTCAATCCCTTTGATAATGGATACGATATGGTATACTTAAAGTCAATTAAGCCACAAAACAGTTTGTACAACTAATAAAAAATATGAAGGTTCGGCAAACGTTAATGCAAGCTAAAATACATACATATACATAAATTTGAATGATGACATTTCTAATGAGATGCATATGTTTGTGAATTGCATATTTTAAAAAAGTGGCACTTATTAAATTGCGTTAAGTGTCATGCATTTTTGAGATATCTACTCTGATTGTAAGAGGTGTGAAGTTGTACTGTCATACTCTCCTTTGGTTGCTAGAATCATCTACTCTGGTAACCCCAATCAGACTCCTCGTCTTGCTTCTTCAAAAAAGAGGGGAGTCATGTTCTCGCAAATAGAAGATAAATCTTTCGACATCATCGAAGTAAACAGCGAATAGGACGAGTCTTACCAGATCATCGAAAGAGGCCCAAACGTGGTAAGAAGAATATGGGTGACAAGAACAGAGCTAGAATGGCTGTGCATCAAACTGGAAGAGATCTCCAAAGGGAAAAGGAGAGGGAATGTTCCCTGTGGAGCTTCATGGAAAGAACCAAAGTCTGCTGTTAAGTCGAGTCTCAAACAATAGGGGATGTTTCATTAGGGCTAAAGGCTCATCTCAGTGAGAATCATCTTCATGCTGAAAGATGGCAGACAAGGTGAGTGGATGGCGGTGGCCCAAGCATTTTGAGCCCTAGGTCTATCCAAACCTTGAAAAGCTTGCATCAAAAGATGCTATTTTTTGGAGGTAGCTAACCTGAAAGGATGATCGAGTAATCCATTGATGGTGGAAGAAAGTTCCTTCGTCGATTGGGAAGACATGAAGATCAACTTGGGTTCATGTGGTGAGAGACGATTTTTTGTAGCGTTGCGTGGTAGGGAGGGTTGGGGATTGAAACACTCTAGTTCCTGATTGGCAACTCATTCAAAAATGGCCAGAGAGGCAGTGGGATATTCAAACAGGGTTGCATGTGCTAATCTTAGCGGGCCTGGTTCCTTTCTAAATTATTGTCCAAAATTGAGGTGAATCGCATTTTAGAGAGAAGGGATTGGACGTTTGAAGGCTCGCCAGTGTATCTTTGCCAATGGTCGGCGTCGGGTTGCTGCGAGAAATCAGGGGAGGAGAGGGAAATTTGGGTTAGACGTATGGGACTTCCGGTGTTCCACTAGAACAACGAGGTTTTTAGAACTCTAGGCAACTGATGTCGAAAGTTCATCACAATTGATGAGTCCACGAAAGGGAGATCGCATCTCTAATGGGCTAGAATCCTGGTTCGATCTACAACAGATCGACAGCTATTCGCATAAGATACGAAGTTTGGAAGTTCAGTATTCCCGTGTGGTCGTAGGCAGGTCCGATGTGTATTGAGGAGTCTATTATCGGAAAAAGAGTTGTAGTAAGTCCGGAACATGGTTTGGGAAGGATGGAAGCGAAGAAGGGTCACACACTTGATGTTCGTGAAGGTCGTTCTGATGCCCATCAGTATCAATAGTTTTCAAAAGGGACAAACTTATCAAATTTTTCATTGTCATACACCAACCTAAAGACCCGTACGTGATCCTGTAAATTAAAGGTCAAATTAAACATATAATTTTTATATATTTCAAACTATCCTGTCATATATATATATATATTCTCATTTGATTTTTTCATAACAAAAATATTCATTCACATTCACATTTCATACATATAATCCAACAAAGTTTTCATACATAAATTCCAAAAGAATATTTATAATGTGACTGTTATTTCTAAGTCAAAAGAATACTTAGTCTTGTAAAAGCTTTCGAGCCTTCACATCAACATATAAAGGTCATAGGGCCTTTTACATTCCCAAAATAACAAAAGATCAAAATAGAGTTGTGAGTCTAAGTACATTTTAAAATCAACAAAAAAGAGCCCAAATGAAAGTATCCTTCTAGTCCATATCATCAAGACGTCAGCTCCTTGTCGTTTCCTGCATCTAGTAAGGATCAAAACAATAATCCCAATAGAGATTCTAAAATAAGGAAGTTAAGGTGGTGTAAAGTGTAGGCATGTGAGATGTGAAGTATCAACACAAGTGGTCAGCCAAGATGCATACATATCAATAGATGATTCATCATGCTCCTAACAATGCAAACTGTCAACCCAACCACAAGAAAACATAACAATAATTAAAAGAGAGAATCATAACATAAATACAATTAAATACGTACAAAGTAAATTTTCATTCAAACATTGCGTTAATCATTCTATTTAAATAAAATCATCTCCTCAATTCACCTAATGGCCCCCGCAAAAGCCTAGTACTTCATGAGCTATAAGCCATTGGCTATGTATTACTACTCACGCGAGGTTACGGTTCGCAACTGAAGGGAGACATAATCCCAATCACAAAATATTTCTGGTCTCTAATGCGGCCTCACAACGTGCCAATCTTTCTTGTCCCTCAACTTGTTCTAGAGATTAATTATCTACATTCCCATTCTCCATTTCCATTTTCGTATTTTATCATTCATTAATATTTTTCACTTTCTTCATGAACATACCCAAGGTTCATATCACCTTATTAATTATCACAAGAACATAACAATGACCATACAACCGATAGACATCAATAATTCATTTATTAACAAGTATGTGGTAAGATTAGTATAAGTAAATGACATTCAATATTTTTTCCAATCATCAACATATACATGTCAAGATCATTTCAATGCATGACATTTCATACTCTTATTATTTCTAACACATGAACATGAATAATGACATCCATAATGGAAGACATAGAATTAAATAAAATGCTCAATGTATCCATGTAAACACATAACCCTCAACTTAGGTTAGAATCCTTACCTCAAAACAATTGTGGATTTGTGTGTAGAGAGAGATTCCAATTTCAAGTTCCAATCCTTGGCCCCAAAACCTAAGAAATGATTTAAACCAGTTATTTCACTCAAACAAGCTAGATCTACAAAGAATTTCAAGGAAATGAAAAACCCTAAATTCACCTTTCGTTCTTGAAGAAATCTTGAAATTCCTAAATTTCAATCAGTAGAAATTCTTCTCATACTTGAACCCTTGTGTTGTATTGTGTTTACAATGCTTGAAGATTCATAAAAGCCTAAGAAATTCACTAACCCTAACTTTCCTCTTATCTAGAAAAAGTTCGTAAGAGAAGGGAAAGTGAAATTTGAGCAAAAATGACCTTTTAGCCCGTACTTAAAAGTGTTTTGTCATACGTTCGTTCAAACGAATGAGTCCTTCGTTCAAACGAAGGTCGAACGAATATCAAACGAAAATTATAGTAGACTCTCTGGTGTTCATTCGAACGAATAGCCTATTACTTCGAACGAATGCCAGAAAACCATACTTTTTTTTTTTTCTTATTTTTACTATTTTTCATTTATCACCCATGTATCATTACTCCATATTACGTTGTTTAAATTTTTTTTCACCTCATTATTATGTTTGTGAGGCTTATTATCATGCAAAAGTAATATTATTTGTTATTTATTTATTTTTCAATTTTACGAAACGTTATAGTCATCTTTTAATCAAGGGACCACGGGACGGATGACCTGTGGCCTTGGTAACTTTGTGGATCAAGCTGAGTGGAAGGCCGAGAGGTAAAGGGATGGGGCCCGGGTTCGGACGGAAGAAAAGTGGAAAACCGAAGGGGTATAGGCCAGGCCCATCTCAAGAGGCCTGGCTTTGGGACTCAAGCTGTTGACAACCTCAAGGCCCACTCTAGGGATGAGGCAGAGCCCAGCTCGCATCGCTCTCATGAGAGGGACTTAAATGTAGAGGAAGGGCTTTGCTATGACTTTAAGGGAGGTTTGATCTTAAAGAGTGTGGTGGCCAACGATTAGAGAAGGGATGAGGGAGATGGTGTAGACCCAGAAGCGTCTAAAAATGGTAAAGAGGAAGAAGCAGGAGTTAATGGTTCTCTTCAGCTCCTCCAATAGAAGATGATGGGCGGACAAAGGACAGGTCATATATACTTGACTTTGACTTGGGCAATATCTGCGACGAACAAGAATTCTGACAAAGAGTTGGCAAACTGGTGGTCAGAGGTGAAATTGCTACAGATGAGCCTCTTTGTTGTGATCCTTTGGCTGTCCTTTCTTCGAAAATTGACTCTGTAGTTAAGGGGGAAGCTCCCTCAAGGGAAAGGAATTTCCAAGTGTCTTAATGGATGTTAAGAAGAGCAAATAGTATCAACCGATATGTAGGGATGACTCATAGTGACCATGAAGACAAACTAATGGATTTACTACAAGACATAGAGTTGGAAAATAGACTGAATGTGACCTTAGATAAGAATCCGAATATAGATAACAAGGAGGATCAGTCATCCAAGAAGCAAAAGAGAGTCTTGAAGAACTTAGCTTGCTTAATCAATTACGAAGGACGGCAAGGGAGTGAGGAGGAATCCGTAAAAGGAAAGGCCTTACTTGCTTTGTGTGCCCCATGAAGTTAAAACTCATATCCTGGAACGTGAGGGGCCTAAACGACCTCGGATAAATGAGGTGTAATTAAGTGCCTGCTATGGAAATGGTCTCTTGATGTGGCTTGTCTTCAAGAAACTAAAATAGAAGATTTCTCAGTCGCGTTTATTAGAAGTATTTGGGATTCCAAATGGGTAAAATGGGTCTGTTTACTTGTTGGGGGAGCTGCAGGTGGTGTTCTGATCCTATGGGACTCTAGGAACCTAAAGTACATAGACTACAAGATGGGGAATTTTTCTGTCACGTGCAACTTTGAAATTGAGCACAACTCTTTTAAATGGCCTTTCTTGGGTATCTATGGTCCTCAATTTGAAGTTTCAAGAATTCAGATGAAGGCTGAGCTATAGGCTTTCGAGGAGGAGAAGCAGATCCCCTAGTGCTTGGGAGGCGATTTCAATGAGGTCAGGTTTCCTAATGAAAGATGGGGATGCAGTAGGTCTTCCAGAGAGATGAGGGACTTCTCCAATTTCATTAGCAAAAATAGACTGGTGGATCTGCTACTAGAAGGTGATTGTTTCACTTGGGCAGAGGAGGTCACCACCCGGCCTATTCCAGGCTGGATAGGTTCTTGGTCTCCACTTGTAGGGAAGACATTTTTCCAGGCCTTTCCTAAAGTTGTCTTCCTAGAGTGGTCTCTAATCATAGGCCAGTTCAACTTTGCTTTAGGGATTTTAGTTTAGGCAAATCTCCTTTTAGATTTGAAAACATGTGACTTGAAGTTGAAGGGTTCAAAGATCTGGTGGCTTCTTGGTAGCAGAATCTCAGTTTTGAAGAATCTCCCGGTTGCATCTTGGCCAAAAAGTTGAATTTCTTAAAAAATGATTTAAAGAATTGGAATAAAATGGCGTTTGGGAACATCTCAAAGAAAAAGAACAAAATTCTAAAGGCAGTTATGGACCTAGATAGAAAGGAACAAGCAGCTGCATTATTTGAAGAAGATAGAGTGCAAAGGGAGGGGCTAAAAGGGGAGTTTGCTGTGATCTTGAAATTAGAAGAAATCTCATGGCGTCAAAATTCTTAGGTTTTGTGGTTGAAAGCATAAGATCGCAACACCAAATTCTTCCACAAGATGGCATCGACACACCATAGAAGGAACAAGAGTTCTTCTATTAGGGGTGGAAAGACAACATTTTACTGATGCTGATAAGGTTCAACAACCTATTGTGAGGTTCTACAAGTTATTCAAAGAGTAAAGAAGTTGGAGGCCAGTGATAGAGTATCTCATAGTGAGCAAATTGAATGGAAATGATATGGCAAACCTTGAAAAGCCGTTTGTGGAAGAAGAAATAGTGGCAGCTCTAAACAATTATGATGGAGACAAGGCTCCAAGACTTGACAGTTTTACCACGGCATTCTCTCATCATTGCTGGAAAGTGGTTAAAGAGGATATTTTGGCGGTCTTTTATAACTTTCACTCTTATGGTACTTTCGAAAAGAGCCATAACTCTACCTTCATTGCTGTAATTACTAAGAAAGAATGTGCAAAGGATATTAAAGATTATAGGCCGATCAATCTGGTGGGCAGTATTTATAAGTTGATAGCCAAAGTTCTCTCCGTTAGGTTGAAGGGTGTGATGGCTAGCTTGATCTCTATAAGCTAAAATGCTTTTGTCGAAGGAAGGCAAATTCTTGATGCGGTTCTAGTGGCAAATGAATGCCTGGATGTGAAGAGGAAGATCAAAGAGCCAGGTTTGATTTGCAAGCTAGATATTGAAAAGGCCTTCGACTATGTTAACTGAGAGTTTGTGTTTAGCATGCTAATTAAAATGGATATTTGTCCGAAATGGAGGAAGTGTATTAAAGCTTGCATTTCCATAGTCTCTATGTCAGTGTTGATCAATAGAGCCTAAGTGGGTTTTTTCAATTCTTCAAGGGGCTTACGGAAAAGGGGACCCTCTCTCCCCTTTCTTATTTGTTATTGCCATAGAAGCCTTCAGTCGAATGATGTCGAGAGTCTGTGATGGAGGTTTTATCCGAGGCTTTCATTTGGAAGACAATGAGGGCAAAAGGACAGAAGAGTCTCATTTGTTATTCGCAGATGACACCTTAGTTTTCTGTAAAGCCAAGGAAAGGCAATTGAAATTTCTTCTTTGGATCTTGCTTTGTTTTGAAGCCGTTTCAAGTCTTTACATCAACTTGGCTATGAGCGAGATCATTCTAGTGGGTTTTCATCACTCAAACGAATACCCTTGCTAGCATTTTGGGCTATAAGGTTGGAGCCCTTCCAACCACTATCCGCCTCTCCGTTCGGGGGCCTCCACAAGATCTTGTAGGGTGTGGAATCCTGTGATTGATATATTCCAAAGGAAGCTGGAATGGGTCAATTTCTCTCGAAAGGCGGTCGTCTCACTCTCATGAAAAACACTCTTTTGAATCTTCCGATGTACTACGTGTTTATTCTTCCAATTCCATCTATAGGGGTGAAGAAATTGGAGAAAATCCAAAGGGATTTCCTTTGGGACAACCTTGAGGATGCGAAGAAATTCCATCTTGTGAAATAGGATATAGTGAGATTGCCTATCTATAGAGAAGGTTTGGGAGTTAAGAACCTATCTCTTTTCAATAAAGCATTGCTTGGGAATTGGGAAATGGTTGTGGATGTTTGGATTGGAAGAGAGTTCCCTCTAGAGGGATGTCAGTAAGAGTAGATTTGGGAGGTTGAGAGGAGACTAGCTTTTTGGGACTGTAGATGGCCTGACAGGTTGTTGTCTTTGGAAAGCCATATGGGGAGGTGTCGAGTGCTTTTTCAAGGAGGTAAGCCTGGTGGTCAGAGATGGGTCTCGGGTTAATTTCTGGAAAGATGATTGGTGTGGTGTAAGGGTGTTGAAGGATATGTTCCCTTCGCTCGTTAGCCTCTCTTCTAACAGACAAGCGTGGGTGAAAGATTGTTTTTGTTGGACAAGGGAAGGAATGGTTTGGACCCCTCGTTTTATAAGAAACTTCTTTGTTTGGGAAATAAGGGATGTTAATGATCTTCTCCAGCTATTAAATAGCTACAAAACTTCGAATGACCAAGACAACTCCCTGGTTTGGAATGCTGGCAATTCTGGGATTTTGTTGGTAAAGTCTTTCTATCAGGTTCTAATAAGTAGGAATCTTGAAGTCAATTTGGCATGCTAAGGTCCTTCCGAAAGCAGCTTTTTTTGCTTGGGAAGTTTCGTTGAAGGCAATCCTTACTCTAAATAACCTCTAAAAAAGAGGTTTTAAGTTGGCTAATAGATGCAGTCTGTGCAAGAATGATGCTGAGACAGTAAATCATGTATTCATCCACTATCCAACAACCAAAGAGGGTTGGAATATGATTTTTTCCATTTTCGGGGTTACCTGGGTGATTCCAGCCATTGTTAAGAGCTTACTACAAGGTTGGAGGAGCAGCAAGGCTAGAGAAAAGGTCTCCAAAGCCTGGAAAATGGCTCCTCTTTGCTTGTTATGGAACTTATGGTTGGAACACAACTCTCGTATTTTTTAAGGGGAAGAAAAACCTCATTGGTTCCTCAAGGATAATTTCTTGAAGCTTTTGTGTTTTTTGGGTCAAAGGAATATTCCCGTCCCATGTTAATGACATTGTTGATTTTTTGAGGGATTTAAAGCTTTAATTATAGCTTAGCCCTTTTTGTTTTTGGGTTCAACCCCCTCAGGTGCCTTCTACGTATTCATACTTTTACCGATAAAAAAAGTACATATATCCATATATGAATATGTACATATGAAGTTACCTATGTGTTTTAATGTAATATGAAAAAGAGTGATTAGAGGTACAGAGATTGGATGGAAAGATTATTTCAATGTTGTCTACCAAAGAAACGAACTCAAATCCTAAATTTATGAAACCCTAAACCTTTCCTCTAGGCTTAATTCCCCAAAAAATGTAAGAAAAAAATGAATGAAAATTATAAAACCTAACAACATATTATTATGGTTTATGTGAAAGCAAAAATTCCACTCTAACCAAACTCATACAGCAACAATAACCACATAACAGAGAACCTAATATCCAGGATTTTCTATTCAATTTTCCCAGAAACTGAACGGAGAGTATGAGTATTAAAAAACTTACATGAAGATGTGAAGTACAACGAGGGGCCTGACAAAGTGAGAATATGCAGCAACATCTGGTTGATGGAGTCTTCTGCACAGAAACAGAGTGAAGGACTTAATTAGGATTTACTGAGTTAAATCCTAAACTAGGGTGAAAAAAAAACTTATTTTCCAAAATAATGTCATTCTGAACTTATTTACTAAAATAGGGTTGTTTCTAAAATCGTCTTTCCAAAAGACGCTTTATTTTAGTTTTTTTTCATTTTTTTTTTTTGACAAAACTGGCTTGAAAGCGTGTTTTGGAAACACGCTTTCAAAAGCATCTTTCTAAAAGACGCTTTATTTTTTACTTATTTTCGGTTGAAAGCGTGTTTTGGAAACACGCTTTCAAAAGCGTCTTTCCAAAAGACGCTTTATTTTTGCTTATTTTCTGTTGAAAGCGTGTTTTGGAAACACGCTTTTAACCAATTTTTTTTTTTTTTTTTTTTTTTTTTTTTTTTTTATCTTTCAAAAAATTTGATGATTTTGGATGACATATCTACACTTGATTTCCTAATTAATCTGCACATAAAAATCAAGAATAAATATAAAAAAATAAACTTTTGTGATGACTTGGTTTAAACTCCTCAATTGCTTCACATGTCCGAACCAAGTTATTTTCTTTACAATTTGTGCTTTTCTTTATATATAACAAAAAAATGGTGGAGAAAGAAGAATGGCCCTTCATTTTCTCCCAACTAATGGCTACTCTTATACTCAAATCCGCATTTTGGCTAAAACAAGTAATGGGCTCCAACAAATTACAAAAACAAAAATACTGATACTTTTATGTTCAGAACTAATTTCAGCCATTCATATCCCAAGGGTTTGATCTCACAAAGACAAATGCCTTCGCTTTAACTTAGATGAGGTTTCTCACTTTCATAAGATTCAACATTAGTGTTTTCTTTCTCTCAGTCTTTGAGCAACTAAACATGGATTCAGTGTAATTTCCAAACTTCAGATAAAAATGATCTAGAAACTTGATGAGCCATAAAAAGTCGCCTCCAGAGCAGAGCTGCCTACCGAGCAGAGCTGCCTACCGAGCAGAGCTGCCTACCGAGCAGAGCTGCCTACCGATCAGAGCTGCCAGCAGAGCTGAGCAGCAAGCAGCAGAGCTACCGAGCAGAGCTGCCTCAGAGCAACTACCAGCAGAGCTGCCTATCGAGCGGAGCTGCCTACCGATCAGAGCTGCCAGCAGAGCTGAGCAGCAAGTAGCAGAGCTACCGAGCAGAGCTGCCTCAGAGCAACTACCAGCAGAGCTGCCTATCGAGCGGAGCTGCCTACCGACCAGAGCTGCCAGCAGAGCTGAGCAGCAAGCAGCAGAGCTGCCTCTGGCCGAGCTACTACCAGCAGAGCTGCCTACCGAGCAGAGCTACCTACCGAGCAGAGCTGCCTACCGAGCAGAGCTGCCTACCGAGCAGAGAAGTTCCGAACTGGGCATCGTCTTCTATAAACTTCCGACCTCAGAATAAGGAATATATCTTAGAGCGCAAGACTTTCAGATAGGAAAGAAATCCTACCCCAAATCAAGGAAGATTATCACATATCTTTTAACCTTGTCAAACAAGGAAAAGAATTCTATTCAATATAGGAAACTGCTAAAATCAATGACTCTCAACCCTATAAATAAAGGGGCCAGGTATATTCAATCTCAGAGTCAATCACATACACAATCACTCTCTTTTCACATATTTCTTATATTCCCTCTTTACTGACTTGATCGTCGGAGGGTCCTCCTTCTCTTTTTTGCAGGTCCTTCTTGCCGAATCATCGAATTATGATCGGTGCTGTTTTTTGCAGCATCAGTTTGGCGCCGTCTGTGGGAACGACAGTCAACATGCTTCGTTCTCTACTGCTAATATTCTATGCTAATGATTATTTGAATTCTCTCAAATTCTATATAAGTTGATAGATGTTAAAGAAGATTGAATCGGATTAAATTTTTATATATCAACGTATATATCAAATTTTGCATATTACTTTCAAGATTATGTATATATACATGTCTATATATATAATCTCAAGATCTTTATATATACATATGTCTATATGTATATACGGATACATTATAATCAAATCAATACAATGAATATACTGATCAAATAAAAAATTATTGATTTGCAATTTGTTAGCACATCTAACCATTACATAATCTTTTACTATTTCCTGGCACCGTGATTTAACCTTTTGAATCACAGGAAAACAAAGATGAACTTTCCAGGACTTATAATCTTCTCTCACTCTGTTCTGAACAAGCATAGTTCACGATTCAGGGGTTTTGCACTATGGCCCTTGCTTTCATCGCACTTACAACCTCCTTGCAGATTATTACGGGTTTCCCCGCCAACAGTTCATCAGTTTTATATATATATACATGTATATATATATTCATATATATGTATATATATATATATATATATATACACATTAACATGAGCATCACTTTTGAGATTTGCATCAATCTCAAAATCTTTTGAATAAAATATGTGATTTGTTGGAATTCAAAACCATTATTTTAACATTGAATTTGAATGCTTTTATAAAAAGCATGTCAGATTTTTTATTACATCTCCTATATCTTTATGTCTACATCCATTGTTCATTGCTTTAATTCCCTGAACTATTTTAACTCTAAAAAGAGTATGGAAAACTTACAGACACTATGTTTGGCCACAAAAAAAAAAAATCTATCTGGTGCAGCACGTCTCAACATCCATCATCAATCAGCATCTTCATCTCCGACATTGTTCATCATATATATATACACAATCTCAATATCTTTTATATGTATATATTTCACCATAATCAAATCGGCACACTAATCAAGTCAGAAACCATTGAAATATTGTTTCTCAGCATATAAAATCATTACACATGATTTAATTCCTTATTTTTGGTGCATGAAAAGAAGCACCATGATCTAACTTATTTTAGTATTATTTTAGAGAAGCCCTATGATGTTTTCTTCTGCAGGATTCTACACCTAAATAGAGATAAAACTTTTTCTCTCTCTAAAAAGTACAATTGCTCTGTATTGGCTCTCTCTAATATATATACTTGATATATCTCACTTTTTAAAAAAACAAGGAAAAGCGGCACAGACTCTTCATGGCACCCCTCATCTCTTTATATCTATATCTCCTTTTTATTAGTCTAAACCAATTTGTCAAAGCCATGATTCCAAAGGAGCTCCGGTCTTATGCATATGAGCAGCGCATGGCAGAGTCAGAGTATATGAAGTACAAAGACCCAGCCCCATCTATTATTTGGTCTGTGTTTCGGAAGACGATTTTCACTTCAGATCTGCATGGTGTTCATTCCTGATCCACGTCAGGGGCACACCATCGACGATCTCCTTTACGATCGGCGATTTCTATCATGGTCGGCGATCTCCTTATAGGCCATCTCTAAAAATCATCTATCAAGCAAAGGATTTGACATTCTTGAGAGGCTGAACAGTGCAGATTTGGTTTCCCTTATGCTTGTTTAAAAAATATAGCTCCAGCAATGGCGGCAGCAAGAGATCGGAGCCAAAATAAATCAATAATGAAAGGCCGACTCTGAGATCAGTAGCTGGCCCACGTCGCTACCCAACCGCAAAACCGAGCTCACCACTGTCAAGTCCAGGCATGACTTCAACACCGCCGGCATCACTGGTCGCCCCAACGACAACTGATGTGAATCACATGAGGTCGGGACCACTCGAACCAATGAGGACGGCATGCTTACCCCAGCCGACCTCTGTAAAGACTCAGGCCACCACCGTTTTTATTTTTCAACAGATCTACAGATTCTCCATCTTTCTAGAGCTGACTAGAGTGAATCTTTGATCATCGATAATACTCTCTCAGCTGAGGTTGATGTAAATATTTCTTGTGGGCTGAACAAGAGCACCGCCATCCACTGTGCTGCACTTGTACTAACAAGCACAACCTATAGACGTCAATCGCTAGTTCCAACTCCAATTCACCAACACATTCTTCATCGCCAGAGAACAGTCCTTCAGAATCTCGTCCTCTGATTCTGAGTTCTCTTCACAACGAAGCACAATGGTCATTTCTCGGAGGTCTGAGTATACTTATATATTGAGGTGGTCGAACGAAAGCTATACAAAACGAAGCTATAAGGTCATTGTCCGCGCCAGAGTTGCTCGTTTGCCCACGGAGATGCGGAGCTTCAACAGTTCTCTGGTTCTTTCAAGGAATGGATTCGCTGATTGGTTTACTTTAATGTTGCTTCTGTTTTATATATTGGTGGAGCGTGTGGTATTTTCTTCATCTGTGACTTCTCCTTGAATGACAAAAAGGGATCTCTTGGATGAGGCATATGGTCAGAATAGGCCGATATATTGTGTGTAGGGTGGGTATAATCATACATACGTGATACTGATATGGCAATAAGAAGAACCCCACACACACTCTCTCTCTCTCTCTCTCTCTCTCTCTCTCTCTCTCGCTTGACTGCTCTGATTATATATATGGGTTCTCTTGGCCACGGCAAAGGTTAGGACTCCTAAATCCTCTGTTGCTGTGAAACTACAGACCTCCACTTGTTGATCACCACAAATCACTTGATGGAGATGATTTCTCAAGGAAACCCATTGTTGTCAGGAAAGTCAGTACAGCCCCAACTCTGTTCTGGCCGTTCTCTGCTCTCATCACCATTTGACTGCAAGTTTGGAGATATTTTCTACAACGAGCTCTGGAACGAAATCCTGAAGACAGTGTCATAAAAAAAAGCTGCACTTGAAAAGACAAGAGGACAAACAAATGGTGCATTTCAGCTGTCATTCACTAAGCCAAGCAGTGAGCCGAGCCGTGAAAACCAGCAAACTGATTTCAGACCCAAGTGTACCCAGTTCAACCCCAACAACTTTCTCACTCTAAAGCCAGTCCAGAAATTACTCCAAAAAATTTTAAAATTCACCAACTGGCCGAGCGAGTCATTGGAACTCTTCTTGGATCAGTTTTACCCGACAGCGTAGTCGATATCCGTGATTCTCATGTTGTTCCTCACAACGAGTCCTCCGATCTGGATTTTAAAGTTGGAGATCGCTTAGGCTCCTTCTCGCATGTGGTCTGAAAAAGGAAAGCTTAAAAGCAACAATATTCTCGTCAATGTTGGCCCACAAACCATGCAAAGCAGTGGCTCTGAAGCAGCCCCGAACCTATGTGGCCATATTCGGGGTTTGGGTCGCTGCGGGTCGTGACACCCCATATATTCTCCATTACTTCTCTGATCACAAAGAAGAACTCATGCTTGACTTATAGTCTATCCACTTCACATCACTTCTTATGGCAATTGTGTGCTCAGTTTTAAAGGCCGCAGTGGCTAAGACTGCCATTATTGCTGCTAAATCTCTTAATTGCCCTCTCTTCATGGGTTTAGCACTGATTAGTGTTCTGCTCTGCATCTAATCGAGAGAGAGAGAGGCCAAAAATAAGTGCACAGACTTCTACTCTGAGAGGGAGGAGGTCAGATAGCTGGCGTTCCTGTAGCGTGTTTGAATCTCCAAATATTTATGAAAAACCCAATTAATTCTCAATCGATATGTCCAACTCCAGAAAAGAGACCCAAACATCTTTGTCGCCTCTGCTTTGACACACGCACCGTGATAAGCTTCCTCCATAAAACACCGGTTCACGCCTCCCTTCATCTTTACTAGGCATGAAGACACCCATCAGACCCGTATCTGGTGCGTAGGATGTATTTGACGTAAACCAAATTCAGAGGGATTCTAAACGATCAAGGATCGATGCTCCATTGCCTATTTATGATTTTTCTTTTCCTTTGAAAAAGATGAATGATCTGGGTTCGGGCTTGGAACAATTGTATGGGCGTCCTCCGCAGATTGATGGAGATGTTTCAGGTCCACTTGCAACTGTTCAAGGAGAGAATCATCTTAGTCCCAAAGACGAAAGATTCACAACTGGTGTAACTGTTCAGGGCCATTGTAATCATGATTTCATGTGGCGCGGTGTCATTGCCAAGGGTGGAACACCTATTTTTCATGCTCGTAGTGTTGCTATTGGGAAAGGTTTAGAATCTGATATTCCCAAGGTGGTTAATTGCTCTTCTATAACTCGGCTGGGATTATTAACAAAGGCTTCAGAAGAACCAGATGAACCTACCCCTAACCGAGCTCCCGTCTGCTGTGCCGTGGAGGCGATTTTGCAACCGACCAACTCGACAAAAAATGATTTGCAAAGATCATTCCAATCAAATCATAGTGAGTGCCGACCACTTTTTCGATAACATCAAGCTTCAGGTCCATTGTTCAGGTTCGCCATGGTCGCTCTGCAAGACCTGGAGTCTCTGTGTGATGCCTTTCCAAAGCCCTCCGATTGGTACAACACTTTATCAGGTCTGTATCAGAAAGATCCTTTTCCACACCAGACTTGCTCCTTTGCTCATGGTGATGCAGAATTCGTTGGTTCCTTCAATGAAAAACAAAAATCAAATTCAAAGATCGCCTTGTCGATGGCGGTTGATACAACACTTCTACCATCTCCAAAGCTAGCTTCATAAGATCGGCAATGAATACACCGAAAAGCTGTATACGGCATTCTGTTTTGATCCAAGCGAATAGAACCTTCCACTGAATTCCAAGTTTATGGAACCGGTCTTGAAGCACTTATGCTTTGGGACATATACTGTTCAGAGCTGGTTGCAAACTTGGATGATCATGGCAATAAAGTGGAAGAGATGCTTTTTGATTCCTATGTTTCGTCAGTCTATCAGCAACCAACAAACCCTGTTACAATGATTAATCAGGCTCATAGTGCTAACGTTTCCCAGCTTGATACTTCCATGCTTCTAGTTACTGAAAAGGTGGTTTCAGAGCTTCTGAATCAGGCTCACCCAGCAGCAACCACGTAAACCTTTGGAATAAAACCACTTGCCACCATCCCTTTGGAATAATACCACTAGCCACCATCCCTTTGGAATAATACCACTTGCCTCCATCCCTTAACACGTACCATTCTAGACAACTGAGAATGACAGACTTTGATCAACCAAAATCAGACAGGGCCTGAGATCCCTCCTCTGTTATACAGTTCCTTTGGGCTCTTCAGTTTCCCAAGTTTCAGCCAAATGGGTGTAATCTTCCCCGGGAAACACTGAAGATCCAATTTTTCCGGTTGTGATGGAAGTTCTGGAAACTTAATGGTGGGTGTAGATCTTGTTGTCATAGCTCGGGTGAAGAGCTTTTATTTTCTGAGTTGGTGATTTTAGATACAGTCGATTTTGCTGCATCTTCTACTTGATTCAGCAGTGTCATGCACAGTTGGTTTCGCACCATCCTTCACTCGCTCAAGGGTGCCTGCTTGAGAAGCTTTTGAGATCAGTGCAAAACTTGCAAATTTGTACCTGCCTGGAAATCCTCCACGCCAGTGTATTCACTCAAGGGAAAGAAACTAGGAGCAAACAAATCCGACTTAATCACAATTTGAATCGGAGCCAAGTCTAAATAAGCCGGCTAGTTTCCTGAAGGGCAGTTCCATAGAAGAGCTAAAGCTTCTGACAGTTAGTGGGTTTCATGAAGGAGAGAGAGATTACATAAACTTGAAAGACGACACAGGGCCCCTTGACTACCCAACTGGGTTCCTGCATATCTACTCTGCCATACAGAGGACAAGTGTACACTGCTCAAATTCTGTTTGGCACTCTCTACACTTTGAATCTTGGAATCATCCTATTCATTTATGTGAAGACAGATGTGCTTCCATCAGCAATATCAACAACACCAAGCCACACATCTCATAGACTTGAAAAGTCGAACCACTCTATGCCAGCCAATTTACACTGGTTTGATTGGGCTACTTGTCAAACTAGTTTTTGGTTTAATTATTGCTGTCAGGATTCTTTTTGAGTTAATATAAACAGCATATTGAAGAACATTTTGTCTACTCATGACTTTACGCGCGGGATGTCTTCGTCTGATATGACCGATGGGCATTATAATCAGGTTCATCAAGTTTTGAAATTGCTAAAAAATTTCTTCCTGCTACAGCTAGAGATCAATATGGCCAATTAGCCTTGGATAAAGAAGCCTTTCTATGGAATCGCCCTGATATTCTGGAAAAATTCGGGATGGATATATTTCTTGTGTTGATCCAGTAAATCTGACGTTCTTATTAAATTGCTTGAGAACACCCACACTTCAAGTTTCTTGGCTGGTGTATTTACTCGGAAGGATAACCATGTGCTGATATTAACCTTACAGATTTCTGATCACCAGAGAAGTGTTCACAGTTAATGTTTCCAGCGTCCAGTGGCATCCAGCTGTTAAATGATCCAAGTCAAGAATCTGCTGCAAGGGTTGTTTTAAGATGTTTCTGTTATACTTTTGACACTGATCAATCTCCATTAACTTCAAAAACAGGGGCTTGCAAGCTCGAAAATGATTCTATTCACAAGCCTGCAGAACACATAAGGACCCATTACATGTCTACAGAATCACTAGACCCCGAGAAAGGATTAACTGTTATTCTTCAGAAGCTCAAAACTTTATCTGCTGCATTATCAGATCTGGACTAGCTCTTCTTTCGTTCTTCTTAATGAGAAACCTTCAGGGTCTCAATCTCAAGCACAGTCTTCAAGGTCTGCACCCTGCAAGCATAGATCGTACAAATTCTGTAATCAAAGTATCAGCTAAACCAAGATTGAAAAAGGGTTCTAAACAATCACTGTTTCTGCCAATCCCAAGACCTGGTTGCATATGAAACAGACCAAATCCTACTGATTTAGACGGGGATTTGGTCACTGCTTCTGTTTCTAGTAAGTGTACCACTTATTGTGATGATCCAGCTGACATCAGACTATGAAAATGGCAATAGGACTGTAGCAGGCAGCCTTTCCAACATGATGGCTAATGACCAGTCCACTGTCATACAAATCAACGCAAGGGAGGCACTAAAACTAGTGAATGTTTTATTCAGTAACCAACTCACTCCTTCATCACCTAAAAGGAGGCCTTTGAGCGGTCATATGCCAAATCTACAGGCCACTTATCACGGGACTTTCTGCAGTGTTCCAGACAGCTCAATATCAAGTCCCCTTCAAAAAACTAGTGAAAGCATTTGGCACTGAGCGAGTTAATAATTCTGCTATCTGGGTTGGAAAATTTTATACAAGAACTTCCTTTACTTGGATTTGGCCATTGTTTCAACCCAGGCTCGGGTCATAACTCTGGTCACAGTTCAATATGAGCTAATTTCACAAAGGCAGGCAGATGACGGTGTATTTCAAGGGAACCTCTCGAGCCAATTAACAAGAAAGATATAGGCATCATTGGCAATACTCTTATCAGCTTATACATGAATGCACAGACCTCCTGGTCTGGTCCATTAATGCACAGACTCAAGTCTGATCCATTTTAATGCACAGACCCCCAGGTCTGGTCCATCTTAATGCACAGACTCAGGTCTGGTCCATCTTAATGTACAGACTCAGGTCTGGTCCATCTTAATGCACAGACCCTTAGGTCTGGTCCATCTTAATGCACAGACTCAGGTCTGGTCCATCTTAATGCACAAACTCAGGTCTGGTCCATCTTAATGTACAGACTCAGGTCTGGTCCATCTTAATGCACAGACCCTTAGGTCTGGTCCATCTTAATGCACAGACTCAGGTCTGGTCCATCTTAATGTACAGACTCAGGTCTGGTCCATCTTAATGCACAGACCCTTAGGTCTGGTCCATCTTAATGCACAGACTCTTAGGTCTGGTCCATCTTAATGTACAGACCTCTCAGGTCTGGTCCATCTTAATGCACAGACTCAGGTCTGGTCCATCTTAATGCACAGACCCCCAGGTCTGGTCCATCTTAATGCACAGACTCAGGTCTGGTCCATCTTAATGCACAGGCTCAGGTCTGGTCCATTTCAATGTACAGACTTCAGGTCTGGTCCATCTTAATGTACAGACTTCAGGTCTGGTCCGTCTCAAATGCACAGACTTCAGGTCTGGTCCATCTAAATGTACAGACTTCATGTCTGGTCCAACAAAATGTGTTGTAGGACAGTATATTATCAATCATCAAGTACGTGTGACTCTTCAAAAACCCTAACCTCAGCTCTGCACAGATCTCACAGAACTGAGGCTCGGGGGGGGAGTAACTGATGAGCCATAAAAAGTCGCCTCCAGAGCAGAGCTGCCTACCGAGCAGAGCTGCCTACCGAGCAGAGCTGCCTACCGAGCAGAGCTGCCTACCGAGCAGAGCTGCCTACCGATCAGAGCTGCCAGCAGAGCTGAGCAGCAAGCAGCAGAGCTACCGAGCAGAGCTGCCTCAGAGCAACTACCAGCAGAGCTGCCTATCGAGCGGAGCTGCCTACCGATCAGAGCTGCCAGCAGAGCTGAGCAGCAAGCAGCAGAGCTACCGAGCAGAGCTGCCTCAGAGCAACTACCAGCAGAGCTGCCTATCGAGCGGAGCTGCCTACCGACCAGAGCTGCCAGCAGAGCTGAGCAGCAAGCAGCAGAGCTGCCTCTGGCCGAGCTACTACCAGCAGAGCTGCCTACCGAGCAGAGCTGCCTACCGAGCAGAGCTGCCTACCGAGCAGAGAAGTTCCGAACTGGGCATCGTCTTCTATAAACTTCCGACCTCAGAATAAGGAATATATCTTAGAGCGCAAGACTTTCAGATAGGAAAGAAATCCTACCCCAAATCAAGGAAGATTATCACATATCTTTTAACCTTGTCAAACAAGGAAAAGAATTCTATTCAATATAGGAAACTGCTAAAATCAATGACTCTCAACCCTATAAATAAAGGGGCCAGGTATATTCAATCTCAGAGTCAATCACATACACAATCACTCTCTTTTCACATATTTCTTATATTCCCTCTTTACTGACTTGATCGTCGGAGGGTCCTCCTTCTCTTTTTTGCAGGTCCTTCTTGCCGAATCATCGAATTATGACCGGTGCTGTTTTTTGCAGCATCAAAACTCACATAAAGTTTGATTTGAATCACACTTTAAAACTTAAGACTTGCTTGAACATCCAAAGTGGTAAGTTTAGCAAAGGAGTGGGGATAGACCTAGGTTCAAGCCTCGTGTGGATCAATCAAAATAAAAGAGTGGGGAGAATTGGTAGAACAGATTTCCCTTGATAACTTGACTCAATTCACTAAGTGCACCACTCAAACCAACTGTGCTAGGCTTGTTGGTTATTGCTCAAGACTCAGCAATAATACTAATGAACTTCTTTTGGCCTACCTTGGAATGAAAGAATCAACCAGAAACACCATAGAATGCATAGCTACAATCAGATTATTTGACCTGATAGTGTAAAAGCCACCCCAATTTCTTTGGCAGCACCTAATAATTGCTTCTTCTTTTCTCTATCTTTTTTCTTTTTCCCTCTGGCTAGGCACCTGATAATAGATCTAAAAGTTGGAGCATTGGACTTCATGACAAATTGACAATATGTGGATCCTAGTTTTACAATGTAAATTAGGCATAGGATAGTATGAATGGCCTCCTTGTGCCATGAATCTCTTCGTCAAACACTCAATTAAGAAGTAATCCCATTGTTTTCACAACAACTTTCTGGTTCTGTAAGCAGTTCAAGTACAAAAAAAAAAAAAAAAATAGAACCACAGAATTAACACAAATACAGAAACTTCTTCACAGAGGTTTGTTTCCTCCTAAAAGTTACTACATGAAAAACAGTTCCTACTTTCCTCCCTGAGATGATTTGAACATACTAAATAGAAAATACCTGAATAGATTTTCTGGCACACCGCTTCCACTGCACCTTCTCGCCTGTTTCAAGAAATCATTTATTTCTCAATTTTCACCAAACAGTGATTGTCATAGTTAAGTGTTTCCTCTCCAGCTAATAGAGAGAAATTGAAACTCTTGTGCATCTGAATCAGGCAGCAAAAGCTTCAAGCAAGTCTTGAACAATACAATGCAACAAATTTAGGCAATGAGTAATTTAACACTGCACACAAAGAAAAACACAATCTTATCCATTTAATCTATCATTCACATCCATATATATTGTCAATCATTAGCACTGGCTTTCTTTTCTTCTTCATTGAAAATCTTTCAGCAGACACACTCAAGAGCTTATTAAGGGACATTCCTTCTCCCAAAATCTTCTTCTTTACTTCATACCTATGTTTAATCCTTCCATCAAGCTTGTAACCAAGAAAAGCAGGAAAAGCCAACAGCTCTCCAACTTCACGACCCATCTCCTCAATCAAATAATCCATTTTCTCTTCCAAAGATTCATGATTGTATTGCAGTATCTAGGGATGCTTCTTGCTCATTGCAAGAATGTCGTCACAAGATAAACCATAGTTCAAGAACAGCCCAATCACCTGCTGCAAATTCTTGCAGCTGGTTCTGGTCATTGCTCCCATTGCCATTGCCAAGTCCTTTGTTCTATTTTCATACCCAATCTTCACCAAAAAGAGAAGCTTGAACGCGAGGTTCTCTTCAAAGGACAGACTTAGAAACAACGGGGCTTTGATCAAGAACCTAAAGATGTCATTGGAATTCAACCCACATAGCTTAAGAAAATCTATTCTAGGATGCAATTTTCTCTTCCTGCTCACACTAAACACATTCGGATAGACCAGAACAATCCTAAATATTTCTTGATCACTTAGGCCAGCAAATGATCTCAAGAACCCTACGTGATCTTTTAAATGCTCAGCTCTGTAAGCTAAAATTGCAGGGAGTTTTTTCAACACAGTTCCAGTGGCATCCTCATCTCCCCTACTAAGCTGGGTGAGAACCCCAATTCTTGGAATCAGCTGACTATCCAGATCATAATTGAGAATAGCCGGACGTCGAACAATTAAATTCATACCCCCAAAACGGTTCAAGAAAGTGATTGTTCTGTCAATTTCTTCAGCTGACTTGAGACATAAAGCCTTGGTAAGATTGACATTGTTGAGAACATGAGCAAGTTTTTCTTTGGGAATCCCATGAGCAAGCAGCAATGCAACCTTCCCCTCAAAACCCGCAAAGAATCTAGGTTCTGTCGCTTTTAACAGTCGCACGAGCTGGGTAGGTTCGATCTTTCCTTCTAAATCATCCCGAAGAAAACATATCAACGAATCAATTTCTTTAGCTGTTAATACAACTGAACGTTTTGTAATCAATCCGCAAAACGCAAAACCATTGATTCCAAGGTGTTGCAGTGAAATAACCCGGGCGCGTATGGATTCAAAAGGTGTGAATCTTATAACTGAATTGCTGTCCAAAAGCAGTTCACATTCTCTCTCATCAATTCCAATTTCTTGGAAGAATGAGAAGAACCTTATCTCTAAGAAAAACAAGCAAACAAACAAACCATAACATAATAAATCTTACATGCGTCACTGGGGAGACTCTTAAGACTTTAATGTGTTTGAGATTTGTACTGTGAGAATTGCTTACCCACGTCAGTGAAATGATTGGTGGACGAATCGCCGGTGCTGCTGATAGTGTTGCATTGGATGAGCATGTGTTTGGAAGGTCGCAGTCCCACTACAGCCAATAGGGCTCTTTGTTCATTGTTTCTTGTTCCAGTGAATTTTACGATAGAAAAACATCCATGGAGATGAAAAGTTGAAAATGAAGATACTGGGTATTGAGGTGTTGCTGGAGGGTCTAGCGCCCGAGACAGGGAAGAAGAAGCAGAAGAGCATATCAATATAGAACACGTCTTTTAGAAAGACGCTTTCTAAAAGGGTATTATTTTGGTAAATAAGTTTGAAACAACTTTAAAATGGTAAAAAAGTTTCAAAACCACCTGATTTTGGTAAAAAATTCAGGATTTATTTCAAGCCTTTAAGAGGTGATATGAGCCTTTGCATGGTGCAGATGGCACCATTCCTTTAAATATTGTGGACCAATAAGAGTAAGCCACATCAAAGAAAGTTAAGGATTAGACACGTGGATTCATTTTAAAGTTCCAGGTAGGGTAAAACGTGTCCATATCCCCTACGATTGGAGATCTCACACTCCTAAAGGCAATTTTTCTTTTTCTTTTTTATTTATGTATAGCAGTTGACACTGATTAGACATTTATTTAAATTAAGAGGCAAAGAACTAATGCAAGAGGACCTGATCTTATAGTTAAAACTACAGCAGGACCACGCAGCTATAGTCAAGTAGCACCTAAAAATTAGGTGTTCCAGTATTTTTTAATTTCAAGACACAAACAAAGCATAGGGGAGATCTGAAACATTTTCTCTTATAGAGATCATCTGTAGTAGGTATTGCATTCAGGATGACTTTCCAAAGGAAGTGCTTCACCTCAGGGTGGAACTTTACACCTCAGGTTAGACCTTTAGACCTCAAATGGTGGCTTTGCACAACTTAAGAGATAGAGATATAGAGACCTTACTTGGCTGGTTTGCCCCTTTTATTTACTTGTCCAATGGTTGTGCTACACAGCAAGGGGTAGCCCTTCCTTGCCCATAAAACCCCCAAGCTCAGTGAAGGCAAGATTGGACTGGCTTAATTTTCTCCGCTTGCCCCTCAGCTTACTGAATTGAATCCAGATTCCTCAATGCCAAATGCAAAAATCTATTCCTACCCACTAAATAAAAAATTTTGGGAAATAAATCCCCTTTAACATTTTGGCTCAACAAGTGGCGAGTTCGTCAACAATCTCCAACACCTTTGCAAGAAGAGCAATATTAAAAGCAAACCAGTTCCTAAAGCCTGCAACTCCAATCCATTCACACATAGTTTTGTTGCCCCAGTCTATCCAGTGAATTTTCGCTGCTAAGTCAGATTGCCCCCACCAAAATTTATTGATTAAAGATTTAATTTCTTGCCAAGGGTTTCAAGAAAACATGAAGCACTCCATGGTGCAAGGAAGGGTAGGCTGCAACATTGATTTAATTAGAATTTCTCTCCCTACCAGAGACAATAAACTTTTCTTCTAACCTTGGATTTTACCGGCCACTCTATCATGAATGAAACCCAAGGCTTCCTATTTATTTCTACCCCAAAAGGCAAACCAGATAAGATGCTGAGCCATCAAGCAACTTAATATCCAGCATAGATGTGATGATGAAGAGATCCACTTTTGAGGTGTTAGGAGAGTAAAACAACTGAGTTGTTAAAGTTTACTAACTGACCCAATGCTTTAGAGTAGCTATTAATAATTCCCATCAAGTTTCTACTTTTTGGCTCATTTTCTTTTAAGAAAAATCTGAATTCATTTGGAAGAGAGAGAGAGAGAGAGAATATGTCATCTCTTTCTGAACTTGTTATTTGAAATAAGTTTATCTATGATTGCTTGTGACGCCATCTTAGAGAGCACGTCAGCCACTAGGAGGAACAAATATGAAGATAACAGTTCTCCTTGTCTAACCCTCACTCAAAGTAGATAGAGAATTTACTCTCTCCACTAACAATAGTAGAACTAATATCTCACTGCAGATACACCCGGAAAGAATTGAACCCCATTTTCCTCCTGACCACCTCCATGAAATCCCGTTGAATTTGGTGGAAGGCTTCATTTAGATCAAGCTTGCGAGCCATCTCCTTATTGTTACCTGTCCTTTCAAGCTTTAAAAATAGTGAAAAGCCTAATGGCCACCAAAATACAACCTTGAAATTGCCTTATGGGCACAAAGGCTGACTTAATTTTATCCAGGATTCGCTTTAACTAATTTGCAAGGACCTCTGATATGATTTGTAACCTAAATTGAAGACACATAAAAGGCCATTACCCTCCTACCAATGCAGGATATGTTATATTTTTTATATTATTGAAAGTTTCAAAATTTGTTTTGACTTCTTCCTGATTTTATATTTTTGTTGCTGATTTTATGATATGTTAGTTGTTGACTTGTTAATTATTTTAACGCTGATTTTTTGCCACATGTGGTTGATTTTGTGAGATATTTTGTTAGTGGAAGAGATACAGAATGCCTATAAATAGAGGCTTATGTATTCTTCCACAACACAACAACTAGAGTTCTTTTTCTCTTTAATCAAATCTCTTCCATCCAACCTTTACGTATTTTCATATTATACTTGTGTGGGCAACTTTGATTCTAGACGGTTCATTTCATTCTCCCAGTGGGCGTGGACTTTGAGGAGATTAGCTGTGAGCAAAACCTGGGTTGTATCTTGGAGCTGTCTATGACCATTGGAACCTTCACGTAGGGAGGCACAACAGCTTTAGGGCAGTGATTACACGCCTCACAGGCCAGCTCACTCCAACCTTATTTTTTCTGTCATTGACGCATGTTAATTTAATTGTTTTATTTTATATGCATGAAGTTTAATTATTCTATAATTTTAATTCTATTATAATTCTTCCAATTTAAAACTCTTGAATATAGTAGTTTAATTGGACTAAGAGGATACTAGAGGGGTAACTGGAGACAAACCTAAACCTTTGGCATTATTTTGCGCAAAGTGATTACTATCACACTGAAACCCACGTTCCCACGCCTAGGAGTCTGAGCATCACTAGGAAAAAAAAAATCCACACTGTATGTTGGTCTGTAACATTATTGCTCTACCATGCAGCCTACCTTGATACCAAATATAAGCCCCATAAAACACAACTTACGTACTCCACATCAATATGCCTTCATTGTACAACATATTGTAGAAAAAAGAAAAATCATTTCCACTTTACTAGAATCGCGGGCTCTTGATCTCCAAGGAGAACTAGCAAGGCCGTGCCCAAACCCCACCCCCCCAAAATAAAAATAATAATAACAAGTTTGTCTTATTTCAATATAAGAACTGTATTCTCTCTTCTCCTGCCGTTCAACCATTCAGATTATACATACAAGTAGATCCCATTCCCCATTAGTTATTTATATTATAGCTCTTCTTGCTCCTTTACAATTTAAAAAGGTGTCTCCTTCAATGATAAAAATTCATGTTCCAACCACAATATTTTATGCTCAATTCTATATTCATTTTTTTTTTCCCATGTTGAACTTTTTTTTTTTCTAAAACATTGATTTTTTTTTTTTTCCAAATATTCTTTGATAGATGATTCCATATTTATTTCAAGAGACAAGGTTTTGAAATTTTGGTGATTTAAAAAAAATCCAAACAATAAAATCAGACTTAGCTATTTGCTGAATGGACAAGATTAAACTAAAATGTATTTTGACTATCTATGTTGCATGTCAACCAAAGTTTAATATAAACAAGTTGCTAAGGTTAATTCAAGCAAACTGAAGAAGGTTGTAATATTTGTTGGCTATAAAGAAAAAGGCTAGGAAACAAATTTGGCCACTTCTACAACAATTAAAATTTTGGTCAAAAAGATTTGGGTTAGGTAGAATTTAAAATGAAAATTCCTGTCATGCAATTGAAAAGGAAAAAATGAAAGTGAATTGTTCAAATTTAACCATCAAGTAGGTTCATAAAGGTTTGAGTTTAGGGAAACAGAGTGCTTTCTAAATTGCACAGTAAAAAGTTATTTTAGTAAGATTTAACTCAAGACTCCCCATGGAAAAATTCTTGGCTTTGCCTATGCTGATCTCATCAACAAATAGAGAGGTTTTACTCGAGGTGATTCTATAAGATTGGGCTCAAAGCATAAGATGGTCCACTCAATTTTCATATTTCACTGCCCAGCAAATATGGATCCATACTCAAGTATATGAAAAAGTTGTGAATAAATGTGTGGTGTAGGCAACTAATAACATTTTTTTTTTTATAAGTATTGTAGAAAACTAATAACATGATACATATAAGTATGTTAATCATGATATGAAATAAAAATTGTATATCATTTCATCTTCTCTAAAGACTGTAAAAGTTGCATACGCATTGGTCTATTGCCTTCGTGGCTCCATTTACTGGCTCCTGAAGTGTTACAACTTGAAAGAGTCTCTAGTTGTATGCTTTTACCACCGGCTTCAACAGAGCAATCCACCACTAACAAGCACCTTTATCCATAATACACATTTACCAGAAGGACCTCCAACTCACTTATTACGTGATGAACATGACACCTATCTGTGAGAATCTTTCCCATTTTTCTTTTTTTCATATAAGCTTAACCCTCCACCTGCCAAGAGAGAAATCAAGATTTCCCTCCTATGAAAATCCATGACTTTTGATAAAAACAACAACATAGATTGAGATTGAAATTTAAAAAATTTAAATTTTGAAACCTTGGATTTCCACAAATTTCACACTAAGGCACCTTCAAGTGTACTCAAACCACCTGAAGTCTTGTCACTCCTACATGCTCTTTGTAAACCATGGTCCCATCTCTTATTTTGTAGAAGTACAATATTCAAGTTGCAGAAAGCAAATATTTGCCTGTTGTGACACGGGTTTTTGTCTGAATAGAGCAAATCTCTCATCTCTGCACATTGTGACAAAGGATTTTTGTCTGATTTTCTGAAGTTGGATAGTGTCTAATGAAATTAATCTTCCCAAACCTTCTGCTCATGAAAATGTGGACCCAACCCTGAGCCAACACGTGGAGATGTGTAATCCACAAACAGTCACAAAATATCAAAAGTGCCAGAGGAATAACAAGCATACTACCAAAACTCTCCACAGGAACAAAGCCCATTTCTAAAATGGTGAAACCGATTTGTGTCCCTAACGGTGATTTCCCTGCCTGTAATTCTTGATGCAAGCTTCATAAAAGAATGGCAGTCTCCACAGATTCTGAGGTTTTTCATAATCCTTATAGGTGCAAAAGAAGGTATGCACATTAATCCAAAAGCAAGAGCAAGCTTCTCACTGTGGTGCCTTAAAAGTTCCTGTTTTCGATTGTCTTCCACATCGTGCAGGTCATGTTCAGTCTCACTTCTGTAACCCAATTTTTTCATTTCTTCCAACAAATCCTCCAATCTTGAATAAATCTCAGCAATTCTAGGATGACTTCTCTCTCCAACCATAAATATGTGAACCTTGTCCTTAACTTCAACCCAACTCTTGCCCCTCTCCTTCTTTGCTTCACTGTCCTTAAGATGCTTCCTTGCCCGTGCAACTTCCTCCCACCACCTATTTGCAGCATATATATTTGAAAGCAAAACAAGGTTTCCTGCATTATTTGGTTCAATCTCAAACAAATTTTTAGCAGCTACCTCAGCCAATTCAATATTCCCATGGATCCTGCAAGAGGCCAAAAGCGATCCCCACATGGAAGCAGTAGCATCAAATGGCATTTTGTCTATCAAATCCTTAGCTTCATGAATCAGCCCTGTCCGACCAAGAACATCAACCATGCACGAATAGTGAAGGGCACTGGGTGACAAATTATGCTCCTTTATCATCATGTCAAAGTATCTCCGCCCCTTTTCTACCAAACCCATATGACCACATGCAGATAACACGGAAACATAAGTTACTTCATTTGGGCACAAGCCCATCTGCTGCATCTTCTCAAATGATACCATCACCTCTATAGAGTGAGCATGTCTAGAAAACCCAGAAATCATTGCATTCCATAAAACAACATTCTTCTCTTCCACACTTGAAAACACAACACAAGCTTCTTTAATGCTTCCACATTTAGCATACATGTCTATGAGAGAGGAAGCAACAAAAATATTTGCATCAAAACCAGTTTTATACAATATAGCATGCACCTGATTCCCTTCAATCAGGGCAGCTAAACCTGCACAGGCAGAGAGTATGGAAGAAATTGTAAACTGGTTATGTCCCAAACTAATCACTTGTGCTCTGTGAAATAACACTAAAGCCTCCTCATAGAGCTCATTTTGCACATACCCTGCCATCATTGAACTCCATGTGACAGCACTCCTCTCCGGCATACACTCAAAAACCTGGTTAGCATCCTTAACTAAGTTACACTTAGCATAAACATCAAGCAAAGCAGTCCCCACAAATACATTGGAGTCCATTGATTGCTTAAGAGCAAAAGCATGTAACTGTTTGCACTCAAGCATGGCAAATTTTGCAGCACAAGCACAAAGAACACTTGAAACAGTGAATTCACTAAATTGACTTCCTTCTCTTTGCATCTCTTTAAAGAGATCAAGAGCTTCTTCATCATCCCCATTCTGGGTATATGAACCAATCATGGTATTCCATGAAACAAGGCTTCGTTGACGCATTTCGTCAAACACTAGGCGTGCACTGTCCACAAGTCCACATTTTGAATACATGTTAATGAGCATATTTGACGTCAAAGTGTCTGTTTGTAACCCGGAAGTAATAATCTGGCCATGGCAGGTCTTCCCTTCCATGGAAGCCCTTTTTTTTGCACATGTCTGCAAGAGTTCTTGCAAATTTGATACATGGGTCGCATCTATTCTCACCCAAACTAGGTCTTCTGGGTTTAGTGTGTGAAGTTTAGCATTGGCTATGGATGTTAAGTTTCTATAATGTAAATCAAAACGATGACAGAGTCTCCTGCATCTCCTTAACGCTTTCATGTCATCGTTTACAATATGGTGAAGCCCATGTGACGTCACCATTCAAATCAAAACAGTCGAAACCCATTGAAATGTTTGCAGGAACGGGGGGCCGGCTGCCAGCCTGGCAATGTGTTGGGTTCGATTGGGCTGGGTTTCAGTTCGGATGAATCTGAGTGGATCTACTAACACAATTCGGATGAATCTGACTGGATATACTAACAGAATGAACTCTGACCCACTCATTCAACTCATTTATTAAAATGGGTAATGTTTTATGAATTAAACTTTTATGTCCAAATCTTACCCACATAAGATAGAGTGAGATTGATGAAATGATATTTTTTATTTTTTTTTAAAAAATAATTGATACGATAACAACACATCATTTTCGACATAAAAATTTAGACAATAAAATATTATTTTTTTAAATTGATTTTATCAATCCAATGCTACATATCTACCTATTATTAAATTGTAAATAAAAAATTAAGGTCACATTTAGTACAATGTAATGTAATAATAAAATAATGAAATAAATTACGAAATGACTAGAAATAATAATGAAGAGAAATAATTATTTCTTATTTCATTCCATTTTTTTTGTTTGATAATAATTCTAATTGATTAATAACAATATATATATATATATGTATGTATGTATATATATATAGTCAACCCTCTTATAATTAATAGACATACGAGATTAAAAATTAATTAATTATTAAAATTATTAATTATTGAGTTTTCTCATATTTTTATTAACCAATAAGTGTTTGTTCTATTTAAATGATTTTTAGTACAAAATAGTACCTTATACACAACTTCTCAACGATATTTTGCTTTTTCATAATAAATACATATAATAATCAATTTAAAGCATAAAAAGTCCTAATGTCCTTTTTAAGTAAAAAAATTGTGTTTCCTGATGTGATAATTTTTCTACTAACAATACTCTTGACTTCAATTATGTTGAATTAATAAATATAATTACAAAAACATGTCATAAAAGGATATATATATATATATATATACACAAGTACATATATATCTACCTTATCTCTCAAATAATTAATATTGTAAAGAGTTTTTTTTTGAAAAATGTTTTAATTATTAGGTAATAAAATTATTAATAATCTATCATATAATTAGATTGGTTCTTTAAAAATTTAATAATTATTAACTTAATGAATATTAATTATAAGAAGATTAACTATATATATGCATATATATATATACATACATGTGTATATATATACATACACGTATATGTTTATGTATATGTATGTTTATATTTGTCGTATGTATATGTGATGTTGCACTTTTCTGGTCTGAATGCTTCTTCCCTCAAACTATTTGTCAAGAACTCAAGGTCAGAGAGTCACCAGGAAGGCTTTAGTGGTAGCCACTCCGACGATGAAGTTAGTAAAAGAATAAAGACAGTAATTCAAGATAGGAATTAAACATGAATTGAATGTGTACCTTATAACCTTATTTATAGGCTGTATATCTCCTGAGATGAGTAGGATTATGAGTCGTGAAAAGTAGGGATTCGAAGATATCCATAAATAGTGGTTTCCATGTAGAATTCTATTTTCCTATTCTGAAGTCAGTTGCCTATAGAAGGAGGTGACCAACTTGGTATGTCTAGTCCTAGTGATCTGTATGCTAATTGGTCAGACGGGGATTACTTTTGTGCTCTGTATGGTCAAATTATAGTATATCAAATACTCTCCCCAGAGCCTTAGTTTTGTGGGACCTATTTAAAGCTAAGGTTAGGGCTTCTGAGGTGTCACGCCTGTTTTGGTCATAAATGCGTTGTTCCTAATTTCTAGGAGACAACCGTTGATGTGACATTTATTGCATCAGCCGTCGATTGAGAAAATGAGACCATTATTACCTTAACTATCGTACAGCTCAGAAGGGGCCCCTAATGATGGTTTCTATTAGGGCTTTATAAAGGAGGCCAACACACACTTTCCCCTTCTTTTATCACTTCTGTTTTTACACCGATTTTTCATTTGGGCAAAAAGCAACCTTGGGGTGATTTCCAATGTGCTAGAGAGATTTTTTTATCAAGACTTCGGCCAAGTTTGTTTCTAAGTGCACCTATTTTTATTTTAATTCTGTACCCTTTCCTTGTTCTTTTACTCCTTTTTTTTTTTTTCTTTTATTTGGGACATGTCTACCTCTAATGCTCAGTTGAGTATGGGTCATGATCCTGTAGAACCGTTAGGGGTTGATGGCCAAATAGAACTCAACCTAGTGGTTAGTAGTTCATCGAAGAGTTTTGGAAATGGACCTGCCGATAATTCAACCTCTAGTTCTAGAGTAAAGATAGTTGAAGCTCATCTAAAATCTAAGAATAGGGAGGCTAGGACCTTGAGTGAAACCCGTAAAAGAGAAGAGGGAGATAGTGCCATCACTCAAAGTATGATAGATACTTTGAGGATCACTTTCAATTTTCCCTAAAACATGTCATGTAGGGTACCAGACCCCATAGATCGCCTTTCCAATGTTAAAAGTGGTGAGTTTTGTGCTTATCTTGAGTGGTTTGAGGTCGGAGTACGTTTTCCATTCCATCGCACCATTAATGATTTTTTTAGATTGTTCAACATATGCCTTGTTGATTGGTTTTATAGTTTTAGGTCATTTGAATAAGGTCAAGGTAGATATATCTTTTTAATTAGAAACAACATGGACATGAAGTACTTGAGATTGGAGGGCATGTATTACATGTCTTTTAACAAGGGGTTCAATCCACTCTTCTTTGTACCCTCTTCTAATAAAACTTGGAAGAAATGGTACTTCTTTGTAAATGGAGGCTGGGAATATGAGAACTTTGAGAAACGGGCCACTATCTTCCCAAGGAGAACTGGTTTTAAGGATGAGCCCACCTTTCTATATAGCTTGTAACTTTTCTGATCTATACCTTCTTTTTTGGTTTACCTTTTTCTGTTTTGATATGCTGCGCAGATAAGAGTGCCTAGAGGAGATCGATTTTGCTTAAGACCTTCAAGATAGATACAGGCAATGCCACCAGACCAAGGATCATTCCCACGAAGCTATCCTTATCTCTAAGAATCTAATAGACGCTGGGTTGGTAAAAGAGAACAATGAGGGGGTCAAGAAGTCCATCATCTTTGGGTGGAAACCAGGGCAGTGGAAGAAGGTTGGAGAAACCTCAACTCTCGTCGAGCCCACCCTTCTGTCGAAAAGGAGTAGGCTACTATTTAATTCCCCCAAGCGAACAGTTTCAAAGGAATTGGCATGCCCTACTACCTAGGAGGTTCTTCCCCTTCCAGCCTTTGTGGTGCAAAAGCAAAAGAAAGGGAAGGGGAAAACTAGGGTTGTTCCCTTTGTGCTTGAGGAGTTCGGCCCAAACGCTATGAAAAAGGCCTTCAAGGATTCCTGGGCCACATGCCCTAGCAAATACACTACGTAAAAGCCTAAGAAGATAGCCAAAGATCTTATGGCTATTCACATGAGGGGTAAGTTCCTTCGTTGTGCTTTTTTGTATTTGTATTCTGGAAACTTTTTTCTAATACTGACTTAGGTTTGTGTTTTTTTAAGTCGTTCATGGTTGGGAGCCATAATGGATAGCTTTGAGGACTTAGAGTAGATTGACAATCTTCAGTCCAAACTAGACGAGGCCAAACTACAATTGGGGACTCGTAGGTTGATAGCAGTTGTCGTTGAGGAGAAGTTGAAAGAGGCCGCCAATGCATACTCCATTTTAGAGTCGGGCGGAGATGCTTTGGCTTCAGAGTTGGAGGGTCTGAAAAGAAGTTTGCAGACTTTAAAGCAGTTGCTACCAAGGAAT
The DNA here is from genome assembly GCA_008638375.1 of Nyssa sinensis. Taxonomy (NCBI): domain Eukaryota; kingdom Viridiplantae; phylum Streptophyta; class Magnoliopsida; order Cornales; family Nyssaceae; genus Nyssa; species Nyssa sinensis. The sequence goes on along the minus strand of CM018041.1, from coordinate 21,141,386 downwards.
TTTATGATAGCGTTAAGGTTGTGAACATTCAGACCAGGGAAGATCTAAGGGCTGAGGTGAAGGAGATAGGATAAGAACTCATTGAGCACGAGTTTAGAACTTTCAAGAAGAAACTCCAAAAGATATATCTTGATTTAAAAATAACTGGCCTGAATGATAACCCAGAGTCTAAGGCCGAGATAGAGGCCATCGACGCTGACGATGAAGAAGAACTGGTTGTGGATCATTCTACAGTAGAGGTGCCAGAGGTTACCGAGCTGGATAAAAGGGATATCCTTGCAAAAGAGTAGCTTTTTAGAACTTTTCCTTGTATTTTTTATGTTTCTTTCTCTCTTTTCTATGCTTCTCCACTTAGGGGCCTTTAATATATAAAATTTATCCCTTTTTTGGCTTTGGAACTTATGTTTAAATGTGTTGTTTTTCTAATTTTTCAAACTAATTAGAAGTTTAAGTTGAATTAAATAACAGTTCCAATATTTAAGCTAGCAATACTTGTAAAGATGCAAGTTTTTAGGAGATCTGAATCATGGAGAATAGTAGGATACACAAACCTATAACACTTATAAATCATAAGGGTTTTAGGGGCTGGTGGCAACGCCGCAATAATATACAAACTTTTAACACTTGTAAGGGAAACAAGGTTTTTAGGGGTTTGGTGGCAACGTCGTAATAGTATAAAAACCTATAACACTTGTAAGGGATACAAAATTTTTAAGGGTCTGGTGGCAACACCGCAATAGTATACAGACCCGTAACACTTGTAAGGGATACAAGGTTTTTAGAGGTCTAGTGGCAACACCGCAATAGTATAGAGACATTTAACACTTATAAGTGATACAAGGTTTTTAGGGGTCTAATAGCAATGCCATAATAGTATAGAGACATTAAACACTTGTAAGGGATTTATTACGCCCAAGGAATAACGCGATAGTTGTAGTGTAGCTTTGGGGTGTCGATTCCATAGGGAGACAAAATTAAAAGAATAACAGAAAGAATTTTTGAAACTAAAGAAAATATTAAATGATTCACGAGAAAATAAAAAATGATGTTAAAGGCAAATATAATTAAACAAAGTAATTAACGAAAAAATAGTACTCGAAGTAATTCAAATTAACGAACAGTAGAGTGTCGAGAATCCCTTGCACATATCCGGTATTTTAATTATTTTTAATTCACTGATAACTCAATTGGGAATTTAATTCCAAAAATCATAATCGGAAGATATAGAATTGTGAACCAAAATTAAAACAAATGTAACCTTTGAAAAATCATTCAACACTTTTAAATCCCACAAATTGTTATTCACATTGAGAAAACCCAACAACGACAATATACCCAATGAACATTATTGTAGCAAAGAATTAAATCAATATAAATAATTAATTGATCCAAACATAATTAAATAATTAATCCATTCAATAGAAAAAGCCTGACTGAATCTATAAACGGAATAATCTCTATAATTATTCGGAGAAGAAAATACTAACAATTGAGAATGATAAAACAAAGAGTTTTAATAAATAAAAATCCATCACATGAATCAAAAATAAATTAAATATACCATCTATAGTGTAAGTTCATTCCTAACCCTACTTAAAAATTTAGTTACTGATATACCACAAAACGACAGACCAATCCTCAAGCGACACGTGTGTCAACAGATCAATTAGAGGCTCGGTCATCCAAAGCATACCGACCACTCAGAACAGACCTACAAAACTTAAAGGGCCGAGCACACGCCTACACAGCAGAGCTATGGAGCCTACAGGTCCGAGCACGGACCTCCAGAGCACGATCTGCTAATTAGAGCTCATCACCGCCTTAATATCTGCCGAGCAAGGAATAAGGAAACAGTCTCCTACAAGGAAAGTGCCACACATGGTTATTTCTATTTTGATACAATGTCCAACATAGAAACTACTATCTCCGATGATCAAATCCCTACTTTCATGGCTCCAAATCCTAATCAACTCAAGAAAGCCCCCATCTATAAATTAAACCCTAAAGGTACGCTTTATTTTCTATGCTCATTCTTTGGCTTACATTACAGTCTTTTCAATTCATTTTATTGACTTAAGTATCGGAGCGGCTACTGCCGGAGCCAATTCGGTGGTCCTCTAATCATCTTCTTAAGTGTTCTTTAGGTCGTAGAAGGTCAAAGTCGGCTACGGCCAAAAAGTACAGCATCAATTTGGTGCTGTCTGTGGGAATCGACAACAATCTCCAAGTGCTCTACTCGCTAATAAACTTATTCCCCTTTTTACTGGAGAATTATGGCACCTAATCTCCGACCAAGGAAAAATGCTCAAAATCCACAAAACCCTCAATGACGGGCGCCCTTCCGGACCAGGAAGGGGACAGACAGTTGATCCTATGTGGCAGGAGCTTGAGTCAGTCAAGCGGCATAACCACTCATACAAGAACAGCTTCTAGCCATGTCTAGAATTTTGGCATTGCTTACACAAAATCAGGGGACAAATCCTCCAAATCCGTCGATCAACATTGCTATTCAGGGGACTCAACCCCTTATTATCACTACAGAAGAAGGGCCCCATGAAGAGGCTCCCAACCGTCGGCCTGTACACCCCCAAGGAGCTACTCGCACCGGTAGAGATCCTCAGCCGTCGGCGGCCGCAGGCTGGGGAACGCCAGCCTTTGTTCCAGATGTCCATTATCGGAGCACCACCAAGGCTCTAACTCTTGGGGCTTCACGAGAAAACCCAGCACCTCCGGAGGCCCAATGTAATACCCTGACCCAAATGTGACTGAGCGGGCTATGTAAATCGAGTCGTTAAAGCTTTTTGTTTAATATTGAATAAAATGGAACAATTGGAAATTTAATGATTCTTGAAGAACGAATAGTTTTCGGGCGATGCCCGAGCAAACCATAAACGGATACCGAAATATAGAAAACAAAAATGAAGTTGAATTAAATAATAATGAAAAAAAAATGTAAAAGGAAATAAAATAAAACTAAAATAAAAATAAAATAAGAATATGAAATAAATAAATAAATAGGAATTAGAAAGAAATAAAAATAGGAATCTATACATATATATATATACACGGATATGGATTTATATAGGTGTGATTATGTAAATAAATAAAGAAAGTACATATATATATATATGAGGTGTAATTGATGTAACTGAAGCAAAAGAAAAAAAAAAAAAAAGAGAAAAGAAGAAACGGATGGGGTTGAAGTGCAGCAAATAAAGGGGCAGTGGTTACGGTAAGGGGGAGAGGAAAGGAAAAGGAAAGAAAAAAAAAAGAAAAAGAGAGAAGGAGTGGGCGCTGAAGGGGCAGTAGCTATGGCTGAGAGAGAGAGAGAGAGAGAATGTGAGGCTTTGAGACTCATCCGTAGGGTCTTCAAAACTATTGTTTGACTCTACGGCTGCCCCCATTATCACCATAAGATTTCAGTTATCACAAAATTTCAACCCTTGCAGAGACAACGCCTCACCTCCTACAGTTCTGTCCATCGCACCACCAATAGTTTCTGCCCATCGCACCATCAACAGACCACCGTAGACACACCAATACAATCCAGATCTAAGACTACAAGTCTCAACGTCACCATCGAATTGTCCAGATCACGGCCAAACTCCCTAGACTGCTGTCCGTTCTGATGCAACCTTGCCACCACCACAAACGGCAGAACGTTGGAACAAGGTAACTAAGTCGATTTTTTTTTATGGAAGCATGAATTTTAGATTATGAAAACATGACTTGTAGGTTGTTTTGAAAGCATAAATTATAGATTTTGTTGAGGGTGTCATGGGAATGGACTAGAGAAATTTTGAGGCAAAACGGTGGGAAAACAGTGAGAAAAACTCACTGGTAAGGCACGTTGGGTGCATGATTTTGGGTGGCCTTGGGGCCGTCTGACCATGAGGAACCGATCCTCGTGAGTGCAGAAGATGAATGGAAGGAAATGGGAGCAAAAAACTATGGGGTTTTGTGCACGAAAAGAGAGAAAAATTCTCTCACCGGAAAATCGCCATTAACGGCGTAGCTACTGCCGTGGCAGTTTTTGGACAGCCAAAATCCCACCCTTTTCATTTGAAACAGTAGATATGAAATCCCTTTAGACTGGCCAACCGATTCCCACCTAGAAAAACCGCAAGAAAAAGAAAAAAAAAAAACTGGGAAAACTCCCATTGACGGAAAACTGTCCAGCGGCGGCGCAGCCACTGTTGTGGCGTTTTAACACCCTAAACGTCTACCAATTTTTGTTTTACCAATTGATATAGAGCCCCCTTGAAATTCCCAGTTGAGCCCATCGAGAAAACCGAAGAAAAATGGCCTCCGTCGCCAGAAGAGACGGCCGGAGCGTCGCTGGGAAACGTTGTGAAGAAGAACACACTGGGGTTTTTCCGATTTTATTTTGGCCAAACCGGGTCGGGTCTGACCTGACCCACCCATTCAGATGACTGCCCAACACTTATATTTCATGAGTAAATTTTTAAATTTGAGTTTAGATAGTGTTTGGTTAGAAAGGAGAGCTATCCAATGGTTGGGTTAAACTTGAACTGGAAATGAAAAAAAAAAGAAAAAAAAAGTTAATAATGAGGAATGGAAAATTTGTATGGGCAGTGAATTGAACCTGTGACCAGAGGAGAAAGGGGGAGAAGCTTAGCCACTGTGCCACCAAGGCACATGTGGTCTGTTTGGGCTCAAATACGATATGTATTAGCTATATTAATTAATTTAAATAAGTGATTTAAATTAATAAATTTTAAATTTAATTCCGAGGCTTAAATTAGTCGAATGAATAATGAAAACTTAGTATTTTGGACCCTCTGATTTTAATGGTGAGGTCCGTTTTACGAGACGGAGTCCCAAAAAAAATGAAATAACCGTAGAATACCAAAATGACCAAAATGCCCCTACGTTGAAGGTAAGTCAAACGGACTCCGATTTAGTTAAGTAAATAGTGGATTTTTATTAATTCAAACCTACTGGACTTAACGGTGAAGTCCAAATTATGAAAACAGAACCCAAAAAGTAGAGACACATAAATGACCATTTTGCCCTTGGGTAAATTAAGTTTAAAATGAAAATCGTAAAGCATAAATTAGTACAGGAGGTATTTAGAGTAACGAGGCATAAATTCGGTAAATTATATGAAAGCTGAAACGTGTTTATTGATTTATAGGCAAGTCAAAAGGAAAGGAGGAAGTCACGGGATATTAAGACATTGATAAGGTAAGTGGATTCCTATCTTTGATACGTGGTTTCCAAGCCACGATCTTTCCATTACTGCCAATCTTGTACTCATATATGTATTCACTATCATTGTTTCCTACCATGGATATTGTTCTACCTGGTGGATGTTTATTGGTTGATGTTGCATGACTGATTCCTTTCATTGATGTCTATTTACTGTATGTTACGTTATGATGTTCCATGTTTTGTACATTCATATGGAATACTATAGAATCTTAATTTATGTTAAGTGCCGGGTTTTGTGCTCAGTCACACTACCTATCTGATGCTATCTGATTGACTGGGACCTACGGGTCAATTTATGGGACCTACGGGTCAAAAAGGACATATGGCAATTATGGCGTTTTTACGCATTAAGGAAAATGGGCATTTTATATGCATTTATGTTAATGGGGGTATGCCGGGCCCCAAAAGACCGAGGGTCTGCCAAACCCTGAACAGAGTAAAGGCATCATCCATGTTAATTGATATTGTTCTATGTTGATTGGTTTGATTCATTGGACTTGACTGTGACCGTTTCATTGTGGCAGTATTTATGTTGATTGTGTTCATCGAGCCTATTCTATATTCATGCTACACTGTTACTCTTAACGGTTATTGTACGTTGTCATTCATTGGTTACTCTTGACTGTTATTGTACCTTGTCACTCATTGGCCATTGTGGCATTTTACAGTTGACTGGAATCGTTATCATGACTGGCTATCATGTTACCTTGACTTGTAATCATTTATGTCATCCCCACCCGTATTGGGGATAGGCTTCTACTTACTGAGTTTGTAGCTCACCCCTTACTAAATTTTTCAGGTGAGAATGTTACAGAATCACAGTAGGAGATCAGGAGCTTAAGGAGACAGTTGAGGAGCATAGTAGTAATGAATGAAGTCTCTCCCATGTACTCACCACCTAAGAGTGGTTTAGGATCAGTTTATTGTTAGTTTGAAGTTTAGTCTTTGAACAATAATTGTAATACAGTTTCCGCACTTTAATGTCATGTTTATATTATTTACTGTTATCATTGGTAAAAGAATGGAAAAAGTAGGGACGGCCATTAGGTCGGCCCCACGATACGAGATCCGCATAGGGTGGGTTTCGGGTCGTGACACCCAACCCCATGCGGTTCTAGTTTTCTCGGCTCAGGAGCACCAGAACCCTTCTCCATTCGAGGGGCATGCCTATCCCATTCACATTGGGGTCGAAGCCATAAGGCAAAATTCTCTAGGGGTCCTGCCTAGGGACCCACGCAGAGCTGAAGAGGTGGCAGAATCTATGAACCGAACTGTTGTTATGAGAAATGCTCAAAATCCTCTAGAGTAGGACGAGCTGGCTAGGCTACTCGGAAGGCTCGCCACACCATTCACTCTTGCCATTATTTTGGAAGAGAGACCAAGAAAGTTTGTCGTACCAAAGTTCACCCCATATGATGGGACTACTGATCTAGGGGACCATCTATCACATTACCAGCACACAATGGCTCTACACGGGCCCTCAGATGCCTTTATGTGCCGTACCTTCATTACCAGCCTGAAGGGTACCGCTCTGAAGTGGTTTCACCACCTCCCACCGAACTCAGTCACTAGCTTTTATGAGCTCAGTAGGCAATTTCTGGACAGGTTCATGATCAGCAAAAGGTTGAGGAAGGGACCTGAATTCTTGTTGAACATCAAGCAGACCAAGGAGGAGACTCTCAGAGCTTACATCACGTGCTTCAATGCCGAACTGATGGAAGTCATGGATTGCAGTCTGAGCTTCCTAGTAACCGCTCTGACTGCTGGCTTTGCTCAGGGAGGTTTCAGGGATTCCCTGCCGAAGAGTCCCCTTACCGACATAGCAGCTCTCATGGATCGAGCCAGGAAATAGATCAATCTAGAGGAAGCAAAAAATACCTCCCAAAAGACTAAAGAGCAAGCCCAGAAGGATGACGTAAAGAAGGACGGCCAGAAAAAGGATAATCAAAAGAAGGAGTCGAATACGGCCAGGAAAAGGGATAGAAGCCTAGAAAAGAGAGGGGTGCCCAGAACCCCACTCAATGCTGCACCTAGGGGATTCGCTAGCTTCATTCCATTGAACACTTCGCCTAATCAAATACTTCGGTAGGTCCGATCTCGGGAGAATCTGAGGTGGCCGAAACCTCTGAGAGAGGATCCAAACCTCCGAGATCAGACCAAGTACTGTGACTTCCACAAAGACCGTGGGCATACAACTAATACATGCTAGGCCCTCAGACATGAAATTGAGCATCTTATAAGGAGGGGTCGCTTGTAGGAATACATTAGGCAAGACGGAGGGCAGAACCTCTGCAATGAAAGGCCCCAACAGGGGAGACCCGACCAAAATCCTGAACAGAGACAAGAACAAGGACGGAACGAACCTCAGTGACAGAATAATGAGGTTATCTTTGTCCTCTATGCTGATATCTTGACAACAAGGACCTCTAACAGAGCACGAAAATGGTATGTTCGAGAGGTTAGAACTATTCCCACCATCCTACCGATCTCCCATATCGAGAAAAGGATGAAACTAGTGCCTGAAATCTAGTTCACGGAGCAAGATCTTGCTGGGGTACATTGTCCTCACAGTGATGCCCTCGTCATCTCTATCAAAATTGCCAACTTCAAGATCTGAAGAGTTTTAGTGGACACTAGGAGCTCTACAAACGTTTTATTCTACAAGCTCCTCAAACTGATGAAGCTCAATCCCAGTGACGTCAAGCCCACAGCCGTGATCATGGTAAGATTTGATGGGAATCTCAACACTCCACTAGGAAGGATTGACCTCCTCACTATAGTAGAAGAGGGAGACGGACAAAAGACCACTATGACAGAGTACATGGTCTTGAACACCAATTCCCCTTACAATGTCATAATTGGGAGACCATGGCTGCATCAGATGGGAGCAGTCACTTCAACCCTCCACCAGTGCTTAAAGTACATCCACAACCAGGCCGTCTATTCTATCAAAGGGTGCCAACCGACCTCTAGGGAGTGTCATGCTCTCGCTTTCAAAGAGAAGGCTCCCAAATAGCAATTACAACATGCCCGTGAATGCGTGGACCCAATCTTTTCCCACCTTCACGAGGCAGAAGATTACCCTTCCAGAATCGACGAGCCATTAAGCCCTAGAGGAAGGGACAGCAGGGCCAAACCCATAGAGGAACCCATCAAAGTACTGGTTAGCTCGGAAAACCTATGGCGCTATCTACAAATAGGTCCAGACCTGACACCTGCCGAGCAGGATGAAATAATTAGGTTCCTGAAAAACAACCTCTCCGTGTTTGCTTGGGAAACAAAGGACATGGAGGGAATAAACCTAGGCCTCATTACCCATAAACTGATGGTAGATCCAGATCACCCACTAGTGAGACAGAAGAGGAGGCCACTTGCTCCAGAGCGACATCGGGTCATCAATGAGGAGGTCTAAAGGCTACTTTTGGCCAAGATGATATAAGAGGTATTCTATCCTGACTGGTTGGCCAATACCATTTTGGTCAAGAAGAAAAATGGCAAATGGAGAGTCTGCGTCGACTACACAGACCTCAGTAAAGCCTGCCCCAAGGATAGCTTCCTTTTGTCGATAATAGATTAGCTAGTCGATGCTACTACAGGGCACGAACTCATGAGCTTCATGGATGCCTATTCAGGATATAACCAAATCTAGGTGTACCCTCCAGATCAGGAGAAAACAACGTTCATAACCGAACGAGGTCTCTATTGCTACAGAGTAATGCCATTCGGTTTAAAGAATGCTGGGGCTACATATCAACGTCTCGTCAATAAGATGTTCAGCCCTCTGCTCGGCAGTACCATGGAAGTCTACATTGACAACATGCTAGTTAAAAGCTTACAAAAGGGCAACCACCTCCAGCACTTAGCTCATACGTTTGACATCCTGAAGCAGCATAAGATGAAACTGAATCTTTCAAAGTGTACGTTTGGAGTGACGAAGGGAAAATTCTTGGGGTATATTGTTCCACAAAGGGGCATTAAAGTAGACCCCACCCAGATCAGGGCCTTGACTGAGCTAGAGTCACCAAAAACCAAGAAAGACATTCAGGCTTTGAATGGCAAAATTGCAGCCCTAAGCAGATTTATTTCTAAATCCACTAACTGTTGTCTACCATTCTTCAAAGCCTTAAAGGGCAATAGAGCTCTACAGTGGACAGAGGAGTGCGATAAGGCCTTCCAAGAGCTAAAGGAATATCTAGCCTCACCTGAACTCCTATCAAAGCCAGTCCACGGAGAAAAATTGCTTCTCTACCTTGCAGTCTCTAAAAATGCTGTTAGTTCAGTACTGGTCAGGCAGCACAGGGGAATCCAGAGGCCCATATTTTATGTCAGCAGAGCATTGTTAGACATAGAAAAAAGGTATCCTGAAATTGAAAAGTTAGCTTTTGCATTAATAATCTTAGCACGAAAGCTCAGACCCTACTTTCAAGCCCATCTTATCGAGATCCCCACTGCTTATCCCCTAAGCCCGTACTAAGAAAACCCGAAGTATTAGGGCAATTGGTCAAATGGTCGGTAGAACTGGGGGAATTCGACATATCTTACGTCCCACGAATCTTTGTTAAAGGTCAAGCCTTGGCCGATTTTGTTGCTGAATTCACCCCAGCACTACAGGACAAGGCCCAGCTCTTTGAAAACTCAGAAACATGGCAGCTCTATACTGACGAATCGTCTACTGACCATGGTTCTTGTATGGGCCTGGTATTACAATCTCCTAATGGGCTTGTAGCAGAGAAGGCAGTTAGCCTGGGGTTCAGAGCCTCCAACAATGAAGCAGAATACGAAGCTCTTGTCCTGGGAATGAAGCTATCTCTGGAATGCGAGGCATAGAACCTCGAAGTTTTCTTTGATTCCCAACTAGTGGTAAGTCAAGTTCTGAGAGAATTTGCCGCTAAAGATGACTGGATGCTTCGATACTCAGAACTCGTCAATTCATTAAAACAATCTTTCCAAACATTCTCCATCTAGAAAATAGAAAGAGGCCAAAACTGCAAAGCTGATGCTTTGGCAAACATGGCATCTCACCTAGATTCAGGGGGTGACTCTATGATAAAAATCTCCCATCAGTCAAAACGAAGCATTGAGGAGGTCCAGGTCGCCCAAGTTACCGAACAGCCTCAAAACTGGATGACCCTCATCTTCCAATACTTAGAAGGAGGACTCTTCCCTGAGGACAAGAACAAGAACAAAGCCAGACGAATCAGAATTAAGGCAGCTCGATATTTGATCCTGAACGGCAAACTTTATAGAAGGTCACATTCTCAACCTTTGTTGAGGTGTCTTGCTCTAGAAGAATCTCAGTATGTCCTAGCAGAAATACACGAGGGAATCTACAGAAATCATAACGGGGGCAGGACCATAACCCATCGAGCTCTGACACTAAGGCTACTACTGGCCTGGCATGTTGAAGTAGGCTAAGGAGTACGTCCGAAAGTGTGACAAATGCCAAAGGTTTGCTCCTTACCAACACCATCCCTACCACAAGCTCATTCCTATTGCCAGCCCATGGCCCTTTGTTCAATGGGGAATGGATATCGTAGGCTCATTACCTAAAGCCACGCCGAACAAAAAATATCTTCTGGTGGCCATTGACTATTTCTCCAAATGGGCAGAAGTAGAGCCTGTAACACACATTATTGAGAAGGAAGTCAAGAGCTTTATCTGGAAAAGCATCGTCTACAGGTTCGGCATACCGCGTGTAATCATCTCAGACAACGGTACACAGTTTACTGGCAAAGCCTTCAATGAATTCTGTTAGGATTTGGGTATCAGTCAGCATTTCTCCTCTTCTGGTCATCCCCCAAGCTAATGGGCAAGCAGAAGTCACCAATCGAAAAATCCTTGATGCCCTCAAGAAGAGGTTGGAAGAAGCCAAGGGAAGATGGGTCGAAGAACTCCTTGGTGTGCTCTGGGCTTACAGAACAACTAGAAGAACTCCAACCTCTGAAACTCCCTTTTCACTTGCTTACGGAACCGAGACAGTTATTCCAGTAGAGATCGGTATGCCAACCCTAATGATTGAAGCTTTCGACCAAGAATCCAATCATCAGCAGTTGGCAGAAAATTTAGACTTACTTGAGGAAAAGAGGGATCAAGCCAAGATCAGGACGGAAGCGTACTAGCAAAGGATGGCTAACAACTCTAAATTGGGGCTCAAGCTTGTCAACTTTTAAGTGGGAGACCTCGTTCTAAGAAAGGTTTTTCCAAACACCAAGGATCCCACAATGGGAAAATTATCACCCAATTGGGAAGGCTCCTACAGAGTGACCAAAATTGTTAGACCTACCACTTATTGGCTAGAGGGCATTAATGGGAAACATGTTCCCAGACCTTGGAACATAGAACATTTGCAGAAGTATTATCAATAAAGAGATTTTTTCTTTGAGAGACTCTTTGAAGTATTCCCTGTCAAATGTACAGACCTCATGGTCTGGTCCATCAAATGTACAGACTTCTAGTCTGGTCCAACCAAATGTACAGACCTTATGGTCTGGTCCACCAAATATACAGACCTCATGGTTTGGTCCATCAAATGTACAGACCTCATGGTCTAGTCCATCAAATGTACAGACTTCTAGTCTGGTCCATCAAATGTACAGACCTCATGGTCTGGCCCATCAAATGTACAGACCTTATGGTTTGGTCCACCAAATGTACAGACTTCTAGTCTGGTCCAGCCAAATGTACAGACCTTATAGTCTGGTCCATCAAATGTATAGACCTCATGGTCTGGTTCATCAAATGTACAGACCTCATGGTCTGGTCTACCAAATGTATAGACTTATAGCCTGGTCCATCAAATATACAGACTTCTAGTCTGGTCCACCAAATGTATAAACTTCTAGCCTGGACCAACCAAATGTACCGACTTTATGGTCTGGTCTACCAAATGTATAGACTTTATGGTCTGGTCCACCAAATGTACAAATCTCATGGTCTGGTCCATCAAATGTACAGACCTCATGGTCTGGTCCATCAAATGTACAGACTGATGGTCTGGTCCACCAAATGTACAGACTTATGGTCTGGTCCACCAAATGTACAGACCTCATGGTCTGGTCCATCAAAATGTACAGACCTCATGGTTTGGTCAATAAAATGTACAGACCTCATGGTCTGGTCCATCAAATGTACAGACCTTCGGATCTGGTCCAAAACAAAGAGACTGATTTGCTCAATTATATTCTCAATCCAATTATTTGCACAAGCCTCTGGGCTCGGCAAAGCATAGTTATTACTATATTTACTCAAATTATTGCAGGTTACTATATTCGATAGACTACTCTACAAAGCTAGTCCGGACAAGAGAACGAAGAACTCGGATATTGTCAAAAGCAAATTCATGCACTATCGTGCGGCCGTAACTTAACATATCGCCGAGACAACTTAGCTCACAGAATTCACAAAGTATTTCAGTTTGGAAAAGGCATAGATACTATGAAAATCTATCTATGCAAATGGAACCATTGACAAAAAGTAGTTGGCAACAGTGCTTAGAAAAATGTGCTAGCTCGGGAGGAACACAGTTTATCGAAAAAGAAGTGAACTTAGTTTCATTGATAATCCTTGAAAAAGTTACATCAGAACGAATAAATCAACAGAGAGACAAACTACAAGTCTAAGGCTACAATAATTTCGGACAAGGCGTATTTTGGTTTTATGCCATCATGGACTTCTTCCTTTAGCTCCCCTAAAGACAAAGGACCAGAGTCCCAAGACACCAGAGTCCCAAGAACCCCAATCTGCATCACCGCCTGCCTTGGCACCAATGCAGAGGGATGACTCTAGGTATCACGACAGCTTCATTCTCCTCCTTCATTCTCCTTAAATTCAGCATGGCACCTTGGCTGGCTTGTGCAAGGGTCTCTGCCTAGGGAAGAAGGGGAGGAGGCATCTCCCCATCATCTTCATTATCAACGCTCCAAGCCTCGATTGAATCAAGGAGAGCCCTCCTCCGTGAGGGGAAATCCTTATCGGATGCTACGATGGACGAAAAGATCTTCATCTCCTTTAGTCTTTCCATAAGAACCAAGGTAAAAGGGTGAACTACCCTTGGCCACGGTTTGATCACACCCAACCCAGGCTGAGGATCGTCAATCACCTCTGGATGACAGAAACTTCTACAGCAATTCACTTCCCCTTGATAGGGAAACATCATGAAAACAAGCAATAAGAAGAATGGGCATGTAAGCTCCCCCTCTCTCCCCTATATATTGATCCTTGAAGATAAAGAGTCATCCATCCAAATCGTCGCAATGGTTTCGGAAAAGAGTGGCCTCGAAAACCCCAAACGAAGGGTGCGTAATAAATGATGTGATGAATCGTCATCTTATAAGACGGAATGCTTAATCTTCTTGAGCCTATAGCCTGAGTTATGCACTAAAGCTCTTACTAAGGCTTGGGGGGGGAGTAGCTAATATACTACAAAGCGACAGACCAATCCTCAAGCGACACGTGTCAATAGATCAATTAGAGGCTCGGTCATCCAAAGCATACCGACCATTCAGAACAGACCTATAAAACTTAAAGGGCCGAGCACACGCCTACAGAGCAAAGCTAGGGAGCCTACGGTCCGAGCACGGACCTCCAGAGCACTTTTCGCTAATCAGAGCTCATCACTGCCTTAATATCTGCCGAGTAGGGAATAAGGAAATAGTCTCCTACAAGGAAACTGCCACACATGGTTATCTCTATTTTTATACAATGTCCAACATGGAAACTACTATCTCCGATGATCAAATCCCTACTTTCAGGGCTCCAAATCCTAATCAACTCAGGAAAGCCCCCATCTATAAATTAAACCCTAAAGGTACGCTTTATTTCTATGCTTATTCTTTGGCTTACATTACAGTCTTTTCAATTCAGTTTATTGACTTAAGCATCGGAGCAGCTACTGCCGGAGCCAATCCGATGGTCCTCTGATCATCTTTTTAAGTGTTCTTCAGGTTGCAGAAGGTCAAAGTCAGCTACAGCCAAAAAGTGCAGCATCAGTTACCCATAAACACAACGGACAACATAAGTTTCTTGGAGAAGAACTATGACATGAATAATTGTGGCTGATTTTTTTGCCTTTTTCTTCCTAGCCGCAAAGACTGCTGTGTCGTATCCTTTGTTCTGGCTTTTTCCTGTTTTGTTCTCTCCCCAAAAACAGCTGCATGGACTGTCTAGTTCTGTTTTTTTTATTCTTCCTCTTTATTTAGTTTCAGCTGCAGGACCTCTCTTTTCCAGCCCTAGCAGCAGCGTGCTAGGCCACAAAGCCTTTTACTTTTCTTTCAAAAACATTGCGTCGGGCCCTCAATAATTGGGCTCTTCAAAGCCCACTTCACTTTTTCCTCCAGCCGCTTCACATGCCTTGGCGCCTTGCACCTTCTGCCTTCTGTTGAATCAGCGCCTGAACCGCATGCCCAACTTGCATTTTTTTCTTTTGTTTTGGCTTAAGCACGGGCCCCACTTGCAACTTTCTAATTCAGCTGCCAACGCCAAGACTAGTCGCATACTTCATTTTTTTTTTTTCTTTTGTTTAACTAGTTGAAGCATCTTTGACTTTTCCTCACTTTTTTTTCCTTTTCTTTTTTTCTCCTTTTTTGCTTAGCCGTCCTTGGTTAGCCGTTCTACTCCCAAGCCACCAATTTTGACTTTTCTTTTTTCCTTAGTTTTTTTCTTGACTTGCTGTTACTCCATCCCGCGCACAGCCAGCAGCGCCAACTTTTAGGCTCCTTTTTCTATCAGATAACGATTGAATCTTGATTCGGGATCTTCACAGAAGTTGTAGCCCTAGATGAGTAGATAATTTTAGGATTAAAAATCACCTGAGTTGGACTTAGAAAGCTCAAGTTATGACCCATTGAAGTTTGCTAGTCAGAAAAAAAATCTAGCTTTCCAAGCCTGACTTTAAAATAGTGTTTGGAGGCTCAAACGAACTCGGAGTTTTGCAAACCATACCTTTCTGAAAAGCTTAAAATGTTCTCTAAAGACTTCATGAAGATCACTTTCTTATTCTGAAACTCTAACGCCATCCAAATCTCAGTTGAAGCTCAATGGATCGAATTTGCCTAAAAGTTAAAAATTGCACAATATACTCCATAACTCTTCTTTTACCTTCAATGCTTCCCTAATTCAATAAATACATTAATTACCTCACTTAAACAAAAAATATTTCATAAAACTAAATATGAAGGAATTAAAAATATTAAATATTATGCTCTCATAAAAGGGTCACATTTTAGCATTTTAATCCAATAATAGGGTATTTAGAGTGCACTTTTCCACACTCATCAGGGATATAAAGTTTGTAGGGGTTTGGTGGCAATACTGCAATAGTTTGCAGACTTGTAACATTTGTAAGAGATACAAGGTTTTCAGGGGTCTAGTGGCAACGCTGCAATAGTATATAGATCTGTAACACTTGTAAGGGATACAAGGTTTTTAGGGGTCTAGTGGCAACACCATAATAGTATACAGACTTGTAACACTTGTAAGAGATATAAGGTTTTTAGGGGTCTATGCATTTGACAAACACTGAAGTGGATAAAAATTTTAAACTTTTTATTGATAATACTTGCACAGGTGCTCAATATTCCAAGGCTTGGGTACAGGTTTTTCAGCCAGATCTTCGAACCAATAAGTTGTAGGTCTTATAATCTTGGTTACTTTGTAGGGTCCCTCCTAGTTGGGGGAAAGCTTCCCCATGGTGGGATCTTTGGCGTTCTGGAATACCCTTCTTAGTATAAGATCACAGAGCTAGAAGTTGACATATTTTAATCTTTTCTTGAAGAAGTTGCCCATCATCTGTTGGTAGGCCTCTGTTCTGATTTGTGTTGGTTTGCATTTCCTTTCCAAAAAATCAAGATTTTTCTTAAGTTGCTGGTTGTTGCTTCTTTGGTCAAAGATCTCCGTCCTAAGGGTGGGCATACCGATTTCAACTAGAATGATTGCCTCTATACCATAAGCGAGTGAGAATGAAGTTTCGGTAATTGGTGTTCTTTTGGTAATTTAGTAGGCCTAGAGAACTCCAGGGAGTTCCTTTACCAATCTTCCTTTAGCTTCTTCTAGCTTTTTTTTTTTTTAATGGCTTCTAGGACGGTCTTGTTAGTGACCTTTGTTTGCCCATTGGCCAGTGGGTGTCTTGGGGAGGAAAAATGGTGGTTGACGTGGAGATCTTTACAGAACTTTTCAAACACCTTTTTAGTTAACTATGTCCAGTTATTAGAGATAATTACTCTGAGGATGCCGAACCTGCATACTATGTTTTTCTAGGTGAAGTTCTTAACCTCTACCTTAGTGATGTTGGTTAGTGGTTCAGCCTCTACCCATTTTGAAAAGTAGTCGATAGTGGTCAGTAAAAATCTCCTATTTTGAGGGGCCTTTGGCAATGGCCCCACTGTACAAAGGGCCAAGGACTAGCTATGGGCCAAGGACCAAAGATTGGCTATGGGGATGAGCTTGTGTTGAGGTCAGTATTGGTAAGAGGCAAATCGCTGACATTTGTCACATTTATGAACATAATCTTTGGCATGTCTTAACATTTTGGGCCAGTAGTAACCTTGGGTCAAAGCTTGATGGGCAATGGTTCTTCCACCATTATGGTTACCATATATTCCCTCATGTATTTCTGTGAGAACGTATTGAGCTTCTTTTGGAGTCAAGCATAATAGAAGGGGTTTTGTCTAAGACCTTCAATAGAGTTTATTTTTGAGAATTAAATACCGATCTGCCCTAATTCGGACCCTTCTAGCATGAGTTTCTTTTTAAGAAGTAGACTTTCTGTCAAGAATCTGACAATAGGGGTCATCCAATTGAAGGGTTGTTTTAAAATCTGAAGAGCTTATGGCATTTCAATGCTAGGACTTGGTTGATAAGAGATCTTCACAGTAGAGTCCTTCTCGGTTTTTAAATAAGAAGCCATATTAGCCAATGCATCTGTTCTGGAGTTCTGGTTCATGTCTATATTCTAAATGGAGAATCTAAGAAATGATCTCTTTAGTGAGTCTATTAACTCTAAATACTTTATCATTATGTCATCTTTGGCTGAATATTCCCCCAAGACTTGACCGATCATAAGCTAGGACTCAGAAAACACGTTGAGATCTAAAGCTTCATATTCTAAGGCTAACTTCAATTCAAAGATAAGTACTTTATACTTGCCTCATTATTAGAGGCTTTGAGACCTAGACTAACAACCCTTTCAATTAGGATCCCATCAGGGGATTAAAGTATTAACCTTATCCATAGAAGACCTATCTGTGTAAAGTAGCCATGTCGAAGTATCTACAGGGGTCTGAGCTCTTAGGTGCTGTCCTCTAGTGAATTCAGCTATGAAATTTGCCATTGCTTGAGCTTTGATAGCAGTTCATGGAACATAAGATATGTCAAATTCTCCCAACTCCTCTGACCATTTAACCAATTGTCTAAAGACCTCAGGTTTGTGAAGAATTGACTTCAGAGGATAAGATGTTGGTCTTACGATGGGATGAGCTTGGATAGATGGCCTAACCTTCCGAGCACATATCACCAAGGCTAAAACCAATTTTTTAATTTTAGAATACATCGTTTCAGTGTCAATGAGTGCTTTGCTGATATAGAAGACAGGCCTCTGAACCCCTTTTTCTTTCCTAATCAAGGTTGATCGCACTTTCAAACATGGTCAAATAGAGGAGCAGTTTTTTTCCTGGTACTAGTTTTGAAAGAAGATTAGGAGAGGCTAAATACATCTTGAGTTGTTGGAAGGCTTCTTTACATTTAGAGGTCCATTCTAGGGCCTTACTCCTCCTTAAAGCCTTGAAGAATGGAAGGCAACGATTCGTGGATTTAAAAATAAACCTATTCAGTGCTGCTATCCTACCATTCAACCCTTGGATATCCTTCTTAGTTTTGGGGGATTCTAGATCAATCAGAGCCTTGATCTGAGTCAGATTTGATTTAACTCTCCTTTGTGGGACCAAGAACCCCAAGAACTTCCCCTTTATAACCCCAAAAGTACACTTTGATGGGTTGAGTTTCATTATGTGTTCATTTAAGATGTTGAATGCTTGGGATAAGTGTTGGATGTGCTTTGCCTTCCAAATACTTTGAACAAGCATATCGTCGATGTAGACCTCAATTGTATCTCCAATCTAGAGGCTAAACATTTTATTCACAAGTCTTTGATATATTGCTCCAACATTCTTTAGATTGAATGACATCACTATATAATAATAGAAACTTCATTTGATATGAAGTTAACCTTCTCCTAGTTTAGAAGGTATATATGGATCTGATTGTACCTAGAGTAAGCATCCATACATCTTATTAGTTCATGCCCTGCCATCGCATCCATGAGCTGATCAATTACTAGGAGAGGGAAGCTATCTTTGGGGTAGACTTTATTGAGGTCGGTATAGTCGACGTAGACTCTTCACTTGTCATTCTTCTTCTTTGCATGGATTATGTTGGCTAGCCACCTAGGGTTGAATACCTCCCTTATCATCCCATCATTAAGTAATCTCTGAACTTCCTCATTGATGATCTAATGACATTCTGGATCAAACGTCCTTCTCTCATGTCTCATGAGATGGTGGTCTAGATTCGTCATTAACTTGTGAAAGATGAAGTCAGTGTCTATTCCTTTTATATCTTTGGTCTCCCAAGTGAATATCGAGAGGTTATCTTTCAAGAACTTAAAAATCTCCTCTTGCTTAGAGGGAGATAAAGCTAAGCCAATTTGAAAATATTTTCATTCTTCCTTGGTACTGATGAGGAATTTGGTGGCCTCTTCCATCGATTTGACCATGCTGTCCCTTCCTCTAGGACTCAATGGTTCCTTGATCTCGGAACGATATTTCTCAGTACTATGAAAATTTAGAGCGGAGGAGCCTTCCCCTTTGAAATGGTATTGTAATTCGTATTTGGAAGGCCTTTCTTTGAGTGCAAAGGCATGACACTCCTGAGCAGTGGGCTGGCAGCCTTTAATGGTCACCACTTTGTCTTGATGAGCAAATTTGAGGCACTAACCGAGGGTTGAGGTAACTGCCCCCATATGATGGATCTAGGGCCTCCCAATAATAACATTATAAGGGGATTTGGCATCTAAAATCATGAATTCAGATATCAAGGTTTTTTTCCTATCTTTTTCCCCTACCGTGGTTTGCAAATCAGTTCTACCCATTGGGAAATTGAGGTGCCCATTAAATCCTGACATTACTGCAAGGGTAGCTTTGATATCCTTAGAGTTGAGCTTCATATGTTTAAATGGCTCGTAGAATAACACACTGGTAGAACTCCCAATGTCCACAAAAATCCTTCTAATCATTGTGCAGGCAAATGTATCCCGACAAGGTCTAGTTTAGAAAATTGTATCTGAGGTGTCGTCTTGATCCTTTTCTCAATTTTCGAGATTTGGATCACATTGGGTTCTGCCCTCATTTCTTGAGTGTATCTTTTTCTATCCCTGTTAGACATTCTAGCCATCGTGTTGTTTGTATAAAGCATGAAGATCACCTGCTTGATTGTTCAGCTGTTGTTGATCATTTCAAACTTTCCTTTATTTGGGATTCTGATCTGGCCTCCTTTGAGGGGGTCTTTTATCTCTTAGGTTCTGGCTCCCGTCCTGGCAGATGACGCATATTTTAGAGCTCTACACTCTTTAGTGATGTGTCCTTGCTCTTTGTGAAAGCCATAATACTTTTTTCTATTCTTGGAGTCTGGGTTGCTTTTTAGTGGCTCTGGCCACTTTAGGTTTTTACGAGTCTAGACCTATTTGAATATGTGAATAAGTGAAACATTTAATGGGGTGTAAGTTCCGTACCTTCTAGTGCTAGAGTTATTCTGTGCTTTTGAGGTAGTTCCTTTATCAGGACTCTGGTTATCTTTTTATTGTCCCTGTTGTCTCTCTTTTGAATTTACTTGTCATTTTGAGCTTGTTCTTTGGCTTTTCGAAAGGAAGCTTTGGTGTCTTCTAAATTAATATAATTTTTTGCTATCTCTATGAGCGCTGCCAAATCGGTTGGAGGATTCTTAATTAAAGAGTCCTAAAAGTGTCCAGGTCCTAGTCTTAAAGTAAAGGCAGCTACTAAAAAACTTGAACTATAGTCGTTCATCTTTATGAGCTCAGTATTGAAGCGAGCTACATATTCCCTTAGTAACTCTCCCTTTATTTGCTTAATTGTCAGTAAGAACTCTGACCCTTTTCTTAATTTCCTGCTTGTCAAAATATGGTCAAGAAACAACCTACTGAGCTTATAAAAATCTTTAACTAAGTTTGAGGGAGGTTATGAAACCATTTAAGGGCAGTACCCTTCAGATTGGTTAGAAAGGTTTGGCACATAAAGGCATCAGTAGCCCCATGCAGGGCCATTGTATGTTGATAATGAGATAGGTGGTCGCCAGGGTCTTCAGACCCTTCATAGAGAGTAACTTTTGGGACAATAAACTTCTTGGGTCGTTCTTCCGTCATTATGGCAAGAATGAACGACTGTTGAGAACCTATCGAGCAATTTACTTAACTTGTCTTAGTTCAGGAGGGACGTGAAATCTTTTGGTTGCGATCATCTGATCTTGAGAATCTGCTATCTCCTTTACCCTTTGAGGGGTCCTGGGTACGTTCTATTGTGCCACTAGTGCCCGTTGTTGATCTTGTCCTATCTCCAAGTCCTGAATTCATAGGGGAAATTTGTCTTGTAGCAGTAGAAAGATGCTACTCTCCAAAGACTGGTGGTCGTGGGACTTCAGGAGGCTGAAATCCTTGATGCGCTGGATTGGCTCTAGAGGTCGTCGAGATTGGTATTCTTATCCTGCCTTGGTAATGTATAGCAAGATGGAATGATAGCAATCCTCTTTTAAAAGCTGTTGATGATTGGGGATCAGTCCTTATCTGGGTGGTACCATAAGGGTGCACCAGTTACATGTTAGGTAGCTTCTTGTAATGGGATCCTCTGCTTGTGGTGGTGGTGGTAAGAGGTTGAGGTCCTTTGTGGACAGTATTACTTGGGAGAGGAGGGTTGTTTCGTTGGTTTTGGGCCAGTGAGGCTAAAGCCTGTGATGTGGTTGTGAGTTATTCATACATTTGATCAGACTGCCACTCAATTAGATCAAGCTACTATTGTAGATGAACAGGTGTTTCATCCCATTCCTCTTCCAGTAGGAGGCTGATTTTCAGGGTTTTGAGGATTCTTTTTAGGATGAAGGTTTGGAGCCATTGGTTTTCTAAGAAAACAAGTTTAGTTTTTTAAGTAAAATAATGAGAACGATAATCGTTCCTAGACACGGTGCCAAATTGATGTTGCACTTTTCTGGTCTGAATGCTTCTTCCCTCGAACTACCTATCAAGAACTCAAGGTTAGAGGGTCATCGAGAAAGCTTCGATGGTAGCCGCTCCGATGATGAAGTTAGTAAAAGAATAAAAACAGTA
This sequence comes from Nyssa sinensis, assembly GCA_008638375.1. Taxonomy (NCBI): domain Eukaryota; kingdom Viridiplantae; phylum Streptophyta; class Magnoliopsida; order Cornales; family Nyssaceae; genus Nyssa; species Nyssa sinensis. The sequence continues at coordinate 21,119,770 of CM018041.1, read as the reverse complement.
ATTCAATAGAGGAATTGAACATGAATTGAATGTGTCACGCCCCGGGCCCCAAAGACTCAGGGTGATCTTGTAAATCAAGGTCAAACTAAATAAATAATTCCTGTATATCTCAAACCACCCTGTGTTTAGCATATTCTCACTTGAGTTTTCATAACACAAATATTTATTCACATTCCATACATATAATCCAACAAGGTTTCCATATATAAATTCCAAAAGTGTATTCATCCAGTGATGCCTGTGTTTAGCATATTCTCACTTGAGTTTTCATAACACAAATATTTATTCACATTCCATACATATAATCCAACAAGGTTTCCATATATAAATTTCAAAAGTGTATTCATCTAGTGATGGTTATTTCTAAGTCAAAAGAATACTAGTTTTATTGAAACTTCTGAACCTTCACATCAACATATAAAGATTATAGTCCATTTTTACATTCCTAACATAACAAAAGACCAAAATAGATTTGTGAATTTAAGTACATCCCAAAAGCAACAAAAAAGTCCAAAGTAAGTGTCCTTCTAGTCTATGTCATCAAGACGCCAACTTCTTGCCATTACCTGCATTTGGTAGGGGTCAAAACAACAACCACAATAGAAATTTTAAAATAGAAAAAGTTAAGGCGGTTCAAAATGTAGGCATGTGAGATGTGAAGTGTCAATACAAGTGTTCAACCAACATGCATACATATCAATAGACGATTTAGCATGCCCCTAACAATGGAAACCATCAACCCAACCATAAGAAAACATAACAATAAGTAAAGGGGAGAATCATCACATAATTACAATTAAATGCGTACAAAATAAATTACCATTCAAACCTCACATTAATCCTCTCACTTAAATAAAATCACCTCGTCAAATCACCTAATGACTCCCGATACTTCACGAACTACTAATCTGTTGGCTATGTACTACCATTTACGCTGGGTTACGGTTCGCAACAAAAAGGAGACACAATCCCCATCACACTATATTCCTGGTCTCTAATGTGACCTCACAACATGCCACTCTTTCTTGTCCCTCAACTCGTTTTAAGGATTAATTATCCACATTCTCGTCTTCCATTTCCATTTTCACACTTAATCTTTTATCAACGTTTTCCACTTCATTTACAAACATATCCAAAGGTCACATCATTTCATTATTCATCACAAAACACAACAATGCTATTACAACTTCAAAACTTCTAATAATTCGATGTGAATATGATTACCATGCTGATACTTAATGTTATTTACATTTCTACCATAGATACATATATGAACACTATCATTTTTGTGATTACTTGTGAATTGAATATCCAATATCACAGTTATTGACGATTGTTGTGAACTATGAGGTTTGTTGTTATTCACATTGTGGAACATACCTAAGCGGTGTGAGATTTGAATGGATATGATGATGTTGAACATACTAAAGCGGCACGAGATTTATATGGAATTGAGGATTTTGATCATACCAAAGCAGTGTGAGATTGTGGATCTGATGATATAGATTTAGGTGATATTGAGAGGATGTGAGCCTCGTTCTATTTTGGGGATGGAGACTCCCTTTGGTTACAGCCATAACCCTACGCAGGAGGTTCCCCAGACCTCTGAGTTAACAACTCATGAAAATGAGAAATATAGGTTCTTCGGGGGCCTTATGCATTTGTTAAAGCCTATCATTAAATCATAAGCATATCATACTGCATTCATAAAAGTGTTTGTGCATTACAAATTGAGTGCTTGCATTGGCTATTTGGATAGATGTAGTAGATTATGGTTGACTTGTAAATCATGGTTGTACTCAATATTTATTGGGACTGTGTAGTGACCACATCTTCCTGATTATTTGGTTGATGACTGTGTTGGTGGAATTGCCAATCTGTGTTATATGTTTATTGTCATTGGACTACAGCAAATGGTACTATTAGCGACGCACAAGTGTATGTTGCCATGGGCATTGCTAATACTATTAGTGGCATGCACAAGAATATGTGTCACTAATAGTGACTATTAGGGATAGTCGGGTGTTGCGTCAATAATGTTATGTAGAGAATTCAATGGGCATTGCTAATAGTATATTATTAGCGATGCACAAAAGGCGTTGCAAAAAGTATGTTCTTGGAATGATTATACAACTTTAACGACGAACTCTATGCGTCGCTAATAGTGTGTTTTTAGCGACGACTGTGAAGTGTCGCTAAAACTAATATGTGGGACTTTTAGCGACGCCTTCTGTGCATTGCTAAAAGTTTGTTTTTTTTTTTTTTTTTGCCCTATTTTGGACCTGAATTTTCATTTGTTTTGTGTTTTATTCCTATTTAAAACCTGTTTCAATCATCCTGATATGAAATAATTTCAAATATTATAAAATGAATATATTAAAAAAGAAATGCATTCATATATATATATATATACACTTATAATCGTAAAAGTAGAATTTCTCAATAAATACAAAAATAAAAAATTGTGTTAGAAAATGTAACTATAAATGTCTAGGAAAAGAAAAAAAATAAAGGAGATAAGTAGGTCCCGATGCGCAACTGAAAGACGGGGTCCGCAATAATCCCGATCAACCTAAAATAAAAATCAAATGATATATATTAGAACACTTATTAAATATATATGAACATAAAATGTGAAAAAAAAATTGCATACATAAATAGCAAGAATGGCGGAAATTAGTATAAGTTGCAAACCAGTGATCCGAACTGAGTGTTGTAAGTTCGTGCAAGTCTATTTTGTCATTTGTGAGGTGTGATGGGTTTTCGGGTAGGAAAATGTTCGGTGTTTTGCTCCGTCAAAACCCCAAAATGGGTCTTTATGAAGCAAAAAGTTGCATAAGTTTCAAACCGGTGATCCGAATCGCGTAACCTAAGTTCGTGCAAGTCTATTTTATCATTTGTGAGGTGTGTGATGGGGTTTCAGGTTTGGTCCATCAAAACCCTAAAATAGGTCTTTTTTGGATTAAAAATTTGCTTAAGTTTCAAACTGATGATCCGAACCAAGTGCCATAAGTTCATACATGTCTATTTTATCATTTTGAGGTTTATGATTCGAGGCTGTTACGCCGATATTTGGTATTTTGGTCTATTAAAACCCCAAAATGAGCCTTTTTAGAGTGAAAATTTGCATAAGTTTCAAGCCAGTGATCCTAACTGAGTGCTGTAAGTTTGTACAAGTTTATTTTTTTCATTTTTGAGGTGTCTGATGGGGTTTTGAGGCCGTTAGGCCAATATATGGTATTTTGGTCTATCAAAACCCCAAAATAGGTCTTTTTAGAGCAGAAAGTTGCATAAGTTTCAAACCAGTGATCTGAACTGAGTGTCGTAAACTCATGCAAGTCTATTTTATCATTTATAAAGTGTGTGATAGGGTTTTTGGCTGGTTAGGTTGATATCCGGTGTTTTGGTCCTTCAAAACCCCAAAATGGGTCTTTTTGGAGTGAAAAGTTACATAAGTTTCAAATCGATGATCCGAACCGATTGTCGTAAGTTTATGCAAGTCTATTTAGTCATTTTTGAGGTGTGTGATGGGGTTTTTGGTTCATTAGGCCGATATTTGATGTTTTGGTTCGTCAAAACCCCAAAATGAGCATTTTTGGAGGGGAAAGTTACATAAGTTTCAAACTGGTGATCCGAACCAAGTGTCGTAAGTTTGTACAAGTCTATTTTTACATTTTCTAGGTGTGTGATGGGGTTTTGAGGCCGTTAGGCCGATATCCGGTATTTTGGCCTGTCAAAATAAGCATTTTTTAAGCAAAAAGTTGCATAAGTTTCAAACTAGTGATCCTAACTGAGTGTCATAAGTTTGTAAAAGTATATTTTTTCATTTTCGAGGCTGTTAGGTTGATATCCAGTATTTTGGTCTGTCAGAACCCTAAAATAGGCATTTTTAGAGCAAAAAATTACATAAGTTTTAAATCGGTGATCCGAACTGAGTGTCGTAAGTTCTTGCAAGTCTATTTTTTCATTTACAAGGTGTGAGATCATGTTTCGGGCTTGTTAGGTTGATATCTAGAATTTTGGTTCATCAAAATAGTAAAATAAGCCTTTTTAGAGCAGAAAGTTGTATAAGTTTCAAACCGATGATCTGAACCGAGTCCCATAAGTTCGCGTAAGTCTATTTTATCATTTGTGAGGTGTGTGATGGGGCTTTGGGCCTGTTAGGTTGATATCTGACATTTTGGTTTGTCAAAACCCCAAAATGGGTCTTTTTTGGAGCAGAAAGTTGCATAAGTTTTAAACCGGTGATCTGAACTAAGTATTGTGAGTTCGTGCAAGTCTATTTTATCATTTGTGAGGTGTGTGATAGGGTTTCGGGCTTATTAGGCCGATATCTAGCATTTTGGCCTGTCAAAACCCTAAAATTTGCCTTTTTAGAGTGGAAAGTTGCATAAGTTTTAAATTGGTGATCTAAATCGAGTGTCGTTAGTTCGTGCAAGTATATTTTATAATTTTTGAGGTGTGTGATGGGTTTTTAGGGTCTTTAGGCCGATATCCAAAATTCTGGTCCGTTAAAACCCTAAAATATGTCTTTTTGAAGCAGAAAGTTGCATAAGTTTCAAACTAGTGATCCGAACCAAGTGTTCGTAAGTTTGTGTAAGTCTATTTTATCATTTATGAGGTGTGTGATGGGTTTTCGATCTCCTTAGGTTGATATCCGATATTTGTCTATCAAACCCCAAAATGGGCCCCTTTTGAAACTTTAGTACCTAAATATAGGTTTTGGGGTGTTTTGTTACTAACATCACATTTTCTATATATTATAAAGCTACCAAAGTAATTTTAGAAAACTTACCAAGGCTGAACAAAACCCCTTTACTAGCTAAGGAATGTCCGCATAAGAGACTTTAGCTGGGTTGTGAGAGTATTGAGGTCTGTCACCATCTGTTCTAGCTCTATATTATGCCTCTCAAATGCCTCAGCTCTCTGTGTGGCTGCTTGAAACCTAGCATTCCTCTCTACAGTAGAGGACGATGCTATCGACAGCATTCCACTCCCTAAGCCACGCACATATCCGTGCCTCTTTCCTAAAATAGTCTCCCCGTATCTAATCATTGGTCAACGGATCCTCACCCTGAAGGGTTAGTTAAGCACGCAGATGGACTATCTCCTCCTATAAAAACGTAAATATAGGTTACTACTATTACAACTTTAGATTAATATTAAATTATTACTACTGGTAGAAATAACTTACATAAAGCCTTTGAGCTTTAGGCCTAGCCCAACCCTTCTTCGGGTTGTAGTTCGTCTTGTGCCATAAATCAATCGAGCTAGGTAGTGCACTGGTCTCCTGGTCTCGCTACAGCAAATTAATAGTAGCTTGTAAAGATTTATTTCATTAAAATTTAATACAATAACAACTTGATACATTTTTTAACTTACCATCTCATGCCTATATCGTACAAAAGATCGTGATCTACCACAGTGGATCACCTTTTGTTTGTTTCCGCTCTCTTTGTTTTTCTTGCTAACTTCCTACACATGGCCAACAAAGAAGGTTAATATAAATGACAATGATTTATCATACAACAAAATTTATTATGATAATATTTACCTGAAATACATCACTAGAGAACTGGTTGCATAATAAAATCCAATCCTCCACCATCAACCCCTGTAGGGTTTGTTACAAGGATTTCTATTTGCTACTACCTCCGCCTGGTAGTGCTCGTGGAGGTTGTGTTGATAGTCCCTAAAACGGACTTCTAAGTAATGGTCCATTACTTTCACCATATGTGGTAGGTGGAGATTGATGTGAAACTTCTCCTATAAAGCATTTCATTGTCAAAATAGTACTTCATTAGATATGTTAAAATTAAATTAAATACAATAATAAAAGACATACCAAGATATAAGCATGAATATCTCGCCACTGCTCGTTTGTCACCAAACTCCAGTCACCAACATGGAGCAGGGCGCATAGTCAGCAAATGATGCCAACCTCAGTGGTGAACTGTTATGCCTACCCATCAACGGATTTCAGCAAGCTCGAAGGTATCTCAATCCGAATCTGGGCCCCCCCAAACGCCTCTATCTATAGCTAGAACTTGCGGTTCTTCAACCTACCGCGCCCTCGTCTAGATGTAGTGGTCGAAGCTTTAGAAGAAATAAAATAGAAACAATTAGTACCATATTTATATAATCATTAATAAAAATAAAACTATACATACCATCGATGGCAGGAGCGACCAACCCTAGAGAGGACATGCCAGTACCATTAGTAGGGGAAGGGGTCGATGAGTCTGACCCTGGTATGCGTCTGCGTGGTCCTGGTCTAACCATATCTAAAAGAAAGTATAAAAATAAAATTTCATTACATCATAAAAATGAAAATCCATTACATCATAAAATTAAAAATCTATTACACTTTATCCTAACATATGTAACACCTATTACAATTATTCGTCTAAGTCTGTATCATCATCTATTCTTAAAATTTCTTTGTTCTTAATACAAAACTCTAACAATATATCATCCTCAAAATCACTTTCCTCATCATCATCATCATTAATGAAAGTTTCATCCCTCGAATTTAACAGTCTAGTATTGGTGAGATTAGAAGCTACGACATGGTCTGGTTCTACATCAGTTCTATTCAACTGAACTGAACCGACATCTTCTTGGTCATATTAGACAACACCATCGTAAGTAGATCAAGACTCTTCTTGTAGTGTCTCCTCAATCCTTTCCAAATTTTCCTCTCCCTCTTAAACTTCTAGTATATTATAAACATTTCTATAATTTATTTTTTGGACCAGATGTCATTCACCTCTGATTTTTGTGTCTTTCAAATAGAAAAATTGCTTTGTTTGAGATACCAATACATACAGATCATCCTTACATGCCGTCTGTAATGCATTAACACTTATGAAGTGCTTATTAATTTATATGCTAGTCTTCTTGTTACTTACATCCCACCAATCACATTTAAACATATACATAGAATGATCGAAGTAGCAATGTAACTGTATGATAACTTGTAAGACACCATAATACTCTACACTTTGTCCTGCTTCATAACCTTCTATATTCCCAGCTTCTATAAGTCCAATCGGTCTTTAATAGTATCCTTCATCTTCCCTTCAATGTTCATTAAAGTTCCCAACACATTATCACAGATGTTATTCTCGATGTGCAAAACATCCAAATTGTGCCTTAACTCAAGGGTCTCCTAGTACAGAAACTCGAAAAAATATGCTATTCTTCATCCAATTTAACTCCACATTAGTACGCTTCCTCTTCTTAGTACCCAGTATCTTCCTAAACCTCACTAGTTAGATGAGTGTCAATTGTGCCAACATGTCTTCCATAAACAACAATGGAGGTGATGACCTGTACTCAATTTTTCCATCAAACAGATGCTTCTGCTGATTTCGCCAGCCATGTGATAACAGTAGAAAATGGCAATGGCACATGTAGAATATCTTCTTTCCATTTGACAAATGTAGGGAAAATGCATCCTTATTGCAAACCGGACATGCCAGATACCCCTTAGTGCTCCACCCAGACAAGTTTTCATATGCAGGAAAGTCATTTATGGTCCACAGTATCGCTGCATGCAACTGAAATGTCTCATTCCTAAAGATGTTGTATGCCTCCACTCCAACCTCCCACAATTCCTTCAACTCGTCCACTAAAAGACGCAAGTACACATCAATTTCACCAGGAGACTTTGGCCTTAGAATAAGTAACGACATAAGGATAAATGGTTCTTTCATAAATTTCCATGGTGGCAAGTTATAAAGCATAAGCAACACCGGCCACATGCTGTAGTCATTACTCATATCACCAAATGGATTGAAACCGTCACTAACCAGCCTAAGTTGTACATTATATGACTCATTTGCTAACCATTCATGATTTCTATCAAACTCAGCCCAAGCTTGAGAATCTTCTAGATGCCTACATACATTTTCCTCACCAACATGCTTTTCCTTATGCCACCATATCTCATCTGCCGTCTTCTAAGACATGTAAAACCTTTGTAGCATTGATTTTAATGGGAAATATCTTAGTACCTTGTGCAAAATTGTCTTGCTCTTTCCTTCATTCACCTTGAACCTGGGTTCGTGACACACCGTACATTCCAAACATCCCTCAATCTCCTTCTAAAATAACATACAATCATTTTTACAAGCATGTATGGGAATATACTCGAGGCCTAAGTCTCTCGATAGTCTTTTTGCCTTGTAATATGATTTTAGAAGGGTCTCCCCAATAAGAAGTGTTGCTTATAATCAATTCAATGACCATTTTAAATGATTTTTTACTCTATCAGTTGATGGTCTTAATATGAAAGAGTTTCACGAGAAAATTCAGTTTTCAAAACTTCTCACAACCTGGATATAATTGTTGTCGTGCTTCCCTCAACAAGGAATCCAATGTTTTCATTTGTCTTGTGTCACTCCTAGGACTATGAGCCCCAACCGTAGCCCCCTACAAATCTTTCAACATTTGTGGCAAACTATTGTAACCAACCCTAAAATTGTCACTTAAGTCATCGCCATTGTCATTGTCTTCTTCTTCATCCTCATTTACCACTCGTACGTCACAGTGTTCCCTATGAAATTTCCAACATATATACATCTTGTCCATCCCGTACTGTAGTAGGTGCTCTTTGGCCTCATTTATATGCATATAATATCTATTGTTGCACCTCCTACATGGACTTTTATCCTATTTCTCTCATCTGTAGATGCCCGAGCAAACTTAATAAAATCTTTGATCCCTTTTATATACCATGAAAAATGTCTGCCCCTTAACTCCATCTAACTCTTATCCATTTTCGTCTACCTAATACAACTTAAACATGTTGCTCATTATACATATGAAACATGAATCCTAGTACCTCCAACTTCTCTCTAAAGGGTAAGGTGGTCCTATTTCATTCGTGAATGCACAATTTACATTGCAACCAATAGCAAATCAAATGCTTGATTTCACTCGAAAAGAATTTTGGCAGGATCTCTCCACGATTCTCCATGTACACAAGATAGACATTACCATGCCAAAATATGTACTCAGAGAACAATAGGAGACCGTCCTGAAATTTTCTCATAGTAGAATATTCAAGCATACGCTATTGATTGCAATGCAAATTTATGCATTCCGAAATTGTCCTACTCTAGACAATTAAAGAATCAATTTTTATACATACGAGCCCAATCGCTAATAAATTTCGCTGATAAGATTCATAAGTGATGAAAATGACTCCCGAACGGGGCTAGGGTTACATGAATGCAATTATACATTGAGTTAATGATCATTTAGTTACAAACAATATATATTTAATTTACCTAACCTTTTTCTAATCAAGTAGATTCCAAATGCTATTTTTAAGAGTGCGTGTGTATGAAACCTCAAACTTGAACTCTATGTGTGCAAAATTTCACTCTTACCAATGATTATAATCGTGGATCACTCATTTGTTTTGAGTAAATAAAGAAAGAGAAGTGACAAATGATTTTGTTAAACTAATCTACCACTTTACACACTGATTCCAAGTATTTTCTTTGCTTTAAAGTAATCAAATGAAGACAAAAGCAAATAAAAATTGAATGATTTACAACCCTTTAACTAATCCCCAATTTTTCACACACATACAAAGGTATAGTATATAAGTTTATTGGAAGCTAGACAATACCAAATTTATTACAAGCAAGTCTTAATTAAAAAAAAATTACATTTGTACGTGGTGCATAACTAAAGAACATGATAAATTTAAAATTATCATATACATATAGGATAAACATCTCACATTCTAATCCTATGAACACAAATCGATCATATGAATTAAAAAAAAAATTCCGATATACAAATTAGTCATGAAATATTTGTCTTTGCACATTAGGGCTATTTAATATTATTTGTTTATGATATTTTTATGACTAGGGTTTGTTTTCATAACCATATTGTTGGATTTAGTACAAAGGCCCTAACAAGGCAATCAAAAAAAAAGTAGAAATAAATATAATGGTGGAAGCCTTTTTTATTAGTTTTTTCTTTTCTTTTCCACACAATTATTTTTTGAGTCTTTGCGTGTCTATATGTACACACGTCTATAAAATTTATTTGTACACAAGTGAAAGCCAAAATTTTGCTTGACACCAACGGAGTCTACATAAACAAAAAATTAAAATAAAGTCACCAAAATATAATTACTTGTATTGTAAATATTCAGCTAACACCAAGGGAGTCGACATACTTGTATTGGAAAAAATCTTATTGAAGGAAAAAAAAAAAAGAGTAAAGAAAAGGCAAGCAAAAATTTCTCTCAAATTGGGTTGCGGCTGGGGAAGAAAAATAGGGGACTTTTTAGCGATGCACACCGAGCGTCGCTAATAAGTCCTTGTGCGTTGCCAAAAATACCCTAAAACGTTGTCGTTCTTCTAATCAGACTATTAGCGACGCCTACATGTGCCTTGCTAATAATAATTACTTTTAGCGACACTCGTGTGCGTCGCTAATAATCCCTTTTTCCGTCGCCAAAAGATGGGCGCCCATTTTTTTGTGCAGGAAACTTGTTTTCAATTGCTTTTTAGCAATGCACGTAGTGTGCATCACTAATAGTGCCTTTTAGCGACGCTTTACTGGGCACCGCTACTAATGTGTCGCTAAAAATATAATTTTTTGTAGTTTTGGATGTATATATTGTTCTTGTGACTTAAAACAAGAAATGGAGGTGCTTCGTGAAATTATATATTTTTGCTTATATCATTTGTCTGACCTCCATATATCGACTCCTTTACCATTATTATGAAACTACATGTAGCGGTGTTATACATTCTTGAAGCTTATACTTATGTTTGTGCTTGGAATATGTTAATAGTGTGTGCTTATGATGCATACGGGATTTCAGGCTGTGTCTTCTTTGAACTTACATTAGTTTTTGCACGCTACTTGCTTGTGTGTTTTGGGAAACCCTACTAAGCATGGTGTTAAATCGCGGTCGCGGGATATGACGCGGTCGTGGTGTAACGATATCGGGAGTATTGGCTCACCTGTAACGGGAATCGAAAACCGAGACTGTAAATTTTTTTCAAACATTAGCAAACCCCCTAAGATTTATTGAAACACATGTTTTTACTTCAGTTTATTATTTTTAAAGGTTTTAAAGTAATTTTTATCATTTTTATGATATTTAAAAAGATGTTTTATAATTTTATATTTTTTTTTTTAAAGTTAAAATACCAAAAAGTAGCCTTTTATGATTTTTAAGAATAACATTGCAACAAATAATGTAAATAATTACTTCAAATTACTAATTATTTGTCAATATAATTTTTTTTTTATTTTTTTAAAACAATTAAGTTTGTTGCTAATAAATTAAAAAAGAGGGAAAAAAAATGACAATAAACAGATAGATTTTTAGGAAAAAATTAAAAAACATAATTTAAAAAAATAAATCCATGAATTTAATAACTTATTGTTAATAAATAAATTAAACATTACAAATTGTTTATTTTTCTAATCATTGATATGTTGTATTTTTCGACTAGTCAATAATTATTAGTTACTAATTATTTGTCAATATGATTTTTTTTTTAATTTTTTTAAAACAATTAAGTTTGTTGCTAATAAATTAAAAAAGAGGGAAAAAAAGTGACAATAAACAAGTAGATTTTTAAAAAAAAAATTATAAAACATAATTTCAAAAAATAAATTCATGAATTTAATAACTTTATTGTTAATATTTAATAAATAAATTAAAAATTAAAAATTATTAATTTTTTTAGTCATTGATATGTTGTATTTTTTTGTTAGTCAATAATTAGTAGTTACTCATTATTTGTCAATATAATTTTTTTAAATTTTTTTTATGAGTAATATTTTTAAAACAATTAAGGTTGTTGCTAATAAATTAAAAAAGTGAAAAAAAAATGACAATAAACAGGTAAAGTTTTAGAAAATAAATTATAAAACATGATTTAAAATATTTCCATCTAACCACAGATAAAGAAAACAAATTCCAAAAAAAAAAGAGAAACTATAAGCTATTCTAAAAGTTATGGAAAAAAATAAAAATAAAAATAAGAGCCAAAACAACTTAGAAGGTGTAAAAATAAAAAAAAAATAATAATAAATAATAAAACCTAGAATATTCTTGTAGGGCAGCAGTGCAAGACTAAAAAAAAATAATAATAATAAAGAAAGAAAGGGACGAAACAGCCTAGTTCCTCTTAAAAATAAACCAAATCAGTGGCGCAAAGAGTTAAAAAAAAAAAAAGAAAAAAAAAAGAAAGAAGGAAAGAGCCTAGAAGTTTCCTCTTCCAACAAAACTAAAAAAACTCGTAAAAAACACTTCCTGCGCAAAACGTAAAGGGAACACCGAAGCACACTGGGCGACGGCGACCTCGGCAAAGAAGCAAACCACGACGGACATGAGGTTTGCAACGACAGCGTGAGGCCGTGACTTCGTGAAGGTCAGTGACGACTGCCGACCACCGATGATCGACGACTTCCGATGAACACTAGGGAAAGAAAAAAAAAATAGAAGAGACGATTGGAGAAGATTTTACATACCTTTGGCTTGATCGGAAGTTGCACAAGTCCAAATCGGAAGCTTTACTGAAAGCAAACAATGATCGATTCATCAATCTATGCAAGAGAGACGACTGATTCTTCCAGATAAGCTCAAACTTCACTTCAGTTCCAACTTTTCTTTGCTTTCTTTCACTTCAAATTCAAATTTTCAGTCGCTTTAGTCTGTCTCTGTTCTTTGAATTCTGTCTATATTCTCTGATTTTTTTGTCCGAAGAATCTGCTTTCTTTTTTTTTTTTTTTCTTTCTTGTTTCTGTTTGCTTTTTTTTTTTTCCTTTCTTGTTTTTGTTTGTAATGGACCGTAACGGCCGTTACCGTTTCGGAACGGACGTCGCGGCCGTTACTGCCGTGAAACTTTTTCACTCCGTTTTATCGGTCCGTAATGGTATCAGCACCTCGAAAACTCGTTACGTCGCGGCCGTTACGTAACATAACGGCCGATATTTAACACTATGCTACTAAGTGTTATGGCTCACCCTGCTGTTCATGAGAATAGTAGGTATTGGCTAGAAGGAAGATAGCTGCAAAAGTATTACAAGATGGACTGAAGTCACCTGTTGTACTTAGTTAAATTTATGCATTTATTCATTAATATTTATTAAGGGTGCTTGTAACCTTCTCAAATATTCATGTATATGGGATGTATATAGATTGGACTATAGAGTCAGCCCCTGCACGTTACCATATTGTACCCTATTGTTGGATGATTGGTATAGTACCTTTGAATGTAATAAATTTCATTAAATTCCATTATGGGACTTGACCAAGTCTAATCAGGGAACCGAACCGAAACCAATTAAAGAAATCATTTTAAAAAAATGATCTGTATTTTATGTATTTGACTAGGATGGTTAGTCCTATTACCTACCTTATTAAGATCCAATGACCCCTTCATCTGGCCTTATGGGTCAGGAGCGTGACAACACGTATGATATATTGAGACGTACTTAGGTAATAGGATTGCTTCCTTGTGAAATCTAGACACCAAAAGACACAACACAGTGTCTAGTGAGCCAATATTTTCCTACTCAGGCGAGGACACACATTCCAATACCTTATGGGCCAAAGAGTTGAGGTGCAAAGGTTGTCATAAGAAAGTAGCATAGTGTGCACTGCGCATTCAACTTGGTCTTTGAGAGAGGGAGTGGGCTCTTATAATATCCGAGATTCTTTGATGAGGATTATATTTCTCTTTGGTTACGAGTCATAAACTTGTGCGGGAGGTCATTTGTTTCCTTTGGGCTAGTAACTTGAGAAGCACTTGGACGTGCCGAGGTCTAGTAATTTCGGTTAAAGTGTTGGCATTAAATCATGGAGGATGCCATATCACATTCATGAAAATGTTCATGCATGGAACATAAATGCATTGCATGGAAAGCAATTGATGAAAAAATTATTAGTGATTATATCTTTGATTGTGCTATGAATTTCATATGTGGATATTCTATTATTGATATTTGCCTTGTGCAAAGAATGATGATGCATTATGAAGCAAGTATATGAATTGATATCTATTGAATAAATGGATATTCGATATCTTGATTATTATTATGCTATTATTGAATATTGTAATGTATGTTAACATATTGATATGCGAATAGATATATATATATATATATATATGTATGTATGTATGTATGTATTTATGTATCTTTTGACGTATGATGATTACTGTAAGCATGTGCTGCATGTTGGATATTAAGAATTACACTCATCGAACTTGCATTAATTTTTCTCATGTTGTATGCTTGTATGTTTTGAAAAGTTTTATTGAGCGTTATTGTCACGCCCCGAATTTCTCACGAACCCGGGGCGCGAGTAACGAGACAGAAAGTAAAATAAATAAAAGGGCAAAAGTAATTAAATTCAATAAACATGCGTCCATCATCATCCATACATAAAGTAACATCGAATACATTATTCATCAGTCATTCGGGCTTAAGCCCTTACATAACAAAATACAAGTCTCATGGATCACAAATACATCACGTGCTTCGCCCTCTCAGGGCATCACTAAGTCTCATGTGGCTGGAGGATCCTCATCTGAAAATGTTGCCCACGAATGGGTCAGCACAACTACTGGTATGATGAAATGCTAATGCCAGAAATAAAGCTAAGGCGTGGCATGTGCAAAGTGTACATTTATTTCTAAATGACATTCAAAACATCGCAGTAATATATATGAATGGTATGCGTGACACACCCATGCACAACTCTATGCCACAACCCATGTCTCGTTTACGGGTACTCCCCGATGGCACGAAGTACCAATGCAATGGCTGATTTTGGGTTTTTCACCACAGGATCTACACCCTCATAATGCAAAGCACCATGTGCTTACCCACGCTATGTTCTCAAGGAATTCATCATATGCCAATATGTCAATGGAATCTCAATGAACATGAATCTCAATAATATAACATGCTCGGACAATAAGAAATAAATCATTAGTCAGTTTCATATGCATGCATATCTCATATGTTCGTACATCATGATTCATGTTCTTCACTTTATCAACTTACAAATAACACATAACATGTGAACAACCAATTCCAAATAAACAGGTAAACACATTACAGATAAACACATACAGCATTCCAGTCATTCACAAATATTCCTAACTTAACTTCATTTCTAACACTAGCAAAACACCATACCTGATGGGTTGGTATCAACCCTAGAAGATCGAGCACTATAAGTAACTGAACCGACGGATGAAAATGTAGAAGATTAGATCACCCTCTCCTGTCCTGTCAATGTCCCTAAAAGTAGAAATTACAATTCAGTCTATTGTTACTTGAATCTATGCTATTCATCAAATTTTATGTCTTTAATTCATAAGTTTCTATTCTGTTAAATTAAACTCTACCATTGGTTTTAGAACGTTTAAGAAAATAAGTCTAGGTTCTCGTAGAACTCAATTCGGACACCAGGGTTGAAAAGGGCAAAACAGTCATTTTGCACTTTACACGTGTCCTTACATTTCGTGACCTCTTTTCACAATTCGGACTCCACGGTTGAGTCCGGAATGTTCGAGATAATAAAATTTCACTATTTGTTTACCTAATTCGGAGTTCGTCTGACAGTGTTTCGAGTTAGGGGCATTTTGGTAATTTTAAGGGTTACTACGGGTCTTTTATTTTTCGGGACTCCGTCTCATAAAACGGACCTCACCATTGGTCTCAGAATGGTCGAGATAGTCAAAATACACCTATGACTTGTCCCATTTGGACTCCGGGATGTTTTTGAATATTTAATTAATTAAATTAATTAAATTAAATAATTAATTAATTAATTTAATTAATATTTTATTAATAATTTAATCAGGTGGGTCAAAGTGTAATTTCTAACAGTTGGGGGAGTCAATTCGTAATTTCTGAAAGTTCAGGTTAAGGTTCAAATTCAAAAGGTTCAATTTCAAAAGGTTCAAATTCTAAAAGGTTCAAATTCCATTTAATTTAAAACAATGGGCTGACACGTGGCAGGGGCGACCCGTTACCCGCCCGAACCGGACCCGGATCCGACCCGAGAACCGACCCGGTCACCCCACCTTCTTCCCCGATTTTTCGGTGAAGCAGCGGTAGGGTTCCGGCGCCTTCTCCGGCGCCGGCGACCGACCTCGGCGAGTTTTCCCTATTTTTGAAATGCCATTCTCTAGGGTTTTTCGTGTAGGTTCCATATCCAACCTCCACTTCCCTTCAAACTGTCCCCATCTCCACGAAATAGAGCTCAAAGGCTCATGGCCGAATCTCCGGCCAACTAAAAAATTCCAATTTCTTGTATATTTTTCTACTATTTTTCATTCTTTCTTTCTCCATTCTCTTTCTGCACTTCATAGGGTTATTTTAGGATCATTTAAAGGAAGCTTTACACATGAAATGATGAGGTTCAACCTCCATGGCCGAAACCTGCAACTAGGGTTTTCTCCCTAGTTTCTCAACCATTCATTCTCATTCTTCTTGCAAAATAATCCCTACATTATTCTCTCTAAGGTCCTATAATTTGAATCAATTAAAAATGCTTAAAAAAAATTGAAACAGAAGGAGATTCACTCACGGTTTTTTCTGTTGCTTCTCTCTCTAGCCGTGTCCTCTCCCACCCTTCTTTTGGTCACTCCTCGAGCTTCTTCTCCTTCTTCACAGTCCAGAACTCTCTCTCACCCTTGCTCTCAGTTTCCCTTTCTTTCTTTTTTTCTTTTCTTCCCACCCGAGACCCACCTTATACATCACAAACCTATCCTCACACGTTTCTCTCTCTCTGTGACCTCTATCACCCTGTATCAGCCCCATTCCTTCCCCCAAAATGCAGCTTTGCATTTAATGCAAAGCTGCTCTACACTAGCCTATACATATATATATATATATATAGCTCACTTCTCTCACACACTAGACACACACCAAACACACACACTCAGCTGACCCTACACACCTCACACACTAGGTCTACTGCACTCACACACTGCCAAATGTATTCATATACATATACCTACCCATATACACTTTCAATATACATCCATCCATACACATACATATGTTGTATCCCACACACATATACACATGCTACACATATATACATAATTCATACATGTTACCCATATACATGTTACCCATGTACATGCACCCAAAAATTAAATAATGCATATATATATATATATATATACATACCTATATTCATGCATACATTATACACATCACATATATACATACATTCCACTTTAATAATAATAATAACAATAATAATAATAATAATAATAGGAACAAGGAATAAATAAATAAATAAATAAAAATAATAATAATAAAAAAAAAAAAATTTCATGTCATAACTGTTATGGTTAATCGGACTTGTATATATTATATTAGTTTTATTCTAAGAAAATAATAAATGAAGGGCTAAGTTGAGATTACAAACTTTTGGGACACAACCTAATAATTCATAACCTAAAAATCCCTTCCCGTCCCCTCAAAAATAAAAATAAAATAAAAAGGTCCGTTAGGAACATATTAAAAAATGAATTGCAATCCACTAGCATAGAATTAGTTCAGATTCTACACTCTCGTATCCAACCCCCACTTATGTATGTCTTATAATCACAGATAGAAAAGCTTCCTTGACAAAATCGGCATATCTGTAAATAGAAAGTGACAAACACAAGATATATCCACTTCCACTCATGAATTCCTCAACCCCGTCACCTTTTTTTTTATCTACTACCCTTTACGGATATACTTTCACAGCCATCAACTAGTCAGAGAAGATCACAAATTTTGTGGTCGGATTCATGATAAGATGATTAGGACCACAATTGTAGGTCCACTTAAGGAGACAAGTTGTTTCTTTATTGCCACAAACAGACAACTAGAAAATAATGTGTATATACATATATACATATACACACACACGGACAGAGAGAGAGAGAGAGAGAGGGGGGGGGGGGGGGGGTGGAGACACACCTCTTGATATTAAATCTAAGCCCTTCTAACTAGTGTTCAATCACAGTCCACCATAACAGCAAAGGGGCTATTGTTGAGCAGGTATAATTCATCCTACACTGCACAGAAGATAGAGAAAAAATTTAGCACATGAGAAGACGAAGCCTCCAATTGTGTCTCCACTTGCTGGGCATGTGGTTCTTGATTTTCAATATGCCAAGGAACATTAATTAACCCCAATAAAACAATTAAATTAAATTTAAAACACAAAGAAGTTTAACAAATGACAATTTCTTTTCTATTTTATTATTATTTTTTTACATGTTATAAGAAAGGAAATGAAAACATAAACAATAAAAGGTTAAATGAGAGATGATATTAACATTTCATTATATTTTACTTTAAGTAATGCTAGGTACATTAAATTAGTTTGCCAAATGATATTATTCATCATAATTTTTATTTAAAATTTAAATAAAAAGATCAAACACATCTATTAATTACCTAAATTCCATTGACACATTATTTGGTAGACCAAACCGGTGCACCAAGCATTTTTCTTCTACTTTTGCAGTTATCTACTTAAAACTACCATTATTGAATATTTTGTGGGGGAAAAAAAAGAATTCATGCTACATTAGGTAGTACAAAATTCGTGCCTTGAAATTAAAATTGAAAACCATGTTGTGATCCTCCTCTCCTACATCAGTTGGGTAAGAATAGTATGATTGATGTATAAGATACCACAAATCTTACTATTAACAACTTGGGCTTAAACATTTGGACTATATTATTGCGAGCTCTCTTCAAGTTATTGGGACAATGGGCATGGGGCGTTATATTTGTGGTATGAGAGATTCTGTTTAATAGGCAGCTAGGAGATCAAGATATATCCCACGAGGACGTGTGGTCCTAAGGGGAAGGAGAATGTGATACTCTTGTCCGACATCGAGATCAAGGTTTACCCCACGAGGACATGTAATCCTAAGGGGGGAGAATTTGATACTCCTGTCACACATTGGTTAATGGGAGTAATATGATTCTTATATAAGACATCACAAGTTTTACTACTAATAACTTGAGTTTAAGTTTTTGAGTCATAATATTGTGAGCTCTTCAAGTTATCGGGACAATAGACTTGGGGTGTTCCAAACATTGGCGGATGCAAGGGGGACAAGTGTGGGCGTTCCAAACATTGGCGGATGCAAGGGGGACAAGTGTGGGTCATGCCCCCCCCCCAAAAAAAAAAATTAATCTTGTATGTTTTACCCCTAATTTAGTTAGAGTTTTTTACTTCCCCATCCCCCAAAACAAAAGTTGATATATTCATATGAACTGTTCTAAATTTTATTACCTTCAATTTGGCTTCCCCAAAAAATTTGATATTGTATTTTTATCCTTAATTTTGTTAGAATATTTTAACAAAATAGGACTTACTCCCAATTTTTTTTTCTTTTATATTCATATGAATCATCTTAAATTTTAATACATTCAATTTAACTTCCCCTAACTAAAATTTTTGAAGCTGCCACTGATTACAAACATGAAGAATCAAAATTTCAAACTTTGATTTGAAGAAATAAATAAATAAGGGAAAAGGCCTCCCATAGTTTTCCTAAAAAATAATGTGCAAATTATTTTCTTGGAAAGCATGGTTCTAAGTCATATCATTTTTTTTTTTCATTTGATGAATATTCAATTTTTTTTAGATTATTTGAAAGAGAGAGGAAAAATTTTGGGTAAGTTCTTAAAAAAAAAAATTTCCCTTTCTAAAGGGGAGGCTTAAAATTACATAAAACTATTTACCTTTATAACTTCAAGCAATTGGACAAGGATTAGAAAAGAATGGATTTTAGGAAATATGTAATCATAAAAAGAAAATGTGAGACCCAAACTTCTCCTTAAAAATATAAATGCAAGAAATACACTTTCATTTTCAATTATTTCTCTCGACTGAACTAACAGGTAGAGGAAATAAATTAATAACTAGTCGATTGATCATTAGTGAATTGGATAAGAGAGGTGACCAGCACTTAGCAAAAAGGGTCCCACCACCCAACAAAAATAAATGGGCAGGCAAAGGGCGTTAAAAGGCCAATTGACTGCTACTACAGACAAAAAGAATTCAATCGGGACAGACAATGAAAAAACAGGGAACCAACAGGATGGCCCATACTGATTTTTCTCAATATATATCTTGTCGGTGCTAAAATAGAAGGATAGGCATCATCTTAATTTCTTTCTTTCTTTTTTCTTTTTTTCTTTTTGTTTTCCTTTGTTGATTCTGATTTTCTTTTCTTTATTTCACCCTTCACTTCTTTTTGTCTCTGTTTTTTTTCCCAGTCAATCTCAATCCTTTTCATGTATCCTAAAACTAACGTTACTCCTCCTCCTCCTTTGTCTGCGGTTCCTCTGATTTTTTTAAGCTTATTATGAATGTATTTAAGCACTCCATTGAAGTTTAGATTTATGATCTACCAACATAATTTTAGATTAAGTTAAATGATTCGACTGTTTAAATAAATTTAAATGATCGATTGGAAATTGTAATTTTTTATCAAAACAAAAGATTAGATTAAGTTAAAAAGATAGCTTCCAAAACTTTTATTTCTGTTCTGAAATCTAATTTAAACAAAATAAATCTGTAATTTAAAATAATTATAAATATATGTTATGCACATATAGAACAAAAACTAAATTATAATTGCATTAATTATATAAATAGAATATAGTAAAAATAAGTTCTTTTAATTATATCATTTATAAAATATATAATTTATATTTAACATTATTTTATATTAAATTAGTTGTATAATTTATTAACTCATTAATATTTATTTTTAAATTTTAATTAAAACAAAGGTAGCAATCACACAA
This sequence comes from Nyssa sinensis, assembly GCA_008638375.1. Classification (NCBI taxonomy): domain Eukaryota; kingdom Viridiplantae; phylum Streptophyta; class Magnoliopsida; order Cornales; family Nyssaceae; genus Nyssa; species Nyssa sinensis. The sequence continues at coordinate 21,098,923 of CM018041.1, read as the reverse complement.
AAATTATCTTTAATATAATTGAAGGACAAATAAGACATTTTGTAGTTAAGAATTACTTTTAAATAATTTTTACCAAACATCCAATTAATCACTTTTATCATCATAATCAATTTTAGCATATATTAATCCAAACACCAAATTAACTTTATATTAATTAATTCTTTGTTAATCAATTAATTTACCAAACGAACACTATCTCAAGTTCTATCGTCTGATTTTTCTAAGCTTATTATCTCAAGTTCTAAATTCTTTAATTGAAAATTTTAATAACGGTAGGTTGGGTCATATTATGTTTAGTATCACATCATCATATAATTGGTCTCGTATCTAACCGAAGAAAAAGAATTGTTTTAGCCAATAGTAAAATCTTGTCAGATTTTTTTATAAATAATTTTAAAAGTCTTGAATTATTCATTAGCTATCATATATCTTCTTCCATAATTATTCTTAAATTCTCTTGAAATAATTAAATTATAATTTTAATATCATGAATCGTTTTTCCAAATGGATCTCTTTCAAATCTTGATTTCGTTTTGATTCTCCAAGTTGTCGACCCAGGCTCTCACTTTGGCTCTATGCATAAAAGATTCAAGGATAGAGATTGCTTTAACTTTTTGTACAGTAAAGAAAAGGTAATACCCCCTATCACAACAAGACAAGTTCAATTGACGGGTCACTTTTAATTTTTTCAGGGGGAAAAAAAATCATTTTTGTACTAAAAAAATGATAAATATCTATGTTCAAATACCATTGAAAATGAATAAAATTATTCAATTTTAAGGGGTTAAAATACCATTGGAAACAAATATTTTTTTATGTATTGAATTAAATCTTTCCAAGTTGTTATGTTTCTAAACTTTAGATTGTAGGTTTTTATATAGTCAATTTCATAAATACATGCTTCTTTATCTTGTTAGGTCATAATTGTAAATTCATCATTCTGTGACCATTAACCGTATAAGGACAATTCAATAATTTTTTTAGACAACCATAGAATCTCTAACTTTTAAGTGTATTTTGGTCATTTTTAGAAGATTTCAAAAAATCTCTCATCTAGGAATGATTTCATTATTTTTTCTAGAATCTATTTAGATATTTTCTTATTTAGGGCATTCTGGTGATTTTTCAGAATTGTTTTGGGTCTATGGGTATTTTGATCAATTTTAGGCATTTTTATTTTTCAGGGACATTTCGTTCATTTTTTTTAAAATCTTTTAGCTGTGTTTAACTTCTACCGGTGTTATGGTTATTTCTTAAGGTTTTTAAAGGTTTCCCAGCTTTTAAGACCATTTTGGTTATTCCTTAAGCTTTCCACAAGTTTCTATTTCTTAGGAAACTTTTGGTAATTTTAAGTTTTCTAGATGTTTCCCACATTCTAGAAGCATTTTGGTAATTTTTTATTTTTTAAGAATTTTTTACTTTCTAGGAGTATTTCAATAATTTTTTTTTTTAACATTCAGGGTATTTTTGTAGATTTCCTATCCTTAAAGGGTATTTCGGTAAATTTTAGCCTTGTGTAAATTTTTTGATTTCTAAAGGGTATTTTGGTGTAATTTTAGAAGATAATATTCTTGATAATTTTAGTATTTTCTTGAATTATTTTGATATTTCTTCAATAATAATGACATTTTTTTTTTGCATTCTTATTGGTCCATTTCAATAATAAATACATTATTTTGTCGGTAATCTATTACATTATTTTATCATCCTAGACCTGATATTTTTTATAATTAATTATGCGATATTCATTTTGGGCCATTCGATCGAACTTTATTCCCATTACGTATAAATAAGACCCAATGGTCAGTCCTTAGAGACCAAATTTTAAAGACTAGAGTAGCATTAGTGCTCATAGTTTTATGGTGTTTATGTTTATGTTCATGTTCATGTTCATGATATTACCATTACCCTGATCTTATGATGTTGCTATCTCTCTTATTTTTTTTGTTCAACATTAAGTTGTTGTACACTAGCTAGGTTTATTGTATCCATGAAAGACTTCCCTATGACCATTTGGTATACCCTATCATTCTTGCCTGATCTTTGAAAGGGCCGATTCTCTCGGTAAGTTATTTGTTACTACTTTCCTTTTTGTGATTTTTTTCTCTTTTTTTTTTTTTTTGGTAGAGTTCTACACTTTGGTAGTTTTTCATCCTTCAAAATTTATTTTCAACCAATTACTTTTTTAAATTCATTTCAAAATCACCATTTTCCCAAAAATGAAATTCCTCTTACTGGGAAAAGAAACCACATGTTATGTTCTAATCTTAGCCCTAAATGTAATAAATTCATTGGCATGCTTTTATTATTTTTTGTTTCAATTGTGAATACAATGAAATTATGAATGGAGACTGAGATGAACCTTTAAGTTGGGCAAAAGGAGTTTCTAACACTCTCCCGGTTCCTCGAGCTCTTTTTTTTTAGCCTTGGTATGTAATATCAACGTCTTGTAAATTGACTTTTATCAAATTGTAACCCTTTATAATTTATTTAGATTGTAACTATGATAGAAGGCCACATATTTTAATTTCATACTTGTCTTTTTTATAACGTATTATTTTAAAAAGCTTGTATGATTTCCTTATTTTTTAAAAATAAGTTGGCGACTCATGTTTATCATATTCTTTAAATAAATCCGGTTTGACCAATTAACCTATCGGTTAGGCCAGTGACCCATCCACGCAGTCACTTTAAAAATTGATGTCTTGGTCGGTTATGATAACTATGAATGATATTGGTGCATTAGAAGACCATTGGGGGTCATTAGTGAGGAGATTCAAGCTAGGTTTTTAAGAGGAAATTGGGATTTTTATATTAAAACTACATCAAACACCTAAGGTAAAGTTTCTAATCCTAGGTAGAGAATAGGATAGTTAGACCAATGGTCATGCTTGTTTATGCATGTACGTAAATTCTTATGTGTATTTTGATATATCCCGTGCCTACATAGCAACAAAAATGTGATTAGCTTTTTTTCGGAATATGGCACCCAAAAGCCTCATAAGACAACTATGACAAAAAAAAAAAAAAAATCCAGTAGTAATAAAATATACATCCATTCCTTTGAATATTACTGAGCTTTCATAACTTTCTTCTTTAGCTTTCTGTTACGGTTTCATTCATCAACTGTTACATGTCAAACATTCAACTCCACAATCCAAAGTTGATGATTCATTACATGACCTCAACCTAAAAGTACTTTTTGGGTCAACCATACAACTTGCTGCTCCTGCAAAATTGTTATTCTTTCCTTCTTTTTCTTTTCATAACCCTATTCTAAGTATCCATCAACCAAAAACCAAAAAGAAAAAGACTTGGGAAAAGTCGGTACAAGAAAAAGTAAACCGAAAAATTTACACTTTGAGGCTATGGTCCTCACTTTCATTTGATTCCTTCATGATATCACCATTCTTTTGACTCAGAGTCCCATCTCCTTCAGCATCAAAGCTAGCATGAACACTGTATAGAACATATAAAAGCACTACAAGAGTGGAAAAGAATCCGAATCGCAAATGAGATGGCCCATCAAGAGACCCCAACAAGAAAATGTTGAGGAAAATTGAGATTGATGGTATCCATGGCATAAAAGGGACCCCCCAAAACTCAGGCTTTCGAGCTTGTGGCACCACACAATTGAACAGTTGTAGAACAGCAATGGCAATAACTGTGCAGGCACTGAGCATGAATGCTTTGGGCTTGCCGGGTGGTACAAGGCGCCAAATGAGGGTAAATATGATGGAAGTGAGGGAAAAGCAAAAGAGGAAAGATAGTGTAGGCCATGGATTGGTTGTCCCCACGGATACATAACGTTTGTAGATTACAGCATTAGCCACCATGTAGAAGACAAAGAGAGTTCCAATGGATACAAGATTGAGGAGGACATTCAGATCAGTGAAAAGGGCGATTGCTGATGTGCAAATTCCTGAAAAAGAAATAAATACATATGGATATTGAGTAGTACATAAGTTAGAAAGTGAAGCACCTACCAATTCTTGTATAAACAGAGATCACACTCCAAGTTAAATATATTTGAAGGTCAAAAGCATCCACAGGGCATGTTACACGGTGGGAGATAATAATAATGGACGGCATTGTCTCTTCATTATGGCCCATGGGGGGTTGTTTATGCACCAAGACTTTCAAAGTCACTACCCTCTCAAGGGATTGAAGTGAAACACTTTCTAAATGGTTTCTTCCAATGTATAAATCATCAATCTAAGCGACTTTTTTATTTTCTTTTTATATAACGAGGAAATCACTCCTACTTTGTATGACTGATTAAACCGCTTGTATTTACAATCACTTGTAAGTCTAGGGATTCGAATTACAGACCTCCTACTTCCTGAGGAACAAGGATCCATAGCTTGCAAAATTTGAATTGTTTGATGAGGTTGGACCTTATAATCTTAAAACGTGAATCTTTGAAGGAGTAAGAACTCAACAATTATTGGTTTTGAAGCATTCACATGAATTAAAAATGCTCTGATGAGATGAAATATGCCCAAATAGGGCCATTAATTAAGAATAAAAAACATCACTCTTTTAAAATGGTTCTAAAACATCAAATTGTCAATATTAAATATCATCTTCAATTAATAATTCAGAAGCATCTGGTGCAAGAATCTACTTTTTGGTGTTTCAATATTTTCTTTCCTCCACCTCCCCCCCACCAAACAAAAAATAAAAAACAAAACTTTTGATTAACAAGGAAAGCCAATTAATAATAAATTTAAATTCCTCTCCAAAAAATTAAGTTTGTTTTTATGTATTACAATTTACAACATGGGCAATATTGGCACTCAAAAAAAAGGTTTTTTTTTTAAAAAAAAAATTTTGACACTGGATACTATGAGATGTATTTCTGAATAAAATAACTGAAAAATAAGTAGAAATTAAATAATTGATAGTATAAATAATTTTTAAAATAAAAAGAAAAAGAAAAAAACGTGCATAACACGTGACTCCTCTGGGAAAAATCATCATTCCAAATGTATCTAAATTCGTGGGCCCGGATGCTGACATGGATTGTCCAGATATTGAAAGATCAAAATCAAGATGTGAACACCAATAATGAGCCAAACTACCTCTTAATCAACATTTAGAATTCAGCATTTACAGGGTCTCGCATAAGAACCTGAAAATGCTTTGATCAGAACAGTGAGTCCATACAAAATCATGTGTGAAGGCCCCTAATGTAACCTACGCTCTTAACTGAAACGGTTCAAAGTGGGTCCGAAATCCCAACGGTCTAACTTAAGAAATAAACAACCATTGATAATGCTCGCAGACTGAATCACTGATACCAGATTACGTACCGAGGAAAGCGGAGGCGTTGACAGGCGTAGATGTCCTAGGGTGGACCCTAGCAAACCAAGCGGGGACCACGTTCGACCGTCCGATAACGCACATGTACCGAGCCTGTCCTAACATCGCCACCAACATCGATGTCAGTATCCCGAAACTAGCACCCGCTCCGATCACGTTCGTCATCCATCTGTAGCCGTCCGGTCCCCTTCTAAATGCCGCTGAAAACGGTGCATCCGTATTCATCTGCGTGATCACAACCACACACCATTAAAACCCACAGTTTGAGGACAGCGTAGTCGTTTCACATAATCAATTAAAGCATTGTATGCCCTTTTTTGTGGTTAAAAGGAAATAAATATGCCATTACCATATCGTAAGGAAGGAGTTTGGACATTGAAGCGGCCATTAGGCAGTAAAGAATGGCAACGAGGATAACAGAGCCCGTGACTGCGATAGGAATATCCTTAACCGGGTTTTTGACCTCTTCGGCCATGGTCGATACGGCGTCGTACCCTATATAGCTCAGATAAACCATCGCAGCACCCTTGAAGACGCCCGGAGCTCCGAACGGGAAGAACCCGTCCGGGAGTTTCGGATTGGACGGTTCTGTGAAATTCTTCCACTCTCCTCTCCAAAACCCAACCAGTATCACAAAGAATATGAACAAAATGTGGAGCGCCGTCAACAGCATGTTCAGAACCGAGCTCTCTCTCGTACTGAAAATAGAGAGCATGAAATTGGCAAATGGAAGTAAACCAAGAGCTTAATAGGATGAGAAATGTCGAGGGTTTGGTGTGAACCTGTAACAGATAACGAGGGTGAGGATTAAGACGACGGCGACTGCGACGATGTCGATCTCGTTGAACCCTTTTGGGAGTACAGATATTGTGATTCTCCATTTGCTTTCTGTTGATAGACCAATAGCTGTTGCAAAATATGCCGTGAAACTCCGAGCTACGGCGGCGTTTGATAGCACGTAGTCTATAATTAGATTCGCACCTGTTAAAAAGGCCGCAAACTCACCTGCAATTTCAAAACAACAATATCAATAAAGATACGGACGTGTATGTATACATACGTGTATATATATATATGTATATATAAAGTGCGAACCAAAAGTGACTCGGATGTAGCTGAAGGCGCCGCCAGCGACCGGCATGTCGACGGCGAATTCAGTGTAGCAGAAAGCGGAAAGGAGTGCGCAGAGACCGGCAATGGCGTAAGACAGCACGACGGCAGGGCCGGCGTAGAGGCTGCAGGCGCGGCCGGTTGTGACGAAGACGCCGGCGCCGACCATCCCACCAAGGCCGAATCCGACGAGGTCGAACCACCTAAGGCTCTTCTTCATGTCCGGACCGGAGCGGGCTCGGATACCACTCATCTCCTCGAAGGAGGTAGAGACTGAACCAGCGCGACGGGCGAACCGGTTCGGTGTATCGGCGAGGGCTCCGAAGTAGGAATTGAGGCTAGAGAAAGAGGAGCCGTGGCTATCCATCCACCTCTCTCTATCTATTTGTCTTGCTTTCTCTGTAAAGAGATGAGGATGGAGTGAGTACATTTATACGAGGATAGAGAGAGAGAGAGAGAGAGAGAGAGAGAGAGAGAAACAATCCACTGAGGGTGGAGACGCTCAGAGACAATGGATGGTAAATAAACGGCCAGAGGTTTACGGGTTCGGTGTCACCATTTCATTTCAAGATTATTCAGACAATGGATGGTAAAAAAAAATTGTATATATTCAATGAAACTCTAATAATAATAAAATTTTTATATAATTTTTTTATTTAAATAGATAATAATAAAATATTAGAATAAAATACTAATAAAACTTTATTAATAGAATTAATTTTTTTTATAGAATCTTTATGAAGCTTTTTAAGAGTGTTTAATTTTTATTAAACTTAAATTTTTAATTTGATTATATTATATGTAATATCCCGACCCAGGATACGTCACGTATACCGAGGTAGGTCGGTTAACACATGTAACTTGAACGGTAAGATATGTATATCATAGTATTTTCATGAAAATGATTGACTGGAACTGTAAGTGATGGAAATGAATGATCAAGGCTGGGTAACACCCGAGCCCCACAGGGCATTGCATCGTAATGCGTGCATGCACGTATTCCCATGCATGCATACGTGAATATAGATTCGTGGCTCGAATAAAATAAATGTATGCGTATATGATTTAAAATAGATTTATATCCCTACACATACATGTATATAGATGTATAAAACATGTATTTCATGTGTATATGTATACATGTATAATTTAATGTATTGCACATATATTATGTATATATGTATATGTATAAGAAATAAAAAGGAAAGAAAAAGGGGAAAGGGGAAACTGCCAAGGGCAGTATGTAGGTGCACTGCATGTGATGGTGTGTGTGTGTCGGTTAAGTGAAGTGTGTGTGTGTGATATATATAATATGATATATGTATATAAGTGTGCACCACAAGTCTCCCCAAGCCATTAATGCAAAGTTGTATTTGGCAGAGGGAACACTAGGTTTAAGTCAAGGAAAGGGGCCATAGAAGGGGGAGTAACCGAGAGAGAGAAAGAGAAAGAGGGAGAGAGGCGGTGGAACCTTTCTCTCTATATATGTACATACGGGTGTGAGTTGAGAGATAAAAAGGAGACCAAGACTGAGAGAGACATTGTCAAGGGACTCAGGAGCAGAAACAAAGAAGTTTGGAGGGTCACAGTGGGCTAAAAACCGAAACCCAGGTAAGAGTTTTTAGTTCTGTTATTTCGATTTAAAGTATGAAGCTTGTATTTATTTGTAGGGTCTAAATCAGCATGAAAAATGGAACTTATTGCAAAAAGAATGACAGAAAATGGTTTAGAAACCAAAGAGAAAAACTGAGTTGCAGGTTGATGGATAATTTTGGGTTTCATGAAAACCTAGGATTATAACTTGTTTAAAGTTTCTAGAAACAACCCACACCAGTGCAGAAACACACTAGGAGAATTTTAGAGCCAAAACAGTGATTAAAATGCCATGAAAATGGAAAACATGACTTGGCCGGAAAATCGGCCGGGGATGTTTAAACCCCTATTCGTGAAGATGAGGAGGGATTCAATGGAAACCGAGAGTGGATTTGAAACCCTTGGGAAGAGGGGAATAAAATGGCATTCGAAACGGGAGGAAAAACCCATCGAAAAACATTGACAATCGCCGGAGAAGATGACTGTTCACGCCGGAACCCTACCGGAGTTCTGAGGAAGACGACCGGCAAGTCGTGTGGTTATCGGGTTGGAATTAGACCGGATCCGGGTTCGGATCGGGTCGGTACCCGACCGGATATGAAATGGGTAAGTGAAATTGTGTCGTTTGGGTTTTAATTTAAATGGATTTGGGATTGTTTGGTTACACGGATAGTAAATTGAAATTGGGTTGGGCTTATTCCAACCACGGATAAGGATAAGGACTAGGATATTGGAATCCGGTTCTTGAATTAAACTGAACCGTTTGGTTTAGGGGAATGGTAGATCGGTTTAGGGTTTTTGGGTTTGAACCAACTAGTTCAGACCGCAGCTTTTAGAAATTGTGAACCGGCCCCAAATATTTTAAGAAATCCCACTAAGGCCCAAACAGGAAAATTAATAAAATATTAATTTTTACAAAAATGCCCCTATTCCAAAAATAGGTCAAACGAAGTCCAAACGATGCAAATGAATAGTCAAAACTTATTATCTCGGACGTTCTGAGTCCAATGGTGGGGTCCATTTTATGAGATGAGACCCCGAAGGATAAAATACTGTAAAAGTGCAAAATGACCATTTTGCCCTTTTTAGTACAAAAGTCCAAATGGAATTCCGTGAAAGCCTAAACCGACTTTCTTCGGCATTCCAGACTCAATGGTAAAGTCTAAATTAGTATTTAAAATACTTATGATAGAAAGGCATAAAATTTGATGAATAGCATTTTTTCTGAAACGTATTAACTGATATATAGGAAACTCGAAAGGCAAAGGTACACACAGGGATTTCTGAGATAGAATCACGATAAAAGTAAGTGGATCACTGTCTCTTACATGTGGTGTTTCCACAAGCCAAGTTTATTCTTTTACTGCCAACTCGTACTCTTGAATGTATTGATATCCCTGTGTTCCACAAATTCGATATTTTTCTATCTTGTGGACATTTGATTGACTGATGTATCATTGTTATCATGTTTCACTGTGCTTTGAAAGCATACATGTTATTGCTATCCACAATATGATATTGTTCTATCTTGTGGACCTTGACTGATTGCTATATCTTTGTTATCATGTTGAACCATGCCTTGAAAGGCCTACTATTGTATCCTCATTGAATGAATGATATTCCATTTTTATATTCTATGGAATTACTATGATCATGACATGTTTATGGACACGGGAGTTGTGCTCAGTCACAACACCCATTTGATGCTATCTGATTGAATGGGACCTACGGGTCAAGTCCGTGAACGGACAAATGGCAATTTACTGGAATTGACTGGGGGGTATGCCGGGCCCCAAAAGATCGAGGCTCTGCCGAGCCCTGAAACAAAATAACAGCATCTCTTATGATTGACAGAACTTGATTGTTGAATGGCACTATTCCTTATGATTCTTCAAGTCTCGAAGGACTTGCATTGATTGATTTGATTGTGATCGGTTCATTGTGGCAGTACTTCATTGTTGTTATATTATCATTTTACACCACTACTTCTGATTGTGTATTGTGATTACTGTTCATTAGCCCTCGTGGCAATTGTTTCCATTGGCCCCCGTGGCAATTATTTTCATTGGCTATCACAGCATCTCCTTCCTTATGATTGGCTATCATTATCTGACTCATGGATTCATATTGATCATCGATACCAGTGTTGGAGATCTGTTTTACTTACTGAGCTTTGTAGCTCATTCCACCCCATTTACCCCCCATTTTAGGTGATGACGCTGCGAGACCCTAGTAGGAGTCTGAGAGCGTAGGGGGACATTTTGAAGCATTATATCAGTCTATGTTAGTTCTCCCATGCATTCACCACTCCCCGGGTGCTGGTTACGTTTAGTTCTCATTTTGTCTTATGTAGAACTATGTCATGTATTTAATAGACTTCCGCTGGATTACTGTAATTTGATAAAGACTTCCGCTGTTCATTGTTTAAAATTTTTAGTATATTGCATATTAGTACTATGATACAGGAATGAAAAAAGTAGGGACGGCCTTCGGGTCGGCCCCGCGACACGAGATCCGCATAGGGTGGGTTTCGGGTCGTGACATTATAAATTCATAAAATTTGAGCTTTGTAGAGTTAGACTTTTATTAATTTTAAAGTTCTAATTTGATTATACTATAATATATAAAATTTGGGGTCTTATCTTTAAGTGGAGTTTAAAACGATTGCTTTATTAACTTTATAGTTGAGCGGTTCCTGAATTATTCTTATTTTATAACTTTAACTGTATTATCAATTTGATGTATCAATATATTATCAATTTGATGTATCAATATATCATCAATTGGATCATTAATGTAATGTGTAAAGATGTTCAAAATCTCACAAAATATAATTTTCAAAATCATTACATATCACATTAAAAATATAACACTTTCATGATGCCAAAAAAAAAAAATTACAATTTTGACATGTGAAACTAAAGAAATAAAAATTATCCATTTTATTTGAAACATATTCACTCACAATCTATTTCCATTCAATCCTGTCCAAGGAGTACAAACAATAGGTAGATTGACCTATTCCAGTTATTTTTTTCATACACATGATTCTCATTTGAATGGCTATACACATCTAATATTTAGGACATTTTCTTTTCACATGGCTTGTATAAAAAGAAAAGAAAAAAAAAATATAAACAGTTATAATCTAACTTAAAATTTTGATATTTGTGACAATTTTAATTTTACAAAATTTTGATAAATTAGAGTAATGACTATATTTTTAATTTTATATATATATATATATTGTATATTCAATAGTGATGTGGTAAATTGCAAAGCACGCGGGGGCCAATGATATTAATGTTGGTATAAAAGGCCAATTTTACTTCAATTGTAACAGAGTCAATATTAAATTTTGAATCAGAAATCTGTTTTGTAAAACAAAAATTACAAAATTAAAAAATTATACAAAATTAATTTCTGAAACTGAAACGTATCTTGGTTTATGAAACTGTGAAAAAGAGAATTCATAGAATAACAATTTTTATAATTCAGAACATAATATTAAATAGAAACAAGAAATTGAAATTTATTGAACTTTTAGTTTTCTACAAATAAGGAATAACATAACAAATGTAAGGTTGATCAATATTAATATTTGACACTATGTTCTTAAGACAGATTTCACCTATTATGGTAATGCTTATGAGCTCTTTAGACGTTTGTTTTTTAGAATACAATAATCTGAATATTCACTTTGTGGAAGCACTACAAACTATTTACTTGGTAAACCACCACTGTATTTGTACTCTGTTTGATTCTATAAACATAAACTGACTTGTGAATGAATCCAAATTGTATGCCACTCTTTTTTAAAATTATACAATGAGGGGAAGAGTAATATATATAAAGCTCTTCATGTCTCTTTCGTACAACCACAAAAGCAAAGGTGGCTTCTGTTCATGGCAAACAGATCGGTGATAATAACGATGCTAACAGTTATGTTTAATAAGGTAGCATTTTTTGAAATGTAAAGTGGTAACACTTTCTCGAAAAAATTTAAATAAAATATTAAATAAATTGTAGAGATCTGAAAAATTAGGATAAATTTTTTATTTTTGTCGGTAGAGCATTATTCATGCACTGTTTACTAGTAGGGCACTACACATGCATCATTTAAATATAAATCATATTTAGAGACATATTTTGAGTATGCCATAGAAGAGAAATATGTTTAGAATGTTAAAATACACCTCTTATGAGAATTTGAGTCTAATCGGAGACAGTTTAAAAAAATGGACCATAAATGACATCTTAGGTGGACCCGGTCGTACTTGCCCACAAGCGAAAATAAATTTTTTAGAAAAATATCACTTAAAATAATTTTAAGAACTTTGGTTAAAGAAAAATGTCGAATTGAGGCGTTTCGGGATGGGTTGTAGTGTAACGGGGTCCCGAACTTATTAAGGGCAAAATAGTTTTTTCACCCCTCGGCCCCTTTACTATAAATAGAACCCTTTAGTGTTAAAATCATAGAATTTGGTTTGAGGAATGAGCAGCAGGTGCATGGAGAGAAACAATAATTTAAAATAATTTTAAGAATTTTGGTTAAACTAGAATGTCGAATTGAGGCATTTCGGGACGGGTTGTAGTGTAACCGGGTCCCGAACTCATTAAGGACAAAATGGTCTTTTCACCCCTTGGTCCCTTTACTATAAATAGGACCCTTTAGTGTTAAAATCACAGAATTTGGTCTAAGGAATGAGCAGCAGGTTGTGCATGGAGAGAAAGGTGAAAAAAACCTAAGTTTTTCTAACTTTCTACCTTCCAAAACTCATTTCTAACCTTGGAATTTCACAAGGCTTCCTTCTAGGAAGTTGTTCCCCATGTCAAGGGATACATTCTTACCAATTGGTTCAGTTGCACAGCGAACACAACTTTCAGTTGCACAGCGAACACAACTCCCTAGGGTTGAGAAAAACCCTTTTAGGTATGATATTTTGCTAAGTAGGGAATAGAGTTAAGTTTAATTGCCTTTTTATGGAATATCATTCATTTCAGTGAGAACATAACAGTCGGCCTTTCAAGGTGTAGTACAAAGCATACAACATTTATGATCAAGATATAACAGTCAATAATGTCCACTAGATAAAACAAGTATCACATTATGGAAACAATAAGCATCGGGTACGTATAGAGTACAACTTTTGGCAATAAAGGAATAACCATGGCTGAGAATACCACATGTAAGAGATCGAGTTTGACTTACCTTTTACAGTCTGTTTTACCTCAATATTTAGTTACCTTCTCCGTTCCCTTTGAAGTTCCTATAATCAGTAGACATATCTTAGCTTAATACTACGTATAGTCTAATGCCCTAAAATTAGTCAATTCCATACACATAGACACTATAGGTATCTTATTTGAGAAAACGGACTCTACCGTTGAGTTTGGGACGTCGAAGAAACTAAGTTTAAGCTTTTACAGATTTTAGTTTGGCTTTGGGCATCACTAGGGGCAATATAGTAATTTGGCACTTTTACGGGTCTTAATTTTTTGGGACCCTATATTGTGAAATGGACCCTTCCATTAACTTTAGAATGCCCAAAACATTAAGAATACACTATTCATATACTTTATTTGAATATCGAGAAATAATACAATAATTAATTCCATTTATTTAATTTAATTATTTAAATTAATATTTTATATTAATTTCAGTGAAATAAGGACACACGTGCCTCAGTGGCACAGTGGTCCGTGTGTGGGGCATAAGTTTCCATATGCTTAAAGGTTATGTGCTCTAATCCTAAGGGTAGCAACCCCCCTTTTATTTTTCAACCTAACCCTAAACCAAACACTAGATAGGGCTAAAAGCACAGATAGGTTATCCTAGTTCCCACAGTGGTTATCAAATTAGATTTCTAACCCTCGTAGCCAAATAGTGCAAATCAGCCCTTTTAAATTTAAAAGCAATCACTCTAAACGACGCAGTTTCATTTAACAAGGTTCAAAATGACACAGTTTCTATTCACTATTCATCGTCTTCTCTGACCTATTTTTGGTGCCTTCTCTAGTACGTGCCAACTTTTTTGGTGGAGTTCCGGTGTCAGCCCAACATGTCACTCCCCGAATTTCCACAAACCCTGGGGAGTGAGTGAAAAGAAAATAAGAAAAGTAAATGAAATGTCTTAAAGTGGATTAATTGCTTATTCATTCACTTCCCCATGTTTTCTCAAAATTAGAATTAAATACTTGCTAATTAACATGACTAAAATGGTCCCAAGGTTTCTTAATTTTCTCACCCAATTAATGTTTAAAATGGTTTAAGTCATATAAAAAAAAATGACTCCCAAAATAGCCCTAAGATATCTTTCAATATGCCTTGGAATAGTGACCCCAAGTGGGCCCCAAAATGCCCTAAGGTATGGGCCAAGAATAGGTCGAAAATTTTACCTAAAGTAGTCCAAGTAAGTGGCCAAACATGGCCTATAAGAGTGGACAAACATGGCCTAAAAGGTGGTCAAACATGCCCTTAAAGAATGGCCAAAAATGGCCTAAAAAGGGTGCCAAAACATGGCTCAAAAGGTGGTGTCAAAGGGGCTGTCAGGTGGCTGGGTAGCATGGCAAGACAGCAGGCAGTTGGGCACGCGTAGAGGGCGCGCAAGCAGGCTGCCAGACGCGTATGGGAGCGCGGCACAGGCGTAGGGCGAAGCAATTTTTCTGTCCTCCGAGCTCTTCGATTCGGTCCTCTTGTTGAGGATCATGTTGTTCGACTGGTACCACTACCTCTTTGCTAAAACCACAGGTGCTATCATGTTGCTGAATTTTCACAAACCCGGGGAGTGAGTGAAATGAAAGAAGAAAAGTAAGTGAAAGGTCATTAAGGTGGATTTAGTTGATTATGCATTCATTCCCCCATGTTTTTCCCAAAATTAGAAATGAAGACTTGTTATTTAACTTAACTAAAATGGTTTCCTAATGTCACTTAAACCTCCCTCCCAATTAATGTTCAAAATAGTTTAAGTCATGTCAAAAAATGGCTCCCAAAACAGCCCCAAAGTCTCTCTAAACAAGCCTTGAAATAATGGCCCAAATGTCCTAAGACATTGGCCAAGAATAGGTAAAAAATTTCACCAACAATTGTCTAAGGAAGTGACTAAATATGGCCTATGAGAGTGGCCAAACATAATTCAATAGGGGGGCCAAACGTGGCCCAAAAAGGTGACCAAAAATAGCCCAAGAGGGTGGCCAAACATGGCCCAAAGGTTGGCAAAAAATGGCCTAATATGGTGCCCAAACATGGTCCAAAAAGGTACCCAAACATGGCTAAAAAAGGTAGCCAAAAGGGGTAAGTGTCAGGGGGTGCAGCAGGCTGTAGCGCATGGGGCAGCAGTGGCACAGGAGCAGGGCACACAAGGGCGTAGCAGGGCCCAACATGGCATGCCACTTGCGTGCAAGGGGGAGCGAGGCAAGCTCGCAGTTGGGCTGTGCGGCGGGGCTGTCTTGGGCTATTTTCTACATTTTCATTGTAGTTGGTTGCGACTGATTTTTCTTATTTCTGAATTTTTACTGTAGCAGCTCCGACTAAATTTCTCCATTTCCCTAATTTTTTTCCCAAGTTTTGAAGGCTACTTTTTCCCATTTTTAGCCCACTTCTTCAAGGTTTTTAACCTCACATTTTGGGCACAATTCATAAAAGTTAAACATACATTCATTTCTTTCAACATATATATATGTAAGGCACATTAAACAAACATATCCCACATGTCATTTGGGCTTAAGCCCTTACATTACAAATTTGGCCCAAGGCCTATAGTTCATCATTTTTCAAAATTAAAATACTAGTCTTTTGGGCTTATGCCCGCATACAAAATATGCCCCAAGGGCTAAATATCCTTCCAAGTTCTTTTCCCTTCTTTCCTTCAAAACTTTATCAAGTCTCAAGTACTGGGAGCCTTGTCTGTAATATGATATCCCACGAGGGTTCATCTCAACTGTTGGTATGACATAATGCTAATGCAAGGAACAAAGTTAAGGCGTGGCATGTGCAAGTGTACATTCATAATCTACATGCTTTCCAATTCATCATTAAAATGCAATGGAAATATGCATGACACACCCATGCAACTCTATGCCACACCCATGTCTCACTTACGGATCGCTTCTGATGGACCCTGAGTGTCACGCCCCGAATTTCTGACCGAAACCCGAGGTGCGACTGACGAACAGAAAGTAAATAAAATAAAAGATAATTAAACAGATTTCTGAATTTACGACAAATTAAATAAAGTTCTTTAATTTTCTAAAAATTTCGGCAGCACCTCCTTTGTTTTTCGAACCTTTTCCCCCTGATAAACACAATACAACATATATATATACAACAGTCACAATCCATCCTCACTCGATGGCCACAACTCTATCAAAGTTAAATATACATCACCTACTTATACAATCCATTACGTCTACTCCTACACTTAAACTAAAGGATCACAAATTCATTATTTATTACAATATACAATGTCATCTCCATTCTTTTCAGAAATACACCAATCGTTTATAATGTCTAAATACGCCCCAAGGGCCCAAATATTCTTCCAAATTCATTTCCTCTCCTTTCTCCAAGATTTCATCAAGTCCCGCGTGCCAGGAGCTTTATCTGAAACCTGTGCCCATGAATGGGTCAGCGACAACATGCTGGTATGACATAATACTAATGCAAGAAACAAAACCAAGGTCGTGACATGTGCAAGTGTACAGTTATTTCTATATGACATTCGATGTAATGATGACAGTATATGAACAATATACAGTATGTAAGCAGTATGCGTGACACACCCATGCAACTCTATGCCCACCCATGTCTCATGATACGGTCCTTCCCCGTCGGCATGAGTACCTTGTATGTCTCGCTTCACGGTCCGGAATCCGTCAGGCATGCGAGTACCTAATGGCCAATTTTGGGTTTTTCACCACAGGATCTGCACCCTCATAATGCACCAGCACCTCGTGTTGACCCACACTATGCTTTCAAGAAATCACACGATGCCAATATGCCATGATTTCGTCATGCAATAATACAGTTCAAATGAAACATCTCTTTCATAAGCATATGCAGCATGCTTTAAATAATGCATCACATTTAAGATTAACAACAGCATTTAAATTACAAGACTTCATCCATAAATCTACGTGTCATGCTCGATCAATCCCAACACTTATACAATTCTACATGTCGCAATATCAGCGATCCTTCTAAAACATGAATCACATATGATGACAACTCAAGAAGTAAATCATAACACCCACAGATTCATAAAGAACACGTAAGCATATAAACAATCAAATTCTAAGTGGTTTCCTAATAGCAATTACGCATAGAGAACATTCAATCATCTTATCAAATACTCCTAAGCTTAATCTCATTTCTCACATTAGTAAAATATCATACCTGATAGGGTTGGTCACAACCCTACTAAGCTGTGTCCACAATGCAATCCAATCAACCCGTAAGTGACTTAGTCCTCCAATGGAATCATATCAAGCTTATGCTTATCTCCACTCAGCCAATCTTTGGAGAATTTGCAGTCAAGCGTGAACCAAACCCTCGTGCATCTCGAGTTTGAGGTTGCTCTCCAGTCCATGGTTCAGCAGTTGAAGAAAACACACCGGCAGGTTGATCGAATCAGACAACCATTTTAAATCCAGTTTCATCAGCTTCTTCAACCTTTTTCCTCCAAGCAGATGATGATCCTGACAGATTCTGTCCTTTTATCATCCCATCCATCAGATATTGAAGAATTTTCCCTTCCTCAATCTCTTTAGACATGGCTTCATTCGAATCCTCAAGTAATGCTGGGAACAGCTCTATGTAACGATCCCCCAAGCGTCAGCATGTCCTTGGCCGTTGCTACTTTAAAGAACCCATATGTTAACGAAAAACCTGTGGCTAAACTGAACTCCCAGCAACCCAAATCATGTGTTACACCACCAATATGAGAACTGAGTTTCATAAAAATTCCCTTAAATTTGCCCAACAACCTATCTTCAAGACTTCCAAGGAGACTCCTCAAACGTCTGCTAGAAATGTTCCCCACCGCAAGACTGAATTTCATTCAACTAACTTCTTCACTTCCATTTACTGTTGCATCCCACACACATAAATATATTTAAATATATACACCACCTGCTGCTTCTATCAAGTTCTTTTAAACTCAAATAACCAGTTTCACAGTCGACCCTCAACATCCATGACAGCCGTATCGAGCCTTGGAGCATCAGGCCTAGCGTCTTTCTCTATTCCAAACATCAACGCCAAGTGTTCCACCCAGAACCTTTAAGATTTCCCCCAATTTTCTGCTCAATAATCCATAACCGCTGCTCCAACACGCCGCTGCTCTGGGCTCCCTTTACCCGGTCTCTATCCATCCAGGTCAGTCCCCAAATTTTCATAGCAAGCGCTGTAACGGAAACTCCTCCAATCAGCTCTCACACGGTATGTACAATCCTCACCGGCATTGACAATTAACCTGTCAAATATAGGGCAGCCCCAACGCACCGAACTCCAAATCTGCTCTGTTAATTCTTTCTCTACCCCGCTGCTCCTGTCAATCTACTTCGAACCCAAACAGCCATCAGCCATCCATTTTCCAGGTGCGCAGGTTCCCCCTCTGCACCGTTACACAACACAACCAAACCTATATATATATATATATATTTGTATCTCTGCAAATTCCCCATTGTACCGCTTCACAAACACACACATATACATAAATATATATTTTATATAGATCGGCTGCATCACCCCCTATCGTAACTCCAGTAATAATCCCATGTTCGTAATTGGAGCGGCGGAACAAAGGAATCCCATAGCCGCAACATCCACACCAACACACCGCTACAATTTCCTTTCCCTTTCAATGCAAACCACAAACAAACCAAATCCAACCTTTAGCTTCCCTATCGCAATTCTAGTAACAGCCGCACACAAGTTCAGAGCCACACAACACACATATATATGTATATACATACCACTTGCCCCACCGCTACACTGCTGCACCGCTACTGCCATAGCAGGTGGCGCAATAGCAGCTTCGATTGCTGCTACAACCATCAGCGATGTACCACATCGCAGCCATCACCGACCAGTTCTTCTTGTCATTCCAGCAAACGTCATTATGCCCCTATCATCTTCAATATCTTATCAATCGTCACGGCTGTATATTATCGCAAAGGAGTGACAGGTTCATCCAAAATACTCTGCCGATTGCAGAGATCGTTGTCCAGATCCACTTCAACTACGGCAAAGCCCAGATGCCGATCGAAAAATTAGCTTTGGCGCAGACGGAAATGGCGAGTAGAGCATGAGAGATCAAGTCGAGGATCATGCTCTCGTAACGCAGAACACTGGAAGGGGCGGGTGCCAAAAGCCAAGACGTAGTCGAGGCATTGAATAAGGACTCGGATCAGCCATACCTGTTGCTTGATCTTCAACTTATGGTTGCTTTCTCTCCTTATTCACACGTACAGAGCTCTAGAAGCTTCAAGATTTTTCCTCCTTTCTCACTTTCTTCTTTCTCTCTTTTTCTTTTCTCTTTTTCTCTCTTTTCTTTCTTCTTCCCCTGTTCTTCACGCGACCTCCCCTGTTAGCCGTTTCTCTTGCTTTTCTTTATTCCCAGCTTCTTCAAGAAGCTTCTTGATTTCTTATATAATATATATATTATGTTGTCCCTTCTTCTAACAGCTTTCTCTCTCTTTTTTTTTTTTTTTTTCATCAGCATAATTAAGTATTGATATTGGCTTCACTTATTCATCCCGGTACTCAAATGACTGGATTAATTATTTTTTTTTTCTGAGCCTATTTTATTTTATTATTATTATTTTTTTTTTCCAAGTCTCTACACTGAGTACCAATACCCGTTCATGGATTGCTCTTGTTGGATTCCGGGCACTAATGCAATGGCCAATTTTGAGTTTTTCACCACAAGATCTACACCCTCATAATGTATAGCACCAAGTGCTCAACCCACACTATTTTTTCAAGGAATCACACCATGCCAATATGCTTTGATTTTACTATGCAATAATGCAATCTCAATGAAGCATTTTATCAAACACATGGAACATGCTTTAAATAATGCAATGTACTTAAAGCAACTATAACTTTTATATCACAAAACTTTGTCTACATGAACCTAACATGTAATCCAATCAATTTCACATATAAACACATTACATATTCACAACCTTAACAATTTTTCAAAGATCATAAAATACATAAAGTACTAACACATGGAATAAATCATAACTCTCAAACCACAAGAGTTTCTCTACATGGACATAAGCTAGAAGGCAATGAATCAAACATATAAACAAGTTACATGTTCATCACTTTGACAAATTCTCTAAGATTACAAACTACATAAAGCACCAACACCTTGAATAAATTATAACTTTTTAATTATAAGATTTTGTCTACACAAACATAAGCTGGAATACAATGAATTATACATATAGTCATGGTTCATGTTTATCACTTTACCAAATTCTCAAAGAATACAAAGAAGACACAAGTACATAAGTAACTAACTCTAGGTTTTCAAAGCAATTACATCCTAAGTGATTTTCTAACAGCAAATAAACATATAAATCATTCAATCAACTTATAAAACATTCCTAAACTAAATTCTATTCCTTACTTAGCAAAATATCATACCTAAAAGGGTTTTTCTCAACCCTAGGGAGTTTTGTTCGCTGTGCAACCGAACCAATTGGTGAGAATATAGCCCTTGATAAGAGGAACAATTTCCTAGAAGGAAGTCTTGCAAGAATCTTGGCATAAGAGTGTGTTTTGGTGGCTTGAAGCTTGGAGAACCTAGGGTTTTTCTTCACTTTTCTCCCATGCACGAGTTCTGCTCTGTATCTTAGACCAAAATAATAAAATTTTAACTTTAAGGGCTGTATTTATATTAAAGGGAAAAATAGGCAAAATGACCCTTTTGCCCTTAATGAATCCAGGACCCGTTACACTACAACCCCTCCCGAAATGCCTCAATTCGACATTTTACTTTAGCTAAAGTTTATAAAATTATTTTAAATGAAAATTATTTTTAAAAAAGTTATTTTCGCCTGCAACCGGGTTTGGCCAGTTCCACCCAGGCCACTTGGGATGCCCTTTTGGTCTAATTTTTGAAACTGTCTCCGAACAGACTCAAATTCTTATAAGATATGTATTTGAACATTCTAAGCATATTTCCATTCTATGACATACCCAAAATATGCTCCTAACGATGGCTCATGTCTAAACCTACATGTGTAGTGCCCTACTGACAAATAGTGCATGAATAATGTTCTACCGGCAAAATGAAAAACTTATCCTCATTTTTCAGGTCTTTAAAGGTGCAGTCATCGAATATTTCCCAACCAAGAACTCTGGTCTTGGCCTTGACATTGTACCATGGCTCAAGGAACCCATAGTATGGATACCTCTCTTTGATTGACAAAGCTCCCATTCAAGGTGAGGAAGTAAGGTATTTTGTTTCTATGAGTTAGAGGGGCAGCCCCTGTTCTCTAGAAATTTTCTTGGCTCGTGCGGCCAAAGACGTTTCATAGAAATCTTCCTCAGTGGGTGAATATCTGAGCCCAAATGTGTATTCTCTTTCTAGTTGGCAGGGTGGTGTAGGTAGACCTTGCAAATTGGACCCAAGGCCTTTACCCAACACATATCCCATGTGGACCATCATGTTTATCATGGCTTGTTTGTATAAGCCTTTATCAAGTACTTCTTCCATGTCAAGGCCTCCTATACTGTCAAAGCCTGACAAAGGTAAATCATTGGTGTTTTCAACCGAGCCGAGATTCATGGTATGTGCCATGACACCAAGGCCTTCAAATCATTGCCCTCACTAGTTGGGCTAATGAAATGAAATCGGCTACTTCTAAGTGAAGGAAATTTATAGTCCTAAGAGGACAAACATTGAGAGCAGAGCCATTGTCAATAAGTACCACATGTATCCTCTTTTCGAGAGCATCTATAGTAATATGAAGAGCTTTAGTCTGGTCAGCCCCTCATTTCGATAAGTCATAATTAGTGAAAGTGACAATATTGTTGAATTGGACCCTTTCAATGATTTGCATGAGTTGTTTGGGGGTAGGGGTGGTAGGAACTTGTGCTTCATAGAGATGCCTCAAAATAGTTTGCCTATGTGGAAAAGACGATGTCAATAACCCCTAGACTAAGATGTTGGCTTGCGTTTTCTTGAGTTGTTTGATGTGTTCATCTTTGATAGGAACCTAACGTGGGACTCTTATCGATTCTTTGGGCTTCAAAAACTCTGTGAGTGGGTCATTTGCTTATAGACGAGCGGGTTTGAATAGTCTCCCCCCCCTCGTGTGACATGTACCACGTTGATTGAGCTAGACTAACTTTTCTTACTTATGAGTTTGTCCCAAGTGATCATACTATAACTTGAGATATTTGTGGAGTCATTGATGAGGTCGCTTGGATCTGAGTCTACGAGACTTAACATGTTGATATTAAGTCGTGTATTATGGGTCGATAATAGGTTGGTGGTGACATTAGGCTTTGCTAGTGGAGCCCTATTGTAACTCCATCAATTTGGTTTTGAATTACATGCTTTAGAGCTCGACACTGTTTCATGTTATGTCTATCGCCTAGATGATAAGCGCAATGCTAGTTTGGCTCAAACCCCTTGGTAAAGGGTTCAGAGCCGGTCTTGGTTCCAAGGGTTAAAGAAGCCCTTTCTCTCAGAGGTTATTGTATATTTCACCCATTGGTGCTAGTAAATCTGAGAACTGCTTCTGAAGGCATTTTTGTAAGGCACCCTATGATGTTGGCCATGTAGATGACCTTGATGTGTTGACGACAATGATCATTTGGGTCGGGCCACTTGGCTTTGAGGTTGGAAAGATCTTGTGAGGTTTTGGGCCACTTTATTTGAAAGTGCCATCGTTAACTGTATCTTCTACTTGTGTTTCAACCCCTACTAGTGCTTTGAATGTCTCAAAGTATTAGGCAAAAAGGGTTTCATGATAGACCGAAAATAGATTTTTTTTTTTACAATCTGAACTTGTTTGGCCTCATTTGGATAGTTGATCATTTAAGCTGCTTTAGTCTACCACCTAGTGATGAATGTGGACAGACTTTCTTTCAGTTCTTGCTTGGTGGTCTCCATGTCTCAAAGGGTGATATTAAGTTCATTGTTGTATTTGTACTACTTGACAAAAGCGTTGCATAATTCCTCCTAATCTTTGGAAAGTGCATCTTCTAAGTTTAAGTGCCATTGTAGAGCGGCTCCGGTTAAGGTTTGGTGAAACATCTGGACCAAGACACTAGTGTTGGCCCCTAGTTGTTGCATGGCCCTCACATATAACTTAAGATGAGTTCTTAGACATGTGGTTCTATCAAATTTGCTGAGGTTTGGCATTTTGAATTTTTGAAGGAGTCGAATGTTTGGGTAGAGAGATAGTTTGTGAATATCAACCATATCATCACCTCGGTGAGCTTTGTAAAAAAGAGTCTCCATTTTTTCCAACCTGTGAGCAAGGCCCTCTTCTTGTTGGTTCAAGATCTTTACGGGTTCGTACTGTTCACCCCAATCATAAGGATTATGGGAGGGTGGATCTTGGTTTTGTTAATGCCATGATTGTTTTCCATCTTGAGGCGGGACTGGTGGTACTTGGCGAGGATTGTCATTACTTGCTGGAACAAGAGGTGGTGGTGGTGACCTTTGCTATACCAGATCTTGAACTATAAGGGAGAGTCTTTAGTTTTCTTCTTAATAATTGGCTACGTCTTTCTTGATGTCAGCTAGAATCTGAAGTATCTGTTCAAGGTCCATCGCAACTGGAGCTGTGTTTTTCTAATCTGTTGGAAGGTTAGAGGTTCAGATCAATTGGCCTTGGCTAGTCCGTTTCCAAGCTAGTTGTGGGTACCTATTTTTGGAAAACACCCATGTTATTTAACTTGTTTGGTGTCAAGGAAAATCCAAGAAAGTCTCATTTGTAGCCTCGTTGCAGCTTGCAAAATTGGTTTTTCAGGAAAGAATCAGAGTTTTTTGGAAAAAATTCAAAAAATTAGACAAAATTTTGCAGAGTGGTAGATTAGCCCTGTATGTGTCGATCGGCACTCACGAGATGGGTATACGTCCTCAAGTGTTTTACTTAAAAGGAAATGCAATCCTAATTAGTCTCTCACGAGGTTATGCCCTCATAAGATGGGAAATCTACCTAAAAGAAAATACGATCCTAGTAGGCTCGATGAAGTTGCAGATAGATGGCTTACGATCCTAATAGGTTTGTGAAATATTGTGATTGACGGCTTACCCAAAAGGAAATGTGGTCCTAATAAGTTCTTAAGATATTTGAATTTGGGGTATATCTTGTTGGGGATATGACTTAAGTCCGTTGGAAGGAGTGGGCTTTATATGACTCTATGGGGAAGAGTTTACTTGAGTGTGATTCATTGGTTTTGAAAAAGAGAAATTCATTCTTGGAGCATTTATGTGATTGACCCAATAAAATGAAATGAATTAATTAACCTTCACTAATTAGACCACAACTTTTGTATGTGTTTGGACAAAATCGGGCATGTAACCATTTTAGTATTGTGATTAGAATCAAACCACAATGAGTTCATGAATAATTTTCGGTAATCATAGATTGAAATTACCAAGAAAATGGGCTGAAAATGAACAAAAATGGGCCAAAAATAGCAAAATGGGCCAAAATTGCAAAATAGGCAGAAATCAACCCATTAGAGCACTGTGTGCCGATCGGTACACAAAGAGGGGGGTTTCCTCCTTCTGTGTGCCAATCATCCCCTATGAGTGCTGATTGGCACTTAAGGACTTGGGTGCAGCCAATGTTAAATGTTTGTGATTTTTGAGTTTTCCTAATATTGTCTCCACCCATCCTTACCCAATTTTTGTGAACTTGTGGAGGAATCTAGATTGAAATTTTCTATGCTTAGATAAGCTTACAGGAAGTTCAAGAAACACATTTTTTGCACAAGAATTCGCGATTTACCGAAGAAATGGCAAGTGAAAGCTATGGGGACTTAGATGCCTTGCTTGATCTAGACCGGGATTTCATGGCACCCGGACTGGTGTTTTGGGACTATCCAACGCTACAAGCCATCTCGAGGTGCTCGGAATGAAATGAGCTTGGTTCGGGAGCAAACTCGTCATTTGTCTCACTGATACCGGAATGACGAGGCATGAATTTCTCAAGATTTCTTCCGTTTATTTTGTGTCTTCTCTTTGGATTCATCATTTTGGTTGTGTGAAATTGTTTGGAAATGATTTTGCATGTAAGTGAGAAACTTTCCATAACATCGCACTAAAAACAACTGGCCCTAACTTATTTCACCCATTTAACAACAAAATGAATATATAAAAACGTAAAAAATTACAAAAGTGATATTAATATAACAAGTTTGGATAAAAGAAATATATCTAATGCGTCATGGCCTTTTCTTTTCAAAAATTTAGACAGCTAACCTATATAATAAATATGGAATTGATGAGCCATTTCAGGGGAGCTTGAAACGTTGCAGTGCGTGAACCAACCAGCCGAAATGGAAAACTAGTGGCAGCCCCAAACCATTCATGTGTAAATGGGGCGTTACACGTATCCCCCCTCCCCCCACCCCCACACATCGACACGTGTCAAATTTGAATTGTTTTGAAGATTAGCATTATATTAAGTTATGTAATTAATATATTATAATAAAATTTTTCTATGTTAATATTGCATCATTTAAAATAAAAATTTAAAAAATATTACATTCCAAAAACTTTTGCAATTCAATGTTTATATTAAGTTGTAGACTAATAATCCCATAAATTATATTGTTAATTTCTTAAGAAATTAATTAATGAGAATATGCCGTCGAAATTTATAGTCACTTTATTAATTAGCAGTGGATACTATCCACCCTTATTTCGAAGTGCGCGCGAATTTGGTTGCTGGCGTGAGCAAACAACCACTATCTTGATTATAATTATAGTTGTTAAATTGTCTGGGCAATAGACTTCATTTACTGTTCAAGTACCCAGACGATCACGAAACTAAAAATCATATTATAAAAATAATTCAATCATTATTTTACTTCATAATTTTACGCAATCTATTTTATTAATATGAAATTAAATTAATAAAATAATATACTTATTCCTACATAAAAATATATAGAAAAAAAAAATCACAATAACAACTATTACTAATCTTATTTTGTACTAAAAAATAAACATACGGTTTGAATTTTAGAAACCTTGTAGTATCTCCAAATAAATCAAATAGAATGAAGAATACAATAAAAAGTGATTGAATAGAAGTTAACCCATTCAATTAATAAAATTTGATAATAATTTAAAAGGCAATATTGAAAAAATTTTAAAAAATTAAGAGTAATTAATGACTATTAAAGGATCATAAATATACTTTGATTTATTTTAACAGCATGAAATAAATAGTTGAGGAATCAGATAATATTAACATATGTTTCTATGAAAATTGGACGTTATGCATTGCATGTAAATAAAATAACAAGTTCTTATATACAAATAATCAATGTTTGAAAAATTTCCAATCTCTTTGGGTTCTTATATGCAAGGGGCGCAACCCCCTTTTATTTTCTGATTTTTTATGGGCCAAACGGCGGATAGGCTACCTAAACCTGGATAGGCTATTTAGTCCCAATAGGGAATATCGACTAGGCCTCCTACCTCCGTAAATAAACAAGCCCAATTTAACTTTAATTTAAAATAAACCCTACACGAAACGGCACAATATCACCCCATCTAAACTCCAAATGACGTCACACAGGGGATCCTGTTCACCATCCTCTTCGTTTTTTCGGTGAAAGGCAGTTAGGGTTCCGTCGCCATCTCCGGCGACGGTGACCCAATTTCGGTCAGATTTTTTCATTTTTTTAATGTAGTTTTCTTCCTCTTCCCTCAAGGATCTCAAACCTAACCTTAGTTCCCTTTAAAAACCTCCCAATCCTCACGAATAGTGAGTCAACCATCTCCGGCCAGTTTTCTGGCCAACCATTTCCTTTTAGTTTCGTGACCATTTCTTCACTGTTTGAGTCTAGTTTTTCTTTCTAAATGTTTCTACACCTTGAGGGGTTAAATCCCCATAGTTTGTTTCAGTTTTAATACATAAAATCATGGAATCTGATTAGTTTCCTCTAACCTGCAACTGAGCTTTTCTACTTCATTTCTTGACCATTTTAAGTGATTCTTTTTGCTACTTAACCCACCTTTCATGCTTAACAAGATCTAATAATTTAAAACTAACTATTATGCTTTAAAAATTCTAAAACAGAAACCACATGGAACTTACCTATTTTTTTTATTTTCTCCTTCCTCTCTTTGATTTCGTTCTTGGCTCAGCTTCTGACTCCCCCAGTGTTTCACAACCTCTCTAACTTAGCCTCTTCATTTTTGATTTCTTTTCTCCCTATCGAACGTACACACCTAACATATACACATAGATATATACACAACTTCACGCAAAGCCACCTGCAGCCCACTGTTTCTCATCTTTTCTGACTTCCCTACTGTTCTAATCCCTTCTTCTTTTTCTTCTTTTCAAAATGCAACTTTGCATTAAATGGGAAGGTTGACATTTGTGTGTTATATGTATATTATATAAAACACACACTATACACACAACAGTACACACACACCCACTTGCACACACAGACTGACACACACACACACGCCCCACTTGCATGCATGCTTCTCACTTTCCTTTCCTTTTATTTTCTTGTATTTTATATTCAAATACTTATATACATGTATTTTACACATTATATTATATATATATATATATATCTACACACACACACATATATATATATATAACATACATTAATACATTAATACATACACATATATTTATATATATACGTATATGCTAATTTTTAATTACGTATACATACACTCATTTTCAATAGTATATACTTATACGTATACATACACATGCATGCATCGACGTTCGTGCATGCATTAAGATGCTTGGTTCTGGGTTGCCCGGGCGTCGTCCGGTATTGACTGTACAAAATAAATCGTTCATATTCCAAAATCGTTCAGTACATATGATATAATGATATACAACTTTAACAACTCGGTTTAAAACTAGTATTACACTACTCGACCCAATCTACCTCGGTTCACGTGTCACTTTAAAAAAAATGAAAAAGTTACTCTAAATTTCTAGGTCTCTACATCCTTCCCTCCTTAAAGAAATTTCGTCCCGAAATTTAAAAATATACATCAATGGACAAATAACTCGGGATACTTAGCACGGACTTCAGCCTCACGTTCTCAAGTAGCTTCCTTAACCCCATGATTGCTCCAAAGGACCTTGACCAAAGGGATGGTTTTGCCTCGCAGAACCTGGTCCCTCGAGTCAAATAGCTTTACGGGTATCTTGTCATAAGAAACATCCCCCTCAACCTAAAAATCTACTCAATCAAGCACATGTGAAGGGTCAGGCTCGTACTTCCTCAACATCGACTCATAGAAGATATTGTGAACCCCAGATAATTGTGGCGGCAATGCCAGCTTATAGGCCACCTCACCAACCTTCCCAAGGATCTCAAATGGGCCTATAAACTGCGGCGACAGTTTCCCATTATGCCCAAATCTCCTCAATCCCTGTCGTGGGGCTACCTTGAGGAACACATGTCCCCCAACAGCAAATGATAGAGGTCGTCGCCTTCTGTTTTCATAACTCTTCTAGCGGCTCTGTACGGTTAATAGACGCTGTCTAATCACCTATATCTTGTTCGTGGTCTCACAGACTATGTCAGGCCCTAAAGCAGCTATCTCCCTTACCTCAGTCCAACGTATTGGTGAACGACATGGTCTACCATACAATGCCTTAAATGGTGTCATCTCAATGCTAGACTGATAGCTGTTGTTGTAGGCAAACTCTATTAAAGCCAGGTGATCCTCCCAACTACCCTTGAAGTCTATAACATAGGCTCTAAGCATGTCTTTAAGGATCTGAATTGTGTGCTCTGACTGACCATTAGTCTGAGGGTGGAAGGCAGTACTAAACAATAGTTGAGTCCCTAAGGCTGTTCGAAAACTCTACCAAAACTGTGCAGTGAAATGTGAGTCTCTGTCCAAAACAATGGAAACAAGTATCCCATGTAGTCGTACTATCTCTCGAACATACAACCTTTTGAGGACATCCACTGAACTAGTCGCTCTAATCGGTAGGAAATGTGCGGACTTCGTCAACCTGTCAACTATAACCCGAACTACATCGTGACTCTTAGGTGATTTCGGAAGACTCATCACAAACTCCATGGTAACAAATTCCCACTTCCACTCTACCACTTGTAATGGCTGTAACAAACCCCCAAGTCTCTGGTGCTCAGCCTTCACCTGCTGGCACGTGAGACATCTAGATACAAACTGCACCACACCTCCCTTCATTCCTATCCACCAATACTGGTGGCGTAAATCATGATACATCTTAGTGCCCCTTAGGTGCACTGCTAGGCGTGAATGATGGAAATCCCTAAGGACATCAGCCCTAAGAGACTCGGGAACAAAGATTCTACCCATATACCTCAGGCTAATGTTAGAATGAACTGTCCACCCCTCAAAACCCTCGGTACTAGCAACTCGTGCTCGAATCTGCTTTGCCTCTGTGTTCTGTAACTATGCCTCAATAACCCTGCTCAACAATGAAAGCTGTGCACACACACTGAACAATGTGGCAAGTCCTTCAGACTCGGCAAGCTCTAAGTCGAACTCACCAATGTCTCCCATCATCTCCCACTCTCTGATAGCAATGCTAGCTATAGTGCTTCTCGACCTCCTATTAAGTGCATCTGCTATGACATTGGCCTTCCCAAGATGGTACTGAAGGTCAAAGTCATAGTCCTTCATATACTCCATCCATCTCCTCTGCCGAAGGTTCAAGTCCTTCTGTGTGAAAATGTATCTAAGGCTCTTGTGATCTGAGAACACCTCGAACCTCACTCCATATAAGTAGTGTCGCCAACTCTTAAGTGCAAAGATGACGACAGCTAACTCTAATTTATGTGTGGGGTAGTTTTGCTCATGACTCTTCAACTGACGAGAACTATAGGCTACCACTCTACCCTCTTGCATCAACACACAGCCTAATCCCTCTCGTGAAGCATCACAATAAATGGTATAGGTCATAGCTCCCTCGGGTATAATCAAGATGGACGCTGAAGTCAGCCGCCTCTTCAGCTCCTGAAATGACTGCTCACAATCATCTATCCACTCAAATCTAGTGCCCTTACGTGTCAGACGAGTCATCGACGCGGCAAGATGAGAAAACCCTTCTACAAACTGATGGTAGTATCCTGCCAATCCCAAGAAATCCTGAATCTCAAACACATTCTTTGGCCTCTCCCAACTCATAACAGAGTTGATTACGCCCAAAGAATAACGCGGAAGTTGTAGTGTAGCTTTGGGTTGTCGATTCCACAGGGAGACTAAATTAAAAGAATAATAAACAGAATTTCTGAAACTACAGAAGTATTAGACGGTTAATGAGAAAATAAAATATAAAAAAGTGATCTTTGAATGCAAATTAAAAATTAAACAAATTGATTAATGGAAGAAAATATTCAAATTTAACGAATAGTGGAGTGTCGGGAATCCCTTGCACATATATGATATTTTAATTATTTTTAATTCACTAATAACTCAATTGAGAAATTAAATCCCAAAAATCTCAATCGGAAGATATACAATTATGAACCACAATTAGATTGAAAATAACCCTTTGAAAAATCATTCAACACTTTTAAATCACTCAAATTATTATTCACATTGAAAAAACACAACGACGACAATATACCCAACGAGCAATATTGCAGCAGAGAATTGAATCAATATAAATAAGTAATTGTTCCAAAAATAATCAAAACATTAATCCATTCGATAGAAAAAGCATGACTGAATCTATAAACGGACTAAACCCTTTAATTATTCGGACAATAAAATTCAACAATTAATTATGAATAATCATCAAAGAATTTAACAAGTGAAAACCACGTACATGAATCAAAAATAAATTAAAAATAATCATCTATGGTGCAAGTTCATCCCTAACCCCACTTAAAAATTTAGTTACCCATGTACAAAATAGATAACATGAATTTCACGGAGAAATACTGAGCCATGAAGTCGTTGCGGCTTCTTCCCTGCGCCAGAACTGCTTCTGTCTTCTTTCTCTGCACAGCCGTCAACACCACTGCTCCTCTCTTCTAATTTTCTCCGCCGCAACAGTGCCCCCCGTCCTTGTATATTTTTCTTTTTATATATATAAGCCGTAGGTCTCTTTGCATTTAGGTTGTTTTTTTCTCTCGCGCGAGGGCCCACATCAGGTTTACTGCGCGCCGCACCAGGCCTCCGTTTGTATGTATATATTTTCCTTTGATTAGCAGCCGCAGGATTTTTAAATAGCAGCCCTAGCCCATCTCCAAGTCAGCCGCATCAAGACTCAAGCCCATGCGCGTGGGTCCCACTTGAATTCCTGCGCCACACAAGCCGCACCAATGGACAAGCCCAAGCCAATTGCGTGGGCCCACTTCTTGTTTCTGTTGCAAAGCAGTGCAGCCCCTCACCTCAACTTCAATTTCTTGCTTTTCTTTTGGTCAAATCTCCAAGCACCGGGCCCACACAAAATATAATCAGAGACTCCCTCCAGCCGTGCAGCCTTGCTTTGAATTTTCAAACTTTCCTTTTTTTGTTTTCTTTCTTTTCTTTGCTCTGCTTTTCTTATTCTCGCGCGCAGCTAACAATTGCCAACTTTACGCTCCATTTTCTATCAGATAACAACTGAATCTCGACCGGACCCTTCACGCAAGTTGTAGCCCCAGATGAGTAGATAATTTTAGGCTCAAGAACCATCTGATTTGAGCTGCAGAAGCTCAAGTTATGACCTCTTCAATTTGGCTGGACAGAGAGGTTCATAGCAGCTTTCTAGGCCTGTCTTTGAAATAATGTTTGGAGGCCCAAACGAACTCCGATTTTTGCAAACTAGACCTTTTTGAAAATCTCAAGACGTCCTCTAAATATTTCATGAAGATCACTTTCTCATTCTGAAACTCTAACGCCATCCAAATCTCGATTGAAACTCAATGGTCGAATCTGCCAAAAAGCCAAAAATTATTCCAAAACTATTAAATGTAAAGCGCAATTGCAAACTAGCACTCGCCAACAAATAATGCACTATTTGAGACTTAAAATCTTATAAAATACCGCTAAAATATATCTCAATGTAAATAGAAATTAAATAAATAATATCAAATATATCTCAATATTCCTATTTACTTTCTAGCAATTTACTCCGATAATAGGGTATTTAGAGTGCACTTTTGCGCACTCATCACACCCCCCAACTTACTCATTGCTAGTCCCTAGCAATTCCCATGCATTTGGCAAAAAAAGATCAAGGAAAATCACACACAGCAGGCATTTAATCACACTTTTCAATTCCGCAAATCAAAGTAATTTTAGGAATTCAATAACCCAATAACAATCAATCTACTTATAGCAATTCACAGAGTGTATGTGTGTGCTCCAAACCATATCCATCTAACCGCAAACCATGACACATGCAATGTCAAGAACATCTCAAGCAAAAGGTTCAACTCCATATCTCATAGGTATCAAAGTATTTCATGTAGGGGTTCTCTCTATGGAGTTGACAAGGGGTGTACACGCTTAACAAAAAAAATTAGGCAACTATGAACAAGCAATAAGCAAACATTGATCTTATGATAGGTGCACTAACCAATGAGATTTCCACCACTCTTTCCACAGGCTTACTCAAGATCAGAATGATCAACATAAAAGGGTTGTAACGTGGCTCGGGTTAGGGCTATATCAAGAAAAGGGTAAAAAGGATTCAAAAACTTCCAAGTACATACTAAGAGAATTTCATTACGAACCATAGCAAACCAAACTTTCCACTTGATGTACTCTTCAACTTTTCAAATCTTTGAATAACAAAACATCTCATTCTTCTTCTTCTTCTTTCTCTCTCTTTTTCTTCACCTTTTTCAATTTTTTCAACTTTTTTTTCTTCTTTTTTTTTTCTTCAATAGAATAAGCTTTGATGCTCATTGACTTTAATACTCACCCAACTGAACACTTTTGCACTTTATTCCTTTTTTTCTTTTTCTGTTTTTTTTTTTCAATGCAACACAAAAGACAAGAAATGCAAATTCCACACCTAGTACACACTTGGAAGCAAAAAGGGTAGAAAAATTAATGTATAGGCTATACTCCAATGTGGAGAGGTATGGATGATGTAGGCACATGAAAAAGAATTATATGTGTTTGTTGGCTCAAAGCTGGCTACTAAGGGTCTATGATGAGAAGGGTTAGCTTGAAAGGCTCAAACGTTAATCCTAAATTGACCTTCGTCATATCCCAAGTATATCCGCCGTCATACCACCAACCATGTAATGATATTCTCAAAAGAAGTGCCCAATTCAACAGATCAATGAATGCTTATCACAATTTGAATTTGAGGGCTCTCAATTCTCTCCAAAACACACATGAATACTTAAGCAGAAGAGTTCTCTAGCTACATGTGTCAACCACCATCTTATCACAAAGTTTGGATAAGTGCACTAAAAATTCTGTGAATGCCTCAGCAGAATGATTATAGTGGATTCGGTGAATTCACAAAAATAGCTATGAATGAAAATGAGTACTCATGTGAAAGAGATACAAGTGTGATGCAAATTTTAAAAATTTTGACACATGAAAATATGAATTTGCAATCACCCACCCCCCAACTTAAATGAAACATTGTCCTCAATGTTTAACAATCAAAATTGAATGGAGGGTTCTAAAAAGGAGAAAATACACCTGATGTGTCGTGGGAAGCTCGCTAAGCACCAAAGATGGCATCCTAAACTTGACAAAATGAAACTAACCTGCAAATAAAAACAAAGAAAAACAGCAGCAAACAAAAAGAAAAATAACGAAAATAAAAGAGAACAAAAATAAAATAAAACAAATAAAATAAAAAATTAATAAAAAAATAAAAAAAAAAAAACAAAACATACCTGCGTGGCACTATCAAAGGTGATAAACTGGGTCCATAAGTGGAATGTCTTCCACCTCTGGAACTTGCCTATCAAACAAAACTTTAAGGCGCTGGCCATTTACTTTAAAAACCCGACCATCGTTAGGATCCTCTATTTCGACTACCCCATGTCCAAAAACATTTTTCACTATAAAGGGGCCTGTCCATCTAGACCTGAGTTTTCCTGGGTGCTTATGGAGTCTAGAATCATATAAAAATACTCGATCATCAGGCTTAAAAGTTTTTCTCAAAATATTTTTATCATGAAATGCTTTCATTTTAGCCTTATAGATTCTAGAATTCTCATAAGCATCATTTCTCAATTCTTCTAACTCAGTCAATTGCAATTTTCTCAACTTACCTGCTTCTCCTATGTCAAAATTGAAATGCTTTACGGCCCAATAAGCTCGATGCTCGAGCTCCACAGGTAAGTGACAAGGCTTTCCAAAAACAAGCCTATAAGGTGACATACCTAAGGGAGTTTTGAAAGCTGTACGGTAGGCCCAAAGTGCATCAACTAATCTCAAAGACCAATCTTTGCGATCCGGGTTAACCGTTTTTTCTAAAATTTGCTTAATTTCCCTATTTGCAAGTTCTACCTGTCCACTAGTCTGGGGATGATAAGCAGTAGAGACTTTATGTACCACCCCATATTTTTTCATTAAGACCTCAAAAGAACGGTTACAAAAGTGTGTGCCTCGGTCACTAATGATAGCACGTGGTGTACCAAATCGAGACAACACATTCTCTTTAAGAAATTTAATCACCGTCTTATTATCATTACACCTGCAAGCTGCGGCCTCTACCCATTTTGAGACATAATCTACTGCCACAATAATATAGAGATATCCAAAAGAGGGAGGAAATGGTCCCATGAAATCAATGCCCCAACAATCAAAAATTTCAATCACTAAAATTGGGTTTAAAGGCATCATATTACGACGGGTCATAGCTCCTAACTTTTGACACTGTTCACATGATCGATAATAGATGTTAGCATCCTTAAACAAGGTAGGCCAATAAAATCCACACTGCAAAATTTTTGCAGCGGTTTTCTTCATTGAAAAGTGGCCCCCACAAGCTTGGGTGTGACAAAATTCTAAAACACTAGTAATCTCTTCATCAGGGATGCATCGCCTTAAAATTTGGTCAGGACAGTATTTGAAAAGAAAAGGGTCATCCCAATAGAAATTACGTACCTCAGTCATGAACTTCTTCTTATGTTGAGCGCTCCAATCCACTGGTATCTCACTTGCAACCAAATAATTCACAATATGAGCAAACCATGGTAAAGTAGTAATAGAAAGTAAATGCTCATCAGGAAAATCATCTCTAATTGGCAGGTGGTCAGAGGTGTCTTCAAATGTGAGCCTTGAGAGATGGTCAGCCACTACGTTCTCCACTCCTTTCTTATCTTTGATGGTGAGATCAAATTCCTGCAAAAGTAAAATCCACCGTATTAATCACGCCTTAGCATCCTTCTTTGTGAGAAGGTACTTAAGGGCTGCATGATCTGTGAAAACAAGAATAGGAGAACCAATTAAATAAGCACGAAATTTGTCCAAAGCAAACACAACAGCTAGCAACTCTTTTTCAGTAGTAGAGTAATTCATTTGAGCACTATTTAGAGTTCTACTAGCATAGTAAATGACGAATGGCTTCTTCTCCCTTCGCTGTCCAAGAACAGCACCTACAGCATAATCACTAGCATCACACATAATCTCAAAAGGTAAAGTCCAATCAGGTGGCTGCATTATGGGTGCTGAAGTAAGCTTGCCAATTAGCGTTTTAAAGGCCTCTTGACATGCTTGTGTCCATTCAAATGGGGCGTCTTTAGCTAGAAGGTCACATAGTGGTCTAGATATGCTGGAAAAATTCTGTATAAACCTCCTATAAAAGCCTGCATGACCAAGAAAAGATCTCACATCCTTGACTGTCTTCGGTGTGGGCAATTTAGAGATTAATTCAATCTTAGATTGATCAACCTCTATCCCTCTAGAAGAAATAATATGCCCTAAGACAATACCTGAAGGGACCATAAAATGACATTTTTCCCAATTCAAAACCAAGTCCTTCTCCTCACAACGGGTCAACACTTTCTCTAAATTCATTAAGCATGCATCAAAAGAAGATCGAAACACAGTCACATCATCCATAAACACTTCCATGCAATTTTTAACCATATCACTAAAAATACTCATCATGCAACGTTGAAAAGTAGCAGGTGCATTACACAATCCAAATGGCATTCTACGAAAAGCATAAGTACCAAAAGGACAAGTAAAAGTGGTTTTTTCCTGGTCTTCTAATGCAATTTCAATTTGATAATAACCAGAATAACCATCTAAGAAACAATAATAAGGATGACCAGCCACACGCTCAAGAATTTGATCAATAAAAGGGAGAGGAAAATGGTCTTTTCGAGTGGCAGCATTCAGTTTTCTATAATCAATGCACATCCGCCATCCAGTCACAAGTCTTGTAGGGACTAACTCTCCTAGGTCATTTTTTATCACAGTGACACCTGAATTTTTCAGAACAACCTGCGTAGGACTAACCCATTTACTATCAGCAATAGGATATATAATGCCTGCCTCTAATAGTTTCAAAACCTCATTTTTCACCACTTCCTTCATAGTGGGATTAAGCCTACGCTGGGGGTCTCTACGAGGGTTAGTTCCTTCCTCCAAATTAATTTTATGCGAACAAACTAGGGGACTAACACCTTTTATGTCAGCTATGCTCCAACCTATGGCCGACCTATGCCTATTCAGGGTCTGAATTAATTTCTTACCTTGGGACTCAGATAATTCAGATGAAATGATAACAGGAAAAGTGTCACCTGGACCAAGGAAAACATGCTTTAAACCCTGAGGCAAAGGCTTCAATTCAACTTTTGGGGGCACCACACTTGAAGGAATCTGCTCTTCCCTTTTTGTAGGTAACTCTTCAAACTTTGGTTGCCACCCCCGTGCTCTATAATCCTGAGTCCTGTAAAAAATAGCACAAATATCACCACATCAGATGGATCAGTAATATAATCGAACTCAGAATTAACCAAAAAATGCTCAAGGGGATCAGAATCATGAGTTGGAGGAACTCCCCTATCTATGAGTGAATCAATCATGTATGTCTGGTGGCACTCATCATCCTCTTCTAGCTGTTTTGCAACGTGAAATATATTCACCTCAAGAGTCATGTTCCCAAAAGACAGCTTCATAAGTCCATTCCTGCAATTGATAAGAGCATTAGCTGTGGCAAGGAAAGGCCTACCTAAAATCAAAGGAATTTTAGAGGTAGAATCAACAGTAGAGTTAGTGTTAAGGATTATGAAATCAACAGGATAATAAAATTTATCAACTTGAATTAAAATATCCTCTACCACACCCCGTGGTGCTCTGACTGAACGGTCAGCCAATTGCAATACCACAGAGGTTGGTTTGATCTCTCCCAACCCCATCTGCAAGTAAATAGAATAAGGCATTAAATTCACACTTGCTCCTAAATCAAGTAAAGCTTGTCCAAACTCATGATTTCCAATACTGCATGCAATGGTTGGACAACCAGGATCCTTGTACTTGGGGGGAATCCTCTGCTCAATGAGAGCACTAACTTGCTCTGTCAGAAATGCTGTCTTCTTCACATGGTGCTTCCTCTTAACTGTACATAAATCCTTAAGAACCTTTGCATAAGTAGGAACTTGCTTAATTACATGCAAAAGAGGAAGATTGATTTTTACCTGCCTGAGATTTTTGAGGATTTCATTATTAGGATCCAGAGTGCGCTTGGTTGATTTTAAAGCCTGAGGGAATGGTACCTTAACATAATTCTTCATCACCTCTGGTTCCTTGGGCAGTTCAGCATTGCTACCATCTTGTTTCTTTTCCATATCCTTTGATTTGTCCATGATTGGGATGTGCAAGGACTTACCACTTCGAGTCACAATGGCGTTTGCATCCTTCAGATTCTCTTGTGCCATGTGTTGACCTTGGGGTGTGGATTGAGCTTGGGAAGGGAATCGGCCTCGCTCATTCACACTCAAAGAGCTCATCAATTTAGACACTTGGCTCTTTATCTCTTTATTTTCTTCGACAACCTGCGTGATCAAAGATTCAAATTTTTGGTTAGTCTTACCCTGTGCTTCAATAAATGCCTGTAAAGTATCTTCTAAAGAATTCCTAGAAGATGAAGATGCATGATATGGTGCATGATATGGTGCAGGGTATGATCTAGGAGGCTATGCAGGTGGTGGTGCATGTGGCTGGCTTTCAGATTTCCAGCTAAAATTGGGGTGATTGTGCCACCCTGGATTGTAAGTCTCAGAGTAGGGTGTGAAAGGCTTCTTGTACATACCTAGGGTATTACATTGGTCTTCATACATCCCTCTCATCTCAGCTGATGTGGGACACTCTTGGGCAAGGTGATCTACCCCGCCACACACTGAACATGGTCTAAAAGGCTCTGCATGATTAGCCAAGTGTGTTGGCTTTACGTCTCTAGCCTTTAGCATCTCTAACTCTCTAGTGAGTGCCTCAACCTTAACTTTCAAATTATCCTCCTCCCTAAGATGGTAAATTCCCCCACTCTGTTGGTTCCCTATGGGTCGTGACCTATTTGTGTTTTCAGTAGCACTAGGTCCTGTCCATGTGTGAGCTTTTTCAGCAAGCTCATTAAGATACTCTATGGCCTCATCAGGATCTTTCTGTAGGAACTCACCATTGCACATCATCTCTACAAATTGGCGCTCTCTAGGTGTAAGTCCCTCATAGAAATAGCTCACTACACGCCAACTCTCATACCCATGGTGAGGGCATATACTCAGTAACTCCTTAAACCTCTCCCAAGATTGATACAAAGTCTCACTATCCTTTTGTGCAAAGGTGGAAATCTGTCTTTTCAAAGCATTGGTCTTGTGTTGGGGAAAGTATTTAGTGAAGAAAATTTGGGTCATCTCATTCCACGATCCAATTGACCGTGGTCTTAGTGAGTATAGCCAACTCTTAGCTCGATCCTTCAAAGAGAAAGGAAAGAACTTAAGTCTCACAATGTCTTGTGTTGCATTCTGACTATGAAAAGTCGCAACTACCTCTTTAAACTCCCTAATATGCACATATGGATTCTCATTTTCCAAACCATGAAATGTAGGGAGTAACTGTATTACCCCTGTTTTAACATCAATTGGACGAGCATTGGGTGGAAACATGATGCATGATGGTGTAGCTGTGCGTGTAGGGTGAAGGTAATCCTGAAGAGTCCTAGTGGGTTGATCCTCATATTCACTCATATTTGCAGAATTGGAAATATTATCAAACAAAGAATTAGAAAAACAAGAAAAATTAGACTCTAAATCCGACTCTAACACAGGCCTATAAGCAAAGCGGCCTAATGCGTCCCTATACCTATTATGCATGCAAGATGACAATAATAAAATAAATAATAAAAAAAAGAAGAAATAAAATAAAATGAATAAATAAATAACTAGAAAATAAAAAAAAATAAATAAAAAAATAAAACTAAAAAATAATAATAATAAAGCAACTAAAAAGAAGGGAACGAAGTTACCGCCTTTACAAATTGTTGAAAAGAAAAACTATCTACTGATTCTTCTACCGTCTCCCCGGCAACGGCGCCAAAATTTGATTACGCCCAAAGAATAACGCGGAAGTTGTAGTGTAGCTTTGGGTTGTCGATTCCACAGGGAGACTAAATTAAAAGAATAATAAACAGAATTTCTGAAACTACAGAAGTATTAGACGGTTAATGAGAAAATAAAATATAAAAAAGTGATCTTTGAATGCAAATTAAAAATTAAACAAATTGATTAATGGAAGAAAATATTCAAATTTAACGAATAGTAGAGTGTCGGGAATCCCTTGCACATATATGATATTTTAATTATTTTTAATTCACTAATAACTCAATTGAGAAATTAAATCCCAAAAATCTCAATCGGAAGATATACAATTATGAACCACAATTAGATTGAAAATAACCCTTTGAAAAATCATTCAACACTTTTAAATCACTCAAATTATTATTCACATTGAAAAAACACAACGACGACAATATACCCAACGAGCAATATTGCAGCAGAGAATTGAATCAATATAAATAAGTAATTGTTCCAAAAATAATCAAAACATTAATCCATTCGATAGAAAAAGCATGACTGAATCTATAAACGGACTAAACCCTTTAATTATTCGGACAATAAAATTCAACAATTAATTATGAATAATCATCAAAGAATTTAACAAGTGAAAACCACGTACATGAATCAAAAATAAATTAAAAATAATCATCTATGGTGCAAGTTCATCCCTAACCCCACTTAAAAATTTAGTTACCCATGTACAAAATAGATAACATGAATTTCACGGAGAAATACTGAGCCATGAAGTCGTTGCGGCTTCTTCCCTGCGCCAGAACTGCTTCTGTCTTCTTTCTCTGCACAGCCGTCAACACCACTGCTCCTCTCTTCTAATTTCCTCCGCCGCAACAGTGCCCCCCGTCCTTGTATATTTTTCTTTTTATATATATAAGCCGCAGGTCTCTTTGCATTTAGGTTATTTTTTTCTCTCGCGCAAGGGCCCACATCAGGTTTACTGCGCGCCGCACCAGGCCTCCGTTTGTATGTATATATTTTCCTTTTATTAGCAGCCGTAGGATTTTTAAATAGCAGCCCTAGCCCATCTCCAAGTCAGCCGCATCAAGACTCAAGCCCATGCGCGCGGGTCCCACTTGAATTCCTGCGCCACACAAGCCGCACCAATGGACAAGCCCAAGCCAATTGCGTGGGCCCACTTCTTGTTTCTGTTGCAAAGCAGTGCAGCCCCTCACCTCAACTTCAATTTCTTGCTTTTCTTTTAGTCAAATCTCCAAGCACCGGGCCCACACAAAATATAATCAGAGACTCCCTCCAGCCGTGCAGCCTTGCTTTGAATTTTCAAACTTTCCTTTTTTTGTTTTCTTTCTTTTCTTTGCTCTGCTTTTCTTATTCTCGCGCGCAGCTAACAATCGCCAACTTTACGCTCCATTTTCTACCAGATAACAACTGAATCTCGACTCGGACCCTTCACGCAAGTTGTAGCCCCAGATGAGTAGATAATTTTAGGCTCAAGAACCATCTGATTTGAGCTTCAGAAGCTCAAGTTATGACCTCTTCAAGTTGGCTGGACAGAGAGGTTCATAGCA
Organism: Nyssa sinensis; assembly: GCA_008638375.1. NCBI lineage: Eukaryota > Viridiplantae > Streptophyta > Magnoliopsida > Cornales > Nyssaceae > Nyssa > Nyssa sinensis. The sequence goes on along the minus strand of CM018041.1, from coordinate 21,057,631 downwards.
GCTTTTCAGGCCTGTCTTTGAAATAATGTTTGGAGGCCCAAACGAACTCCGATTTTTGTAAACTAGACCTTTTTGAAAAGCTCAAGACGTTCTCTAAATATTTCATGAAGATCACTTTCTCATTCTGAAACTCTAACGCCATCCAAATCTCGATTGAAACTCAATGGTCGAATCTGCCAAAAAGCCAAAAATTATTCCAAAACTATTAAATGTAAAGCGCAATTGCAAACTAGCACTCGCCAACAAATAATGCACTATTTGAGACTTAAAATCTTATAAAATACCGCTAAAATATATCTCAATGTAAATAGAAATTAAATAAATAATATCAAATATATCTCAATATTCCTATTTACTTTCTAGCAATTTACTCCGATAATAGGGTATTTAGAGTGCACTTTTGCGCACTCATCAAGAGTCAATCTTAGAAGGGTCCACAGACACACCACTACCTGACATAACATGGCCTAAAAACTGAACCTCTTGAAGCCAAAACTCACACTTCGAGAACTTAGCAAATAAACGATGCTCCCGCAAAATTTGTAACACAGTCCGTAGATGAAAGGCATGCTCATCCTCAAAAGGTGAGTAAATCAAAATATCATCAACAAACACCATGACAAACTGATCTATATAAGGACTAAAAATGCGGTGCATTAAGTCCATGAATGCCGCCGGGGCATTCGTCACACCGAATGGCATAACTCCAAACTCATAATGTCAATAACGAGTGTGGAAGGCTGTCTTCGCTATATCCTCATCCTGTACTCTCAACTGATGATACCCAGACCGAAGATCAATCTTCGAGAAACATCTCGAACCCCTAAGCTGATCAAACAAGTCATCTATCCTCGGTAACGGGTACTTGTTCTTGATAGTAACCCAGTTCATTCTCCTATAGTCCACACACAAACTCAATGTCCCATCCTTCTTCTTCGCAAATAATGCCGAAGCACCCCACGGAGAAGTACTAGGACGAATAAAATCCTTACCTTGCAAAGTAGTCAATTACTCTTTCAGTTCTCTCAACTCATCTAAAGCTATACGGTAAGATCGAATGGAAATAGGCACAGTGCCGGGGATAAGCTCTATCGTGAACTCTATCTCTCGTCTTAGTGGTGGACCAGTCAAGTCGTCAGGGAAGACATCTGGAAACTCATCCACTACGGGTGGTAACATACTCTCTGTAGTCTCGCTCTCATCTCTTGCCAAACTAGCCAACATGCAACTATGACCTCCCCAACTCCTCGAGTCATACAAGGGTGGAACTAAGAAATCCCCACGATCCCTGATGAAATAAAAGCTATTCCCTTCGGGAGTAGACACTGTCACTCTCCCCTTATAGCAATCTATACTTGCCCGAAAAGCAAACAACTAATCCATCCCCAAAATAATTTCAAAACCAAACATGTCAAGCAGAATGAAGTCAAAATAAAGGATGCGATCAGCTATCTCTATCGAGCAATCTCTACTGATCCTCGTCAATATCACACTACCCCCAACTAGGGTGTCAACATGCAATGGCGGATCTAACCGATCTATGTCCAACCCCAATGTCATGGAAAGCATGGTAGATATGAATGAATGAGATGCACCTAAGTCTATCAGTACACTGGCCCATGAACTAAACACAAGGAATGTACCTCGAACCACTGATGGGCCCGAAGTAGAGGCCTCTGGTATGGCTATTGCATAAACACGACCTTGAGTAGTCTGGCCCTGCCTACCTCCCCTCTCTGTCCCTGTTGACCTCTTATGCTTTGTGCAGGAGCTCTAACACTCAGTGCGGAGGGTGTAGACTAGAAATATGGTGTTAGGGGTCTATGGCCTAGTTGTGGCTGTGGCAGAGGCATCTGAGTATGCTGATAGTAATGTGGTCTCGGTGTGCTCTATGAGGTCTGCCCTTGAGGACAGTTGGCCCTAACATGGCCCGTTTGGTGGCCGGTGTAGCAAAGCCGTGGAGCTTCCCACCCCTAACCCTGTGCTTGAGGTGGAAGTGACATCTAACTCGATCCAGCCCCATATCCCTAACTAGGATCTCTTTGTGGGCAATCAGCCATTCTATGGCCAAGCTGTCTACACCGGTAACATGTAATGGGTCCTTGTGATACCCCCCTCGAGGAGCAACAAACATAACAGCCGGGGGGGCTAAGAACTAAATAGACCATTGGGATGTCGATGGGAAAGATGCACCGGTTAGGGACCTCTTCAATGGTCTCCCACTAGTGTGAGTCAAGGTAGGCACAATAGGCTGGGTAGGCGTAGACACTTGTGTTGTGGCTGTCCTGCCCTAGGTCTGGGATTCCTTGATCCTTCTAATGTCAGCCAGCTCCCTCTCCACTCTGGTGGCCCTAGTCACCGCCTCCTCATGCGTGTCAATAATGTGTCCGGCCAATTTGTCCCTAATAGAGGTTTTCAACCCCTTGACAAAATGAAAGACCCTCAAATGTTCCTCTCCAATAATGTGTGGGGAAAATCTCCCTAATGCAGTAAATTGGGACTCATATTGAGTCATGACTTGGTCTTTCCCAATAATGTGTCGTGATTTCTTAACCTAAATCACGACTTGGTCTTTCCCAAAGACCAAATAACCTGTTGCTCTGATACCACTCTATCACGACCCGAAACCCACCTTGTGCGGATTCCGTATCGCGACCGCCACCCTTCAGTCGAGGCTTTAGGGCAAGGCTTACATAAGCAACAATATCAGACGACTGTGCGACCTGTGATTGCGGAAGCGTGAAAAACTTTTTCTTTTCTTTTTAAAGTCTGTCACACATCCACCTGATATTGCCACTCTTCATAGCAGTACATATAATAATAAACAGAGCATACTAAAACTTAAGGTTTTATATACATACATAACATATCCGGTTGCCCCTCGGGCTTAAGTACAAAATCTCCAAAATATTTTACATCCAAAAGTTCGACCAACTATGGGTCCTAGTACATCAAAATCTAACCTATTACAAGTTCTAGTATCTTCAAAAGTTCCTATTTATATGGAGCCACTAGTCGTCATCCCAAGATGGAGCAAGGCTCCCAGTCATCATCATTACCTGTAAAAATTTAGGGAATGGGGTGAGCTTCGAAAAGCCCAGTGAGTAATTCCTGCATCTGTCATGGGTTTTCAATTGGTAGTGGTTTTGCACATGAGAGTTTATAAAATACACACTACCAACTGTTTGTACATTTGAACATAGAATACATGCACTTTTCATAAGGATAGCTTTGAAACATTTAAAGTATTCAAGCTAAATAAACATTTCTTCAAATAGAGTATATGCATTTCAAAGCATGTAAGCATGCATAGTAAAACTAGGGGTCAAAGCCTTCTTCCATTTTCAAGAACATTACTTTCAAAACACATAACATGCATAATGAAAATGGGGGTAAAACCTGCTTCCATTTCCTAAAACATTTGTCATCTTTTCACTTTTATTAGGTGGAATCCGCTTTGAACCAGACTCCCGTTTTACGTATACGTGGAGATATCTCATTGCCTGTGGGATTAGATCCTGCTACCAGGCATATGCACATGATAGGTCCGAAGTGTTCCGGAGAACCCACAACTTTACCTCTGTGCTTACAAGTGTTAATGCACATGATAGGTCCGAAGTGTTTCGTAGAACCCACAACTCTACCTCTGTGCTTATTATTATTATCTGGCAAAACATTTGTCATATGGATTTTTTAACTAAATACTTTTCAAGAGTATTTAAAATATGATGTTCATGATTTCATAACAAAATCTTCAAATATGTAGAATAAGAACTTCAGAATATGTAGACATGCTAAATACTATTAAGGAAGACAATAATGGAAATCATTCATTGAGCATGTCACAATAAAGTTTATAAGAACGGAATATTTCAAGACAGGAATCATGAAATATGGAATTTAACATTCAATGCTTCAACATTTTGAAGGTTAAAACATTTCAAATTCGTGGAGTTAAAACCTCCACTTCAAATGCAGGGTTACTCACCTTGATTCCCTGGGTTTGTACTACTGGTGGGCCTTTCCCCTCCCTTTGTAGCTCCTAAGAAAATCATAAGGAACTCGTCAACTTCATATTTACCTTAAATTATTACTTATTCATGCTCTTTCATTTAATTTTAGGCCTGACATATCCTAACTTCCTAGGATTGGTCTTATCGGTCAACTCGTGGTGACTTAATGAGTTTTATTTTTCATGTGACTTATTTTTCAGTACTTATTTCGGTGTTATGGACCTCACCGTTGGATTCGGAACGTCGAAGAAAGTCAATTTAGACCTTCTTGGCTTTTAATTTGACCTCGGATACATTAAGGGTAATTTGGTAATTTACACTTTAATGTGTACTAATCTTTCGGAGTCCCGTCTCATAAAACGGACCCTACCATTGAGTTCAGAACATCCAAAATAGTTAAAATACACTATTTATTTACTTTATTTGGACTTCCTTTGACTAGTTTTTGAACTAGGGGCAATTTTGTAATTTCTGTTACTTAAATATTATTAAATTAATATTAATTTATTTTAGGTTGGGCCACAGTGAAATTTCGTAACAATTCTGGGGTCAGAAGGTAATTATTTAAACTCTCGATTTGAACCAGCCGGTTTAGTCCCAAACTAAATGAACCAGTTCGGTTCTGACTGAACCCGGCGACTGAATCCGGTTTAGACCTGCTGACGTCAGCCCTAATCTCATTTAATTAAGGCTTTAATGAAACGGCGTAGTTCCGGGTAACCCGAACTCGTATTACACATTGGTCAGGACCCGATCCGAGAACCGACCCGTAACCCGAATTGTAGATCGTCTTCCCCACCGTTTCACTCCTATTGTAGCCCTAATTTCTGCAGATCTTCTTTAGTGATTTCGTGAGGTTTTGCCCAAGGATTTCTTACTGTTTTTAGTCTAAAATGTTTCTGAGACTTCATAGAGGATTTTGGCATTCGTTTGATATTCTAAAACCAACCCAATCGTTCGGTCTATCCCTGAACACCCGAACCTGCAACTCTTTAGTAAACTTTCATTTCATCACCATTTTTAATGAGGTTTGTTGCTGCGTGCTCCCTACAGTGTATGGTTTCAGTCCCTACTTTTCAAATTGAGCTTAAGCGTTTAAAACTAAAGTTGGATTTTGAGACCGAAACCTGCAATTAACTATTTGGAGTCTATTCCTTTAGGTTTGAGGTTGCGGGCTAGTGTTTTAGGACTCTTACTGAGGTCTAGTTTAAGCCGTAATACACTACTTTAGGTTCGGTTCAACTAATTTCAGACCTGCTATGATATTTTTTTAAGTTTCTCTTCAAACTGAAATTCTAAAATTCTCACTTGATTCTTCATAATTTTCCTTCGTTTCTTTCGTAAAGCAAAGCTTACAGTATATACAATAAGGCTCTAGTATTGCATGCTTTTAAATCAAAACAAATTAAATGGAATTCGACCTACAATTTACCTGTTTGGACTGATTTTCCCCAGATTCTTGCTACTCCAGTTCCTATCAGTTTCTCTCATTCTCAACTTCTAATTCTCTTCTAACTCTCATATTCAGAGACCCGTAAACTTATATATTTTGCTGTATTAAGCAACACGTATGTTGCATGCAGTGTCCGTGAAGCTTGGATTTGCCACCTGCTAGTTTCAAACCGTGCATGGAGACCACCTCACAGCCTCCATTCTCTCCTTCACATGGCAGCCATACCCTCCTTTATTATCTGCCATCATTATGCCACCACTAACGAGCCTCCAAAAGCTCCTAATGCAATTAGATATCAGCTACTAGCTGCCCATAGTTCTTCATCATTCAGCTTAATAGAGACCACCAAGGCAGCGCTAATTCTCTCTCCCGAATTCCTAAATTCCATCCTGCATAGCTACATATATACATATAAATATACATACAGCCGTACATATATACCTATACTTATATACTTGTAAGTTTAGATGTATGTGTATATATATATTTTATGTTAGTTTAATCTTATTAGTAATATTATATTTTATTTTATGTCTTTTACATATAGTATTATTATATATATATTTTTTATTTTCTTTATTTTTTATATAGTAATATTATTATTATTATTCTTAATCTGCCTAATTACTGAAAGTTGGCATATCGATATTCACATTCGTATTCGTTACGACACGTCATTGGGTCGGGGTGTTACAATATCCCTCTGGAGTAGTGCCCCAGACTCATTCATAAACCTGATCTTGGCAGTCTTGGAAAATAGTGGTCATTGAACATGGCCACAAAAGCATCCCATCCCTCACCGAACCTATTTATCTGATCAGCAGCTACTCTCCACCACTGATCAGCCAACTTAGTAAACTAGAAGGTGGCACATCGGATCCTCAAATGCGGCTCAGTGATCCCTTGTGAATCTAGGATCCTGGTGATCTGATTCAGCCACTCCTCTGCAGCCAATGGGTCAGGCTGCCCAGCGAATGTATAAGGTCTCATCCTCTGGAACACCTTCATCACGAAGGTATCCCTGGTCTCGCTACCCGTAGTCTAGGTCTTTTACATCACTAAAAAACACTCCTGTATAATAGCCGCCATGTCTCTGGCACCAATGGTCTGCTCTACCTCCTCTACTAGAGCAGGCACTGGAGCAGGTGCAGGAGCAGAAGCAGGGGCAACAGCCTCCTCAGCTGTACTATGGGCTAGAGTAGCAGCTCAGGGTCTACCACGCCGCAGTGGTGTAGCGGCCCTAGGTTTACCTTGCCTAGGTGGTCCAACTCTCGTAGGGGCTCTCCTCAATGGCATGAGTCTACAAGTCCAAAAAAAAAAGAAAAAAAAAATTAATGCCCCTTTTCACATCTAGACGTACGCATTAAAAAGAATCTCAGTCTTGTTTTTATCCACAACTTACACTTAACAAGTAGTACGTAGAGCATGTCATAATGTACGCTTAACAAATTCTCACATATCACTCACATCATGCATGATAATATAGTATTAATTAACACATAATCACAACAAGTCATGTCTCAAGTATAGATAATCACATAACACATAAAACCTTATCACATACTATCGACGATTCACGCTAAGTCTTATGTTTTCCTCTAGGGTCTCATGGTGTTCAACAGCACCATATCATCGCTAGGTACGTTCAAAGTTTTTGAATTACGTGTCGTGTTTCCATTGTGTTTAACAACACCCTACAGTCTCTAGGTATTCGAACCTAGGCTCTGATACCACGTTGTCACGCCCCGAATTTCTACAAACCCGAAGAGTGAGTGAAATAAACAAAAAGGGAATTAATAAAGGATCATTACATGGATTTCAAATACTAACCCAATCTATATTCTGATACTAATCTATAGGGCCTTGCCCGTTGTTTCATGTCATACAAATAAACACATATGGTCTAGGGCTTATGCCCTTGTACAACATCAAAATATGCCCTGAGGGCCAAAAATCCACCGTGGTCCATGTCTCCCTTGTTCTTCAAGACTTCAACGAGTCTCATATACTAGGAGCGTCATCTATAATATGATATCTCACGAATAGGTCAGCTCAACAGTTGGTATAACATAATGCTAATGCAAGAAACAAGGTTAAGGCGTGCCATGTGCAAAGTGTACATTTATAATCTAGATACTTTCCAGTTCATTAATACGATGCAATGAAAATATGCATGATACACCTATGCACTCTATGCCACACCCATGTCTCGTTTACGGACCACGTCCGATGGATCTGAGTACCAACACCCATCCACGGACCTCCCCCCGTTGGATCTGGGAACTAATGCAATGGCCAATTTTGGGTTTTTCACCACAGGATCTATACCCTCACAATGCATAGCACCACGTGTTCAACCAACACTATGCTTCCAAAGGATTCACCATATGCTAATATGCTTTAATTTCACGACCCAATAATATAATCTCAATGAAGCATGCTTTAATTAATGTATCATACTCGAAGCAACAATAGTATTTGAATCACAAAACTTATTCTACATAAATACATGCCACATATAATTAATTTAAACATGTAGTTATGGTTCACGTTCATCACTTTACTAAATGCTCAAAAAATGCAAGAAACAGACAAGCACATAAACAACCAACTCTAGATTATCAGGCAACCATATTCCAAATAATTTCCCAACTACAGTTAAGCATAAAAATCATTCAATTTACTCACAAAATATTCGTAAGCTTAATCCTATTTCTTACTTAGCAAAACATCATACCTAGAAGGGTTTTTCTCAACCCTTGGGAGTTGTGTCTACTATGTAGTGGAATCAAATAGTGAGAATATAGTCCCCCCTACTGTATCTGTCTAGAAGGTCAAACTACCTTCTCCTTGCCTTTCGGTGTTCCTAAAATCATGAAATACAACTCAGTCTATTGCTACTTGAATTATGTTATTCATCAAATTTTATGCTTTTATATCATGAGTTTCTATTTTACTAAAATAAACTCTACCATTGATTCTGGAATGTCGAAGAAAGTCGGTTTAGGCTTTCGCGGAACTCAGTTTGGACACCTGGGCTAAAAAGGGCAAAACGGTCATTTTGCACTTTTACGGCTCTTTTATTTTTCGGGACCCCGTCTAGCAACACGGACCTCACCATTGGTCTTAAAAGGTCCAAGATAGTCAAAATACACTAATAACTTGTTTAATTTGGACTTCGGGCCATTTTGATATTATTTAATTAATTAATTAAATTATTATTTTATATATATATATATATAATTATTTGTGCGCCTCAGTTAACAAGAGATTGTCCCATCCCCTTTGGTTACACGCGCCACATCCACACCGCACGTTCACAGATCGATTTGCAGGGGGCGCAGCCCCCTTTTATTTTCTGATTTTTCATGGGCCAAACGGCAGATAGGCTACCTAAACCTAGATAGGCTATTTAGTCCCAACAGGGAATATCGACTAGGCCTCCTACCTCCGTAACCAAACAAGCCCAATTTAACTTTAATTTAAAATAAACCCTACGCAAAACGACACAGTATCACCCTATCTAAACTCCAAACGACGTCGCACAGGGGATCTTGTTCACCATCCTCTTCGTTTTTCCAGTGAAAGGCAGTTAGGGTTCCGTCGCCATCTCTGATGACGGTGACCTAATTACGGTCACATTTTAACATTTTTTTAATATATTTTTCTTCCTCTTCCCTCAAGGATCTCAAACCTAACCTTAGTTCCCTTTAAAAACCTCCCAATCCTCACGAATAGTGAGTCAACCATCTCCGGCCAATTTTCTGGCCAACCATTTCCTTTTAGTTTCGTGACCATTTCTCCATTGTTTGAGTCTAGTTTTTCTTTCTAAATGTTTCTACACCTTGAGGGGTTAAATCCCCATAGTTTGTTTCAGTTTTAATACATAAAATCATGGAATCTGATTAGTTTCCTCTAACCTGCAACTGAGGTTTTCTCCTTCATTTCTTGACCATTTTAAGTGATTCTTTTTGCTACTTAACCCACATTTCATGCTTAACAAGATCCAATAATTTAAAACTAACTATCATGCTTTAAAAATTCTAAAATAGAAACCACATGGAACTCACTTATTTTTTTGATTTTCTCCTTCTTTTCTTTGATTTCGTTCTTGACTCCGCTTCTGAATCCCCTAGTGTTTCACAACCTCTCTAACTTAGTCTCTTCCTTTCTGATTTCTTTTCTCTCTATCCAACGTACACACCTAATATATACACATAGATATATACACAACTTCACGCAAAGCCACCTGCAGCTTACTGTTTCTCCTCTTTTCTGACTTCCCCACTGTTCTAATCACTTCTTCTTTTTCTTCTTTTCAGAATGCAGCTTTTCATTAAATGGGAGGGTTGACATTTGTGTGTTATATGTATATTATATAAAACACATACTATACACATAACAGTACATACACACTCACTTGCATATACAAACTGACACGCACACACACGTCCCATTGCATGTATGCTTCTCACTTTCCTTTCCTTTTATTTTCTTGTATTTTATATTCAAATACTTATATACATGTATTTTACACATTATACTATATATATCTACACATATATAACATACATTTAATACATACACATATATATTTTTATATATATATATTCGTATATGCTAGTTTTTAATTACGTATACATACACTTATTTCCAATAGTCTATACTTATACGTATACGTACACATGCATGCATCGACGTTCGTGCACGCATTACGATGTTTGGTTCTGGGTTGCCTGGGTGTCGCCCAGCACTGACTGTACAAAATAAACCGTTCATATTCCAAAATCGTTCAATACATATGATATAATGATATACAGCTTTAACAGCTCGGTTTACAACTGGTATTACACTACCTGACCCAGTCTACCTTGGTTCACGTGTCACTTTAAAAAAAATGAAAAATTTACTCTAAATTTTCGAGTCTCTACATTAGAGCTCCTCAAAACTAGGACCTCTCATTCATTATCAGAATGAGGTAATCTGGTCATATCCGAAGATAGAGTTGCTCTAGCCTATGATCAATATTGGTAATGATCGGATCATGATGTAGTTATAGTCACTTTTCTAGCTCATCTCTCAAAATTAGCTAACTGGTTGAAGATGAGGAGGCTCTTGCTGATGTATGAAAGTTTACATCCAAAGGGGTACGAAACTGCGGTGGATTTTTGTCAACAAGGAAGTCCTCAACATAAATCTACTCTTTGGATTGATGCTGTAGTGGTGACGGATTGGCTGCTGTTGCAGAGCCGATGCCGATGGCTACTGCTACTACTACTTTAGCTATTGTACCTTCTGATGCTCATCATCAGCTATATTCTCATCGAGAGGAGCGATGACATGTCCCTATGACCTGGCTAGAATCTGACAAGTAAATGAACCAAGTGGGAGAACGAGCAAGTCAGTAGTGAAGAAGGGTACCTGTTGTGTAGCACAAATCCTCGTGATCAGGCTACCGAATGGCAAAGACCCAGTCCATCTAGTACTTAGTGGTGGAGGAATCGATGACTTAAAGAATATATGATGGAGCATCAATCAGAATGGCAGCACCGATGGCATACAGAAGTGTAGCATAGAAGAGAATTAGCGTGTTCGAGTGGCTGATTGGATGCAACACATTGCACACGATGAGAATGAGGATACGATAACCCTCATGAAAATATCCTTGCACTAAAGTCGCACCGTTCATGGTGACAATCATCGAACTATCGACATGGAGAATGAATGTAATAAGACTGGTAGACGAAAGTATAGCACCTTAAGGGAATGGGAAGCCAAATTTATCAACTTAAGAAAGACCAAGAGTTTCAATAATCATGTCAACGGTGAGAGAGAAAGCAACACTATGAACTGTCACAAGGCAGGCTCCTTGTGAATCACGAGAACCTAGGTTCGAGTAAAACTCTAGAACTAAGGTCTCGTTGGCTGGACCCATGACTGCAGGAGAATTAGCCAACCACGTGAGTGAAATAGCATGTAAGCTAGTGTCTCATGTATGTCATCTATGGTGCATACCTTTCTAATGAGGACTGGTCAGGACAGGATAAACGCTACCCGAACTGGTGCTGCCTAGGTTAGAAAATGAACCAAGACCCTAGGTGCGCTTCTAGACGTATAGCGTATGAAAAATGACAATGCTAAGTGGGAACAGTTTTGGAAGACATGATCACGTAATATATATATATATATATCAAGAATAAAATATAAAATACTCTTAAGATGACACTACATTTAGTGTACTGAACTACAGTCCACACTAATCCTAAGTCTATTATGAAAAATCAATTAAACTAAAGGAAAGCGGAAAAATGACTTAAGGACTTACTACACCAATAAATAGATGAAATAGCAAAATGATCGATGAAAACGAAGCCCTCAATGTGTAGAATACACTAACTGGAACGAAATTTAAGAACGATGTATTTAGGGATCAAAATGTCACAAGATGTGATAGGATTTGGAGAGAAAATGAGGAAAAACCACCAAATAATGTGACCTGTTTGCATTTTCTCATGTGTTTTGAATTGAGCAGAGTTCGTTTGAACGAACACCAAAAGCTGCTCTTCTCTTAGGAAAATAGAGTGTCCTGCTTTATTTGAAAATCCTCTCTGCATTTCAATAACTAAACAGGTGAAAACTAGAGTTTTTCATGAAAATACTGTTTTTAGCTACAAAAGTCTAACATGAAATCAATTGTCTTCAAAGCTAAAAATAATCCCAATATTTTTTAGTTAAAATATGAATTTGAAGAACATTTTGAGTGAATTTCAGAGATGTAAATGTGTTCTAAATAACATCAATACATTCAAATGATCCTAGAACACTAAAATGCATACAATCTCACTCTCTACTCACTCAACCATGGTAACTAGACATATGCATTAATTTCAACCATGAAATGTTCATGTCTCAATGTTGACTCTCTATGGTGTTGAATAATTTTCATATCCATAAGAGCAAACAACCATAATCAATCAACCTAAGTTTTTTTTTTACCATTTCCAATCAAAACTCCTTCTCAACTTAAAAACAAAAATTTACAAATTGAATTTGCACTTGTCTTACCTTTTGTAAAGTGGATTTCATATAGTTGAGTAGTCTGCTCTTTTTAAAGGATTTACCAATGCTACCAAACACACTATCTCAAGGGTAGCCATTTCCTTCCACTCTTTTTTTTTTTTTTGTGTGTGTGTCATTTTCTTTTTAGGCTTTTACTTGTGGTCCTTTAATTTTTTCAACCTAAATTAATCTTTCTAGCCATGGACTTATTGAGATGAAAACCAAAAACCATTAAGCCCATCCTATCTACAAAAAAATCTCATGTAGAATTAAGCAAGACTAAAACCTATGAGATCACAAGTAGATTGAAAGATTGTGTGCACCCAAGTGGAAAAAAATTAAGTAAGGATATCGACAATATAAAGTTCACTAGTTGAGAGTTAATCACTTAAAATGCACTTAATACAATTCTCTTTTAAAAAAAATGAGATTACCTTTAGCAATTGAAAAAATAGAAAAATATTTTTCGATTATTAACTTCATAAAGGTATGACATGCACCTAACTATGAAAGATAAAAAATTTTCAAAAAAAAAAAAGAAAAAAAAAAGGAATCCATAGAGCCTCGAAGAAATGGATAATGTAAGAATTACCTAGACTATGGAAAAGAACACAACTTACTCAAGGATGATTTTCAATGGATGAATGGAGTAAGATGTAATGAAGCAATTCATAGAAAGACTCTAAGATGAGAGTGGAGAGTGAAATTCTTAAATTGCAATAAAATCTCTTAATCATCTAAGAGATGAATTTACTCTTTCCGATGAAGAAGCAAATTGTGAAGTGTGTTTTTCACACTCTTTCTCAAGACCTTTCAATTTATCATTCCTTAACCAAATTTGTCTTACAATTCTTTTGGGAGTAGGAGGAAAATTTTGGGTCTTGACCTTACCTCCAACCTTGGGATGGGAGATTACTATAGGCTTTTCAAGGTTGGAAATATGAATGATCCTTTGAGCCATGCTCCTTGATTTTTGAATATAATTATTCATTTGTTGCTTCAAGGTAACAATTCCAATTTGTGCTCTAAGGTCATAGTGTGTGATTTTGTTTGCCTTTTTCTTGGAAAATCCACACTTCCTTCTAGAATGCCTTTCAACCATGAAATAAGAACGTTAAAATGGTCTTGGTTGAGGTTTGGCTTGTGGTCTAGATTGAGGTAGTGGGAGAGAATGTTCTTAAGGCTTTGGTTAGGGTTGGGTTTGCCTCATGGGTTTAGATGGCCCAACATTTTTTGAATTTGAAGACACAAACACAACAGGCTTAAGAGTAAGAGATTGACTCGAAGTGAATGTAGAGGGTTTGTTCTTATCGATGAACATGTCATAGCCCTAAACCACTTCTATCATCCTTAATTTGGACGATATTAAGAATTTTAGAAAGCTTATTCGACCTATCCTCAAGATTAACTTTGACATTCCTAACTTGTGCGAGTTGTTAAGAGAGTGAACTTTGGAATTCAATTCCTTCTTTTCAATCTCACAAGCATCTATGGATGTCTTAAGTCCTCCTACCTCAAAAATCAATGAATTTCTATCATTTTCTAAGGATTCAATTTCCTTTAAGAGAGACAATTTATCCTCAGTTAGTTGATTCAATAAGGAGTGATCAACTATTAAAGCACTCTTCTTCTTTTCAAAGCTTAGTGATAACTTTCATGTCAGACTTCTTGAGATTTATAGATTCATTGAATAGTCTTTTAAAAGAAATCTCAATGTAGTCTTCATCATTGCTCTCATAATCATTAGACACTTTGATGTCCTAGTGATCTTCATCCTCAATAAAAGGTAATCCTTTATGGAGATTGGTGACACTTGTGAAAGCTAAGAATTTACTTTCATCACCATCTTCTTCTTTATCCTCATCCTCATCCTCATCCTCTTCTTCCTCTTCATCCTCTTTGGAAAGAGTTCATTTCATAGCCTTCCTATTTCGAGAATTTCTCTTTCTCTTATTAGGACAATCGGCCGCTATATGCCCAAAATTGTGGCAATCATAGCATTCAATTGGCTTGGAGGAGGATTGTGAATAAGGTCTTCTTCTATCACTGCTAGAAGAATATTTTTGGACCTAGCCTTTTGAAGCGTTAGAATTTCCAAAGGATCTTTTACTTGAACTTTGAGATTCCTTAGAGTTAGGCATTCTATTGCTATAGGTAGTCTTGAAAATGTCCCAAGTCTCCTTGGATGTCTCACAAGTCATGATTAGGCGAAATTCATTGAGATTTTCCACGTTAAAGATGCCATTCAACCTTTTGGTGTTGTAGCCATTCGTCCTTAACTCTAACTCGTTCCAAGTGTTTGAAGGCTTGATGACGGAGGGAATTACAATAGTTGTGGTTGTGACTGGAAGGGTCCAACCTTCTTAGATGGTGAGCCAAACTCGCTCATCCACGACTCATAAGAATGCTTTTATACGAGTTTTCTAATAAGCATAATTTGAGCTGTCAAATAGGGGTGGTTGTGAGATTGAGCCGCCCTCTCTTAACGCTTTCATGGTTTTCACTACCTTGGATATCAATCAAATGCCTTAGAAAGAAGGGTCTGATACCACTTTTTGATGAAGGATACCACTCGGATATGACTCAAGGTTTCAAAGAGTGAATATCACCGAGAAGATGGGGGGGGGGGTTGAATATGTAAGTCTTAGAATAAAATTTTCTCCTATGTTAATTTTAATTCTTGTCTATAACAAAAGATGACACAACAACCAAATCACACAATGTAATTAATCTAAGATTTATGCCTATCCACCAATGAAATATCCAAGAATCATTCAAACACACCAACCTATCAACATTCACTAAATTGATCAATCTAACTTAATTTGATAAGAAATTTTATTATTTCAAAGCAAAGTTTAACTAAGTGATCAATTTATGATTTCATTCAATTTACTCTAGCAATTGCTCAATTAAGTTTTCAATTAATCAAATAAAAGAACAATTATGAAATTCATGAAAACTCAATTTCAATATTCTAGCGGAAGCATTTAATTAAAACAGTTAGTAAATTGAAAACGATAGAGAGAATAAGAGATTTACAAACCGATTGATGATAGAGAGACCACCAAGGACAGCAATCCCTAGAGTAAAACTCTAGAGCCGAGTCAATGCTCAAGGAAGACTTTCACTATAATAGAAAATGAATTACAATGTATCTATGAACAAACTTAGTACTTCTAGCTCTGTTCTCCCTGATCACGTCTTTAATTTCCTCTTAAATCCACAAGCCTCTCATAGTCGAAACCTTCATATAACTAAAATCCTCGAGGGTTTCGAAATGCTCTGATCAAGCTGCTCCACAATTGCAAATCCTCATAATCTCGTTGTCCACCGATTGCTCAATGTAGAATCCTCAAGCCTGAACTCCATCCTTCGTTAATGGTGAAATTGACATGAACAAGAGGCTCTTAGATTTGATTTGGATTTAGTGGATGATCTAAATCGATCAATGAACAAGAGTAAAGAAATGTATGAATGACAATTATGATTTATCTCTCATGAAAGCATTTTGATCTCTCAAAAATTTAGCTTTCACAATTATAAACTCTCTCACTCTATTTTTCATTACTTTCAACTGAATTTTCGTGTATTTTTGTAATGAGCTTGTTAAATTCCAAATGAGCTTGAAAACATATTATAATCTATTTTCTACCCAGGATTTGTTCAAAAGAATAAGGAATGAATATCAAACGAGCACAACTTTGAGGTTGCAGCTCTTCGTTTGATACAAAATCTTTGAAAAAATGAAAACAAATGAGAACGAACTTTTCTATTGTTCATTCGAATGAGCAATAAAGAGTTGCTCATTCTTGCTTGTCTTGTGAATTAAATTTTTTCCTTTAGGATTTTAAAGATGTATTTTGGAAAAATTGATTCACAACCAACAAGTCAATCACATATATGATGTTATTATAAAAACTATATGTAATGCATGCATGATATGAGTGTGTGAGATCCAAATCAAATACAAAAGTCCAATATACCCTTCGAAAGCCAAGTCGATTGGTTGTGATGCACAGTAATGTTGCTTGGACGAACTTGGAGATGAACGGGCATTAAGGTACTCACTCATAGGAGTATCTAAGGATTACACACAAAACATGTTTTGTCAAACTGAATTAGCCAATTACAATATCAGACCCCATAATCCTAACACAACTCGTTTTCCCATTTGTACACCTATTGCTTTGTTGACACACATCCCAACTCAATCAGTCATATCTCACTCATATGAAGTTGAATTGGGATGTTCTATACATTGTTGCGAATCTATTAAAGTCTACTTTCATATAAACTTAGTCTCAACTCAAAATTCAAAGTAATTATTTAGTTGTGATCAAAACAATATTGATATTTCAATTTATAAATTATTTTTGAAATATATTTTGATTTACCTTATTTCAAAAAGTCATGAGACTAATTTTAAATGTTGAAAAAACACTCAAAACAAATTTCTAAACTTTAGAAAGATGTTTCAAGTCAAATTAAAATTAAAATTAAGTTCTATGTATATGAATGACAACGAGGCGGGTTCAAGGTGAGGGGTCCATCCCCTATCCTCGCCCCGTTAAAAAAAATATCTCCCGCCCCACCCCATTTATTATATCCCACATCCCTGTCCCTGCCTCGCCCCGCCCCCCAACCTTGTCCCCACCTCACCCCGCTTCATCTAAAAATTATTATTTTTTTTTAATTTTAAAAATCAAAATTAATCAACTAATATTATTAAAAATAAAAATTCATATTTACGTAAACATAGAAATAATATAAACTTAATATATATATATGCACATATTATAAATATACATATACATATATATATATATTTATATTTATATATCTGTATCTATATGTAAGTGTATTTAATGAAATATGAAAATATTAAAAGGTATCTATATAATTTAAATATATAATTGGGGTTAGGCCGGACAAGGTACCTTCCCCCATCCCCACCCCAAACCTGTTTTGGGTTTTAGTATCTTCATCCTTCCCCATCCCACCCTATTTATTTTCTCTTTAAAGCCCTCCTATTAGGGTTTGGGTTAGGTGGGTTGCCATTAGTATCTTTGCATGAAAAACAAAGTGATGCAACATGTAAGAATGAATGCATGAACACAAAACACATAAACTCATAAAGTGTGTGTCTAATCTCCTAATTCAACAATTAGGTATCTAGGTCCACTTACTATTTCTAAACATATGAGATTTGTAAATAAAGTTCTACTCTCCCTGTTAAGGAAATCGTTAGTGAAACACTCAAGTAAGAAGCTTGAGTCAAGAACGTAAGGCAATCGAACCACGTAAAAATCCTAGTGTCTCTCTCTTAACTCTCTCATACTTTCTTTTACTCTTTTTTATATTATCTAATTGTTCAAATTACACATACAAAATTTTTAATAGGAAGATTTTTCCAAATATACTCAATTCATCACCCTCTTGTGTAAATATCTGGGTAACAAATTCCATTATGAATTTTAGTTATTTTAAACAACTAGAACTCATTTTCAAATTTATGGCTAAATATGAGTGACACACTTTTTTTTATTCTTTTTTAATATAATTATTATACTTTTTAAAAAAAACTTTATTTGAATAAACAATACTAAACTAAACTTTGATGTTAGTCAAAATAGAGAGTTGCAACCAAAAACCCATCTCCAACTGGATTTTTTATTGGAAACCTTGCAAATTCTCTTTGTTGGCAATATAGTTTTGATGATGTATATGCTTGATGTAATCTAAGCATCAACACAAGAATTAGTGTGCGTTTGGTAATTGAACCATATTGTCATGCTTTCTCTTATATGTGAAATAAGAGAATTGATCTTGAGCATAACCAAAAAATTACAAAGTATAGAACCCAAATTGATAATCTTGATGGTATCTATACTAAATAATGACACAAATTAACATATGATCTTAGTTGTGCATTACATGCATAAAGATAAGCAATGTGAAACTTAACTTGTATATTGAATTTATAGACATGGCTATTGTGTGATTATAATTAAATAATGCACTAAATCTAGGATCATAAAAAGTATTTTACTAGAGCTTACTCATGAAGATGATATTTAATATGTAAAGAAAGAGTATGACTAAGCAATACACTAATGCTATAACTTGCTAATGTACTTAGGATTGAGATAAAACATTAAGAAAGAATACTTAAGTAATATGTTCAACATTTGAGTAAACACATACGACATGCAAAATTTTTCAACTAAGGATAAAAGAAAAATGGAAGAACGTAGAGCAAATCTTGATGTAACTCATTACCTCTCAATGTAAATCTTAAAGGCTATAAATCAAAATAGGTATACATGCACCAAAATGTTAAATAACATAAATAGGCTAAGTTGATTTTTATTAATTGGAATTCAAATATGCCTTTTAACATTTGTGTATATGAGTAGCCTATTCAAGGACCTTAAGCATCAGTTAAGAATTGGTTAGACAATAACTCATGAAGGTCAAATATATTTAAGTTGTGCATAAATTTTAGCATGTCCATGAAATAAATTTGTTAGATTCATGCATATTCAAACAAATGAAAAAACTAGTTCTAAGTCATGACATTCATAGACTTTTATCAATGAAAACATGAGCAACTAAGATAAGGTCATAATATTTAAGATGCACCATTATAATAACAATGTAAAATTCATATGGATGGATATTTTAGGAAGTCCTTCATGAATAAAAAAATGTAGTAAAACATAAGACTTATGAATGATTTTATGTTTGAATATTTAATCGTATAATTGGCACCTTGAATTAAGGTTTATAACTTGTACTTAAATGTGATCTAACCATGCAACCTAGAAGTATTTGTTTAATCTTGAAACCGGTTGCAAATTAAGTGGACAATATAACAGATGAAGCAACAATGCAATTTGCTCAACTAGATCAAGAAAGAGATGACCAATACTTAAAAGGTTCAAGAAAATGAAGAAATCCACTTCAAAGTTGAAGCATCAAGTCAAACTCAAGCAAGTGGATACACTCAAGCCCAAGGAATCAAGTGAAGTCAAGTGAAGAATTTATTTTTATTCTTTTGAGTTCTTAAGTGATTTAGATTTGATTGATCAAAACACTATGCTCTAAGTATTTAAGTGATCAACTAAAATCAATCAACAAAATGATTAATTAAAAGGAAATATTAATATACCTTAAGTCTTGAAAATTCAAGTTAAAAGTTGAAAACTTTGAAAGGATTGATTGATCATGAACTTAATACATTTCTGTTTAGATGATCAACTAAGATTAATCACAAAATAATTTTTTAAAGGATTTCATTGATGTACCTTAAGCTTTGAAAAATCAAGTTAAATCAAAGTTGAAACTTTGAAAGGATTGATTGATCATAAACTTAAAGTAGTTTTATTTAAGTAATCAATATGAATCAATCACAAAATTATTTTTTAGAGGATTTCATTGATGTACTTTAAGACTTGAAAAATCAAGTTATTTGAAAATCAGAATTTTGGTCAAGATAGGCAAAATGCCAATATGCCAAAATCAGTCGACTAACTCTAAAATCAATCAACTAATTCTCAAATTAATTGACTAATTCTTTTTACAAAAATGAACCTCTAAGCTTGTGGAAAAATCAGTCGACCTTTCAGTCGACTAGATTATGATCCAATCTATTGATTGTTGAAACCAGTTGATTGATTTTGTCAATCTAGCAATCGTAAATTTAAATTTTGAACATATTTAAAAGAGGCAACAACTAGTTTTTGAAACCCAATGGCTATATATTTCAAATGCCTATTAATAGAGGTTTTATATATAATTCATTGTTAACAACTCTTACACAAAAATTTTCAATCTTTGTTATTGACTTTAGATTTAACAACTTTTAAATCTAGATCTAAAAGTTTTCCTTACATTAAATGTTCAAATCTTATCATTGATCAATCTATAGAATGAGAGCTTTCATTTTACCAAATCTACTCTTCAAGAGTGTACTATTTGTAGTTTTTCTTGTTACATCTCATTGAGGTAAGATTTACAGATAGGCATTATCCGTGTGTGAGGCAAACGAGGTTTGCTAGGATAAAAGGACTGAGGTCTTTGCTTTGGGATAAGAGGGCTGCAATTTTCACTTTGTAAAGGTTTGGTCTCCACTTGCAAGGAGGTCACTATAGTGGAAAAACTCAAGTAGGGATGCTTGAGTCGACGATGTAGGAAGTTTTTCAAACCTCGTAAAAATCTTGTGTTTGCATTTCTTCTCCCTACTCTTTTTTACATTCTTGCACTTTAATTGATTTATGTTTCTAAGATTGTAAAAGTCACTAATATATTCAAAATACCCTATTCACCCCCCTCTAGGGTAAATTTCTAGGCCACACTCCTTTTTTATTTTCTTCATTTTTTTAATTAGTTGACTTACTATAATCTCTCCCTCTTTCTCTTTAACTTTTCTTCATTTTTTAGGTAGCTGACTTACTATAATATCTCTCTTTCTCTCTCTCTCTCTCTCTCTATGTTCTTCTCTTCCCCTTCTCATTTTATATAACAAGTGACACATGATCATTGTATATTGTATTGTGAGAAATAATAATAGAAAAGAGTCTTGAGTACTCTTCTTCATGGATGTAGGCACATTGCCGATCCACGCAAAATACTATATTTTTCATTATTTTACATGGTATCAAAGCAAGGGACCACAAACTCTAGTGATTCTTCTTCAACCATGACTTCTGCCCTTGGAAATAGCCTCAAGGCTTCTATCTCTAGGAATAACCCCAATTCACCCTATAATCTCCATCCTTCTGATAGTCCAGGAATTGTCCTTGTCACCCAACATCTTACCGATGACAATTATTCTACTTGACATTGTGATATGAGAATGGCATTACCAGACAAAAATAAATTAGATTTTGTTTATGGAACCATTCCTAAACCCTCAAATCCTGTATCTAGTTTTGCCGAATGGAAGTGATGTAATGATATGGTTTTGTCTTGGATACTTAATTCAACGTCTCCTGATATTGCGAATACCTTCATTTATGCTAATATAACAAAAGTGGTATGGGATTGTAACATTTTATGAAATTGGAAAATAAATAAAGGAATAAATAATAGATAATGTTAATTTTGCATGATAAGAAACCTCATGGACATAATAATGAGAGGGAAAGAATTTAAACAACATAATATAGAGGTGGAAGATACACGTGGAATAAATTGATAAGGTAAAAAAAAAACTTGGATTGTAGAAATTAGAAAAAAACGTAAAGTTTTCTAGGCTTCGTTCGAACGAATGAGCTGTTCGTTTGAATGAGTAACCGAAAGTCTGTGGTAACCATCATTTGATACTCGTTCGACACTGTTCGTTTGAATGAGTAACCGAAAGTCTGTGGTAACCATCATTTGATACTCGTTCGACACTCATTTGAATGAAGGCCTTGTTCATTCAAACGAGCATGTGACATAATAGTTTTAAGTTACGAGATGAAAATCAAAATGGGCAAAAATCTCATTTTTTCTTTTCTTCCAAACTCTCTCAAGCCAAGGGAGAAATTAAGGTTTGGGATTTTCATGATTTTCTAAGCCATAACAACACATCGTACCTGTAAAGACCAGGAAATTTTTTTTTTTTTTGGAATAAATAAATTTTCCTGTTCTTTGATTTAATTAGTTATTTTTATTTTTATTTTTATTTTTATTATTATTATTAGTAGTAGTAGTGAATGTGCATGTGTATATGTATGTGTGAATAAATATATATGCATGCGTATGTATAATATGTGTGTGTATTATACATGTGTATTGTACATGTATGTGTGTATGATTGTATGTGTGTATATATATATATATATATAGACAATCTGATTGTGTGCACGTGGATGTGTATATATACATTTATATATATGTAAAATAGTGTGTGTGCACTGTGTGTGCCGTGTGTGTGTGTGATTGAGTGTGCCATACTCAATGTGGCATGGGAGGCATGGTGTGTGTGAGGGGATTGGTTGGAAGTGTGTGGTGTGGTCTGTATGTATACATGAGTGAAGGGAGTTGAGAGGGGTAGACAGTCGTGAGTTTTAGAGAGAGAAATATAGAGACAGAAAGTGAAGGAAAGAGAGAAAGAGTGATGTGTGTGTGTGCTGATTTTTGAAAGGGAACCAGAAGGAGAGAAAGCTAAGGGAGGGGCTGAAAGGTGGAGAAGACAGAAGCTAAAATAGGAAGTGAGAACAGGAGAGAGAAACAGAGGTTGACATCAAACAGGTTGGTCTCCTTGCTTTTTGTTTTCATTTTTTTTCTAGTATTATATTTAGATCTGATTTTAGGGCCATGTAGCTCATTTAAAAAGGAAGTGAATGAAAGAAAAATCAAGTGAAATGATTGAAAAACAAGGTAGAAAACATGAGTTGCAGGTCACAGATATGGGGGAGAAATCTAAGTCTTTCATCGCGATTAGGAGGTTCAAAACAGTATTAAAATGTTCTAAAAATATTTTGGGATGATTTAGGATCGAAAGGGGCTTCGAAAACACCAAGAAAATTGCATATTCCGGTCACTGTCGCCGGAGAAGGTGACCGGAGGCTCGCTGGACGGGGGAGAAGGGGATTGCTCGGGTCGGGTCTCGGGTCCGGGTTGGGCTTGGGCCGACCCGCCCCTGCCACGTGTCACCTCCTGGTTTTAAATTAAATTGGGTTACGGGCTGTTTGGTTACTAGTTTATAAAATTAGAAATTAAAATTTTAATTGGGAACAGGGATATCCTATCCCTGTTTTGGGATTGGTCCCTGTTTGGTTAACTGAATTGGGAATAAAAGAATTGAGAAATTACAAATTGACCCCACACCTTTTTGGAATTAGGTTTGACTCCCAGAACTTTTAAATAATTGAAATTTGACCCAGAACTTTCGGGATTTACAAACTGACCCCCCAACTATTAATTATTATGATTTGACCCCACCAGAATAAAATATTAATTAAATTAATTAATTATTTAAATCAATTTAATTATTTAAATATTTCAAAATAATCCAAAGTCCAAATGGGACAGGTCATTAGTGTATTTTGACTATCTCGACCATTATGACGCCAATGGTGAGGTCCGTTTTCTGAGACGGGGTCCCAAAAAATAAAAGACTCGTAGTGACATTTAAAATTACCAAAATGCCCCTGATTTGAAATGCAGTCAAACGAACTCCAAATTAAGTAAACAAATAGCGAAATTTTATTATCTCGACCATTCCGGACTCAATTGTGGAGTTCAATTTATGAAAAGAGGTCTCGGGATGTAAGGACCGTAAAAAGTGCAAAATGATCGTTTTGCCCTTTTAAGCTCGGATGTCCGAATTGAATTCCACGAAAGCCTAAACCTATTTTCTTCAACGTTCCGGACTCAACAATAGAGTTTAATTTGGCAAAATAGAAACTTATAAAATGAAGACATAAAATTTGATGAATAGCATAATTCAAGTAGCAGTTGAACTGAGTTGTATTTCATGATTTTAGGAACACGAAAAGGCAAGAAGAAGGTGGTCTGACCTTCTGTACTTTCACTGTAGTTCTGCTACACTACGAGTACATCTTCCTGAGTTGAGACTAACCCATCAGGTATGGTGTATTGTGCTAAGTAAGGAATAAAATTAAGTTTAGGAATGATTTGCATGTTGATTAAATGAATCATATAATTATTTGTTTGATGTTAGAAAAATCACATAAGGAATATTGTTTTAAAAAGAAATCTTGAGTTGATTGTTTACGTTGCTTATGTGCTTCTTGCTACTCTACGGAGATATGATTTGTTTTATGTGTTGGGTTGTATGTGATCTATATTTTGGGGAGTTGTTAAGATTGTGAACACATGACTTGAGTATATATTTTCGTTGATCATGTATTGCATACATTCATGTGGAAGATGTTTTGTTATTCAGATGTTGTGATTGCTTTAAGTGGAATACATTGTTTAAAGGCATGCTCTATGTGTTGGTAAAACTGCTTATCTGAGATTGTATTATTGCATGATAGAATTAAGGCATATTGGCATAGTGTGATGCATTGAAAGCATAGTATGGGTTGAGCACGTGGTGCTAAACATGGTACTCAGCTTCCATCAGATGTGTTCTGAAAACGAGATATGGTACTCAACTTCCATCAGATGTGTTCTGAAAAAGAGACATGGTACTCAACTTCCATCAGGTGTGTTCTGAAAACGAGACATAGTACTCAGCTTCCATCGGATGTGTTCCAAAAATGAGACATGGACATGGCATAGATTTGACATGGTTGTGGCATAGAGTGGTATGGGTGTTTCATGGGCATTGTCACTACATTGCATGGATAATATGGATAGCATGTGGATTATTGCTATTACGTGGCATGGACGATTTGGAAAGCATGTGGATTATTGTTATTACATTGCATAGATGATATTGAATAACATGTAGAAATAACTGTACACTTGCACATGCCACGCCTTAAATTATATTAATGAGTTGGATGACATGTAGATTATTGCTAGTACGTTGTATGGATGATATTGAATGACATGTAGAAATAACTGTACACTTGCACATGCCACGCCCTTAATTTTGTTCCTTGCATTAGCATTATATCATACCAGCAGTTGAGCTGACCCATACGTGGGATAACTCCCCACAGATGACGTTTCCGGCACTCGAGACTTGAGGAAGTCTTGCAGAGTGGAGGAGACGGGAGCTTAGAATGATCTTGGTCCTTGGGA
Source organism: Nyssa sinensis (assembly GCA_008638375.1). Lineage (NCBI taxonomy): Eukaryota > Viridiplantae > Streptophyta > Magnoliopsida > Cornales > Nyssaceae > Nyssa > Nyssa sinensis. The sequence continues at coordinate 21,032,395 of CM018041.1, read as the reverse complement.
GCACATTTCGAGATGTATTGATATTGTATAAGGGCTTAAGCCCGAATGACATGTTGAATGTTTTTATTGACTGTGCTTTATATGGATGTACATTAAAGGAAATGAATGTAAGTTTGGGTTGAATCCGTTAGATTGTTCTTTATTATTTTATTTTCCTTTCATCTCGTTAGTCGTGCCACAGGGTTCGCTGGAATTCGGGGCGTGACAATACCACAATGATTCATCTCTGGGAAGAATCTCACTGATTAAAAAATAAGGATTTCAAGATTTCTTCAAGAACAAAAGGTAAAATTTGGGGCTTTTCATTTACTTTTCAAATTTCTTACAATTCTTTGTAAATCTAGCTTGGTTGATTGAAATAAATGGTGTAAATCCTTTCTTAGATTTTGGGAGCAAGGATTGAGGCTTGAAATTGGATTTTTTCTCTCTCTACACACAAATTCACACTTGTTTTTGAGGTAAGGCTTCTAACCTAGGTGAAGGATGAATGTTAGGGAGAAAACATGCATATTATGACATCTCTATGGACCATGTTATATGAAAAGTGTGGAGAAAAATTTTATAAATTGCTAGATGAAATTTTAGATGAATGTTACTTGTTTATCCCTTGATATATATTATCTAGAATGTTGATATATGTATTCGATACTTGGTCTCAGCTTAAAATTCCTTTACTTGAGTGCTCAAGAATTATTTACTCGTTATTCATGAATTTGTAAGAGGTTCATGTGCCTATCAAGTGTTCGATAAAAATGCTTAAATGATTATGATGATGTTGTATTGTGAAATTATTGGTTGTATTGTGTATGTGATGCTTTCCTTTTTATGTGAATAATATTATTCCTTCAGATACCCTTGATTTGAATGAAAGATTAAATAAATACTTTGTGAGGTATGGATGAGAATTTAGATGGTTGAAGGGTTGATCAAGGGGAATAAATGAATGAAGAAATTACAAGTTGACAGAGGGCAAGTCATGGATAGTTACCCGAGGTTTTTGTAACGGGGATTATGTCTCCCTTCAGTTATGGAACCTTTTAACAAGAATTATTTACTTGTTGCTATGGAACCTTTGCTATCACTTAGTAAGGTTTAATCTTTGTTGTTGCAAGAACAAGCAAAGAGAGCTCCATATGGCTAATCTTTCTCAGCCAAACTCAGTAGCACTTATAATAATGAAAAATTATCAAAATCAAAATAAGATTCATCTATCAATTGCAAACAACAAAAAGAGGACTTGTCTACAGTGTAAGTATTGCTGTAAAATGGGACACATGAAGCCAAAGTGTTATAAACTCCATGGCTTTTCCTCCAAAGAAAGTTAATGCAGCCACTACTATAAGGGACACCAGTCTACCCCCTAAGAGTGAGACTCCTCAACTTACAGCAGAACAGTATCAGCAGCTCCTCTCACTCCTTAACAAGAACCTCACTCAGCCTTCTATCAATCTCACAGGTAATCCTTATTATTCCCTCTAGGTCATTAATACAGGTGCTTCTAGTCATATTTCTTCATCTGTCAATATTTTTTCTCATGGCATCTCTATTTCTAATAATTTTCCTATTCGTTTGCCGAATGGACATTTTTCGTCTATCTCACACATAGGAACAACCATCATCTCAGATAAAATATGGCTTAATAACATCCTATGTGTTCCAGATTTTACCTTTAATTTATTGTCTGTTAGCAAAATTACACAATCTTTGAATTGTAGCTCTATTTTTTCCCAAATTATTGCATTTTCAAGACATTTTCATGAAACAGATGATTAGATCGGGTAGAGAGCATGATGGCCTATACTATTTCCATCCAACATCGTGTACTGCCTCACTGGTTGCTTAGTTACTTACTCTTGATTTGTGGCATTGGCATTTGGGCAGCATTTCTAATCCTCCATTAGTAATTTATCCAAGAAATTTAATGATATTTGTTCTTTTTTGAATTTATTTTGTCTTGTTTGTCCGCTTCCTAAGCATACTCCTTTACCATTTTCTAATGAAAATAGTTTATGTAATAAACCATTTGGTTTAATTCATGTTGAAAATGGGGATGATTTTTCAGCTGCTTCATTATCAGGTGCACATTAGTTTTTGATCATTGTTGATGATTATTCGCATTGTACATGGCTATATTTGATGAAGCATAAATATGAAACTCAATCTTTACATAAAAATTTTCATGATATGATCAAGACAAAGTTTAATCGCTCTATTTAACAAATTTGTAGTGATAATGGCCTTGACTTCATTTCCATGCATTCTTTTTTCTATGAACATAGCATTATTCATCAACGTACTTGCGTAGGAACACCCAAAGAAAATGGTGTTGTTGAACGCAAGCATCGTCATATTGTCGCCCTGCTCGTAGTTATCATCCTCCTACATATCTCCTTGATTATCATTTTTTAATTCTCACTTCTTCCTCAACGTGTCACGCCCCAGACCCGCAGGGCAAGACTAAGGGGTCATTAAACCTCGATAAGGTAGGTAATAGAACTAACCATCCTAGTCAAGTACATAAAATACAGACCATTTTTTTAAATGATTTCCTTTAATTAGTTTTAGTTCAATTTCTTGATTAGACTTGTTTCAAGTCCCATAACAGGATTAAATGAAATTGCTTACATTCAAAGGTACTATGTCAATTATCTAACACAAGGTACTATATGGAAACGTCCAGAGCTGACTTTACACTCTAATAGATATATACATGACATATACAACAATAGTCTGAAGAGTATTAGACACCCTTAATAAACATAAATGAATCGATACATGAATGTAAGTAATACACTATAATGACTTCAGTCCATCCTGTACTACTCCTACAACTATCTTTCATCAAGTTAATACCTGTCATTCCCATGGACAGCAAGGGTGAGCCAGAATGCCCAATAAGGTTTCTCAAAACATAAAAGTAAGTAGTATGCCAAAAACTAATGCAAGCCCGAAAAGGACACACCCTATAGTTCAGTATGCATCACAAGCACACTACATTTTCATATCCCAAACACAGGTATAAACATAAGTATCAAAAGGACATCGCACCACTACATGTGGTTTGACAATATTAACCAAGTGGTCGGCATATAGAGGGTCGGACAGATGACATAAATATAAACGTATAATTCCATGAAGCACCTCCATTTCATGTTTTAATGCCATAAGAATAATGTATATAAACATGTAACCAATCACAAGATGTAAGTATAAACTTACCAACCCCATGAAGCACCTTCATTTCCTGTTCAAAGCCACAAGAACAATGTATACATTCACAGCTAAGCAACCATTCACAATTACCACAGTATCACAAACAGGTAGTATACAATCCATCAATAATCATAAGGGAACACCACATGAGTTCCAAGGGAAATAATCTCAAATAACTCAATCTACAGCAAAAAGGATATAACATTATTCATCTCATTCCACGTTCTCTCAATAATCTCAATCCCATGAGTATTCACCTAATTTGGCTCCCGGTAAGCCTAAGTACTTTACCAGATACTGTAAAGATATGAAAAATTAGGATAAATTTTTACCGGTAGGGCACTATACATGCATCATTTAGACATAAGTCATATTTAGAAGTATAATTTGAGTATGCCATAGAAGGAAAATATGCTTATAAGGTAAAAATACATGTCCTATGAGAATTTGAGCCAAATCGGAGATAGTTTGAAAATTAGACCAAAAAGGGCATCCCAAGTGGACCCAGCCGCACCCGCCAACAAGTAAAAATATAATTTAAAATAATTTTAAGAAATTTGGTTAAAGCAAAATATCGAATTGAGGCATTTTGGGACTGGTTGTAGTGTAACGGGGTCTTGCGACTCATCCAAGTGCAAAAGTGTCTTTTCACCCCTTGACCCTTTTACTATAAATATGGCCCTTGGGATCTAAAATCTTCAGAAAATGCTGGAGAATTTATAGCAGCTTGTTCTTAGAGAGAAAAGGTGAAGAAAACCTAGGTTTTTCAACTTTCTACCTTCCAAAACTCATCTCTAGCCTTGCAATTTCTCAAGGTTTCCTTCTAGGAAGTTGTTCCCCACCACAAGGGCTACAATCCTATTGATTAGTTCGGCGTTGAAGTGAAAACAACTCCCTAGGATTGAGAAAAATCCTTTTAGGTATGATATCTTGCTAAGTAAAGAATAGAGTTAAGTTTAGGAGTGTTTTTATATGTTGCTTGTATGACTTACATGCTTACTTTAGAAAATCACCTAGCATATAGTTACTTTTAAAACCTAGGGTTATCTTGTGTACTTATGTATTCATTGGGAATTTGGTGAAATGATAAACATGCAACATGAATATATGTATAATTCATTATATTATAGCTTATGTTCATGTTGACAAAATCTTGTAGTTTGAAAGTTATGTTTTGCTCAACGTATTCATATTTTGTGTATTTGTATAATCTTTGAGAATTTGGTAAGGTTGTGAACATGTAACATGACTATGTGTATAATTGATTGGATTATATGCTATGTTCATGTAGATAAAGTTTTATGGTTTAAAAGTTATAGTTTTCGTTATGGTTGATGCATTATTTAAGGTACACTCCATGGATTTGATAAATGCCTCATTAAAATTGCATAGAAAAATCAAGGTATCTTGGCATACTTGAATCTTTGGAAACATGGCGTGTGTTGAGCACTTTGGTGCTATGCATTATAAAGGAATAGATCCTGTGGTGAAAAACCCAAAATCTGGCCAATGACAGTACTCGCGTACTAACGGGGGCGGACCGTGAAGCGAGGCATGGGTGGGCATAGAGTTGCATGTGTGTGTCATGCATATTGCCATTGCATTGCATCATTGAATTGGAAGAGATATAGCTTATAAATGTTCACTTTGCACATGCCACGCCTTATCTTTATTCTTTATATTAGCATTATGTCATATAAACCGTCGTGCTTACCCTATATGGGATTACATTTTACAGATGAGACTCGCAGCACATAAGACTTGATGAAGTCTTGAAGCATGGAGGGGAAAATGGATTTTAAAGTATATTTGGCCTAAGGGCTACATTTTGTATGTATGGGCATAGGCCCAAAAAACTTGTGTTTAATTTGAAAAATGGTGGACTATAGGCCTTAGGCCATTTTGTGATATAAGGGCTTAAACCCAAATGACAAATATGGTATTTTGTTTAATATGCATCACATGTATATGTTGAGAACAATATAAGAAAAAGGGCCATGGTAAGGATTATATGCAAGTATGAATGTTGGTTTATGAGGAGTTAGGAAAGTAGGCATTGAGCCTTGAATTTACTCGATAATGTAAATATATGTTCAATTTTTATAAACTTGTGGCCATCAAGTGAGGGTGGAATGTGCATATACTTGTATATAAACTGTTATAAAATATTAGGTGAAAAATGCTTATAAAACAAAGGAGACCATGTCAAAACTTTATGAATTAAAAAGAGTTTTTGAGTATGTAAAATGTCCATATATAAATAGGAAGAGTGCCAAAAAGTGGAGGTTAAAAACCTTGAGGAAGTAGATTAAAAATTGGAAAAATTAGCTTGTAGCACTTTGGAAAACAATTCAGAAAATGAAGAAATCAGGTTGCAGCAAATACATTGTAGCTACAGTGAATCAGTAGCAGCAGCAGCCTAGCCGTACCACTCTCGCTTGACACCCTCTTTGCGCGTCTAACACCTTCCTTGCGCGTCCGTGCCCAGCGCGCCTACACCCCTGCACGCCCAGCCCCCTGCACCTCTTGCCGCATGCTTTGGCCATTTGCCTTGGGCCATTTTGGCCAACCCCTAGGTCATGTTGGCCAATCACCTTGGGCCATGTTTGGGCAATCCCTAGGCCATGTTTTTCCACCCTTATGGGCCATGTGTGGCCACTCTTTTGGACCATGTTTGGCCACCCTTATGGGCCATGTTTGGCCACCCTTTGGGACCATGTTTGTTTACTAATTCGGGAAAAATTTGACCTTTACTAAGGCCATATTGGGCCACCTAACCTTGACCATGCGTTGTCATCAGTTTAGGTTATACTAAACAACAACTTGGACCATGCTTGGTCACCACTTTGAAGTTGGGTTATGAAAGCACCTGGGCTATGTTTAGCCTACACTTTAAGCCATCATAAGATATGATCTTGGAGATTAACAAGTAAAATATAATTAAAAACAAATATATTAGTTTAATTCTTTTATTTTATCATTCTCATTCACACCTCGGGTTTATGAAAATTCAGGGCGTGACAACTTGGTATCAGAGCTTAGGTTTGAATACTTAGGGACTGTGAGGTGTTGTTAAACACAATGGGACCACGACACATGATTTGAAATTTTAGTAAGCATCATATAATGTGTAAGAACTTGTTAAGTGCATGTTATGATATGTTATACTTGTTGTTTGTGAAGTGTTAATTGTTGACAAGAACATGCTTAATATTCTTTTAATACCTATGTCTAATGTGAAGATGGGGTATTAATTTTTTTCTTGGACTTGTAGACTCATGCCACCGAGGGAAGCTCCTCCGAGACGTGTACCACCTAGGCACGGTAGGCCTAAAGCCGCTGTACCACTTTGGCATGTTAGGCCCAGAGCTGTTGCTCTTGCACTTAGCACAATAGAGAAGGCCATTGCTCCTACACCTGCCTCGGTAGAGGAGGTGGAGCAGACTATCGGCACCGGAGATATTGTGATGATAATACAAGAGTGCTTTCATATTATGCAGGAGACTAGGACTGCTGCTGCTAAGACTAGGGATACCTTTGTGATAAAGGTGTTCTAGAAGATGAGACCTTCTACATTTTCAAGACAGCCCAGCCCCTTAGTAGCCGAGGATTGGATAGAACAGATCACGAGGATCTTAGACTCGTAAGGGATTATTGAGCCACACTTGAGGATTAGGTGTGCCACGTTCTAGTTCACCGAGCTAGCTAGCTAGTGGTGGAAAGGAGCTGCTGCTGGGATAGACAGATTCGAGGAAGGGTAGGATGCATTTGTGGCCATGTTTAATGACCACTACTTTCTCGAGACAACACGAATTCGGGTATATGGACGAGTTTGTGGCACCCCTTCAGCTTGACATGACAGTGACTTAGTATCAGTCCCGTTTTATAGCATTAGGGAAGGTTTGCCCCACATATTACTAAGATTGAGCAGCTGAAAGCGCTTCACTTTGTTAGGGGGTTGAAGACCTCCATCAGGGACAGACTGGCTAGTCACATTATTGATACTTATGATGAGGCAGTGACCAGGGCCATCAGGGTAGAGAGGGAGCTGACTGACCTTAAGGGAATTAGAGTCCCGGACACAAAATATGGCAACTCTAGGACCGACTTCTACACCTGCTCCGGCTTATACTGGTAGGGGACCATCGAAGAGGTACCAGACTAGTAGTTCTTCTGTACAAATATCGTAGAAACATATCCAGTTTTAGCCCCCCAACCTATTATGTCTATTGCTTCCCAAGGGGGAGTATCACAGAGGCCCTTTACTTGTTATCAGTGTGGACAGCCTGGCTATAGGATGGCTAATTGCCCTCAGAGAGACCCCAGTCTGGGACAGGGAGCTGGATATAGCTAGGGATCATTTCCACCTTCAGTACAGAGTCAGGGGTGGAGAGCTCCTCTGTTTTGCTTTTCCTGCCATCAGACAGGCCATATGAGGGCTAAATGTCCTTGGGGACAGACTTCTCAGGGCTCATAGAGATAGCAGTATTATCAACCTATCTAGTCGTCTCTCCCATAGCCACAGTTAGGCTATAGACCTCCAACACTACAGTTTCAGCCTGCACCTTTAGCATAGAGTGTTAGAGCTCCTGGATAGAGAGGTAGAGGTCAGCAGGGACTGAGAGGAGGTGGTAGATAGGGTCAAACCACACAGGGTCGAGCATATGCAGTGGTCACACTTGAGCCATCTACTTCCGAACCTTCAGTGGTTCGAGGTACATTCCTTTTTTTTAGTTCATGGGCCAGCATACTTATAGAATCTGGTGTATCATATTCATTCATGTCTACCATCCTTGCCATGGCATTAGGGGTTAGAAATAGATCGGTTAGATCCACAATTGCATGTTGACAAACTAGTTGGGGGTAGTGTGATACTGACGAGGATCTGTAGAGATTGTGCGATAGAGATTGCAGATTGCATCTTTTCTTTTGACTTCATTCTACATGACATGTCTGGCTTTGATATTATATTAGGGATAGATTGGTTATTTACTTTTCAGCCGAGTATAGACTTCTACAGGGGGAGAGTGATGGTGTGTACTCCTGAGGGAGATAGTTTTTATCTCACGGGGGATCGTGGAGATTTTCTAGTGCCACCTTTATATGACTCGAGGAATTGGGGAGGTCATAGCTACTTGTTAGCTAGTTTGATAGCAGATAGGAGTGGGATTATAGATAGTGTATTACCGCCAGTAGTGGATGAATTTCCAGATGTCTTTTCAGATGACTTGTCTAGTCTATTACCGAGACGAGAGATAGAGTTCACGATAGAGCTTGTCCCAGGCACTATTTCTATTTCCATTCCACCTTACCGTATGGCTCCAACTGAGTTGAGGGAATTAAAGGAACAGTTGACTGATTTGCAAGGTAAGGGTTTTATTCGTCCTAGTACTTCATCGTGGGGTGCTTCGACATTATTTGTGAAGAAGAAGGATGGGACATTACGTTTGTGTGTGGATTATAGGAGACTGAACCAGGGTCACTATCAAGAATAAGTACCCGTTACCGAGGATAAATGACTTGTTTAATCAGTTTAGGGATTCAAGATGTTTCTCGAAGATCGATCTTCGATCCAGGTATCATCAGTTGAGAGTATGGGAGGAAGATGTGGTGAAGACAGCTTTTTGTACTCGTTATGGCCATTATGAGTTTCTGGTTATGTCATTCGGTGTAATGAATGCCCCGGCAGCATTCATAGACTTGATGCATCGCATTTTTAGTCCTCATTTAAATCAGTTTGCCGTGGTCTTTGTTGATGACATTCTGATTTATTCACCTTCTGAGGAGGAGCATGCTTTCCACTTACGGACTGATATTATAGATTTTGAGGGAGCATCGTTTGTTTGCTAAGTTCTTGAAGTGTGAGTTTTGGCTTCAAGAGGTAGAGTTTCTAGGCCATGTTGTATCAGGTAGCAGGGTATCCGTGGATCCTTCTAAGATTGACTCCATTATGAGTTGAGAGAGGCCAAATAATGTGTTTGAGATTTGGAGTTTTTTAGGATTGGCCGGATACTACCGTCGATTTGTAGAGGGATTTTCTCGTCTTGCCGCGCCGATGACTCGTCTGAATCGCAAGGGCATTAGATTCGAGTGGAGTGATGACAGTGAGTAGTCATTTCAAGAGCTGAAGAGGAGATTGACTTTAGCACCTATTCTGATCATACCTGAGGGAGGTATTGGCTATATAGTCTATTACGATACGTCATGAGAGGGACTAGGTTTTGTATTGATGCAGGAGGGTAGGGTGGTAGCTTATGGTTCTTGTCAGTTGAAGAATCATGAGCATAACTGTCCTACACATGATTTGGAGTTAGCTGCCATCATCTTTGCACTTAAGAGTTGGCAACACTACTTATACGGGGAGAGGTTCGAGGTGTTCTCAGATCACAAGAGCCTTAGGCAAATTTTCACGCAAAAGGACTTGAACTTTCGGCAGAGGAGATGGATGGAGTATATAAAGGACTACGACTTTGATCTTCAGTACCATCTTGGGAAGGCCAATGTCGTAGTAGATGCACTTAGTAGGAGACCGAAGAGCATTGTTTCTAGCATTTCTATTAGGGAATAAGAGATGATGGGAGATCTTAGCGAGTTTGACTTGGACTTTGTCGAGTTTGAGGGACACGCCACACTATTCAATTTATGTGCACAGCCTACGCTGTTGAGCAAGGTTATTGAGCACGAGTTGCTAGTACCAAGAGCTTTGAGGGATGGACAGTTCATTCTGACCTTAGCCTGAGGTATATAGGTAGAGTCTTTGTTCCAGAGCCTCTTAGGGTTGATGTTATTCAAGATTTCCATCATTCACATCTAGTAGTGCACCTAGGGGGCACTAAGATGTACCATGATTGAAGCTGCCAGTATTGGTAGACGGGGATGAAGGGAGATGGTATAGTTTGTATCGAGATGCCTCACGTGCCAACAGGTTAAGGCTAAGCACCAGAGACCTGGGGGTTTATTACAGCCATTGCCAGTGGCCGAGTGGAAATAGGAGTTTATTATTATGGATTTTATGATGGGTCTTCCGAGGTCACCTAGAGGTCACGATGCAATTTGGGTTATTGTTGACAAGTTGACGAAGTTCGCACATTTCTTACCGATTAGAGCGACTGATTCAGTGGATGTTCTCAATAGGTTGTATATTCGAGAGATAGTACGACTACATGGGATTCTTGTTTCCATTGTTACAGACTGAGATCCATGTTTCACTACACAGTTTTGGCAGAGTGTTCAGATAGCTTTGGGGACTCAGCTACTGTTTAGTACTGCTTTCCATCCTCAGATTGATGGTCACTTAAAGCGTACTATCTAGATACTTGAGGATATGCTTAGGGCGTGTGTTATGGATTTCAAGGGGTTATTGGGAAGATCATCTTGCTTTAGTAGAGTTTTCCTATAACAACAGCTATCAGTTTAGTATCGAGATGGAACCTTTTAAGGCGTTATATGGCAGGCCGTGTCGTTCATTGATATGTTGGACAGAGGTAAGAGGGATGGTTTCTTTGGGGCCTGACATAGTCTGTGAGACCATGAAGAAGATACAGATGATTCAGGCAGTGTCTATTGACAGCACAGAGCTGCCAAAAGAGTTATACAGACAGGAGGCGACGACCTCTGTCATTTGATGTTGGGGGATATGTATTCCTCAAGGTAGCCCCACGACGACGATTGAGGAGATTTGGGCATAGCAGGAAACTATTGCCATGGTTTATAGGGCCATTTGAGATCCTTGAAAGGGTTGGAAAAATGGCCTATTAGTTGGCGTTACCACCACAGTTATCTAGGGTTTATGATGTTTTCCATGTATCGATGTTGAGGACGTATGAGCCTGACCCTTCACATATGCTCGATTGGGTCGATCTTCAAGTGGAGGGTGATGTTTCTTATGATGAGAGGCCTGTAGAGATATTGGACTTGAGGGGCTAGGTTTTGCGGGGCAAGACCATCCCTTTGGTCAAGGTTCTTTGGAGCCACCACGGAGTCGATGAGCCCACTTGGGAGTGCGAGGCTAAGGTCCGTGCTAGGTATCTGGAGTTGTATGTTCATAAATATACATTTCTAAATTTTGGGATGAAATCTCTTTAAGGGGGGAAGGATGTAAAGATTTGAAAAATTAGGATAAATTTTTCGTTTTTGCCGGTAAGGCACTATTTATACACTATTTGTGGGAAGGGCACTATACATGCATCATTTAGATATAAGTCAAGTTCAGAAACATAATTTCAGTATTCCATAGAAGGGAAATATTCTTAGAATGTTAAAATACACCTCTTGTGATAATTTGAGGCTAATCGGAGATAGTTTAAAAATTGGACCAAAAAGGGCATCCCAAGTGGACCTGGCCGCACTCGCCAACAAGAGAAAATAAATTTTTCAGGAAAATATCATTTAAATAATTTTAAGAACTTTGGTTAAAGAAAAATATTGAATTGAGGCGTTTCGAGACGGGTTGTAGTGTAACGGGGTCCCGCGACTCATTAAGGGCAAAATGGTCTTTTCACCCCTCGACCCCTCTACTATAAATATGGGCCTTGGGATCTAAAATCTTTAGAAAATTCTGGAGAATTTATAGTAGCTTGTTCTTAGAGAGAAAGGGTGAAGAAAACCAAGGTTTTCCAACTTTCTACATTCCAAAACTCATCTCTAGCCTTGGAATTTCTCAAGGTTTCCTTCTAGAAGTTGTTCCCTACCACAAGGGCTGCAATCCTACCAATTGGTTCAGCGTTGAAGTGAACACAACTCTCTTGGGTTGAGAAAAACCCTTTTAGGTATGATATTTGGCTAAGTAAATAATAGAGTTAAGTTTAAGAGTGTTTTTATATGTTGATTGTATGACTTACATGCTTATTTGTTGTTAGAAAATCACCTAGCATATAGTTACTTTGAAAACTTAGGGTCGGTACCTTGGGTACTTATGTATTCTTTGGAAATTTGGTGAAGTGATGAACATATAACATGAATATATGTATAATTTATTGCATTATAGCTTATGTTCATGTAGAAAAAATCTTGTAGTTTGAAAGTTATATTTTGCTCAATGTATTGGTATTTTGTATACTTGGGTAATCTTTGAGAATTTGGTAAGGTTGTGAACATGTAACATGACTATGTGTATAATTGATTGGATTAGATGCTATGTTCATGTAGACAAAGTTTTGTGGTTTAAAAGTTATAGTTTGCTTTATGTATGATGCATTATTTAAGGTACACTCCATGGATTTGATAAATGCCTTATTGAAATTGCATAGAAAAATCAAGACATCTTGGCATATTTGAATCTTTTGACATATGGCGTGTGTTGAGCACTTTGGTGCTATACATTATGAGAGTGTAGATCCTATGATAAAAAACCCAAAATCTGGCCAGTGACAATACTCGCGTGCTGACGAGGGTGGACCGTGAAGCGAGGCATGGGTGGGCATAGAGTTGCATGTGTGTTATGCATATTCCTATTGCATTGCATCATTGAATTGGAAGGGATATAGCTTATAAATGTCCACTTTGCACATGCCATGCCTTATCTTTGTTCTTTATATTAGCATTATGTCATACAAGTCGTCATGCTTACCCTATATGGGATTACATTTTACAGATAAGACTCCTGGCACAAGAGACTTGATGAAGTCTTGAAGCATGGAGGGGAAAATGAATTTTGAAGTATATTTGGCCTAAGGGCTACATTTTGTATGTATGGGCATAAGCCCAAATAAGTTGTGTTTAATTTGGAAAATGGTGGACTATAGGCCTTGGGTCATTTTGTGATGTAAGGGCTTAAACCCAAGTGACAAATAAAGTATTTTTGTTTAATATGCATCACATGTATATGTTGGGAACAATGTAAGAAAAAGGGCCATGGTAAGGATTATATGCAAGTATGAATGTTGGTATATGAGGAGTTAGGAAAGTAGGCATTGATCCTTGAACTTACTCGATAATGTAGGTGTATGTTCAATTTTTATAAACTTGTGGCCATCAAGTGACGGTGGATTATACATATACTTGTATATAAACTATTGTAAAATATTAGGTGAAAATGCTTAGAAAACAAAGGAGGCCATGTCAAAATTTTATGAATTAAAAAGAGTTTTTGAGTGTGTAAAATGCCCATATATAAATTGGAAGAGTGCTAAAAAATGGGGGTTAAAAACCTTGAGGAAGTAGGTTAAAAATTGGTAAAATTAGTTTGCAGCATTTTGGAAAAAAATTCAGAAAATGAAGAAATCAGGTTGCAGCAAATACGCTGTAGCTACAGTGAACCAACAGTAACAGTAGCAGTAGCCCAACCGCACCACGCGCGCCTGACACCCTCCTTGCACGCCTACGCCCAACGCGCCTACACCCTTGCACGCCCAGCCCCCTGCACCCCTTGCCACTAGCTTTGGTCACTTGCCTTAGGCCATGTTTGGCCAACCCCTAAGCCATGTTGGCCAATCACCTCGGGCCATGTTTAGACACCCTTTTGGGCCATGTTTGGCCATTCTTTTGGACCATGTTTGGCCACCCTTTGGGCCCATGTTTGGTTACTACTTAGGGAAACATTTGACCTTTACTCAGGCCATATTGGGCCATCAACCTTGACCATGCTTTCTCATCATTTTAGGTTATGCTAAGCAACCACTTGGACTAGGCTTGGTCACCACCTTGAAGTTGGGTTATGAAAGCACCTAGGCTATGTTTAGCCTACACTTTAAACCATTATGAGATATGATCTTAAAGATTAACAAGTAAAAGCCAATTAAAAACAAATATATTAATTTAATTCTTTTATTTTATCATTCTCATTCACACCTCGGGTTTATGAAAATTTGGGGCATGACAGCTACTAACCTGATGGAAACAAACGATCACCCGCGCAGGTTTACAGCTTACAAGTCGAGAAAAGGCATCATCCCTATTATAAATGGAGCCCCGGGTAAAGCACAATCTCACCACACTCAAGAGCACACAAAATATGTGACTAATTCCTAACCTAAGTCCTTTCCTTGTAAGTGTTCTTTTTCCAAAGTTCCAATATCTCAATCCAAACCACAAACAGTGCTCATCAATATCAATATCCTCTCAAATCTCGTACCACTTAGGTATAGTCAATGGTATGCATATCAACATCATTCATATCCCCAACAATACTAACAACCATAAGAGAGGATAAATGATTTAACAATTAAATACAGGAGTAATAACGGTCATATACATCCATGATAGAAACAAAAATCATGATATCATAAACATGACAATCACATACATCCAGCACTATCATGCAATTGTCCAACTTCATACTATTGAATATAACAATTACCTCATACTGATAATGTAATGGCAAGGTATCAAGTGATATAGATAAACATGTCAAGTTAATCACATAGTAAGTATGTACATCAACATATTAAGACATTTTCCTAGTTCTAATCTTCATTCCATTATAATGAGACACCACTTGTGTCTTTTATAATTTTGTCAAATTTCTTACACACTCATCATTCAATCTCCAAGACCACCCAGACTCTCAACATTAGGATATTATTTTAAGTCTTAAGGTTCTATATGGCCAATTACATATTAGCTTACACATCGGGCACCTATTTACCTAAACAAATATAAAAAACATGTTCCTGAACTTCAAAGACACTAAAGAAGTCCTATCGTATTGTTTCTAAGTCATTTGACTGTCTTTTAAACCCGTAAAGCTATTTTCATAATTTATCGAACAAGTTACATGTCTATCGAGATGTCGTCTCTCAAAACCAATCTTCGAATCGATCCAAAAGGTCCCACAATCTTAAAGATGTCTGCTTTATATTTTATCAATGCTTTTAGATATTTGTTCCATGTCTAGGGGCATTTTAGTAATTTGCATTTTCATGTGAGACTATCTTGAGCCCTCATTTCATTAATTTGATTTCATATTTGAATTCCTGGGGCCCAAAAATATTTGAAACACCGCTTCTAGATCTCAATTCGGCTTTCAATTGCTTAATGTAAGTCTAGTAGTATAATCGTCATTTTCTCACTTTATACAAGACCATTTCCGGGCCCCAATTTGTTCAGTCTAATCACATATTTGAATGCCGGGCATCCAACAACCTTGGAATAGCTCATTCTCAATTTTAATTAGCCTCCAATTTCTTAAACTATCATTAGGAACATTTTTGTAATTTTTTGTATTCATGTGGGACCACCTCAGGTTCCCGAATGTCCAAACCAACTCCACCATTTAGTTCGGAATCCCAAAAACCTTAAAGAATGCCTCTTCTCATATTTTAATTGACTTTATTTTAAATTTTATAAATAAGTGCGCGTTTTTGTAATTTTTTTAAAATATGTCCATTGTTTTGTAAATAACTCAAATAAGGCATCCTTTTTTTTTAATTTCTGAGATTTCAATTTCTGAAGCTTGTAACCAAACATACCAAATTTGATTAAATCCCCAATTTTTGGAATAGGGTTATCCCTATTCTAATTCCAATTTCAAAACCAAGTTTCAATTTTTCTATAACCAAATAGAGCCTTAGGCCCAAGCTTACTAGACCAGACGTATGATTTGACCTGACTCGGTTCCCTATGTAGTACCCCGACCTGGATTGGCACGTACATCGAGGCAGTCGGGTCGGGCAACACTTTATCAATGGTATTTAAAATTGATGAACCCTATATCTTGTGAATTATTAATTGCATTACATTGTCTAAATAGAAATCTTGCCCATGTATGAACAGTGCTGGGTCAGGATGAGCGATCCGAAAACCAATCTCGTAATGCGTGCGCACGTGCAGCCATGCATGCATGCATACGTATACACATGCAATGTAATTGAATTAACGTGCACGTGTGCAAATATGAATTGGGAGGAATATATGAAAACATGTACGTATAATTATGTACATATATACGTATAAGTATAGTATAGTGTATATATATATATATTTATGCAAGTATATATATATATATTATTAAACTAAAACAAAAGAGAAAAGAAAGGAAACTAGTGGGCTGCCGAGGCAGCCGTGTGTGAGTGAGTATATATATATATATGTGTGTATACACATATATATATATAATAATAATAAACTACCTAACCTAAACCAACCTAATAGGCATAGGAGTATGGGAGAGATCAGAAAGGTGAGGTGGAAGTCAGAAAGGTATGGGAAAAGTATGGCTGTGACAAGATCGGTAGTTGAAATCAGGGCAAAAATATACACTTATGTGTATATCTTTACCTGAGAAGTGAGAAAATCAGAGGGGAGAAAAGCACCAAGGAGTCTGAGTGTGTCAGGAAGAAGCTCAGGGAGCTCTCGGTGGATTCAGAAGAAGGGACGGAAGGAGAAGAGGCTTACCAACCTGAGAAACCGAAAAATACGGTAAGTGGTTTTGTTTCTGTTTCAAAAGTTTATAGCATGTCTTGGTTGATTCTAAACATAGGGTCTTAGAAAGCATAACATGAGGTCTCAAATGCAACAAGAATCATTAAAAACCATGAAGAATTAAGGTAGAAAACATGAGTTGCAGGTCGGACGGAAAAAAAATGGGAGATCTGTCATTTTATGTACAAAACTTAAAATAAGTGATGTGAAACTAATCTAATCATATGTAGAAGATGAAAAAGGAAAATTTTAAGCTAAATGGTAGAGGAAATTACACTAAAACAAGGAAAAATTCGGTGGTCGGAAACTGGGTAGTGGCCGAAAAAATCTTAGTGGATGCTCGGAAATAGGTGGTTTAAAGTCCAAAAATCCATCCTAAAACGATCCTTAGAATCCTAGGAATCATTTGGTGAAAAAATAGTGAAGACCGGAGGTAAAATCACTAAGATCTGTCACTGTTCCGGCGACTGTGGTCGAAAAACCTACCGGAGAAGACGACCGGAATGTCGTGGGACATTCCGGGTTAAGACGGGACCGGATCTGGGTCTAGGTTGGGTAGGGACTCGACCGGATCCAACGGGGCGATGAAATTGCACCGTTTAATTAAAGAGTTTTAAAATTTTTAAGTTAGGGCTGACGTCATCATGACGTCAGCATAACCTCTTAAATCGGTTCTCCGAGTTAGCCTGAACCGGCTGGTTCAGTGCATAACCGGTCCGGTCTAGGGTTACCACAAGTGAACCGTTTGGTTCACTATACAAAATTTAGAAATTGAACCAAAACTTTTCAAAATTCAATTCTGACCCCAACTGTTTACAATAATTCAAGTCTGGCCCAAACTTTGAAAATAAATCTCAACTGCACCCCTGATAAATAATAAAATAATAAAATAAATTATTTAAATAATTTATTAAATAGGTAAAATTACCATTTTACCCTTGAGTCACAAATAAGTCAAACGAAGTTCGAACGGGGCGAATAAATAGTCAAACTTTATTATCTCGGGCATTCCGGATTCAATGGTAAGGTCCATTTTACGAGACAGGACTCCGAACATTAAAATACAATGAAAACAAATCTTAAAACGACCAAAATACCCCTGTGTCCTAACAAGGCAAGTTATATGGGTATTATTACTATCTCGGACCTACTGAATCCAACGGTGAGGTCAAAATTATAAAAAGAGGTTCCGGGAATAAAAGTACCTATAAAGTACAAAAGACAAGTTTTGCCCTTTTCGATCCAGGAGTCCAATTTAAGATCAGTAAAAGCCTAAACCGACTTTTTTGGACATTCCAGTCTCAATGGTAGAGTCTATTTTAGGAAAACGGAAACTTATAAAATAAAGACATAAAATTTGATGAATAGCATCATTCAAATGATGATAGACTGAGATATGTTTCTTGGATTATAGGAACAAGGGAAGGCATGGAAAAAGCAGTCTAAATCATTGTAGTTCAAGGAAAGTTAAAGGTAAGTAATCTCTGATCTCTATATGTGTTACATTCCGAGCCAAGTCATACTTTCTTGTACATACACGATTGTTGTACTCCTTATATACTTCTAGAATGATTGAACCACATTGATATTGCTCTATCATGTGGAAAGTATTGTTGATGTTACACGAATATATCTTGATCAGTAGTACATTTGTGCATTGAGTTCTTATTGTACACTTGTACCCAGGGCCGGGAAGGCCAGATAGTTGCACTCGATTTAGATGTGAATTCATTTCACTTACCCAAAAATTGTATGATCTTGATATATCCTTAAAGAGCCGGATTTGTGATCAGTCACATTTCCACCTGATGCCAGTTATGACCTTCGGGTCCAAATTCCGGGGGATTTATTATTTATTATATATTTTGCACGGAGCCGTATCCGGCGAGGCCTTCGAGCACCGGATACGTGTTCAGAGCGGTAGTATTCAGCAAAGCCTACAAGCACTGAATACGAGCTCAGGGCAAGATCATTCGACGAGGCCGGCGAGCACCGAATGTGAGCCACCGAGGTAACCGGGCCCCACCATTATCCAGGCATCTCAAATTTATTGATATCATTATCTTATGTTGTGACATTCGTAGCCTGATCATGTTACTTTATTATGATTGATCATGAGATTTCACAACTATTATTCAGTGATTGCTTGTATGCTATCAGATTGATTATCCTTGTTGCTCATTTGAATTCCCATTGTTGGCATTCGTTGATGAGATCTTTATTTATGACTGGTTAGTACATCTGCATTTATCCTATTTCCTTATGGATAATGCCTTCTCATATTCTTGTACACATGACAGAGCAAAGGAGAATTACTTATTGAGCTTTAGTTAGCTCACCCCTTATTACCCCAAATTTTTTAGGGAAGGAAGCTGTAGACGAGCAGTAGCAATAGCAGTGGACATACTTTTGCAGTACAGGGGTAATACTCAGTATAGAAAGTCTTATAGTACTCCCATGTGGTCCACGTCTTGGGTAGATCAGATGTATGAAAAAAAAAATTATTTTTGTATTCCGCACTTTTGAGAACAATATGTATAACATGCAACTTTTGTAACTAAATATTTTTCAAATCTTCCGCAATTAAGTTGTTGCATGTTAAGAGCACGGTTTGTGCAGTAAGTTAAGAACCCTTGGTTTGGCAGAAATGTCTGATCGGGTGCGCGATCCGGGATCCACAGAGGGTGGGTCTCGGGTCTTGTCACCCTATCCATGACCCGACCCGATTGACCCATTGACTAGTCAAAGATCAACAATTGACTATTGACCAGTTAATACCGGAATAGTGGCCGAAACAGTTTGTTTTCTCCGGCAAACTTGCTGGAGTTTCGCTAGTAACCTAAAATTTCCAATCCATTTTCCTGCGGTTTTCTCACAGGGTTTCTCTGATTGTTTCCTACATTCCATTCAACGTCATTCCATGAAGTTTCAAGCAAGATCACTAGACTTAACAACCCAAAATAGTGGAGTTCCGTTGAGCCTCGATTTTGTGGCAACTCAATATAACTCCATTGTTCGGCCTCGATTCTCCCTCATTTCTATCCCTATTTCTTCCCTGGTTCAAAAGGAATTATACAATACATCATTCCGTCACCCAAACTCCAAATTTTCATTCAATTTCCAAGAACCAAATTTCTCCACACACACACACATACACACACATATATATACACTGTTGCATGCATATAGATACACTCTAAAACACACAAATTGTCAAGCACACAACCATCTAAGTACGTTTACAATTATAAAGAAGTTTCCAAAAGTCCCTACCTCAATCTACAGTCTAAAGAGAGAAATTCAGAAAAGAGAGAGAAAGCTTGAAGCTCTTCTCCCATGGCTACCATGCGTAGGTTCTCCCCTCTATGTCTCTTTTCCATATCTTCTTTTCTTTTCTTTTCTTTCCTCTTCTTTTTCTCTTCTTCTTTTCTTATTCTTCTTTTCCTTCCCTCTTCTTCCATTCTCTATTTTTCGATTCGCACTATGTTACACACACATTATTACGCACACACAGATATACATACACATAAACTCTGTATAACACTTACAGTCTCTCACACACAAACACACGCCCTTCTCACACATGTTTCAACCATGGGAGGGGAACGTGTGAGAGAGAAAAAAAGAAAGAAAATGAGGGTCTGGTAGAGAAATAAAGAGAGAAAAAAATTATAAATGGGAGGGAAAGTGGAAAGAGAGAGAAATTAGTTGTCCCATCAAGACACATTAAGTGTCAAATTTGTCCCCTTACAATACATCCTCACCATAAATAATCACCTCATTTTCTACCATATTTTGAAATATGTTCCCCTTTTAGAATCTTTCATTAGCTTCTTGGAGAAGCTTCTCACGTTTCTTTAGGCACCACGTGGCCAATTGGCCAACTGCGCCCGCACTAGCCCGAATAAAAATTATCTCAAAATCACCCCAAACTTGGTACACTAGCTAATTTTGGCGCTCTGATTCCAAATATGCAGTCCATTTCCCAAAATTCCATCATTTCGATTTTCTTCTTTATTTGCATCATGTAATTGACTATGTAGCCCTGAGGTTCACACTAGTCCCGAATAAATTACTAAAACTGCTTTTTGGCCTCATTGTGTCATATTGATGACTTATTGACTCATTTTATAATTTATCTGACTCCTATTTGATTTATCTCAAGTCTGTCCTTAGCTTATAGTAGCAATTTACCAAATTGCCCCTTAATAATTTTTTGGGCCCTTACAATCTCCACCCTTTATAAAAATTTCATCCTCGAAATTCAGTTACTCTAAAGAGGAAATTATTAAAATATCATTTGATAATTTCCAAGGTTGCCACAATCTCCCCACCTTACAAGAATTTCGTTAGCAAAATATAAATTACCTCATACGAAATAATAAATCACCAATTTGTGAGAGAATCATGAGTTTTCTACAGCAAGTACTATCACAAATGCTATATCTCAAACCATTTTGCTCTACTCCCATCACAAATTGAGCTTAAGCATAATAAGGTTGAACCATTAACCCAACTCTAACTAGTTAAAGGACTGACAAGGTCCATCACACACAGTCTATAAGGTAACAACTAACCCTGATACCCATTACTCAACCCTGAGTGAATACATCTCTCGATAACAGAGCTTAACACAATAATAGCTCAAACGTCTCAAGCATAAGTACACTAAGCACCCACTGCTCAATCCAAACACAAGGAAATTAACAAGTTTTATTCTTTAACCTTTTTCAGCCTTATTTCTCTTTTAGTTAACAAATTTATAGCCTTCCCGACATTTCTTTTCATTTTTCATTTCATAATCCTTCATTTCTTTTCATTATTCTTCTACTATCATAGCTAGGTGATAACCTTTCATGGATCACAGATCTTTTTGTTACTAGCTGATGGGGCGTCATTTATCAACTATAACGCAAGACTTGAGACCAATCTGATCTATATAGTATATCATAGTCATAGTATTGTAACCCATGAATACTGGGTACTAACCTAACACATAAATATAGTCAATAACCGAGTAATGAGTAATAATTGATAGATACCAACCACATAAGCGCATACGCACAAAATCTATCCTAATGACAAACATATACCTATATAAGTACACTGCCTACCATATAGATAACTAGACATATAGTCTATTTTATAGATAGCTAGGCATACTGACCTACCCCATAAAATATACGGTCTACCTCATAACCATAAGCATCTAGCCTCGCTCAATCAACAAACCAATTACATCACATACTCCTAGTCAATCGAGAAATCAAGTACAGTGCATAACTGCACACACCAATGCAACAAGCACACATATAACATGTACTCAAATTGACTCAAATAACCTAAGATCTAAACCTTTTCCACTGTCTTTAGGTATTCGAAATCTAAAGCTTGATACCATCTTGACACGCCCTTGACACGCAGGGCCGGACTGAGGGATCATTGAACCCTGATAAGGTAGGTAATAGGACTAACCATCCTACTCAAGTACATAAAATACAAACCATTTTTTTAAATGATTTCCTTTAATTGGTTTCGGTTTGATTTCCTGATTGTACTTGTTCAAGTCCCGTAACGGTATTAAGTGAAATTGCTTACATTCAATGGTACTATGTCAATTATCCAACACAGGGTACTATATGGAAATGTCCAGAGCTGACTCTATACTCCAATAGATATATACATGCCATATAAAACCATAGTTTGAAGGGTACAGGCACCCTTAATAAACATAAATGAATCGATACATGAATGTAACTAATACACTATAATGGCTTCAGTCCATCCTGTACTACTCCTACAACTATCTTCCATCAAGTCAATACTTGCTATTCCCATGCACAGCAAGAGTGAGCTAGAACGCTCAGTAGGATTTCTCAAAACACACAAGCAAGCAATATGCAAAAAACTAATGCAAGCCCAAAGAGGACACACCCTATAGTCCAGTATGCATCACATGCACACCACATTTTCATATCCCAAACACAGGTATAAGCATAAGTATCAAAAGGGCATCGCATCACTACAAGTGGTTTGACAATAATAGTCAGGTGGTCGGCATATGGAGGGTTAGACACGTGACATAAATATAAACATATAATTCCATGAAGCACCTTTATTTCTTGTTTTAATGCCACCAGAATAATGTATATAAACATGTAACCAATCACAAGATGTAAGTATAAACTTACCAACCCCACAAACACCTCTATTTCTTGTTCAAAGCCACAAAACAATGTATACATTCACAACTAAGTAACTATTCACAAGTACCACAATATCATAAACAGGCAGTATACAATCCATTAATAATCATAAGGGAACGTCACATGAGTGCCAAGGGAAATAATCTCAAATAACACAATCCATAGCAAAAGGGATAAAACCATATTCATCTCATTTCATGTTCTCTCAATAATCTCAATCCCATGAGTATTCACCTAATTTGGCTCCCGGTAAGCCTGAATGTTTTACGGTCTACTAACTCGATGGAGACAAACTACCACCCACACGGGTTTATGGCTTACAAGCTAAGAAGAGACACCATCCCTATCATAAATGGAACTTCGGGTAAAACGCAATCTCACCATGCTCAAGAGCACACAAAAGACGTAACTAATTCCCAACCCAAGTCCTTTTCCCATAAGTATTCTTTTTTCAAAGTCCTAATATCTCAATCCACACCACAAACAATGCTCATCAATATCAATATCCTCTCAAATCTTACAACGCTCAGGTATAGTCAACGGTATGCATATCAGATTATTCATATCCATAACAATACTAACAACCATAAGAGAGGATATATGATTTAATAATTAAATACAAGGAGTAACAACAGTTATATACATCCATGGCAGAAATAGAAATCATGATAACATCAACATGGCAATCACATACATCTAGTACCATCATGCAATTATCCAACATCATAGTATTCAATATAACAATTACCTCATTCTAATAATGAAATGAAAAGGTATCAAGTGCTATAGATAAACATGTCATGTGAATCACATAGTAAGTTTGCACATTAACATATCAGGACATTGTCCTAGTCCCAATCCTCACTCTACTACAATGAGACACCATCTGTGTCGTTCATAATATTTGTCATGTCTTACGCCCTCATTATTCAATCTTCGGAACCACCCCAGCTCTGAATATTAGGATATCTTTTTAAGTCTTAAGGTTCTCTATGGCCAATTACACATTAGGCCTACACATCAGGAACTTATTTACCCAAACGGATATCAAAAATATGTTCCTGGGCCTCAAAAACCCCAAGGAAGCCCTATCGTATTGTTTCTAAGTCATTTAACTATAATTTAAACCCATAAGGGTATTTTTATAATTTACCAGACAAGTTATGCGTCTACCGAGATGCCGCCTCTCAAAATCAACCTTGGAGTCCAATCCAAAATGTCCCACAACCTTAAAGATGTCCACTTTATATTTTGTTAATGCTTTTAGGTATCTGTTCAATGTCTAGGAGCATTTTAGTAATTTTTTTTTTCATGTGTGACTACCCCGAGTCCTTATTTCATTAATTTGATGTCATATTTGAATTGTTAGCGCCTAGAAACATTAGAAACGCCTATTCTGGATCTCAAGTCAGCTTTCAATTGCTTAATGTAAGTATAGGGGTATAATCGTTATTTTTTCACTATATGCAGGACCATCACCAGGCCCCAATTTGTTTTATATAATCATATATTTGAATCTCAGGCATCCAATAACCTTGGAATAGCTTATTCTGAATTTTAATTAGCCTTCAAGTTTCTTAAACTATCATTAGGGGCATTTTCATAATTTTTTCATATTCATGTGAGACCACCCCAGGTCCCCGAATGTCCAAACCAACTCTACCATTGAGTCTGGAATGTCAAAAAACCTTAAGAATACATCTTCTCAGATTTTAATTGGCTTTATTTTAAATTTTATAAACAAGTGGCCCAAAACTTCATGGAATGACATTAAATGGAATGTTGGAAAAACAATCAGAGAAAAACAGTGCCGATTTTTTCCCTAGTTTGAAATGGATTATACAAAATATCATTCCGCCACCCAAACTCCAATTTTTAATTCAATTTCCAAGACCCAAATTTCTCCATACATATATATATATATATATATATACACTATAGCATGCACATAGATACACTATGAAACATGCATTGTCAAGCACACAACCATCTATGTATGTCCAGAATTATAAAGAAGGTTCCAAAAGCCCCTAACTCAACTTGCAGTCTAGAGAGAGAAATTCAAAGTAGAGAGACAAATCTTGAAGCTCTTCTCTCTTGGCAGCTATAAAGGTTCTCTCTTCTACTTCTCTTTTCCTTATCTTCTTTTCTTTTCTTTCCTCTTCTTCTTCTCTTCTTGTTTTATTCTTTTTATTTTCCTTCCCTTTTCTTCATTTTCTAGTTTTCGGTTCCCACAGTGTTATACACATTGTTATGCACACATTGATGTACACACACATGGTGTTTTTCACACACACACACACACACACTCTATATAACACTCACAGTCTCTCACACATAAACACACCCTCCTTACACATGTTTCGGCTATGGAAGGGGAAAGTGTGAGAAAAAACAAAAGAGAAAATGAAGGTCTAATAGAGAGAGAGAGAGAGAGAGAGAGAGAGAGAGAGAGAAATCTTAAATGGGACAGGAAAGTGGAAAGAGAGAGAAATTGGTTATCCTATCAAGACACATCAAGTGTCAAATTTGTCCCCTTACTATACACCTTCACCACTCACAATCACCTCATTTCCTACCATATTTTGACATGTTTCCCCCTTCTAGAAGCTTTCATTAGCTTCTTGAAGAAGCTTCTCACACTTTTCTAAGTGCCACGTGACCAATTGGCCAACTACGTGCGCACACGAGCCCGAATTGAAACTGTCTTAGAATTGCCTCAAACTTGGTACACTAGCTAATTTTGGTGCTCTGATTCCAAATATACAGTTCGTTTTCCAAAATTTCATTGTTTGGATTTTCTTATTTATATGCATCCTGTAATTGACTTTGAAGCCCCGAGGCTCACACTAGTCCCGAATAAATTACCAAAGCTATTTTTGGCCTCATTGTGTCATATTAATGAGTTATTGACTCATTTTACAATTTATTTGACTCCTATTTGATTTATCTCAAGTCTATCCTTAGCCTATGCTGGCAATTTATCGAATTACCCTTTGATGATTTTTCGGGTCCTTACACAACGGTTGTCTACACTTTCCTCACAACATACACATGTCTCATATCCACTTCGTGAATATCTTTCTTATGGTTATTTATCATCTAATCATTTTTCTTATACTATTGTTATTTCTGTTGAGGTTAAACCTACTACTTATGTTCAAGCATTCTAACATTCCAAGTGGCATGAAGAAATGGCAGCTGAAATCCAAGCTCTTGAGAAGAATCATACTTGGACTTTCACTCATCTTCCTTTTGGGAAGAATCCTATTGATTGTAAATAGGTGTATAAAATCAAACACCATTTAGATGGTTCTATTGAGCTCTATAAGGCGCGCCTTGTCGCAAAAGGTTTTACACAGATGAAGGGTTAGACTATCATGAAAATTTTGCTCCAGTTGCCAAGCTTGTGACTATCAAGTGCATTTTAGTTGTTGTTACAATTAAAAAATTGGGCCTTGCATCAACTGGATGTTAACAATGCCTTTTTACATGGCAACCTTCATGAGGAATTTATATGAAACCTCCACCGGGGACTCGCACTCATGGGAAGCATTGGGTTTGTCATCTCCAAAAGTCCTTATATGGTCTCAAACAAGCCTCTCATAATTGGTTTGAAAAATTCTCTTCTACTCTCAGCGTTGCAAGCTTTCAACAGTCCCATTGTGCTCGTTTCATATCTGTTAGAGATATCTCTATTACTATCGTGTTAGTTTATGTTGACGACATCATCATCACCGGCAATGACAGTAATGTCATACGCACCTTGAAGGCTTTCCTACACAGTCGCTTTCATATTAAAGATCTTGGTCTTCTAAAATACTTTTTGGGCATAGAAATTCCTCGCTCCACACATGGAATTTATTTGTCTCTACGCAAATATGCCTTGGAGATACTACATGATGCAAGTGTCTTTGGTGCCAAACCAGTTGGCTTTTCTATGGCACTAAATCTTCAACTCACACTTGATGACGGTGCCATAGAAAATCATGCAGATTCTCCCTTTTTATTTTCTTCCTTTTTCAATTTGTTACTTTTTTTAATTGGTTGACTTATTATAATCTCTCTCTCTTTCCCTTCTCCTCTTCTTCCTTTTTAGTTGGTTGACTTACTATAATCTTTCTCTCTTTCCGTTTTTCTCTTTCCCTCTCCTTCTATGTAACAAGTGACACATGATCACTGTATATTGTACTGTAAGAAATAATAATAGAAAAAAGTTTTGAGTACTCTTCTCCATAAATATAGACATATTACTGAAGCACATAAAATATTATTTCATTTCTTTTCATTATTTTACATTTTTGGCTCGTCAAAACCAAACGGTATACAAGTAAGATGGCTAAGGCAGATTTCAGGATCTACCAACACAAAACTCAAAAAGTAGCAATGATTTGGTTTTATTTCATTTGTCTTCAAATTCATCAACTCTCCGACCAAACAAAACTCACTTAATGGACTAGAGTTGATCCATCCCCTTTTCCAAGCATCGTGCTGCTGCAACTTTCTTCCACTCCACATGTAATCTCTATATGTGCATTACTCCACTGGATTTGTTTCATATTTATGAAGGTGCCGGTAGGGAAAGTGAGAGATTAATTAAAGATTGAGCAGTTTTATAGTTGTTTGGAAGTTGCAGAGAGAAAAAAAAAAGAAAAGAAAAGAAAATTGAAAATAAGAGATAAAAAAAAAATTGTTCATTTTTATTTTGTTTGATAGTTCATGAAAGAAAGAAAGAAAAGAAAATAATATCATTATTTCTATTTTGAATGATCAGGGAAATAAAAAATAAAAGAAATTATGCCTTCTTTTTCTTTCTTTTATGTTTTTAATTTCTAATTCTTTTATTTATGAGTATTTTTTATATTTCACAAAACTTCATTATTTACTTTTAAAGAGATTGGAGAAGTGAGCTAAAACTCCTTTTTTTTCTTTTCTTTTCTCTTCGTTAAAAGCTCCCAAATGAATGATTTAACTATCTCTCTATCTTAATCTTTTGTTTTTTTTCTCTAATTCTCTCCATTCAAACGAGTTGTTAAACTTATTGGATAGAGATGAATTAAAGAGGTTAATTATGATTCAATGTATTACAGTGCAAGAAAGAATAGTTAAAATAGCGTGAATTGTGCCCATTAGTTGAAATGAATAAGGATGTTAATTATGAAAGTCAGCATTAATATTTGGTAATGTAGGATTTAAAATTAGTGTGCTATCAACTATAGAATTTAAAACCACTGAAAACAAAACTATAGCTTTATTGAATATCTCATCAAAACAAAGACTGGCTGACCACACTCTTACTATCACTCAATCAAAAACCGACGCACAACAATCGCTCAATCACGGCAACCATTTTATTAATTTTGTGGTTCAGAGAGCTTCTAAGTCCTATATTGATAAGGACATTTAATTTCATAAGACAATTAATATAACTTGTTTAACTCTAATTAAAAACTTATTCTCACTAGAATACTACTCCAACTTCAATTAGGATTAACCAAAAATACTTCAAATATTACAAGGACTCAATAAACTCAATTAGAAAACTTTCTAAAATTATTGGCTTGGTGTAATTAGCCAACATGTAAGTATCAACTTAAATTTTTTTTAGTAAGGGTAACTTAAGATTAGTGTTAGTGCTTGGTGAAGTAATCAACTTGATTGATATGTACACATGTTTAATATTTGTATTAGTTTATGTACTCTTTTCCTCAAGAGTCACAAGTCACATATAAAACAATTAGGGTGCTGACAGAGGTTCTAGTTTTCAAGGTTTTTACTTACCAATATAAAGTAGGGATTATCAACATAATCTAACCTAAACCCATGCAAAGTTTGGCTTACCTACAATTATGCTATTTGTGGCTTTTGACGTGGTTTTATGTATTTGAAGGGGATCTCTCTCTCTCTCTCTCTCGCTCTCTCTCTCCAAATTGAAATAGCATGACATTTTAAAACCTTTCAACCTAACTACACTCAACCCCAGAAAGTGATTAGACCATACTTCTTTCTACTTAGTGTCAAATTAACTATTTGACTATACTACCTTTCATGGCTTATTGATCATTGATTATTGTTAATGCAAACTGAACCTAAACACACTAAACCCTAAACATTTGCATGTCACATGAACACGAGTCTCCATGTTAGGTCTCGAGACCGATTTGCTTATGCTTTTACCCAGATTTGGTCGCCCGGTTAAACGACAAGCGTGCTTATATTATCTTAATAATAATGTTGGGCCTTATAGTGTTAGGTATACAAATATTATTAGATGATACGGTGGCTTAGGATTTGACTCTTTGTTCTAAGTTCAATGTTTTATCCATTTAAAAAGCTAATGACCTTTTTTAGAAGCTCATTTACAGCTGTTAGAGGCGATTAAGACCCCCTTTTTGCTGAACACAACGTGCAAAAAAGAACATTACCAATAATAATAAATCTCTTAAATTTTTGGACTGAGTTTTGCAACTCAAATGATGTAGCATAAGATTATTGACAATGTATTAAACATATTATTTAATAATCTATCAATGATTTAAAGTCACATTATTTCAACGTACAACATTATTCAAATTTTAAATAAAAGGCAAAAGATGAGAAGATAAGTGTTGACAAGGCTGGCAGCTTGGCCCGAATTGCCCCTATAAATTTGTTTTGGTGGGCTAGCTTCCGGTTAACCAAAACCCAATTTGTGGGTTTTGTGCTTGTTTTATGATTCAAATGTCGGGTTGCACATACATCACTCTTAAGTCTGTAACCCATTCAAAAATTTGCGTGGTTTTAGCTCAGACCATTCATGTAAAGCCCAGCTCATTTATAGTTACTAGGCTTGGATTGTCTTTGGGCTAGCCTATCACTTTAAAAATTGAAACAAAGCCCTGAAATCTTCTATTGAATTAAATTCTTCATTAGCTTAAGCTCAATTTTCATTACACCTTCAAAAATAAATATTGAAGGTTTATGATAATCCAATAGAATAAAAATAATGAGAGTGGAACACATTGAGACGAGGTGGCTAAAAGATTTTTTCAAAAAATTAAATAACGTAACCAGAATAACGTAACCAGAATGGACATATTTTAAAAAATTGGCAAATAGGCTCCTTGTACAAACTTTATTCTCCGAAATCATACACATATACGTGAGCAGTGGTCTTGATCACGACTGTAGCGCTTCATTACGTCCATATATAAGAATTTCAAATCTTAATGAAATATTAATTTTTTTTTTAAAAAAAAACATGTTCAGTGTGGCATTAATGGTCCCTCTGTGTGTGTCCCAAGGAATTTGGACATAAACTCAAACGCGGCATAATTCCTGCTCATGAATTCTCGGTTTTCTCTGTAATAATTTTTAAATCAATTTTGTTTTTTGGCATTTGTTATGATATATGAAATAATTACGTTTCAGTCTGAAGCTCTTTTAAAAATAATCTTGTACTCAATTATTTCACTAGAATTTTAAAAACTGATAAACCTTTTTCAAACAAATATTTATTTTTATTTTAAAAAAATCAACTACCACACCTCTTTCCCTTCTTCATTTTCCACAAACATAAACGTTAAACCTAACACCAACTGTGCTCCAGTGGATATCACTAAATAGTTCATTTGGCTTTGTTGGTTACTCGAGGACGTGAGTGTGACTCACACCTCTGTTACCATTACAAGAAATTACGCCTTTACTGATGCATTGCTGCCGTCAATAATAAAAAAGTCAATTTAATTCAGCAGTCACGATGAAAAAATTAGACTTCGGAATTTTAAAGTTAAGGCGGCCGATATTTTTTCCAACGATTTGTATTGTCGGAAATAAGTAATTAATAGCAATGAAATGAAGTATCGTTGGTAATAATTAACTAATACCGACGTTATAGATGCGTCAGTAATATATCACAAATATTTCATATATAAAATTTGCCAATTTTAATTTACTTATTCATATTTCTGACAATTTCCAATATCAGAGATAAGATAATTATTTTCGACACTCTTTTAAGTTAAAAATACATAAACGATAGCGTTTTAATATTAACCAATTATGTTAATACCGATGCTTAAACTTGTTGGACATAAATATTACTATAATATTTTCGACGTGTGTATTTGTCAGAAATAAGTCCCTCACATTTTCGCCCCATCCCACCAATTGCTTTTTTGGCGCAAAACACAATAGATCTCTCCACATTTTTCCTGATAATACTCCCCTCCTCTTATGCAACTCCTCTTTAGCGCCTGCAACTTTGTCTCTCTTTCGTGTCTGCTCCTCTGTCTTTTTTTCTCTCGCGTTCTATTGGAAAATAATCCCCTTAATCATCACAAGGAATCAGAGAAGAAAACTTGTGAAGAAGGATCCAACAATATTTGCACCTATCGTCGTCTCAGTCGTGGTATACCACTCTCCATTGTGATAATCAGAGTGCTATTCAAATTACTCACAATGACGTATTTCATGAGCGTACCAATCACATCAAGATTGACTATCACTTTATTCAATAACACATTCTCCAAGGTATTGTTCATATTCTTCTAGTGTCCTCAACTAATTAAATTGTTGACATTTTCACTAAAGCTTCTCATCTTAAACATCTTCAAGATTTGGTTTTCAAACTCAAGTTGGCTTTTGTTTTACCTACTTGAGTTTGAGGGGATGTTAGATATATAGTATTATAGATGTAATGTACAATGTATAAGTACGGTTAGGGCATCCTTGTGGCCTATCCTAGCATATTTTTCTTTCATTCTTTCATTCTTACCTTGTATAGCTATCTACCTCCTTTCTATAAGAGGCCCTCTGTATGATTGTAATCACACAATAAATACATATACCATTCTCTGAATTCCTTTCTCTTGTCTCCATAATTCCAATTCACTGGTGACCACCAACCTATCCATTTTGTGTCGGTAACCACCCTTAACCATTTTTCTCCATGTTCATTTGTTCCGTCAACATCAATCTCCATGGATTTCGACAAGAAGAGAAAAGAAAGTTAAAGATGAGATGAAACAACAAAGAAAAACTAATATGAAACATAAGGAAAATAGATAATTTTTAGGAAGATGACCATATATTTCGGCAACCACTATGGGTTTTGGTAAAAAGAGAGAAAAAAATGTGAAATTAACAAAATATAACATAACATAAGAAGAAAAAAAAAAAAAGGAAAAGAGAAAGAAATGACCCTTGCAAGTAAAAAGGACCATATATTCTAGTGACCTCCATGGATGCCGGTATGTTTAAGAACTTCTAAAGTGAGTTTTACTCAATTATGCTTGGATAATACTACTCTAAGTTGCATCAAACAGAATAATTCTATTTTGATGTTGGACATTGGGTCACGTGGACCTGAGTCCATTTGACATCCACAAGACTTGTGTGTGGATTGTGATAATTATTTGGTTAAAATTCTTATCCGTTCTAGTTGGTTTGATCGACTTAGATATTATCAAATCTTGCAGTTATCCCATTAGTTTTGGTCATGGGATATAAACATATACATATTGGTTAAGCATAAGGAATTCATCCATGTGTAGTCTCCCAAATTATCACGTGAGGTTTTGAGTGATGCTCTCTTTGAGATTCTTTTTGAGTGACTATCAAAGTACTTTTGGTCTTAGATCGTCGAAAGGTATAGGCGACTTGATCTGTAGTCGTCCTATTTGATTAGGATGATTTCTTACAACGTTTCAAGGATCGTCGTGGTGTTCCAAGAAAGCTCGTAATACAAGCTGCCTCTTCCGCTTTCGCTGTTCTTGATCCCAATAGGTAACCGGGTTAAACACCAGGCTTTGTTTATTATGCATTTCCTTCATAGGTATCAGAGTCATAGGCCTGTGTTCGCTAATATATGTGTTGTGATGCTACACTTTTTGGTCTGAAAGGGCTCCAAACTCCGTCGCCTGAGAAACACTCAAAGAAAAGGATCAGAGGGCCACCGGATTGGATCCGGCGGTAGCCGCTTCTATGCTTAAGTCAAATAAACTGAATCGAAAAACTGTAATGTAAACCAAAGAATGAGCATGAAAATAAAGTGTACCTTTAGGGTTTAATTTATAAGCTGTGGCTTTCTTAAGTTGATTAGGATTTGGAGCCATAGAAGTAGGGATTTGATCATCGGAGAATAGTAGTTACCATGTTGGATACTGCGCTTGAGAGATATCCGTGAGTGGCAGTTTCCTTGTTGAAGACTGTTTCCTTATCCTTTGCTCGGTAAGATGTTTAAGGCAGTGACGAGATCTGAACCCTAAAGGAGGCTCTAAAGGCCTTATGCTCAGACTTATGAGTTTTGAATGCTAAGTACCCAAGCCTGCTCTGAATGGCCAAGTCTGTTCTGCGTGGCCAAGCTTTATTTGATCTGTAATCACACGTGTCACATGGGGACTGGTCTGTCACTTTGTGGTATATTAGTTACTCCCCCCCTGAGCCCTAGTTTGAGTTCAGAGCGTAACTAGGGCTATGGGCTTTCGAAAAGTCATGCGTCTTGTCTTCTGATTTCTAAGATGACTGTTGGCGCGTCATTTATTGCGCAACCGATGTTTAGGCTTTTGAGGCCATCATTGCCTACAACAGTCATGACGGTTTGGCTTGGTGGGCCCCAATTTATGGAAAAGTATATAAAGACGGGATGGGCTTTGTACGCCCTTTTTCTCACTGTTTTCATTATACTCAAAATGGGATACCGCCATTGCTAACTCTGTGCAACCAGTGAAGCTTTGAAGACCGAAGTTTTGGTTTAGAGCAGGTTCGACTAGTCTTCCTTTTCCTTTCATTTTCTTTTTATTAAGAACTCAGTCTTCCCCTTTTTGCTTCTAAGCAATGTCTGCCCCTTCATCATCTTCAAATACTAGTGACGGCACAAGAAGTTCTTCAGAGACGTCTTTGCCGTCTAATGTCCAAACTGTAGATAGTCATCCCACCGGTGGTGCCAAAAATAGGTCGGTAGGGTCCCCCTCTAGCTCAAAGGTTAGAATACTAGATGTCTTTATAAAACCCAGAAGTAGGGTTGGGGAGACTTCTGGTCGATCTTCTCAAAGAGGGGAAGGAGAGAATGCCATTACCCATAGCATGATAACTCGATTGAGGGAAAAATTTAACTTTCCCTTAAATGTCACCTATAGAGTACCGAGCGCCTTAGATAGTCCATATGATGTCAAAGAGGGCAAAATTTATGTCTATCTCGCTTGGTTCGAGATGGGATTGAGGCACCCTTTTCCTGACCTGGTTAGGGAATTTTTTTGTTGGTTTAACCTTTGCCCTACAAACCTTAATCTTAATAGTTGGTAGCATCTTCTAGGGTTTATAGTATTTGGGCAACAAAACAATGTTGACGTGTCCCTCGATTTGATCCGTAGTAATATGGATTTGAAGTATATGAAGTCGGAAGGCCTTTTTTATATGTCTTTTGACAGCGAGTTCAGACCCCTTTTCCTCTGTACCCACTTCCAACAAGAGTTGGAAAAAGTGGTACTTCTTCATAGGAGGAGGATGGGAACTTAAGGACTTCCAAGGCCATATCTCAACATTTCCGTAGAGTACAGGGTATAAGGGTGAGACCCATTTTCCTTATAACTGCTTTGGTTTTTATACTCTTACCTCCGAACTGCTCTACTGACCACTGTTTTCATGTCTTCTCTGCAGATAAGAGTGCTTGGAAGAGGTCTATTTTTACAATCGAACTCCAGAACCAATACCGGCAATTCCTTCAGACCCCAAACCGAGCTCATATAGTCATTGTTACCCCGAAGAACCTAATAACAACTAACAAACGTGCTGAAGAGTTCAAGAAGTCTCTGTTGGCGGACTGGGTTCCAGAGCAGTCAGTTCAAAAGACGGGAGAGACCTCTTCTCCTGTTGAGCAACCCCTCCAAGTAAAGAGGAGGAGGTTGATTTCAAACTCTTCTGAACTGACCCTCTCCGAGGATGAAAGGGAGGCCCCCATCATAGTACCCATAGTCCCTCCTGCCCCTATTAAGAAAATAAGTAAGGGGAAGTCGGCTACCAAAGCCCACCAAGCCCTAGACAACTCTGGTTACAAGGCTGCCAAAAATGCCCTAAAGGAGTTCCTGGCTAAGGGCCCTCAGAAGCATAAGGGGCTGAAGCCTGAGAAGCTAGTATCCGATTTTATGTCTCTTCAGATCAAAGTAACGCCATGAATTCTCATCTGTTCTCTCCTTTTTATTATTACTAACTTGCTTGCTATGCATCTTGCAGTCCATGCACATTCTTGCACCTCAGATAGAGACTTTTCCAGACTCAGAAGAAGTTGACAAACTTTAGGCTGAACTGAATGAAGTGAGGCTGCAGCTTAGGACGGCTCAGTCTGCAACCCATACTGCCGAGGAGAGGCGGAAAGAGACCTCCAATTCTCTGGCGGTCATGGATTTGAGAGGGATTTACATGCTCGGAAGGAAGAAGAGCTCCAGAAAGAGTTATACGATCTTCGGTATCTCTATAACCAGAAGCTTCAAGACACAGTCGCAGCTTCTAAAGTTAAGACTGAAACAGAGATGAGGGACGAAGTCCGTGAAATGGGCCAGGAGCTGATTCGACATGGTTACAACACCCTTAAATCCAAGTTTCTTGCTAAATTTCCAGACTTTCATCTGTCAGCCATCGAAAGTATCATTGCTCCTTCTACCAAGGCTGAGGCTCCGAGCGATAAAGCAACTCTCTCCGAACTCCCCTCTTTAGAAGAACCAGCCCCAGCCGCCTCTGAAGCTGTAAACTGAGATCACTGTATATTTTTTTTTGAAGGCTGACGTACTTGAATACTTTC
Organism: Nyssa sinensis; assembly: GCA_008638375.1. NCBI lineage: Eukaryota > Viridiplantae > Streptophyta > Magnoliopsida > Cornales > Nyssaceae > Nyssa > Nyssa sinensis. The sequence goes on along the minus strand of CM018041.1, from coordinate 20,996,842 downwards.
ATCAATGAAATTGGGTTTCTTCAGAGTTTTGAACGTTTTTTATCCCTCTAAACTAAAACACCTGTAAATTCTGAGGATTGTTGTGGATGCCAAGTAGATTTAGTACTGTCTTGAGTTATTGCCGCTCTATAGTATTAAACCTAGACTCCAGCCCTTCAAGCTTGTAATTAGTGTAAGGAGAGATGTTTATGAGCTGAGTGTATGGCAGAACAACCTTTTAACTGGTTATGATCAGAGGCTATTTTTCAAGCAAAGCATCTTGAACAGTTCGACTTTATTTGGTACTGAATAACTTGAGCAGGAGGTCTTGCAACAATCTGTTCGATGACTTATGATAATCCACAGTTTATAATGAGAATTTGTGTCCACCAGGACTTAAAGTAATTGAATTGATCATAACCTTTGCTCATCATAAGAGTAAATAACATGTCCCCTGAGATTAAACCTACTTTAGACTAGGCCTGAACAGGAAGGTTCGTAATAACTGAACCAGAATTAGTAGTAACTGAACTGCATTACTTGCATAAGTTGCAAGGTTTTTGAGGGTTTATTCTTTACGATAGACCAGACCAGAGGGTCTGTACATCGAATAGATCATGCCTGAAGGGCTTGTAGTATATACAAGGCTTAAAAAGTCAATACACTGGACCAGACCAAGGGGTCTGTACATTGAAAGGACCAGACCTAAAGGACTTGTAATGGATACAAGGCTTCAAGAGTCAATACACTGGACCAGACCAGGGGGTCTGTACATTGAAAGGACCAAGCCTGAAGGACTTGTAATGGATATAAGGTTTCAAGGGTCATTACACTGGACCAGACCTGGGGATCTGTACATTAAGAGGACTAGACTTAAAAGACTTGTAATGGATACAAGGCTTCAGGGGTCATTACATTAGACCAGACTAGGGGGCCTGTACATTGAGAGGACCAGGCCTGAAGAACTTGTAATAGATACAAGGCTTTAGGGGTCATTACACTAGACCAGACTAGGGGGTCTATACATTAAGAGGACCAAGCCTGAAGAACTTGTAATGGGTACAAGGCTTCAAGGGTCATTACACTGGACCAGACCAGGGGGTCTGTACATTGAGAGGACTTGGCCTGAAGAACTTGTAATGGGTACAAGGCTTCAGGGGTCATTACGTTGGATCAGACCTGGGGGTCTGTGTATTGAGTTGAGAATACTTTTCTGAAAGAATGTAAAGAGAGAAGCTTTATTGATAATACTTTCGTAAATGTTCTATATTCTAATGCCTGGGTAAAGATTTCCCAGCCATGTTTTCTAACCAGTATGTGGTAGGTCTGACAACTTTTGTTACTCTATAAGGGCCTTCTTAGTTGGGTGACAGCTTTCCCATAGTGGGATCTTTAGTATTTGGGAACACCCTTCTCAGGATGAGATCTCCAACCTGAAAGCTGATGGGTTTTAGCCCTAGTTTAAAATTGTTGGCCATCTTGTGCTGATATGCTTCCATTTTGATCCTGGCTTGATCGTTTTTCTTTTCAAGTAGGTCCAAGTTTTTTTGCAAGTTGCTGATCATTGCTCCCTTGGTTGAAAGCTTCAGTCTTCAGGAAAGGCATACCGATCTCAACAGGGATCACAACTTTGGTACCATAGGCAAGTGAGAAAGAAGTTTCAGAGGTAGGTGTTCTTCTAGTGGTTCTATAGGCCCAGAGAACTCTAGGGAGTTCCTCAACCCATCTTCCCTTGGCTTCTTCCAACCTCTTCTTAAAATCATCCAAGATTGTTCGGTTGGTGACCTCTGCTTGCCCGTTGGCTTGGGGATGGCCTGGAGAGGCAAAATGTTGACTGATGTGCAAGTCTTGGCAGTATTTCTTGAAAACTTTGCCTACAAATTGCGTACCATTGTCTGAGATGATGACGCATGGAATGCCGAACCTGCAGACTATATTCTTCCAAGTAAAATTCTTGACTTCTTTCTTTGTAATATGTGTTAGGGGCTCTGCCTCTGCCCATTTGGAGAAATAGTCAATGGCCATCAAGAGGTATCTCCTGTTCGGTGTGGCTTTTGGCAGTGGGCCTATGATGTCCATTCCCCACTGAGCAAAGAGCCATGGGTTGACAATAGGAATGAGCTCATGATGAGGGTGGTGTTGGTAGGGAGCAAACTGTTGGCATTTGTCACACCTCTGGACGTACTCTTTTGCTTGCCTCAACATGCTCGGCCAATAGTAGCCCTGTGTTAAAGCTTGGTAGGCTATGGTTTGCCCCCATTGTGGTTGCCACAAATTCCTTCGTGTATTTCTGCCAGAACATACTTGGATTCTTCTGGAGTCAAACACCTTAGTAAAAGTTGTGAATAGGATCTTCTATAAAGTTTCTCGTTCAAAATCAGGTACTGAGCTGCCCTGATTCAAATCCTTCTAGCTTTGTTCCTGTCCTCTAGGAGGAGCCCTCTTTCTAGATACTAGAGGATGGGAGTCATCCAGCTCTGGGTTTGTTCTATAGCTTGAACAACTTGGATCTCTTTTATGCTTGGTTCTGACTAACAGGAAATTTTTAGTGTGGATTCTTCTTCAGCCTTGAAGTGGGAGGCCATGTTCGCCAGCGTGTCAGCCCTGGAGTTTTGACCTTTCTCAATTTTCTAGATTGTGAATTCTTCGAAGGATCGCTTTAGTAATTTCACCATTTTTGAGTAACGGAGCATTCTGTCATATTTGATGGAGAACTCTCCTAGGACTTGGCTTACCACCAGTTGTGAGTTAGAGAAGACCTCGAGGTTTCGAGCCTCGTATAGTCCAAGGATAAGGGCCTCGTATTTTGTTTCATTGTTAGAAACTCTGAACCCCAGACTCACTTCCTTCTCTACTATAAGCCTATCAGAGGAACGTAGAACTAAGTCGACGCTAGAACCATGGTTGGTAGAAGATCTATTAGTATAAAGTTGCCATGTGCCAGAGCTTTCACAAATGTGTGCCTTGTCTTGTAGTGCCGGGGTGAACTCGACGATGAAATCAGCCAAGACTTGCCCTTTGATGGAGGTTCGTGGAACATAAGATATGTCAAATTCCCCCAATTCTATTGACCACTTGACCAGTCATCCCAAGACTTCTGGCTTTCGAAGCACGGATTTCAGTGAATAAGCCGCTGGGATCTCAATGGGATGAGCCTGAAAGTAAGGTTTGACCTTCATTGCTGAGGTTATTAGAGCCAAGGTTAGCTTCTCGATTTCGGGATATCTCTTCTCTGTGTCCAAAAGAGCTCTGCTGACATAAAATATGGGCTTCTGAACTCCCTTGTCCTGTCTGACCAGTACAAAGCTAATAACGTTTTCAGAGACAGCAAGGTAGAGAAGTAGCTTTTCCCCTTTGACTGGCTTTGATAATAGTTCAAGGGAAGCCAAGTATTCCTTCAGCTCTTGAAAGGATTTTTCACTCCTTTGACGATTTTAGGGCTTTGTTACCCTTCAGGGCTTTGAAGAATGGTAAGCAGCGATTAGTGGATTTGGAGATAAATCTGCTCAGGGCTGCAATTCTGCCGTTCAGAGCCTGAATGTCCTTATTTGTCTTCGAAAATTTCAGCCCAATCAGTGCCCCAATCTGAGTGGGGTTTGCTTCTATACCTCTTTGAGAGACTACGTACGCCAAGAACTTCCTTTTGGTCACACCAAAGGTGCACTTCGAGGGATTCAGTTTCATCTTATGTTGCTTCAGGATGTCAAATGTCTGGGCTAAGTGTTGGAGGTGGCTACCTTTTTGTAAGCTCTTAACTAGCATGTTATCGATGTAAACCTCCATGGTGCTGCCAATCAGAGGATTGAACATTTTGTTGACCAGACGTTGATATGTTGCCCCAGTATTTTTCAATCTGAACGGCATCACTCTATAACAATAGAGACCTCATTCAGTTATGAATGTTGTCTTTTCCTGGTCTGGAGGGTACATCTGGATCTGGTTATACCCGGAATAAGCATCCATGAAGCTCATAAGTTTGTGTCCTGCAGTAGCATCAACTAGCTGATCTATCTTTGGCAGTGGAAAACTGTCTTTTAGGCAGGCTTTGTTGAGGTCTGTGTAATCAACACAACCTCTTCACTTTTCGTTCTTCTTCTTGACCAAGACCGTGTTGGCTAGCCAATCTGGATAGAATACCTCTCGTATCATCTTGGCGTATAACAGTCTTTGGACCTCTTCGTTAATGATTTGATGCCGTTCTAGAGTGAGTGGCCTTGTTTTTTTCTCACTAGGGGGTGATCAGGATCCACCATCAACTTGTGAGTGATGAGGTTTGGATCTATGCCTTCCATATCCTTCGTTTCCTAGGCAAACACTAAGAGGTTGTTTCTTAGGAATTTTACCATCTCTTCTTGCTCGGCAGGTGTTAGGTCTGGACCAATCTGTAAGTAGCGCCCTTGCTCTTCTGAACTGACCAGCACTTTGATGGGATCACCTACTGGTTTGGCCCTGCTGTCCCTTCCTCTAGGGCTTAGAGGCTCATCAATTCTGGAAGGGTAGTCTTCTGCCTCGTGATAGTGGATGAGGTCTGGATCCACGCATTCACGAGCATGCTGTAATTGCTATTTAGGGGCCCTCTGCTTAAGTGCGAGAGCATGACACTCTTGAGAGGTCGGTTGACATCCTTTGATAGAGTACACAGCATGATTGTGGGCGTACTTTAGGCATTGGTGGCGGGGTTGAAGTGACTGCTCCCATTTGATGCAGCCAAGGTCTACTAATTATGACGTTGTAAGGGGACTTGGCATTTAGAACCATATATTCTAACATTGTCGTCTTTTGTCCCTCTCTCTCTTTTGTTGTGGTTGGAAGGTCAATCCTCCCCAGCGGGGTACTGAGGTTCCCATCAAACCCTGCCATGATAGCAATGGTGGGTTTGATGTCACTGGGATTGAGCTTCATCTGTTTGAAGGGTTCGTAGAATAGCACATTCGTAAAACTCCCTGTATCCACCAAGACTCTTCGGATCTCAAAGTTGACAATTTTGAGGGAGATAACGAGGGCATCACTGTGAGGACAGTGTACTCCTGCAAGATCTTGATACAAGAACTGGATCTCAAGTACTGGCCTCAATCTCTTCTCGATATTGGAGATCCGTAGGATGCTGGGAGTAATTTTGGCCTCCTGAGCATACTGTTTCCTTACTCAGTTAGACGTCTCTGTTGCTGGGGTATCTACATAGAGGATGAAGATAACTTGATTGTTCTGTTGCTGATTCTCGGTCCTTCCATCTCTTTGTTTTGGCCTCTGCTCTGGCCTATAGTCCGGCCTTCTCTGCTGGGGTCTGTCGTTGCTGGGGTTTTGCCTCTTGTCTTGCCTAATAAACTCCTGCAGTCGTCCTCTCCTTATGAGCTGCTCGATTTCATGCTTAAGGGTCTTGCATGTTTCAGTTGCGTGCCCATGATCTTTGTGGAAATCACAGTATTTGCTCATATCCCGATAGCTGGGATCACCTCTTAACGGCTCTGGCCATCTTAGATTTTCTTGTGACCAAACTTGCCGAAGTATGTGGGTTAGGGAGGCATTAAAAGGAGTGAAGGTAGTGAATCCCCTTGGAGTAGTGCTGCTTGGAGTTCTGGAGGCCGTTCTTTTATCCGGGCTTCTGACCCTCTTTCTGTTTGTATTAGAGTCCTTTTTCTGGTCATCCTACTGAGCTTGTTCTTTATTCTTTTGAGAAGGATCTTTTGCTTCCTCCAGATTTATGTATTTCGTTGCCCGATCCATGAGGGCTGCCATATCGGCGGGAGGGCTCTTCGTTAAAGAGTCCTTGAAGCCTCCTTGTGCAAGTCTAGAAGTCATAGTAGCTACTAAAAAACTTGGGCTGCAATCTGTAATTTTTATGAGCTCGGCATTAAAGCGTGCAATGTAACCTCAGAGGGATTCCTCTTTGGACTGTTTTACTTTAAGCCGGAATTCTAGGACCTTTCTCAATCTCCTACTAGTCATGAATCTGTCCAGGAAGCACCTACCGAGCTCATAAAAGCTAGTGATTGAATTCGGTGGGAGGTGGTGGAACCACTTCAGAGCTGTGCCTTCGAGGCTGGTAATGCATGTACGGCACATGAAGGCGTTAGAAGCCCTGTATAGTGCCATGGTGTGCTAATAATGAGAAAGATGATCCCCCGGGTCCCCAATCCCATCATAAGGGGTGAACTTTGGGACAACAAACTTCCTCAGCCTCTCCTCAGCCATAATAGCAGGGGCAAATAGTGTGGCAAGCCTTTTGAGTAGTCGGGCTAACTCGTCCTGCTTTGGGGGGATTTGGATACCCCTCATCACAACAGTGCATTCCATGGAGTCTGTAATTTCTTCAACTCTTTGTGGGTCCCTAGGCGGGACTTTTTATGAGTCTTGCCTTACAGTTTCGGCATGTCCCATGGCTGTAGGAGGATTCTGGTGCTCCTGAACTAGAGGAGCAGGAGCCGCTTGAGGTTGAAACTCTTGCGATGTTTGATTCACTCCTGAAGCCCCTAGGGTTGGAGCCCTGGTGGTGCTTCTATAGTGGATATCTGGAATGAAAGTTGGTATCCCTCTGCCTACAGCTGCTGATGGCTGTGGGTCTCTGTTAATATGGACGGCACCTTGGGGGTTCGCCGGTTGATTGTTGGGAATCTCTTCATGAAATCCTCCGCTTGTAGCAGGGGTAGGACATTGTGTCCTTTGATCAGCCATGTTGACAGGCAGATTTGAAGGATTGGTTTCGAGGTTCTGGGTGAGTATTGCCAGAGTTTTAGACATGGCGAGTAACTGTTCTTGTATCAACTCACTTTGTCATTTGATTGAGTCAAGCTCTTGTCGCATGGGATCAGTTATTTGTCCCCTTCCTCGTCCGGCAAGAGGCCGGGGTTGAGCGTTTTGAGGATTCTTTCTCGGTCGGAGATTAGGAGCCATGGTCCCCCGGTGAGAAGGAGGACACGTTCGTTCATAGATAGTGCACTTTTGTTGACAGAATGATTGTCGTTCCCACAGACGGTGCCAAACTGATGTTGCACTCTCTGGTCTGAAGGGGCTCCGAACTCCATCGCTTGAGAAACACTTAAAGAGAAGGATTTAGAGGCATAAAAGTAGGGATTTGATCATCAAAGAATAGCAGTTAACATGTTGGATACTGCGCTTGAGAGATATCCGTGAGTGGTAGTTTCCTTGTTGAAGACTGTTTCCTTATCCGTTGCTCGGTAGGATATTTAAGGCGGTGATGAGATCTGAATCCTGAAGGAGGCTCCAAAGGCCTTAAGCTCTGACCTGTGAGTTCTGAAGGCTAAGTACCCAAGCCTGCTCTGAATGGCTGAGTTTGTTCTGCGTGGTCGAGCTTTATCTGATCTGTAATCACACGTGTCATGTCACGCCCCGAATTTTCTGCTAACCCAGGGCGCGAGCGAAACAAAAATTAAAAGAAATAAATAAATGATAATTAAATAAATTTAGTTGAATCTCCCTTATTATTTTCTCAAGTTTTCCCCAAAATTAAAATTTAAACACTTGCTATTTAACATGACCAAGTTGACCTCTTAATGTCACTTAAACATCCTTCCCATTTAATGTTCAAAATAATTTAATTCAGGTTCAAAATTAGCTTCCAAAACATCCCTAATTTATCTCCAAAAATGTCTTAGAATTTTAGACCAAATTGGCCCCAAAATGCCCTAAGACATAAGCCAAAAATAAGTCAAGGAGTCTACCCAAAATAGTCTAAGTGTGTGGCCAAACATGGCCTAGAAGAGTGGCCAAACATGGCCCCATAAACTGACCAAACATAGCCCAATTGAGTGATCAAACATGACCCAAAAAATGGCCTAAGGCATGGTAAAAAAGATAGTCAAACATCCACCCAAGAGTGACCCTAATGAATGGCCAAACGTGGCCTTGAACCGTGGCTAAGATGTGTACCAAAAGTTGGCCAACTTGGCCTTATGTAGTGGTCTAAAAGGGCCTAAAATGAACTCAAAAATTTGGGTCAAACATGTGAATTAATGGCCTTGAAATAGGTACCGAAATATGGTTCAAAAGGTGGTGTCCAAAGGCTGTCAGGTGGCAAGCCAGCATGGCAGGACGTGGGGCAGCAGGTGGGCATGCAGGCAGGCAGCACGCGCACGGGGCTCAAGTAGGCGCACATGTGCGTGGGCGCGCGGTAGGGCGGCTGGGCTGCTTTTCTGCATTTTTACTATAGCGGAACAGAGCAGTTTTTCTGGTTTTTTGATTTTCTGCAAAATCACAATTCAAGGCTGCAACCTATTTTTTTTTTTTTTTTTCTATTTTTGATTTTTTTCCAAGTTTTTCAAGACCACTCTTTCGCCATTTTTAGCCCACTTCTTCAAGGTTTCTAAATCCTCATTTTGGGCATTTCTCTTACCAATTTGAAAGGTGTTTTACACACTTTTCTAATACTTTAATTTTTCAAAAATTTGGACATAGCCTCCTTTGTTTTTCTAAGCATTATTCCCACCTAATTTTCACAATATCCATATGTATAAATAAGTAAACAAACCACCCTTACTCGGTGGCCACAATTCATCAAACTTAAACATGCTTCCCTTTTTATCAACATTTGAATCTAGTTGTCTCAACATACATGAATATTGCTCATTAAATGTAAACATTATATATATCATTTGGGTCTTAACCCATACATTGTAAAATGGCCCGAGGCCTATTGTGCATAAATTACCTAAGTCTAAATATGATAAATTGGGCTTATGTCCATACATTCAAAAACATGCCCCAAGGGCCAAATCTTCAACAAAATCCATTTCTTCCCATCCTTTAAGACTTTAACAAGTCTCAAGTGCCCGGGGCCTTATATGAAAAATGATATCCCATGAATGGGTCAACTCGACAGCTGGTATAACATAATGCTAAGACTAGGAACAAGTTTAAGGGCGTGGCATGTGCACGTGTACATCTATATCTACATGTACAATTTTAATCTACATGCCATCCAATTCATCCATACAATGCATAAACAAGATTCATAACACATTCATATAAACTCTATACCACATCTATGAATTCATTTACACGATGTTATGCAAATATGCGTGACACACCCATGCCACTCTATGCCACACCCATGTGTCGTTTTCAGAACACATCCGATGGAACTTGAGTACCAATACTCGTTCACGGAACACATCCGTTGGATTCTGGGCACCAATGTAATGGCCAATTTTGAGTTTTTCACCACAGGATCTATACCCTCATAATACATGGCACCACATGCTCAACCCACACCATGTTTTGAAGGAATCACATCATGCCAAAATGCCATGATCTCATCATGCAATCTCAATGTAACAATTTATCAAACACATGGTGTTCCATTTCAAGTTATGTATTTTATCCCACATAATTCATAACTTTAAAACTCCAAAACATCATTCACATAATATATGACATAACTATAGATATTAACACATATTCAAGCCACCATTTCACAATTGTACTAATTCACAAAGAACAAAAAATTTTCATAAAGCAGCAAGGCACTAATTCATCACATGGTCCAAGCCACAAGGTGTGTCAATATGCATATAGGCCAAAAAGGTAATAATACAATCCTATCAATAGAACACACCTTAATCAAGGCAACAATTTATTAATCAACACCAAGAACACATATATCCCTAAACTACCAACTCTAGGCTTTTCAAAAGAACTACCTTCTAGGTGGTTTCCTAACCTTAAGTAAACTCCCTAAACAGTCCAACAACATGAAACAATATAAGAAAGCTTAAACCTATTGCTAGCTTAGCACTACATCATACCTAGATCAGTTTTCTCAAACAGCAAAAGCTATGTTTACTATATGGCCAAACTATTTGGTGAGGATACAGCTCTCGATGAGAGGAACAACTTCTTAGAAGGAACCGCAACGAAAATCCCACCCGAAAAGTGTGTTTCGAAAGCTTGAAGCTTGAAAGAACTATAGCTTTTTCTCCCTTTCTCTCGATGGATGTCCACTGCTCTGAATTTCAGAGTGTATTCTGTTTCTAAATCCTTCCAAGGGTTGTATTTATAGTAGAGGGGCAAAGGGGCAAGGAGTAAATGACCCTTTTGCCCTTAATGAGCCTCGGGGCCCTATTACTTTACAACCCGTCCCGAAACACCTCAATTTGATATTTTGTTTTAACCAATGTTTATAAAATTATTTGAAATGAAAATTTTCAAAAAAATAAATTTTCGCCTGTGGCTGGGTTTGGCCGTTTCCACCTGGGTCACCCAGATGCCCTTTTGGTCCAATTTCTAAAACTATTTTCGTTTTTGCTCAAATTTGTACAGCAGGTATATTTTAATATTCTAAACATGTTTCTCTTCTATGGAACATTCAAAATATGCTTCTACATATTACTTACAATCAAATGATGCATGAAAATGCCCTACTAGCAAAACCGTGCATGAATAGTGCCATACCGGCAAAAACAAAAAATTTACTCTCATTTTTCAAATCTTTACATCCTTCCCCCTTAAAGAAATTTCATCCTAAAATTTAAAAATGTACTTCTTCGACAAAATTTAGAAAGTTCAATACAAAATGTTATTGTGACGTGGAGACGTGTAGTCTTACCTATGGATCATTCACCTCTCCCTCAGCCAGGCGATGTGAAATGCATACCCTCTCCCCCCAAAGGAACCTCGTCCACTTGGATGGGCGTGCAGCGGCGTGCAGACATCTCCACACTCCTTACTAGCGTTTGGTTCTGATCCCATCTGTAATGGTCCCAGTCCACATATCACAACGCATAATGAAATCCTCAAACATGTTGGCTTATCAAATGTAAATTTTCCAAATCCTTCCAAGTATCATAATTCACCTCAATAATGCAACATAATAATAATAATCACAATAATAAAAATTGTCAACCCTCACAAAGGTACCTCAAAGTCTCTCACACACGTGATGACCATCCAACTAACCTCAAATCAAGGTATGCAATCATTTAATAATTCATCACAATGTAATCAATATATCACTTGAAGTAAAGTCACCCTCCTCCACCTTAGTTTATATATAACCGCGGCTAAATGTCATGCATTAATAAAGATTAGCTTATTCATTTCAATCATATATATATATATATCTATAAATATTCTATTATAGACAATGTAGTCTATGTATTCCAAATATGAAGCCAAAGACAATACATCAATGTTTAAAAATCTAAAAGATCAGAGAAGGTAAAAAAAAAAATCCCAATTTCATCCAAGGCTATGCTAACTCACCATCACTCTAGTCAATATATTAAATAAAGTCTCATACCAATTGAGATTCTTAGTGAAACTCTTCACCAATTTCAACTATGAATATATATATATATATATCAATCCTTACACACACTGTATCAAAACACACATACATATAAACATGTTTAAACATACTCTTATACATGAATTAATACCAAATCCATCTACAAAGACCACCACAAGCTGATCTAAATAAGGGCTAAAGATGCGATACATCAAGTCCATAAATGCCATTGGGGCATTCGTCGCATCGAATGACATAACTACAACTCATAATATCCTTAACGAGTGCGAAAAGCTGTCTTCGCCACATCTTCTTCCCATACTCCCAACTAATGGCACCCCGATCTAAGATCGATCCTCGAGAAACATCTCAACCCCCTAAATTGGTCAAACAAGTCATCTACCTTCGATAACGGTTCTTGATAGCAATCCGGTTCGGTCTCCTATAATCCATACACAAACGTAATGTCCCATCCTTTTTCTTCGCGGGCAATGCCGAAGCATCTCACAGTGAAGTACTAGTACAAGTAAAACCCTTACCCTATAAATCAGTCAACTGTTCCTTCAGCTCTCACTCAACTCAGTTGAAGCCACACGGTAAGGTGGGACAGAAATAGGCACAGTGTCTAGGATAAGCTCCATCGTGAACTCTATCTCTCGTCTCGGTGGAAGACTAGTCAAGTCTTCTGAGAAGACATCTGGAAACTCATCCACTACTGGCGATAACATGTTCTCTGTAGTCTCATTCCTATCTGTTATCAAACTAGCCAAAAAATTAGCTATGACCTCCCCAACTCCTAGGGTCATACAAGGTGGCACTAAGAAACCCTCATGATCCCCCATGAATTAAAAGCTATCTCCTTTCAGGAGTACACACAATCACTCTCCCTCCTATAGCAGTCTATAATTGCCCGAAAAGCAAACAACCAATCTATCCCCAATATAACATCAAGAATAGACATGCTAAGTATAATGAAGTCAAAAGAAAGGATGCAATCATCTATCCTTATCGAGCAATCTCTACAGATCCTCGTCAAAGTCACACTACCCCCAACTGGGGTGTCAACATGCAATGGTGGATCTAGCCAGTCTATTTCTAACCTTAAGCAACCAATAAAATAAGTTATGACACACTTGCCTAATCAAGCCTAATCAAAAATTTTATAACTCAAGTCAACCATCCCCACCTATTGTTTACAATAAGCAAATAACACCAAGTTCTAACATAGCCTCTTGCAGAAAAAAAAAATTCATTTAAATAATACAATATACACATACTCAAGTTATGCTAGTGTTCAACTAGCGTACCAATACTCAATCCTATGTGAATGCTATCCATAATAATACACCTCTCCACAAAAGAGTTTAACACAAGAATATCTCTAAAATCTTAAGTACCAACACTCTGAGCATCTGCTATCCAGTCCATACACAAAAATCTCCACAAGTCTATATTCTTATTTTTTTGCATTCTAAGATCTCATGTGTCTTTTTATTCATGGTTTTTTTACCTCATTGGCATTTGTTCATTTAAGGTTTTAGAATTCTTCCATTATTTCTTACTTTTATAGCTAGGTAATAACCCTTCATGGATCACAACTCCTTTTGTAACTGGCTGATGGGGTGCCATCCATCAACTGTAATGCAAGACTTGAGACCAATCTAGTCTGTATAGATATCATAGTCATAGTACTATAACCCATGAATATCTGTTACTAACCTAGCATACACATATAAAATCAACAAGTCACAATCAATAGTTAACACGTAGCCTACCACATAAGCATGCAAGTATGCAATCCATCCTAAGAACACACATATACATATGAGAACACAACCGACTAGGTATATAACTAGGTCCACGGCCTATCTCATAAATAACTAGGCATACGACCTACCATACAGATAACTAGGTGCATAACCTGTCTCATAAATAACTAGGCATACAGCCTATCCCATAAAACATATGGTCTATCACGTAGACATGAGTTTCTAATCTTAGTCAACCATTATAACAAACAATCACATACTCTCAGTCAATCGAGAAAATCAAGTATAGTGCATACCCGTGCACACTAATGCAACACGTGCACATAAAATATACCACCGAAACTAGCCCAACTAACTTAAGACCTAAACTTCTTCCACTGTTACAAGGCATTAGATCCAAAATCATACATCAATCGGGGCTACCAAGGTTGATAGAGGTTCGAGAACTAAAGTTCTCCCTCTCTCTCAACCTACTCTACCTCAACCCAGTGTTTTGGATGGCATCTTATATTAGGAACAAGCATTATCTCAAAATTTAACTTTTTCTCATCTAATGTGTTTCACATCCTATGGCATACTTCCATAATGCTACTTGCTATCATAAAGGGAAAACAAGTATCATCCATCACACATGTAAACATATACCAAATCATATATGGTCATGCCAAGTAATCAAGCAAACATACATCATAGTATACATCATAGCATAACGTACATCACATATTATGTCATCACATACCAAGTCATCACACACGGTCATGCCAATATACACATTACACATATCATACATCTCACTATACCAAATCATATAATCACGCATCATAGTACATCATAAACTAACACATAATCATAACAAGTCATGCATTCAGTAAAAATAACAACATAACACACAAGATCCTATCACATACCATCGACAGTTTACACTAAGTCAAATGCCTTCCTCAAGGGTCCCCTGGTGTTCAACAACACCTATCATTGCCAAGTATTCTCAAACTAGAACTCTAATACCAAGCCGTCAAAGCCTACACATTACACAATGTTTACACGAATTTCAAATCATACATCATAGTCCCATTGTGTTCAACAACACCCCACAGTCTCTATGTATTCGAACCTATGCTCTGATACCATGTTGTCACGCCCTGAATTTTTCGCGAACCTGGGGCACGAGCGAAACGAAAATTAAAAGAAATAAATAAATGATAATTAAATAAATTTAGTTGAATCTCCCTTATTATTTTCTCAAGTTTTTCCCAAGTTTTTCCCGAAATTAAAATTTAAACACTTGCTATTTAACATGACCAAGTTGACCTCTTAATGTCACTCAAACATCATTCTCATTTAATGTTCAAAATAATTTAATTCAGGTAAATAATTAGCTTCCAAAACATCCCTAAATTATCTCCAAAAATGTCTTAGAATTTTAGTCCAAATTGGCCCCAAAATGTCCTAAGGCATAGGCCAAGAATAAGTCAAGGAGTCTACCTAAAATAGTCTAAGTGTGTGGCCAAACATGGCCCCAGAAACTGACCAAACATAGCCCAATTCAGTGATCAAACATGGCCCAAAAAATAGCCTAAGGCATGGTCAAAAAGATAGTCAAACATCCACCCAAGAGTGACCCTAATGAATGGCCGCTAAGATGTGTCCCAAAAACTGCCCAACTTGGCCTTATGTAGTGGTTTAAAATGGCCTAAAATGAACTCAAAAATTTAGGGTCAAACATGTGATTTAATGGCCTTATAATGGCCTTGAAATAGGTACCAAAATACGGTTCAAAAGGTGGTGTCCAAAGGCTGTTAGGTGGCAAGCCAGCATAGCAGGACGTGGGGCAGCAGGTAGGCACGCAGGCAGGCAGCAAGTGGACGGGGCTCACGCAGGCGCGCGTGGCAGTGCGGCTGGGCTACTTCTCTACATTTTTACTATAGCAGCAAAGAGCCGTTTTCTGGTTTTCTGATTTTCTGCAAAATCACAATTCATGGCTGCAACCTATTTTTTTTTCTTTCTATTTTTGATTGTTTTCCAAGTTTTTCAAGACCACTCTTTCCCCATTTTTAGCCCACTTCTTCAAGGTTTCTAAACCCTCATTTTGGTCATTTCTCTTACCCATTTAAAGGGTGTTTTACGCATTTTTTAATACTTTAATTTTCCAAAAAATGTGGACATATCCTCCTTTGTTTTTCTAAGCATTCTCCCCACATAATTTTCACAATATCCATATGTATAAATAAGTAAACAACCAACCCTCACTCGGTGGCCACAATTCATCAAACTTAAACATGCTTCCCTTTTTATCAACATTTGAATCTAGTTTTCTCAACATACATGAATACTACTCATTAAATGTAAACATTATATATATCATTTGGGCCTTAATCCATACATTGCAAAATGGCCGAAGGCCTATTGTGCACAAATTACCAAAGTCTAAATACGATAAATTGGGCTTATGCCCATACATTCAAAAAATGCCCTAACGGCCAAATCTTCAACAAAATCCATTTCTTCCAATCCTTCAAGACTTAAACAAGTCTGCAAGTGCCCAGGGCCTCATATGAAAAATGGTATCCCACGAATGGGTCAGCTCGACAGTTGGTATAACATAATGCTAAGACTAGAAACAAGTTTAAGGGCGTGGCATGTACAAGTGTTCATCTATATCTACATGTACAATTTTAATCTACATGCCATCTAATTCATGCTATACAATGCATAAACAAGATTCATAACACATTCATAAAAAATCTATACCACATCTGTGAATTCATTTACACAATGTTATGCAAATATGTGTGACACACCCATGCCACTCTATGCCACACCCATGTCTCATTTTCGGAACACATCCGATGGAACCTAAGTACCAATACTCGTTCATGGAACATATCCGTTGGATTCTAGGCACCAATGTAATGGCCAATTTTGAGTTTTTCACCACAAGATCTACACCTTATAATGCATAGCACCACGTGCTTAACCCACACCATGTTTTGAAGGAATCACATTATGCCAAAATGCCATTATCTCATCATGCAATCTCAATCTGACAATTTTCAAACCCATGGTGTCCCATTTAAAGTTATGCATTTTATCTCACATAATTCTTAACTTTAAAACTCCAAAACATCATTCACATAATATATGGCATAACTATACATATCAACACATATTCAAGCCACCATTTCACAATTGTACTAATTCACAAAGAACATAAAATTTTCATAAAGCACCAAGGCACTAATTCATCACATGGTCCAAACCACAAGGTGTGTCAACATGCATGTAGGCCAAAAATGTAACAATACAATCCTATCAATAGAATACACCTTAATCATGGCAACAATTCATTAATCAACACCAAGAACACATATATCCCTAAACTACCACCTCTAGGCTTTTCAAAGGAACTACCTTCTAGGTGCTTTTCTAACCTCAAGTTAACTCTCTAAACAGTCCAACAACATGAAAAAAATACAAGAAAGCTTAAACCGATTGCTAGCTTAGCACTACATCATACCTAGATCAATTTTTCTCAAATTGTGGAAGTTTTGTTTGCTTTATGGCCAAAATTTTTAGTGAGGATATAGGTCTCAATGAGAGGAACAACTTCTTAGAAGGAACCTCGATGAAAATCCCACCTGAAGGGTCTGTTTCGGAAGCTTGAAGCTTGAAGAAACTAGGGCTTTTTCTCCCTTTCTCTCTATGGACGTCCACTGCTCTGAATTTTAGAGTGTATTCTATTTCTAAATCCTTCTAAGGGTTGTATTTATCATGGATGGGGCAAGGGGGGGCAAGGAGTAAATGACCCTTTTGCCCTTAATGAGCTCGGGGGCCCTGTTACTCTACAACATGTCCCGAAACGCCTCAATTTGATATTTTGTTTTAACCAATGTTCATAAAATTATTTTAAATGAAAATTTTCAAAAAAATATATTTTCGCCTATGGCCGGGTTTGGCCGTTTCCACCCGGGTCACCCAGATGCCCTTTTGGTCTAATTTCTAAAACTATTTCCGTTTTTGCTCAAATTTGTAAAACATGTATATTTTAATATTATAAGCATGTTTCTCTTCTATAGCACATTCAAAATATGCTTCTAAATATGACTTACAGTCAAATGATGCATGAAAATGCCCTACTAGCAAAACCGTGCATGCATAGTGCCATACCTGCAAAAACGAAAAATCTACCCTCATTTTTCAAATCTATACATCCTTACCCCCTTAAATAAATTTTGTCCTGAAATTTAAAAATGTACCTCTTCGACAAAATTTAGAAAGTTCAATACAAAATGTTATTATGACATAGAGACGTGCAGTCTTACCTATGGATCATTCACCTCTCCCTCAGCCAGGCGATGTGGAATGCATTACCCTCTCCCATTACCCTCTCCCTCCAAAGGAACCTCATCCACCTGGGCGGGCGTGCAGCGGCGTGCAGACATTTCCACACTCCCTGCTAGGGTCTGGTTCTGATCCCATCTGTAACGGCCCACTCCACATGGCACAACGCATAATGAAATCCACAAACATGTTGGCTTATCAAATGCCAATTTTCCAAACCCTTCCAAACATCATGACCCACCTCAATAATGCAACATAATAATAATAATCACAATAAGAAAAATTCTCAACGCTCACTAAGATACCTCAAATTCTCTCACACACGTGATGACCATCCAACTAACCTCAAATCAAGGTATGCAATCATCTAGTAATTCATCACAATGTCATCAATATATCACCTGAAGTAAAGTCATCGTCCTCCACCTTATTATATAGATAACCACGACTAAATGTCATGCATTAATAAAGATTAGCTTATTCATTTCAATCATACATATATCTATAAATATCCCATTGTAGACAATGTAGTCTATGTATTCCAAATATGAAGCGAAGGCAATACATCATGGTTTAAAAATCTAAAACATCAGAAAAGGTAAAAAAAAAAATCCCAATTTCATCCAAGGCTATTCTAACTCACCATCACTCTAGTCAATATATTAAATAAAGTCTCATACCAATTGAGATTCTTAGTGAAACTCTTCACTAATTTCAACTATGAATATATATCAATCCTTACACACACGTATCAAAGCACACATACATATAAACATGTTTAAACATACTCTTATACATGCATTAATACCAAATCCATCTACAAAGACCACCACAAACTGATCTAAATAAGGGCAAAAGATGCGATACATCAAGTCCATAAATGCTGCTCGGGCATTCATCACATCGAATGGCATAACAACAACTCATAATGTCCTTAACAAGTGCGAAAAGCTGTCTTCGCAACATCTTCTTCCCATACTCCCAACTAATGGTACCCCGATCTAAGATCAATCCTCGAGAAATATCTCGAACCCCTAAGTTGGTCAAACAAGTCATTTACCCTATATAACGGTTACTTATTCTTGATAGCAACCCAGTTCGGTCTCCTATAATCCATACACAAACGTAATGTCCCATCCTTCCTCTTCGTGGACAATGTCGAAGCATCTCACAGCGAAGTACTAGGACAAGTAAAACCCTTACCCTGTAAATCAGTCAACTGCTCCTTCAGCTCTTACTCAACTCAACTAGAGCCATACGATAGGTGGGACAAAAATAGGCATAGTGCCTGGAATAAGCTCTATCGTGAACTCTATCTCTCATCTCGGTAGTAGATTGGTCAAGTCTTCTGAGAAGACATCTGGAAACTTATCCACTACTGGTGGTAAGACGTTCTATATAGTCTCATTCCTATCTGTTATCAAACTAGCCAAAAAATTAGCTATGACCTCCCCAACTCCTAGGGTCATACAAGGTGGCACTAAGAAACCCTCACGATCCCCCGTGAATTAAAGCTATCTCCTTTCAAGAGTACACACAGTCACTCTCCCCCTTGTAATAATCTATACTTGCTCGGAAAGTAAACAACCAATCTATCCCCAATATAAAATCAAGAATAGACATGCTAAGTATAATGATGTCAAAATAAAGGATGCAATCAGCTATCCTTATCGAGCAATCTCTACAGATCCTCGTCAATGTCACACTACCCTCAACTGGGGTGTCAACATGCAATGGTGGATCTAGCCGGTCTATTTCTAACCTTAAGCAACCAATATAATCAGTTATGACACACTTATATAACTCAAGTCGACCATCTCCACCTATTTTTTATAATAAGAAAATAACACCAAGTTCTAACACAGCCTCTTGCAAAAAAAAAAATAAAAATTCATTTAAATAACACAATATACACATACTCAAGTTATGCTAGTGTTCAACTAGCCTACCAAAAGTCAACCCGAAGTGAATGCTATCCATAATAATACACCTCTCCACAAAAGAGTTTAACACAAGAATATCTCTAAAATCTTAGGTACCAATACTCTGAGCATCTACTATCCAGTCCATACACAAAAATCTCCACAAGTCTAAATTCTTATTTTTTGCATTCTAAGGTCTCATGTGTCTTTTTATTCATGGTTTTCTTCCTCATTGGCATTTTTTCATTTAAGGTTTTAGAATTCTTTCATTATTTCTTACTTTTATAGCTAGGTAATAACCCTTCATGGATCACAACTCCTTTTGTTACTGGCTGATGAGGCACCATTCATCAACTGTAACGCAAGACTTGAGACCAATCTAGTCTGTATAGATATCATAGTCATAGTACTATAACCCATGAATATCGGTTACTAACCTTGCATACACATATAAAATCAACAAGCCACAATCAATAGTTAACATGTAGCCTACCACATAAGCAAGCAAGTATGCAATCCATCCTAAAAACACACATAAACATATGAGAACATAACTGACTAGGTATATATCTAGGTCCATGACCTATCTCATAAATAACTAAGCATACAACCTACCATACAGATAACTAGGTGCATAACCTGTCTCATAAATAACTAGGCATACGACCTATCCCATAAAACATACGGTCTATCACGTAGACATAAGTTTCTAATCTTAGTCAACCATTATATCAAACAATCACATACTCCCAGTCCATAGGGAAAATCAAGTATAGTTGACACCCGTGCATACCAATGCAACACGTGTACATAAAATATACCATCCAAACTAGCCCAAATAACTTAAGGTCTAAACTTTTTCCACTGTTACAAGGCATTAGATCCTAAATCATACGCCAATCGGGGCTACCAAGGTTGATAGAGGTTCGAGAACTAAAGTTCTGCCTCTCCCTCAACCTACTCTACCTCAACCCAATGTTTTGGATGGCATCTTATATTAGGAACAAGCATTATCTCAAAATTCAGCTTTTTCTCATCTAATGTGTTTCACATCTTATGGCACACTTCCATAATGCTACTTGCTATCACGAAGGCAAAACAAGTATCATCCACCACACATGTAAACATATACCAAATCACATACGGTCATGCCAAGTTATCAAGCAAACATACATCATAGTATACATCATAGCATAACGTACATCACATATTATGTCATCACATACCAAGTCATCACACACGGTCATGCCAATATACACATTACACATATCATGCATCTCACTGTACCAAATTATATAATCACGCATCAAAGTACATCATAAACTAACACATAATCATAACAAGTCATGCATCCATTAAAAATAACAACATAACACACAAGATCCTACCACATACCACTGACAGTTTACATTAAGTCAAATGCCCTCCTTAAGGGTCCCATGGTGTTCAACAACACCTATCATCGCGAAGTATTCTCAAACTAGAACTCTAATACCAAGCCATCCAAGCCTACTTATTACACAATGTTTACACAAATTTCAAATCATGCATCAAAGTCCCATTATGTTCAACAACACCCCACAGTCTCTAGGTATTTGAACGTATGCTCTGATACCATGTTGTCACACCCCAAATTTTTTGCAAACCCGGGGCGCAAGTGAAACAAAAATTAAAAGAAATAAATAAATGATAATTAAATAAATTTAGTTGAATCTCCCTTTTATTTTCTCACATTTTTCCCAAAATTAAAATTTAAACACTTGCTTTTTAACATGACCAATTTGACCTCTTAATGTCACTCAAACATCCTTCCCATTTAATGTTCAAAATAATTTAATTCAGGTTCAAAATTAGCTTCCAAAACATCCCTAAATTATCTCCAAAAATGTCTTAGAATTTTAGTCCAAATTGGCCCCAAAATGCCTTAAGGCATAGGCCAAGAATAAGTCAAGGAGTCTACCTAAAATAGTCCAAGCGTGTGGCCAAACATGGCCTAGAAGAGTGGCCAAACATTGCCCCATAAACTGACCAAACATAGCCCAATTGAGTGATCGAACATGGCCCAAAAAATGGCTTAAGGCATGGCCAAAAAGATAGTCAAACATCCACCCAAGGGTGACCCTAATGAATAGCCAAACAGGGCCTTGAACCGTGGCTAAGATGTGTCCTAAAAACTGCCCAACTTGGCCTTATGTAGTGGTTTAAAATGGCCTAAAATGAACTCAAAAATTTGGGTGAAACATGTGATTTAATGGCCTTAAAATGGCCTTGCACTAGGTACCAAAATACGGTTCAAAAGGTGGTGTCCAAAGGCTGTCAGGTGGCAAGCCAACAATGTAACACCCTGACCTAATGACGTTGTCATAACGAATACGAGTGTGAATATTGATATACCCAAACTTCAGTAATTAGGCAGATTATTAATAATAATAATAATTAATCATAATAGTATAAGAACATAAAGAAAATAAAATATAATAATATTACATGCTACAATACTAAAAGTTCAATCTAATACTCCTAATAAGACTTAAAATTAACATAAATATGCATATATATATATATCTATATGTCTATCTTTTAACCCAACACACTGAAAGGTACATAAATACTTAACATATGTACATAAGATACCATGTATAATTATATTTAAATACGGTTGCCTCATTGTATATATATATATATATATATATATATCAGTACATGTATCTATATATATATATATATATAGAAATACATAATTAAAGAAAGTAAAAGAAAATTGTAAACTAAATGAGGGATTAAGGGAGAGAATCTGTGGGCTGTCTTCAGCTGAATCAAAAAATGGGTGGCAGCCATATGATTGTAATATATATAACAACGGTGAGGTGTCCTTCATACAAACGGTAACCATGTGATGAAGGCAAGTGGTCTCCATGCAAGGCATGATGCCAACAGGTGGCAATGCCACTAACTGCATGGTCAATTGATAAGAAATAAAATGGGCAAATAGAGAGAAAGAGATGTGGACAAACAGGAGCAAGAAACTGATAGAAACTGGAGTAGCAAAACAGGAACGGAAGGAAGGAGAATTCTCAAAACAATCAGTGTAAACAGGTAAATTTAGATTGAATTTTATTCCTTTACCTTTCAAATTTTAAACATGCAACTATGATATGTTAAACTACATAATATCAGTTTTACATTGCAAAAAGAATGAGCAAAAATAGTGAAAAATCGAGTGAGAAATTCAAATTTACAAGTCGAATAAAAAAAAAAAAAAAATCCAGAAATGTTTACAACAGGTCTGAAATTAGTTGAACCAAACTTGGATTAGTGTCTTGGGGCTTAAACTAGACCTCATTAGGGTTCTTAAACCACTAACCCGCGACCTCGAAACCTAAGGAATGACCCCTAAGAACTTAGTTGCAGGTTTTATCGTTTAAACCCAGTTTCAGTTTTAAAGTCCTAAACTCGATTTTTAGGATAGAAATAAAACCCCCATACTGTAAGAAAGACGTAGCACCAAACCATGTTAAAAATGGTTGAGAAATGAGGACTTATTACCAAAATTATCAGATTCGGCTATCATAACTTAAACCGAGTAATTAGGTTAGTTTAATGCTTGAAATGAATGCCAAGATGAACCTTGAGATGCCGGGAACAATCTCAGTAGAAAACAGTAGCAAATAATCGAACCAAAATCCACGAAATTAAAGAAAAACGAAACCCAGAATTAGGGCAACAGTGTTAAATTTGGTGAAGGAGACGACCGAGTTGACTCGTTGTTGAATCGAGTCACCCGAGCTAACTCGGACACGTGTCAGAACGAGACCAAGTCCACCGAATTATTAGAACGGCGACGTTTTGGTTGGTTTTAAATTTAAAAAAAATTAGGGCTGACGTCAGCATGACGTCAGCTTTATGTGTTTAACCAAATTGAACCGGTTGGTTCAGTCAAAACCGGACCGGTTCAGTCCCAATGCAACTGAACCCACTGGTTCAGTCCGGAAGTTTGTGTAATTGCATTTTGACCCCAAAACTTCAATGAAATTCCACTGTGGCCCAAGCTAAAATAAATTAATATTAATTTGATAATATTTAAATAATAAAAATTACGAAATTGCCCCTAGTCCTCAAACAAGTCAAACGGAGTCCGAATAAAGTAAACGAATAGTGGATTTTGACTATTTTGGACGTTTCGGACTCAATGGTGTGGTCCGTTTTACGAGACGAGACTCCAAAAAATTAGGACACGTTAAGTACAAATTACCAAATTGCCCCTAATGTAGCCAATGTCCAAATAAGACAAGTTATTAGTGTATTCTTATTATCTTGGGCCTTCTGAGATCAACAGTGGGGTCCGATTCATGAGACGGGACTCCGAAAAATGTGACACGGGAAATGACCAAAATACCCCCAAGGTACCCGAAGCCAAATAAAAAACTAAGAGGGTCTAAATTGACTTTCTTCGACGTTCTGGACTCAACAGTGAGGTCCGTATTACGAAATAAAGTACGAGAAAATATGATACGTCAATAAAATAAGGCTCACGATAAAACATTAGGACATAATACGATTTAAGCATAATTAGAAACATCAATAGGAGATATTTGAAGTACATTGAAGTTAATAGATTATTGTGAATTGTTTCTAGGAACTACAAAGGGAAGGGAACAACCAAGTAATAGTGCAAACCCAGGAAATCAAGGTGAGTAATCTTGCATTTGAAGTGGAGATTTTAACTCCACGATTTAAATGATGTTTTAAACTTCAAAATATCTGAAGCATTGAATGTTTAAATTCCATATTTCATGACTCCCGTTTTGAAATATTCTGCTTTTATAATTCTCTTATGACATGTTCAGTAAATGATCTTTGTTACAGTTCTTTTGAAAGTGTTTAACATGTCATCTGTTCTAAAATGTTATTACAACTATGTGAAGATCCTATCATGAACATCATCATGTTTAAATGCTCATAAAAGCATTTCTTGAAGAAGCTAACGTTTTGCAAGATAATAAAGATGCATAAGCATCTTCAGTTATTGAGCACCCTTCGGGTTCTCAATTCAGAATAATGCCCGGCAGCAGGATCTAATCCCCCAGGCAACGAGATCTCTCAGAAGTAAGACTAGGGTCTGGTTCGAAACGGATCCTTTAGTTAAAAAGTGAAAAGATGACAAATGATTTTCGAAAATGGAAGCAGGTTTTCACCCCCATTTTCACTGTGCATGTTTAATTGTTTGAAATGCATATACTCTATTTGAAGGAATGTTTAACTAGCATGAATACTTTAAATGTTCAAAGCTATCTGTTATGAAAAGTGCATGTACTCTGTGTTTAAAATGTACGAACAATTGGTAGTGTGCATTTTTTTAAACTCTCATGTACGAAACCACTGCCAATTGAAAACCCATGACAGATGCAGGAATTACTCATTGGGCTTTTCGAAGCTCACCCCATTCCCTAACATTTTTTTCAGGTACTAATGATGATGAATGGGAGCCTTGTTCCATTTGGGGATGACGACTAGTGGCTTTAAAATGATCAAGGGCTTTTGGAAGTACTAAGGACCCGTAGATGGTCGAATTTTGAAGTGTAATAGATTTTAGAAAGTGTGTACTTAAGCCGAGAGGCAACCGGATATGTAATGTAAATAAAACTCTAAATTTCAGTATGCTCTGATTAATTATTATTATGAGTACCGCTATGAAGAGTGGCAGACCGGATGGATGTGCGACAGATTTTAAAAAGAAAAGAAAAAGTTTAAGTTTTTCACGCTTCCGCAACCACAGGCCGCACCGCCATCCGATACTGTTGCTTATGTTCGCCTCGCCCAAGGGCTCCCGAGCCTGAAGGCGGCGGTCGCGATCCGAGATCCGCACAGGGTGGGTTTCGGGTCGTGACAAACAAGGCAAGACGTGGGGCAGTAGGTGGGTGCGCAGGCAGCAAGCACGGCAATACCAACTGTTGTGTTCTATTCATCACATGATCCAAACCACAAGGTGTGTCAACATGTATATAGGACAAAAATGTAATAATACAATCCTATTAATAGAACACACCTTAATCATGGCAACAATTCATTAATCAACACCAAGAACACATATATCCCTAAATTACCAACTCTAGGATTTTCAAAAGAACTACCTTCTAGGTGGTTTCCTAACCTCAAGTAAACTCCCTAAATAGTCCAACAACATGAAAAAATATAAGAAAGCTTAAACCTATTGCTAGCTTAGCACTACATCATACCTAGATTAATTTTTCTCAAGCTGCGAAAGCTGTGTTTGCTGTATGGCCGAACTGTTTAGTGAGGATACAGGTCTCAAAGAGAGGAACAATTTCTAAGAAGGAACCTCGGCGAAAATCCCACCCAAAGAATGTGTTTCGGATGCTTGAAGCTTAAAGGAACTAGGGCTTTTTCTCCCTTTCTCTCTATGGACGTCCACTGCTCTGAATTTCAGAGTGTATTCTGTTTCTAAATCCTTCTAAGGGTTGTATTTATAGTGGAGGGGCAAAGGGGCAAGGAGTAAATGGCCCTTTTGCCCTTAATTAGCCCAAGGGCCCCGTTACTCTACAACCTGTCCCGAAACGCCTCAATTTGATATTTTGTTTTAACCAATGTTCATAAAATTATTTTCCATGAAAATTTGCAAAAAAGTAAATTTTAGCCTGTGGCCAGGTTTGGCCGTTTCTAGCCAGGTAACCCAGATGCCTTTTTGGTCTAATTTCTGAAACTATTTCTGTTTTTACTCAAATTCGTACAGAAGGTATATTTTAATATTCTAAGCATGTTTCTCTTCTATGGCACATTCAAAATATACTTCTAAATATGACTTACAATCAAATGATGCATGAAAATGCCCTACTGGCAAAACCGCACATGAATAGTGCCATACCTGTAAAAACGAAAAATTTATCCTCATTTTTCAAATCTCTACATGTCATATAGGGACTGGTCTGTCACTTTGTGGCATATCATATTGTATGCATATATAATAGCTAATATATGTTTTGTATACATGTGTATTTATTAAGAAAAAAAATCATGTGTTAAACCCACATGGCTTATTTTTAAAAGATCAGTCTAAGAACACATTTTGAATGATCCTCCATGTTAGATGTGTTCTTTATAGCACCAATAGGTAGCCCTTAAAATTACATGATGATCCACCGTCGAATCTGTGAGAGATTTGAGTTTAAAGTTTTGATTTTTCAAGAAAACATAACTTTAATTTGAATCTTTGGGTTTTAATATGATCTTTAAAACCTCAATTATTTTGCATGAAATTTATATCAATTTGTTCCTTGTTTCAAGAGCTTTCGATATATGGTACACAATTTTTCATCGAAAAATGAGTAAGATATGAAATTCCAAAATTTGATTGCAACCATGAACCCGTAATGAAACCATCTTCCTTGGGAGGGGGGTGAAGATGAAGTGCAAGCAGCCATTAATCCCACTCGCGCTATGGGCGTGTCATTGTGCTTGCATGTGCACCATCTTCCTTGGGGGGGTTAGATGAAGTGCAAGCAACAATTAATCCCACTTGCGCTATGGGCACGTCATCGCGCTTGCATGCACATGCCATAGAATGTGACCATTTTTAAAGTGGTGTTAGAATCCACATCAGATTCTTTGTGGCTATCCAACTTATGACTTAAATCAAAGGAAGGGCAGTTGGTGCATGAATAAACACTCCATTAGTGGTGTGTAGAAAGTTACTGGGAGGCCGAACCCTTCTTTTTCTTTTGCACATGGTGCGTGCGTACCATTGTTTGGTCTTCGTGTTTAACACGGCTTGTGCGTGAATATCTCCCTTACTGTGCGGTTCTAGCTATGTATTTATTTGTAATTTTTAGCCAATAAAATTTTTAAAATTATATTTTATTGTGAAAAAATGTTTAAAAAATTTTAAAAACAATTTCTGAGAGATATATTTATGATTACAATTACATATAAGTGTTTAGTACATTGTTGGAGCCCAAATTATTTTTTGGTAAATTTTTGTACCTATTTTTGGGACTTTAAAATTTTAATTTTTTATCCCATAAATTAGTTAAAAGTTTTAGAAAATTTATTTTTAATATGCGTAGATCATATTTTTGGGTTATGTGTGGATCAATTTTTGTTTTAATTATAATGTGGATAATTATTTAGTGCATTATTGATTGCATATTATTGATCCATTTAAATGTGAAACCCAAATACCTACTACCATTGTGTGGAGTTGTGGTAAAGCCATCCAAGCAAGACCATTATATTGTTATGCATGTGGATGTCTGCTATGATTGGATGGACTTATTTAATTGATATTCTAGTGCATGTGTTATTGTGATGTATGGAATAACAAGGTTGATTTTGAGATATATGAGTCATTGGTGCGGCATCCCCATTTATTTTATTCCTTTTAGTAGATTGATGTTGTAGGCTCATTCTATAATGTAATAAATTTTGGAAAGGGTTGTATTTATTTATGAAGCCTTGTAAGGGGATGTGTTTTTGCTACAAACTCATATATCCATAAATTACCTTGACATGATGTACTAGAATGCCAACTGGACTCAAGTAAAGTCTAGTTTTTGTTGATTATTATTATTATGTTGATGAATTAAATTTATTTTAATTTTGAATTATATTGTGTGGATGAATTAAAATTGTTTTAATTCAAAAATTATTTTGCTCAAAATTATTTAAAAATATACTTCTTTTTACATAAATGAGAGATGATTATGAACTTAGTGAAATTTGTGATCTCATAGTATAATATAGAAAAATATTTTTAATTGAATTTCTGGTAGTAGAATAATATAATGAATGTATGCTTAAATGTCACCCTACGTAATATGATAGCAGTGAAATGGCCTTAATGAATGTGAATGCCGACTTGACCAATATAAATGCTTAGAATAACCATATCACACATGTAACATATGTGTAGACATTGACCAATAGGAAACATTGTCAATACCTTGTGTCACGACCCGAAACCCACCCTCTGCGGATTACCGGATCGCGATCGCCGCCCCGAGACCCGAAGGCCCCGAGACAAGGCTCGCATCTGTAGCGGTATCGAATAGATGTGCTACACATGATTGCGGAAGCGTGAAAAACTTTTTCTTTTCTTTTCTCATTTTTAAATTATGCACATCCGTCCGATACTGCTGTTCCATACTTAACATACATGGTTACATATTCAGAGTATAACTAAAACTTAAAGATTTCATACATCGATACAATAAATATTCAGTTACCCTGAGGGCTTATTACATATTCTTACTTGTCTATTAATACAAAACGTACTACTAATGTTCATAGGTTTTTCAAGAGAAACTACTTAAACATATCCTTCCAAAAACAGCTAGACTCATCGTCGTTGTCCTTAAGACCCTGTCTGCTGCATCACCTGAAAGGGGGGTCCGAACAAAGTCCGGGTAAGCTAATCTAAGCTTGTGAGCAATTCCAGTGTTCGTCATGGGGTTTTCAATTAGCAGTGGTTTTTAGTACATAAGAGTTGTAAAACATTCACTGCCAATTGCTTATACAATTTAGAATACAGAGTACATGCATTCTTAAAACAAATAGCTTTGAAACATTTTAAGTATTCAAGCTATACTTATACTTGTCAAATGGAGTATATAACTCGAATATATGCATTTCATAAATAGATAGCTTTGAAACATTTAAAGTATTCAAGCTAAACTCGTATTTCGTCAAATAGAGTATATAACTCAAACATATGCATTTCATAAATAAATAGCTTTGAAACATTTAAAGTATTCAAGCTAAACTCGTACTTCGTCAAATAGAGTATATAACTCAAACATATGCATTTCAAATAACTTGGAAACATTTAAAGTATCCAAGCAAAACTCGTACTTCATCAGATAAGTATATAACTTAAATCACATCAATATGTATTCGAAAATGAGGGTAAAACCTGCTTTCATTTCCAAAATCACTTGTCATCTTTTCTCTTTAATTAGGTGGAATCTGTTTCGAACCAGACTCCCATTTTACTGCCAATACTGCCGATCTCATTTGCCTAGGGGATTAGATCCTGCTACCAGGCATTTACTGTTGAATCCCGAAGGATTTCAACCTTCATTGGGGGTGGTACTTAGTACCGTTTATCTTGTAAAACATTTATCACATAACTTCTTCAATAGATACTTTCATGAGTGTTTAAAAACATGAAATGTATAATTTCTACAATAGGACTTCAAATACTTGTAACTATCAAATTTAGAATATTTAACATAATTTGGCATTTAAAACTTTATACATGCTGAAATAAGTTTTAAGAAAACTATGATAGATACCAATCACTGAGCATGTCATAATAGAGTTATAAAACAGTACAATTAAAAGCTGAATCATGTAAATACTGAATTTGAACTTCAAATACTTCACATCTTTGAACTTAAAACTTTTTCAAATCCATGGAGTTAAATCTCCAATTCAAACACAGGGTTACTCACCTCGTACTTCTGGTTTTTGATCTATTTAGTCGCCTTTCCTTTGGCTTCCTTCAACCTGTGAAGCCATTCTTGCAGCGTTTCGGTGTCCTCCTGTTTCTTAATCTTTTTCGCTGCTAGTTGCTCCTTGGTTATAGTCTTGTAAATGAAGGGGCGAACGCAGGCCACTTCATTTGTTTTGGCAATCCGGATATTTTTCTGAACTACCTGGAGCTGTTTTTCTAGCTTCTCCTGAAAAACTTTCTGTTTCGGATCATTTGCTATTTGTGCCCTTGTCATCATTGGGGGAACTTCTCGTTCTTGATTCATTTTTGTGTCTATTAAATTCTCTGTTTAAAACACAATTTAACGTGTCAAGAAAACAGATTTCTACAATCATATTCTTCTGTGAGTTCCATTAACTTTAATTTAAAGTTATTTATTTGACATGTTTACGTGTCGTGTCTTTTCGTATTTCATTTCTCGTACTTGCCTCAGTTTAGTTCTTTAGCAATATTTCAGTTCATAGTCATCTAACAGATGCTATTCATCAAATTTTATGTCTTTTTATTTCAGACATTTCTTTTGGTCGAATAGACTCTACCATTGAGTCTGGAGTGTCGAAGAAAGTCAGTTTAGGCTTTCCTAACATTTAATTCGGACTGTTTTATGTAAAAGGACAAAATGGTCATTTACCATTTTACGTGTCACATTTTTCTGTACTTCGTTTCGTAATTTGGACTCCATTATTGAGTCCGGGATGTCAAGGAAAGTCAATTTAGACCTTCTCTGATCTCATTTCGGCTTTAGGGGTACCAGGGGTATTTTGGTCTTTTTACCCTTTTACGTGTCTTTATTTTTTGGAACCCCGTCTCATGTCGTGGTCCTCACCATTGGACTCAGAAGGTCCGAGATAGTAAGAATACACTAATAACTTGTAAATTTTGGTCAAGGGGTATTTTGGTCATTTACCCCTTGCGTGTTTTTATTTTTTGGGCCCCGTCTCGTAAAACGGACCCTACCATTAGTCTCAGAATATCCAAAATAGTAAGGATACACTATTCATATGTTTAATTTGGACTTCGTTTGCTCTATTTATGCCCCAAGGGTAAAATAGTAATTTAACTTTATTTATTAAATAATTAAATTAATTATTTAATTATTTTTTCAGGGGTCTAAATGCATAAATTTTCCCTCAGTTGGGCCTCAGTATAATTTTTCTGAAGCCCAGGGGTCAATCCGTAATAACCAAAAGTCTTGGTTTAATTTATTTTAATTAAATTATAAAAACCAAAGGGTTCAGTTAATTTAGAAGTGAACCGGTCCGGTCTAGTCATAAACCAACCGGTTCGGTCGGTTTATTTACATGTGGCTGACGTCATCATGACGTCAGCCCTAGCGTCCATTTAATTAAACCGACACTCAAAACGTCGTCGTTGCATTTAATCGGTGGCAAGCCCAGAGGCTGCCACCTATCCGAGTCGACCCAGCCTTATTTTAAAAACCGAGTTAACTCATCTTTGTCTTCCCCACGTCGACTCTACTGTTGCCCTAGTTTCCAAATTCCATTTCTTCCTATTTCGTGCAGTTTGGATCCATGGATCCTCACTGTTTTTGTCCCAAAACATTTCTAAGGTATAACCAATTCAATTGGCATTCATTTTAGAGTTCAAAACTCATTCGTGTGTTCGGTTTTGGATATGATAATCCAACCTGCAACCCCTTCGTACATGCTGGTTTCTGAGCTAAAATCGTTGGGGTTTCTTCTATCATGATCTATTTTTCACGTAGTTTTAGTTTTCATTTTGATATACTCGTTTTGGGGCGATTTTGGAAAGTTGGTCCCCAAACCCGAATCCTACAACTTCACACATAGGGTTTGTTCCATAGGTTTTGTGATCGCGGCTAGGGTTTTTCATGACTCTCATGACCTCAGTTTGAGGTTTTGGTAAGCCAAAATTAGTTTGGTGATACTCGGTTCAGACCTGCTTCAAGCAAGGTCTTCAATGGTGGATGCTTCTAGTTTTTATGTTTTTAAGTGTTTAAAAGCTAAAATTCCGTTCTTAAACTGATCTAAACATGTTCTTCATATCATATATATAAAATGAAAGCTTTAAATTAGTTTATACATAGAGAATTTCTAGAGAGAGAATTTCAAAAGTTTTGGTGGGTTCACCTTTCACCACTGATTTCTCTTTCTTTCTTGCTCTAAAACTCTTCTTCTCTTCTCCTCAGTTCTTCCTCTTTTGGTTTCTTTCGTGAGAGAACAACATGCTTTGCATGTTTTGGTTTTTAAAGCAAGGATAACCGACCTCTCTCTCTCCTCA
Source organism: Nyssa sinensis (assembly GCA_008638375.1). Lineage (NCBI taxonomy): Eukaryota > Viridiplantae > Streptophyta > Magnoliopsida > Cornales > Nyssaceae > Nyssa > Nyssa sinensis. The sequence goes on along the minus strand of CM018041.1, from coordinate 20,964,820 downwards.
TTTTCTCTCTCTACTGTTCTCTCTCTCTTCTTTCTGATTGTAGCCCTACACTAGCCCTCACTTCTCATCAATTTTGCTTTTTCTCTTTTCTTCTTTGCATTAAATTTTACAAGATATTTATACATATAATATATACATATATATACATATACACATATAAGACAACACACACACACACACCAGCCGACACACACACACCATTCACACCTTTTTCATATATATATATATATATATATACTTGCATACATACATGCTTCCATATACATACACATATATTTCACTTTATACATATATATATATATATTATTTAATTAATATATATAACATTTCTTTACTTTAATTAATTAATAATTAAATTAATTAATTATTTTTAATAAATTCTCGTAATACGTGTCATATGACCCGGTATCCCGGGTCGGGATATTACACCTTGAGACAGGGAAGTTTGTCATAATTAATTAAATTGTTAAATGTGCTTTATTATGTAGAGCAACATATAAATAAATCTCATTCAAAAAGTGTTTGCATTAGTTCCATGAAAATTATAGACTTGCCTTTGATGAGCAGCAAATTCTCGCCATATAGTAACTTGGCTCGTATTTAAATATTTTTTAAAAAACCAACATGACGCTACTTATTTAAATAAAAATATTTTTTAAATAGAGCGCCAAGAAGCGAACTCCTAAACTAACCTTGTGGCCTAGGGTAGGCCATATAAGGCTTTTGGGCCTATGTTTATAGACAAGGAAGAGTTGTTAACTAGGGCGGGGCTTTGAAACTTGCATCCAAAGTAAGCAAGAAAGTCAAGTGTCATAGGGGCATGCATGACAGATAATGAGATATATTAAAGAATGAGTTGCTATTTGAGAATGAAATGGATCATGTTGTTCGTAGTTGTACCGAGTCAAAGTTAACAATTTCATTCAAAATAGAGAAAAAGGTATAACATTGTGCTTAAAGAGCTCGATTTTACATTGCTCATAATGTTTTGTACATTATGTACAAGTGCTAGCATAAGAATTAATCGCCACAAGAGTGAGTTGATTAATTATTTTGAGCAACATATGGCCTTATGATAAAATAATTGGATATTGGTGTTTGACTAGATGTTTGGTCCACCTCCAATCCAATTGAATGGAACTATTTATTCTTTATGAAATAATAGTTCAATGTAGATTGATTAGTTTGATCTACCCCATGTTTGAAACAACTTAATTATATAAGTATGATAGTGGCTCTATCTCATTGGATTATTTGATAATTTTGGACTTATCTCTTTATGGCTTTTCACGATGTTATTTTTTGAACCATAACATAGACACATCGAATTAGGTTGGATAGCTAGATTAGTTTCGGAAAACCTTTTGGGGTTACTCGCAAAAATTAGTTTATCAGTGTGTAAACCCTATTTAATTAGAAAGGCTTGTAAGAAACCTTATTTGTAAGGTAAATCGACTCTTTATCCACTAGAGCCAGCCCTAATAGCATATGCAAACTCATGATGTTTTGAAAATTGGGCACATAGTAGAACCTCTTATTTTCTTACTTTATTACTCACGTTATGATTGCTTGCCTAACTCAAGCATTAGTTGCTTTGAGCATTGCTATAAACATTGGTTGCTTTGAGCATTTGTCAAGAGATTGAGTATCGATAATGAAGAATTCTAAAATTCTTCACACTAATTGTAAGTGAGAGTACTTGTCTGATTAGTTCAAGACAATTAAGTGAGAAAAATGAGGGAATTGGATTTTGTTAAATACGGTTAGGTCGATGATGGTGCAAATATATTTTGTACGGCCTATATCCTTAACCGAGTGCCCTAATAGTTAGTTCCTTTAAGCTTGAGAATGGTAAAAAGCCTAATTTAGAGGGCTTATCACCTTTTGGGGTTTATGTGATTTTTTCACGTTATTTATTATTTTTTGTGAAAACTTGGCCCTAAGTTTTAAAAATGTTAGCTTGTTAAAATATTCTTTTTGAAAGTTTAAATGGTCATTGGATTATTAATTGAACACCCCAAGTTATGGAATAACTAAATTGAGTTACGCAATGAGAAAACTTTAAACGATCTTTAACTTTGTGGGTTAATGTAATTTATGGAAGTCACGCCATCTCTTGATAAGGGTGGGAAATTGTTATCTCATCCTAGAATCACTTATGATGTTTTGGATAGTAGAAGTGACTTTCCGCCTAGAGGGAGCGTGCCATTTGTTGGGATTGTACCACTAGAGGAAGATTCTTAAGATCCTTAGTTATGTAGAAGCAAATGTAAAATCGTTTCTCATCATTTTTGTGAGATTGAAGGGATGAATTTTAGCTATTGCTCCACATGTTTAAGTGAATATTGCTTCTTATGCAGGGAAAAATGTTTTCTGTTCTAATAGTGTAAGGATGGCTGCTATAAGTGATAAGTTGAGCTAAATTAGCAAAGAATCAAACTTTGAGAATAGTTTATCTCTTTTTGTGTAGGAGTGATTAACTAGTATTTATGCCTTATCTTTTTTGAAAATGTTTTATCCCAACGAGGTATTGATTATGAAGAGAAAGATTATCTCTAATGGTGAGAATTGTCTACATCCACCTTATTCTAATGATTGTTATACATGTTGGATCTTAGAAACTTTCTAGATGAACTTAGAGATTATCTCTTTTGTGGAGAATTAGACGATGATTCTTCGTGAATCAAGTTTTGGGCTTCAAGGTCAATGAACAAAGAGTGCAAGGTATGCTTGCTCAAGTGTTCATTTGTGACCTAAAGTAGCCGTCTATGCAATTTTGGGCTTTAAGGTTAATGAACAAAGAGCGCAAAGTTTGCTTGCTCAATTGTTCATTTGTGACCTAAAGCAATTGTCAAGTAAGTGAAACCATATATTTCATCAAGCAATTGGCTTCACAATGATTGAGGAAGCCACGAACAGTCCAACGAAAGAATTTTGATCTTTTGTGTGGTTGCTAACAAATATGGAATTAGTTGTCACCACTTGGAGGTACTCGTCCTATATTGAGGAGGACATGGATGAAGTAGACTATGCTTGGATTTAAGTTCCATGGAGATTTCCTTGAGGGATTTCTTGTTTTGTCTTAAGAAATCCATAAGCGATCTTGTTAGCATAGTCCTAACCTAATGACAGATTGATAGAGGCATACTTTAGTTTTGATCATTGTAATTACATAAGTAGGTGAAAGAGATATTTGGTGAACTTTCCTATTTGAGCGTAGTTGAGGTTCTGAAGTGCACTAGGATGTGTGCTCAATTATTTTTGCAACTCTTATTGATAGTCAAATTATTAGAGCAACTTAGTGCTTTGCTCATATGGATTATCAAATTATTAAAGCAACTTAGTGCTTTACTTATATAGATGGCCAAATTATTAGAGCATCTGAGTGCTTTGCTCATATGGTTGGTCAAATTATTAGAGTAGCTTAGTGCTTTGCTTATATAAATGGTCAAACTATAAGAGCGACTTAGTATTTGCTCATCGAACTTTAGTTAATTGGTTTCTTTGATATCTAAGTGATGTCAAGAATTAACGGTTGGTTGTCACAATTGAGGTAGTGGTTTGGTTGTAGGGATTCTAGTAATGCCTTAACATAACACCGTGTAGGTAGGATGATATGTTTATCAGTTATGATTGTATGGCAGCTCTAGCATATACAAGTATTGCGTTTGTCATAACTTTATTCCACATTATTAATAAGCTTTATAAGCTTAAGGGATATAAGTGCAGTCAATGTCTTTCCCTTTTTATGGTGTCTTTTGGACTTAGGGTCCATAAGGACAAAATCGTGCAGACTCACCACTAGGCTAGAAGCTTAGGCTTATTAGTGAGCTAGTAGACCAATATCGGTAATGGGAGAACCAAACATATTGGCATTATTTTTCATTGCACATGTTTAAGATAGAGTTGTGCAAAGGGAGGTGGTTTTAAGCCCATACTTAGTTATGTTTTACATCTTATGTTAAATAGTTGGGTTTATTTTGGATTTGATATATTAGACACCGTGTGACATTATTTCATCATTATATGATTTTGTGTTCATATTGAGATGATTTTTTGATATCGTGAGTGATATGCCATAAAGGAACAAGCCAATCAACACTTGACACGTATGACCAGTAATCCGACTCATGCTCGGCCAACATGATTCTCACTCAGCCAATGACTAAAAGCTCAAGCATACAGATCATTACATCAGGTCGGAAGAGACCGAATATACACCTTCAGAGCATATATATCCAGAACTGATCACAGGGTCCAGACCAACATTCCAGAACTCGTCACCGCCTTAGCAGGTGCCGAGCAGGGAATAAGGAAGCAGTCTTCAACAGGGGAACTACCTTCTATGGTTATCTCTATGCAATGCTCCATAAGGTAACTGCAATCTCCGATGATCAAATCCCTATATTCATGGTGTTGAATCCTAATCAACTTAGGAAAGCCACAGCTTATAAATTAAACCCTAGAGGTACGCCTTATTTCTTATGCTCATTCTTTGGCTTTCAATACAGTCTTTCAATTCTTTACTTACTTAAGCATCGGAGCGGCTACCGCCGGAGCCAATCCGGTGGTCCTCTGATCATCTTTCTGAGTGTTCTACAGGTCATGGAGTCCATACTTATTGCGAGCCGAAAAGTGCAGCATCAGTTTGGCACCGTCTGTGGGAACGACTAATCTCCAAGTGCTCTATTCATAAACTCAACTCTTTCCTCACTGGAAAACCATGGCACCAAATCTCCGACCACGACAGAATACTCAAAATTCGCAAAACGCTTAACGTTAGCCGTCCTGCTCCCCGCACAAGGGGGCCGAGCGGCCAATCCTATGCGACGAGAGATCGAAGCAATAAAACAACACAATGAACTGGTGCAGGAGCAGTTGCTTGCCATCACTAGAACACTGGCAACACTCACGCAGAACCAAGCGGCGGGTTCTCCTAGCTCGCCGGTCAACTTCGTTGCAGGAACGCAACCTCCTGCTGCTACAGAGAACGAAGAACTTCATGCGCAGGCTCCAACTAACTAGCCTGGGCACCCTTCAGGCATTCCTCGTGCTGGCTAAGATCTGCAGCCATCAACAGTCCCTGGCTGGGGAACATCCGCCTTCGTCCCCGACGTCCATTACCGGAGCACTACTCGTGCCCCAACTCCAAGGGCCTCGGGAGCACACCCGGCACCGCAGGAGCCTCCTCATGGAGCACCAAACCCTCCAGTTTTGAATCCTCCTCCGTCTGAAGGGCGTAATCAACCCTACTACCCTGAAGCCGAGGCTGTCAGGCAGGGTTCACAAGATGTCAGACTCAAAGACCCGCGGAGGGTAGAGGAAATTGCCCAGTCGATGGATCAGACAATTACCTTGAGAGGACCTCAGAACCCTCCAGAACAAGACGAACTGGCCAGGCTGCTTGGAAGGCTAGCCACCCCATTCACTCACGCCATCATGTCAGAAGAGAGGCCCAGAAAGTTCATGGTGCCCAAGTTCACCCTGTACGATGGATCTGGAGATCCAGGAGATCATCTCTCTCATTACCAGCATACGATGGCCCTTCACGGAGCCTCTGATGCCTTCATGTGCCGAACGTTCATCACCAGCTTGAAAGGAACTGCTCTGAAGTGGTTCCACAACCTCCCTCCTAACTCAGCTATCAGCTTCTACGAGCTCGGTAGACAGTTCTTGGACAGGTTTATGACCAGCAGGAGGCTCAGAAGGGGGCCAGAATTCCTGCTGAATGTCAAGCAGACCAGGGAGGAATCCCTCCGAGCCTACATTGCGTGCTTCAACACCGAACTCACGGAGATCACTGACTGCAGCCCGAAATTCCTTGTAGCAGCCCTAACTGCTAGGCTTGCCCAAGGTGGGTTCAGAGACTCCTTGACAAAGAGCCCTCCAGCCGATATGGCGGCATTAATGGATCAGGCCAGAAAATACATCAACCTGGAACAAGCCAACCGAACGTCCCAGAAGGGCAGAGATCAGACCCAAAGGGACAATCCAAAGCGGGAGGACCACAAGAAGGAGGATCACAGAAGAGACTCCAACAAAAAGAGGGCCAGGAGCCCAGAGAAAAGAACATCACCCAGAGCTGTGTACAACTCCGGACCAAGGGAGTTCACCAACTTCACCCCTCTGAACACCACACCGAACCAGGTACTCCGGCAGATCCGAGATCGGGAGAACCTGAGGTGGCCGGAACCAATCAAAGGAGATCCCAGTCTGCGGGACCAAAGTAAGTATTGTAATTTCTATAAAGATCATGGACATACAACTAACACATGCAGGACCCTCCGATATGAGATAGAGCAGCTCATAAAGAAGGGGCGTCTTCAGGAGTTCGTCAAGTAGGACGGAAGGCAGAACCCCCAAGAAGACAAGCCTCAACAGCGGCCAGACCAGATGCCCGAACAGAGGCAGGAGCAGAGGGAGGGACGAAACGAGCCTCAGAGGCAGAACAACCATGTCATCTACGTCCTCTATGCCGACTCCCCTGTCACAGGAATGTCCAACAGGGCAAGAAAGAGATACGCTCGGGAAGCCAAAGCCACCCCGAACGTATTACAGATCTCCAACGTCGAAAAGAGGCTCAAGCCGGCACCAGAGATCCAATTCACCGTGCAAGACCTAGCAAGGGTACACTGCCCTCACAGTGATGCCCTTGTTATCACCCTCAGAATCGCCAACTTTGAGACTAGGAGAGTCCTGGTCGATACAGGCAGCTCCGTCAACATACTATTCTATGAACCACTCAAATAGATGGGGATAGACCATGACAACGTCAAACCCACCACTGCCGTGATGGCAGTTTTTGACGGCAACCTCAGCACCCCATTGGGGAGAGTCGACCTTCCTACCACTATAGGAGAGGGTGAAGGGCAGAAGACCACCATCTCGGAGTACATGGTGTTAGACATGAAGTCTCCCTACAACGTCATAATCGGGAGACCCTGGTTGCATCAGATAGGGGCAGTCACTTCGACCCTCCATCAGTGTCTGAAGTACGTCCACAATCAGAGCGTTCACTCTGTCAGAGGGTGTCAACCAACCTCCCGGGAGTGCCACGCTATCGCCCTCAAAGAAAAGGCTCCTAAATAGCAATTACAGCACACTCGGGATTGTGCAGATCTGGTATTCACTCACTCTCCCGAGGTGGAAGATTGCCCATCCGGCATTGAAGAACCCCTGAGCCCAAGGGGACGCGTCAGCCGAGCCAAACCTGTTGGCGAGCCCATTAAAGTACTGGTCAGTTCAGAAGCAGAGGGGCATTACTTGTACATTGGCCCAGACCTAACACACACCGAGCAGGAAAAGATAGTCAGGTTCTTGAAAGACAACCTCTTTATTTTTGCTTGGGAGACCAGAGACATGGAGGGAATAGATCTTAAACTTATAACTCACAAACTGATGGTAGATCCGAATCACTCGCCAGTCAGACAGAAGAGAAGGCTGGTTGCTCCTAAACGGCATCGGATTATAAACGAAGAAGTCCAAAGGCTGCTGGACGCCAGGATGATACGGGAAGTATTCTATCCCGAGTGGCTAGCCAACACCGTGCTCGTTAAGAAGAAAAAGGCAAGTGGAGAGTCTGCATTGATTATACAGACCTCAACAAAGCATGCCCCAAGGACAGCTTTCCATTGCCAAGAATAGACCAACTGGTTGACGCCACTGCGGGGCATGAACTCATGAGTTTCATGGATGCCAACTCTGGATACAACCAGATCCAGATGTACCCTCCAGATCAAGAGAAGACTGCCTTCATAACCGAAAGAGGACTCTACTGCTACAGAGTGATTCCTTTCAGTTTGAAGAATGCTGGAGCCACTTATCAGCGGTTGGTGAACTAGATGTTCAGCCCACTGCTCGGCAGCACCATAGAGGTATACATCGACGATATACTGGTAAAGAGTCTTCAGAAAGGCAGCCACCTCCAGCACTTAGCCCAGACCTTCGATATCCTCAGACAGCACAGGATGAATCTCAACCCCTCGAAATGTACCTTCGGAGTTACGAAGGGAAAATTCTTGGGATACATTGTCTCTCGAATGGGTATCGAAGCAGACCCCACTCAGATCCAAGCCCTGATTGGGCTAAAGTCGCCAAAAATCAGAAAGGAAATTCAGGCGCTGAATGGCAGGATTGCAGCCCTGAGCAGATTTATATCCAAATCCACTGATCGCTGCGTACCTTTCTTCAAAGCTCTGAAGGGCAGCAAAACTTTGCAGTGGACGGAAGAATGCAAGAAATCCTTTCAAGAACTAAAGGAGTATCTAGCTTCTCTAGAGCTCCTGTCAAAACCAATACAAGGAGAAAAGCTACTCCTGTACCTTGCAGTCTCTGAAAATGCAGTCAGCTCCGCACTGATTAGACAGGACAGAGGAGTGCAGAGGCCTATATTCTACGTCAGTAGGGCGCTACTTGACACAAAAAAAAGATACCCAGAAGTAGAAAAACTGGCCTACGCCTTGGTCATATCAGCTCGGAAGCTTCGACCTTATTTCCAGGCCCATCCAATCGAGATCCCAACTGCCTACCCGCTGAAGTCAATACTGAAGAAACCTGAGGTATCGGGAAGATTAGTAAAGTGGTCTGTGAAGCTAGGGGAGTTCGACATATCATATATACCCCGAAACTCCATCAAAGGGCAGGCCTTAGCTGATTTCGTAGCCGAGTTCACCCCGGCACTTCAGAACAAAGCATAAGTCACCGAAACTTCGGGAACCTGGCTGCTGTACATTGACGGATCGTCAACCGATCAAGGATCAAGGGTAGGCATGGTACTACAGTCCCTTGATGGGCTCACGTCAGAAAAAGCAGTCAGCCTGAGATTCAAAGCTTCTAATAATGAAGCCAAATATGAAGCCCTAATCTTAAGCATGAAGCTTGCCTTGGAATGCGAGGCTCAGAACCTCAACGTCTTCTTTGATTCCCAACTGGCAGTGAGCCAGGTCTTGGGAGAATTTTCCATTAAAGATAACAAGATGCTCCGGTACTCCGAACTGGTAAACCACTTGAAGCATTCCTTCCAAACATTTACTATCCAGAAGATTGAGAGAAACCAGAATTTCAGAGTAGATGCTCTGGCTAACATGGCCTCACGCCTCAAGTATGAAGCAAATTCCACAGTAAAAATCTCCTTTCAGCTAGGGCCCAGTATTGAGGAAGCCCAAGTTGCTCAAATTGATGAACAGCCCCAGAACTGAATGACTCCAATCCTCCAGTACCTAAGATCCGGGCTCCTCCCAGAGGATAAAAACAAAGCCAGGAGAATCCGAATCAGAGCGGCTCGGTACCTGATCCTGAACAACAAGCTTTACAAAAGGTCGTATTCTCAATCTCTGTTAAAATGCTTGGCTCCAGACGAGTCATAATATGTCTTGGCTGAAATACATGAGGGAATCTGCGGGAATCATAATGGGGGCAGAACTATAGCCCACCGAGCTTTATCACAGGGTTACTACTGGCCCGGCATGCTAAGTAGGCAAAAGAATATGTTCGGAAGTGCGACAAATGCCAGAGATTTACGCCGTACCAACATCAGCCTCATCATGAGCTTATCCCGATTCCTAGCCTTTGGCCCTTTGCTCAGTGGGGGATGGACATCGTAGGTCCATTACCAAGGGCCCCTCTGAACAGAAAATACCTCTTGGTGGCCATCGACTACTTCTCTAAATGGGCCGAAGCCGAGCCTTTAACACATATCACAGAAAAGGAAGTTGAGAGCTTCACTTAGAAGAATATTGTGTGCAGGTTCGGCATACCACGTGTAATTATCTCAGACAATGGGACACAATTCACTGGTAAAGGCTTCAAGTCGTTCTGCAAAAATCTCAACATCAGGCAACACTTTGCCTTTCCAGGCCATCCACAAGCAAATGGGCAAGCAGAGGTCACCAACCGAACAATCCTTGACGGGTTAAAGAAGAGGTTGGAACAAGCCAAAGGAAAGTGGGCAGAAGAACTCCCTGGGGTTCTTTGGGCCTACAGAACAACCAGAAGAACTCTCACCTCTGAAACTCCCTTCTCACTAGCCTATGGAACAGAAGCAGTAATTCCGGTTGAGATCGGTATGCCAACCTTGAGGACTGAGGCCTTTGAGCAAGAATCCAATGATCAGCAGCTGATGGAAAACTTGGATTTGCTCGAAGAGAGAAGGGATCAGGCCAGCATCAGGATGGAAGCCTATCAACAGAGAATGGTCAACAAATCTAAGGTAGGACTCAAGACAGTCAGCTTTCAAGTTGGAGAGTTCGCCTTAAGAAGAGTCTTTCAAAACACCAAGGATCCTACCATGGGAAAGTTGTCACCAAACTGGGAGGGCCCCTACAAAGTAACAAAGGTTGTTCGACCTACCACCTACTGGCTAGAAGACATAACTGGGAAGCCTGTTCCTAGGCCATGGAATGTGGAACACTTATGAAAGTATTATCAGTAGAGAGGTTTTCTTTTACTTCCACAAAGTGTCCATCTATTAATGCACAGGCCTCTAGAGCCTAGTCCATAAATGTACAAGTCTTCGTACTTGGTCCATCTATAAATGCACAGGCCTCCAGAGCCTGGTCCATAAATGTACAAGTCTTCGTACTTGGTCCATCTATTAATGCACAGGCCTCTAGAGCCTGGTCCATAAATGTACAAGTTTTCATACTTGGTCCATCTATAAATGCACAGGCCTCCAGAGCCTGGTCCATAAATGTACAAGTCTTCGTACTTGGTCCATCTATTAATGCACAGGCCTCCAGAGCCTAGTTCATAAATGTACAAGTCTTCGTACTTGGTCCATCTATTAATGCATAGGCCTCTAGAGCCTGGTCCATAAATGTACAAGTCTCAGCACTTGGTCCATCTATTAAGCACAGGCCTCTAGAGCCTGGTCCATAAATGTACAAGTCTCAGTACTTGGTCCATCTATAATGCACAGGCCTTCAGAGCCTGGTCCATAGAATACAGGTCTTAAATACTTGGTTTATTTCTTAAAAATACAGGCCTCCAGAGCCTGGACTACCCTAATGCACAGGCCTTCCGAGCCTGGTCCATCTTCAATTAGCTGATTCTATGATTCAGTCCAAAGACAGAAGTTCCAAACATCTACGAACTAAAGTTTCCTGGATCGGAGCGCCTCAGATCTGATATTTATGATATTTGGCTTAACTGTCAAACAAGCAACAAGTACCATAATACCGATCAAAAGTGAAGTACTTTGATTCAAGCATTCTTCTAAGTTTTTTTGATCTATTCTCAGAACATTCAGAGGTGAACGAGAAAGTGTTTAAACTACAGAAAAGCACTTTCAAGTACAGAAGACATCGGATCTAAGAAAAAGAGATTCAATTTTATTGATAAATCAGAAGATTTACATCAGTACAAACAAATCATTACAGAAGCTAACTACAGAAGCTATTACAGAAGTTATTACAGAAGCTACTACAGAAGCTATTACAGAAGTTATTACAGAAGCTATTACAGAAGCTACAATTCTCAACATATTGGCTTTTCTTCACGGGATGATAAAGGGGCACAGGATTCGAAACTTCCATTACCGCCGCCACCGGCTCCATTTGAAAGGAGGGAGCCCTGAACCCCAGTCTGCATCAAGAAGCGCCCAGGCCATTTCATCATCATCATCATCAACTCCATGACCAACGGATGATGAGGGCTTTGGGCCTTAGGAGACTTTTCATTCTCCACCTTTGTAATCGGCATGACACCCCAGCAGATTGAAGCAAGGGTCTCTGCCAAGTCACAAGGGGGAAGAGGCAGCCCACATTCATCTCCCTCAAAGCAGTTGTCACACCCCGGCCGATTGGAGCGAGGATCTCTGACGAGACGTGAGGAAGAGGAGGCAACTCACCCTCGTCTTCATCACCAACGCTCCAGGCCTCGGTTGAATCAAGGAGGGGCCACCACCAATCGGAGGAATCTCGACCGGATGCCAGAGGAAACAAGAAGACTTGTACCTCCTTCAATCCTTCCTTGGAAACTGAAAATAGGGGGAAGGTTAACTCTCAGCCACAGTTTAATCGTTCCTAACTCAGGCAAGGAATCACCCATCATCTCCGAGCGAGTGGCAAAACTCCGACAGCATATAAAGTCTTTCTCACAAGGGGACAATTTGAAATCAAAAAGTTGAGCGCAACCGTGTGCCCTCGTTTCCATTTATATAGACCCTTGAAGTCCAAAAGTCACCCAACTAAACCGTCGCAACGGTGAAAAAGAGAGTGGCCTCGAAATCCTAAACGACGATCGAATAAGTAAACAGTGCATTAAATATGCCTCTTCGATATATCAAGAGGCAGGGTACAAAACTCTCTAAATAGAGACCACAATCCAGCACTGAAGCTCCCGAATTGATAGAGAGGGGAACAAAGGCTAAGTGTACAGACCCCCTATTCAAAATTCAAATCTTCCAATCTTAACTATTTAATGATAGACCAGTCATATGACAAAGGCCGAACAGCTCGGATATATCCCGAACCTGAGTACTCGAACACAGCATGCCGAGCATCATAACTACAAGCGCAAGCTGCCTGGTTATCTCCACAAGCTCTTGATTCAGAGCAGTTTATCTCAGAGCCCTACAGAAGCCTACTCCCATTCTTTCAGGCTCTGTCTATCTGATTATACTTACTTTCTTATCTTATTATAATGAGACAGTTGAAGTTAATCTACATTCACTATTCAATAACAGATATCGAAATTTGGAAAGCGATTATTGATTGCTGGACAATTGATCTAACATGCGAAAGGCTCAGAGCAGCCACACTTGCGACAAAATTGCACAGGAGGAAAGAACACGAGCAGAATTTAAAGGAAAGTCAATTTTATTGATCAAAAGAATACATTCATTACATCGAAAGGAGGTAGCAAAAATAAAAACCCATGAAGCCTCAAGACTTCCCAGAAGGGCCTGCGTCCTCTTCCAAGTTAAGGGCGGGAGCCCCAGCCGTCTTCTCCGGATCAGGACGAGATGAGGTAGGTTCAGCGGGAACAATTGATGAAACGTCAAAACCTGGGAACTGAATCTGGAATCTAGTTCGGAAGCTTTCAAAACCGAACAGGATCAGCTCATCACCCATCTGTTCAACTTCATCTTTCAATATCATCTCAGTCTCAGCCCTTGGCATGATCAGTTGCCTCTTGAACCTTCTGATCGAAGGAACTCTGGAGATTAACCAACTCCGCCTCAAGGCCCTCAACCTTCTGAGCATATATGTCCCTCTCAGACTCTGCCACAGTAAGGTTGGTGGTAGCTTCCTTCAGATCCTCCTCAGTGCTTTGAATTTTGGATTGGGCTGTCCCAAGCTCCATCATCATCTCTTCCACTTCAGCCCTCAACTTCTCGGCCTCCTCAAGGCCCATGGGGGTCACCATCAAAGCAGCCAAGCTATGCATACTCTGCGCAAAGTAAGATAGACAGTTTAGATTGAACGAATAGACAAACAGAAAAGTCAAGAAAAAGCTTCAGAAGCTACCTTCATATGGAGATTCATCATCTCAGTCATCAGCTTGGAGGGGTCATCCCCTCTGTATCGGTATGGGCCATGAGCCCATATTTGATCAAATGCCCTCTTGGCAATCTGATAGTCCGGCTCATTAAACGGCTCGGACGGTGCAGCAGGTGCTTTCCCCTTCCTAGTCCTCCTACTCGGACCAGAAGAGGGCAGGAGGAGCAGCCGAAACAGGGACGGCAGGTTCAGCCTCCTTCTCAGCCTCGGCTAGGGGCTGGCTCAGGAGAGCCAGAAATCAATCTCCTCCTCTTTACTTCAAGGGGGCCATCAGGCTCAGCTCGGGAAGAAGACTCCCCTACCACTAGGGCCTCTGGCACAGCCCATTTCGACGGCAACCTCTTCTTAAGCTCTACATTACGGGCAGCCATCAAGTTTGCTAGAGTTATAATGACAGAATGAGCCCGGTCAGGAGTCAAAAGCAGTACTCGGTACTGATCCCGCAGTGCTTCAGTAAAATCAGGCCTCTTCCAAACACTCTTAACTGCACACAAGTAAGAAAAGATGTATCAGTTTATCAGTTCGGAAGGCATAACAAGGCTAAAAGTAAGTCTAAAAGAACAAGCCTCACCCTTATGACCCGTAACACGGGGGAACGACGAGGCCTCTCCTTCTTGAACGCCTGCATGCTCCCATCCTCCTCCGACGAAGAAGTACCACTTCTTCCACGTTTTATTGGAAGTGGGAACAGAGGACAGGGGTCGGAACCCCTTTTCGAAGGACATATAGAAAAGGCCTTCTGCCTGCTTGAACTTCAGATCCATGTTACTACGGATCAAGTCCAGAGACACATCCACCTTGTTTAGGTGTCCCAACACCATAAATCCTAGAAGCTGCCGCCAGCTATTGAGATTCAGGTCGGCAGGGCAGAGCTTGTACCAACAAAAGAACTGCTTGACTAAATCCGGCAATGGGAGTCTCAAGCCCATTTCAAACCAGGCAAGGTAAACACAAATCTCCCCGGCTTCAACATTATGGGGACGATCCATGGGGCCTGGCACTCTGCAGGTCACATTTGAGGGAAATTTGAATTTCACCCTCCATCCGTCCAGAAGGCTTTGGGTGACAACACTCTCACCCTCTTCTCTACGGGAAGACCTACCAGAGGTCTCCCCAGCCCTGTCTCAGGGCTCCTTAAAAGCATCAACTATCCTAACTCCAGGACTAGTGGGAGGATCAACAGGCCTCTCCCCAATATCTTCGGGAGCAGGGTTACCTACATTTTCCACAAGAGACGGAACAGCCATCTCAGAAGGACTTCCCACTCCCTCATTCACAATTGGGGATTCAAAAGAAGCAGACATCATTCTCAGATTCAAGAAGAAAGAAGTGAGAGAAAAGGGAAAATCAATCGAACCTGTTCTAACTCAAGAAGTCGGTATTCTTCAAAGTCGCACAGACTAACAATGGCAGATGAAATCTTCTGGCACAGTGAAAATGACGGGGAAAAGGTCATTTCGAAATCTCATCCCGTACTTATAAAGCACAGTATCAGAAGGGACCCACCAAGCCCAAACGCCATGACGGTTCAGAACAATGATAACCTTGAAAAGACCTAATCTCTGGCTGCGTAATAAATGGCGCCCCAACAGTTGCCTTGGAAGGCGGACAGATGGGACACGTGACTCTCCGAAAAAAGGCTCAGCCCTAGTTGCTTGCTGCATCAAACTAGGACTTGGGGGGGGGGAGTAACTGATATGCCATAAAAGAACAGGCCAATCAACACTTGACACGTATGACCATAATCCGACTCATGCTCGGCCAACATGATTTTCACTCAGCCAATGACTAAAAGCTCAGGCATACAGATCATTACATCAGGTCGGAAGAGACCGAATAGACACCTTCAGAACATATATATCCAGAACTGATCACAGGGTCCAGACCAACATTCCAGAACTCGTCACCGCCTTAGCAGGTGCCGAGCAGGGAATAAGGAAGCAGTCTTCAACAAGGGAACTACCTTCTATGGTTATCTCTATGTAATGCTCCACAAGGTAACTACAATCTCCGATGATCAAATCCCTTTATTCACGGCGTTGAATCCTAATCAACTTAGGAAAGCCACGACTTATAAATTAAACCCTAGAGGTACGCCTTATTTCTTATGCTCATTCTTTGGCTTTCAATACAGTCTTTCAATTCTTTTACTTACTCAAGCATCGGAGCGGCTACCGCCGGAGCCAATCCGGTGGTCCTCTGATAATTTTTCTGAGTGTTCTACAGGTCACGGAGTCCATACTTATTGCGAGCCGAAAAGTGCAGCATCAGTGAGCATACATGAAAGATGTCAACAGGTTTTGATTGGCTCTCTCACACAAGCAATCGTCTTGGTGCTTAGATAATGAGCAAGATGAAACATTGAATTCTTGGTTGGAGGGAGAATTCATCTTTATCATATATACCGCTTTGACAATGAGGGTCGAGATGAGATTTTTTAAAGAATATAGTATGAAGGTTGACCACACACCTCATGTAATCTGAAGAAGCCAAATGTAAACTTTCAGATAGGTGGTAGAAGAACAACTGGGTTGGAATGTTCGAGTTAGGCGCTGAAATAGTGACGAGGGGCACTGAGATAGCGATGGGCACTAGATAGCTACTAGACTGAGATTCATGTAGCATTATATACTTTTGCGAATAAGTTTGACGTGCCCAATTGAGTAGGAGCTCCTCCATAGATACATTATATACTGTATATGCTATTGATGTGACCTTTAAAAAAGAGACTGAACGAATGTATCCATGTTTCGTCATTATGAGATCTGGGAACATTTTTGTGTTCCACTGTGCCCTTTATGACCTATGACTACATTATGAAAATAGAGCTTGATGTTACTACTTTAGCATGTTTCTAAAAGACCATGATTGATGCGGTATGGTAGGACATATCTAGGAAAACAATTGAGTTCGATTAGATTAACGTGAATAGTTAGGGAATGCAGTTTTGTAATACACTATTGTGTTGTGACTCATTGTCCAGGCGATCATGTCGGTTTTTGTGTCTATCGATATGATCATGAGTACAATATATATTGGTTGGTCCATGCATCTCATTGAGATTAGTTCTCATGAGGCATAACGAATGCTGAATCTAGTGTAATAGAATTGACTAGGGCATAGATGAGATCAGTTATGTGTTTGTAGTGAGGTACTATGTTAGTTTGATGGTAGCTTAATATAGTACTCCTACCCTGATCATTCTCGTCTGGTAGCACGATCAATTTTCTGTATGTGGAAGGTGATGCAGAGAGCTTAATACTCAACCTATTTGATGAAGATGATTTCTTGCAACGTTTTAAGGATCTTTGCGGTGTTCCAAGAAAGCTCGTAATATAAGTCGCCTCTTCCATTTCCGCTTCCGCCATTCTTAATCCAAAGAGGTAACCGAGTTGAACACCCCCTTTGTGTTTATTATGTATTTCCTTTAGACTTTTACCAATATATTGTTGTGTATCTTTCATTGTGTTTATTTGTTTGATTGCATGGATATGTAATTGTATATCCTTTATTAATTGATGAACTTTATCTTTTCAAATTTCTATATGTGCACTTACACAATTTGTTAATTTAGTATTGTTGCTTTGAGTTTCACGAGCAATGATGTACGACAATATTGTACCTTAAAAATAAGGATATTTATTTTAGAGTTGTATTAAGATTATTTAGTTTTTTAATTTTGATTTATTCCTAATTTCTCTAGTTTACTAGTTTTATTAGGATTAGTGTAGGAAATATAGGAATTAGTAGTTTCTTATGTGAATTAATAGTCTTTATTGTATTAGTATTGGGATAAAAATAGGATTTTTGGTTTCTTAGTCAAAATAATATTATTATAGCTCTATAAATATGATATAATTAGTCTTCATGGTTAAGTTTTTTTTCAATAAAATATTAATTTTGAATTTTAGAGAATTTATTCTCTTGTTTCAGTGAGAAGTCCCTATGTTATTTGGTTTCTAAGAAATTCAACGTGTTCGATTCTCCTTCACGTTTACATTCTGCATTAAGCAATGTTGTTCTACGTTGTACTAGTATGAATAATGTTGTTGTAACTAGCACCACCTACTAAGCAGTTTTGGTTTTGCTAATTCCTTGTGTATGTAATTGTATATTTTCTTATTTATTGATGAACTTTGTCTTCCCAAAATATATGTGGAAGTACACAATTTGTTAATTCAAAAATTGTGCTCTAAGTTGCACCGATAATGTTATTATTTGCAACAATCTGAGTAAAGTTGCTTTGACTTACACCCATTCCTAAGTAATTTTTAAAGTTAATTAGTGGAAAGTTCCTCAAAATAAGTCCATGCAAGCTAAGGTCCGAAAAGTAAACATTGTGTTTCCAATAGTACCAGAGTTTTTAAATTGTGTGATCTCAAGTCCAAAAGGAATGAGGTGGCAGTGTTTTATTTTTTGAAATGAAAAAATTACCCCACCTTTCCTAATTTAAATACTATTAATAATTGTTTGTCTCGCAATGGCAGTGCTTGCTACTCCTATCACAGTTGATTATTGATCTTTATTTCCATCTTCTCTTCTATCAAATTAAACAATTATAGATCAAGAAGTTTTGATCAAATACATATTCACTTAATCAGAGTCTTATATATATAGTCATACAGTATATACATATATCTATATATGTTTGTGTGTATATGTATAATGTAATACCTCATTTGGATAGAATAATTAATCAAACCCTTATAGAAAGTAGAATGCATGTTGGACTTTCTGGCTATCTCCACGTAGCCCTGCAACATAAACTTTATCTCCATGGACTTTCATGTACTAATGAAAGTCCACTTAGTTTATATTGATGGAGAATTTTAATATTAGAATAAGGTCTTCAACCAAAATATCCAAGAAGTCATTATTGTTCCAGTCATTGGAAATAGGAGGGAGTCCATTGAAAACGGTATGATTCTTGAACTACCAAAATTTAAATGGAAAAATGTTACATAATAATGTATTCTATCTTCTATATATATATATATATATATATTTATTGATATACCACAAAGTGACAAGACCAGTCCCCATGCGACACATGTGACTACGAAGCTCGGCCATCTAGAACATATAGAACAGACTCGGCCATTCAGAGCAGGCTTGAGTACTTAGCCTTCAGAACTCACAGGTCTGAGCACAAGGCTTTCGGTAAATCCTTCGGGGTTCAGAGCTTGTCACCGCCTTCAATATCCTACTGAGCAAAGGATAAGAAAATAGTCTTCAACACGGAAACTATCACTCACGGATATCTCTCAAGTGTAGTATCCAACATGGTAACTGCTATCTCTGATGACCAAATTCCTACTTCTATGGCTCTGAATCGTAATCAACTTAGGAAAGCCACCGCCTATAAATTAAACCCTAAAGGTACACTTTATTTTTATGCTTATTCTTTGGTTTACATTACAGTTTTTCAATTCAATTTATTGACTTAAGCATCAGAGCGGCTATCGCCGGAGCTCCGGTGGCCCTCTGATCCTTCTCTTTGAATGTTTCTCAAGCGATGGAGTTTGGAGCCCCTACCGACCAAAGAGTGCAGCATCAGTTTGGTGCCGTCTGTGGGAAATGACAATCATTTTTTAGCCAAAGTGGTCTACTTACAAACAAACTCATCCTCCTTCTCACCAGAGGACCATGGCTCCCAATCTCCGACAGGGAAAGCATGCTCAAAATCCTCAACCCCGGCCTCCTGCCGGAAGAGGAAGGGGACGAAAAACTGATCCCATGCGGCAAGAGCTCGACCAAGTTAAGTGACAGAATGAGTTGATACAAGAGGAGTTACTTTCCATGCCAAAAACTCTGGTAGTACTTACCCAAAACCTCGGGACCAATCCTCCGAATCTGCTCATTAACACGGCCGGTCAAAGGATGTAACCTCCTACCGCCACCACAGGCGGAGGGTTTTATGAAGAGATTCCCAATAATCAATTGGTGCACCCCCAAGGTGCCGCCCACATTAGCGGAGACCCCCAGCCATCAGCAGTACCACCAAGGCTCCAACACCAGGGGCTTCAGGGGCTAATCAGGCGCCGCAAGAGTCTCAACCTCAAGCAGCTGTCGTACCTCCAGCTCAAGAGCACCAAAATCCTCCTCCAGCCATAGGGCATCCCCATCCTATTCATATAGAAGCTGAAACTGCAAGGCAAGACTCGCAAGAAGTTTCGCCTAGGGACCCACAAAGAGTTGAAGAAATTACGGACTCCATGGACCGCACTGTAGTGATGAGGGGTGTCCAAGTCCTTCCAGAGCAAGACGAGCTAGCTTGGCTACTCGGAAGGCTTGCCACGCCGCTCACCCTTGCTATCATAGCTGAGGAGAGGCCAAGGAAGTTCGTCGTCCCAAATTTCACCCCTTATGATGGGATTGGGGACTCGGGGGATCATCTTTCTCATTACCAACACACCATGGCACTACACGGGGCTTCCGACGGCTTCATGTGTCGTACATAAGTTACCAGCCTCAAAGGCACAGCTCTGAAGTGGTTCCACCATCTCCTACCGAGCTCAGTTACCAGTAGGTGCTTCCTAGATACGGTTATGACTAGCAGGAGGTTAAAGAAGGGCCTAGAATTCCTGCCTAAAGTAAGACAATACAAAGAAGAATCCCTCTTATGTTATATTGCACACTTTAATGTCGAGCTCACAGAGATTACAGATTGCAGCCCGAGCTTCCTTGTAGCTACTATGACCTCTAGATTGGCATATGGAGGCTTTAAGGACTCTCTGACAAAGAAACCTCCTGCCGACATGGCAGCAGTCATGGATTGGGCAAGAAAATACATAAATCTAGAGGAAGCAAAAGGCCCTTCTCAAAAAAATAAAGAACAAGTGCAGCAGCATGACCAGAAGAAGGACTCTAGTAAAAACAAAAAGAGGGTCAGAATGTAATACCCCGACCCGAGAATGTCAGGTAATGAGGCACGTTTTACGAGGTTATAAAAAAATGAGTGTAAATATTATGCCCTTAAAAATATGATAAATTAAATTAATGTAATTAATTTATTAATATGAGAAATTAAGTAATTGTTAATTTATCCAACATGGTAACTGCTATCTCCGATGACCAAATCCTTACTTCTATGTCTCTGAATCCTAATTAACTTAGGAAAGCCACTGCCTATAAATTAAACCCTAAAGGTACACTTTATATTTATGCTCATTCTTTGATTTACATTATAGTCTTTCAAGTCAGTTTATTGACTTAAGCATTAGAGCGGCTACTGCCGGAGCCAATCCGGTGGCCCTCTAATCCTTCTCTTCGAGTGTTTCTCAAGCGACGGAGTTCGGAGCCCCTACCGACCAAAAAGTGCAGCATCATATATATATATACACACACACACACACACTGTACACTAGTTCCTCCAAAATTATTCACATTTTTAATGTTCATTCAATGATTCAAATAATGCAAGTGCTTATGAGAACCAATTTTTGGTTTGTTTGTAAAAAATTGATATTAATAATAATCTAAGAAAAAGAAATTTTCCTAACCCATCATCGTTTGGACCAATAATTTCACAATTCTTGAGTTGTAGAGATTACTATGTTTTGTTCCAAGCAATGAATTAATTGAGGGAAGAAAATTAGATTAATGATTGTACAATTTGTAATGATTACACTACCCATGTTTTTTTTTTAAGACTTTCTTTGTTTGTGAAAGTTAAGGGAAGAAAATTGAATGAATGATTGTACAAACATTAAAGTAGACAGAGAATTTTTTGACAGAGAATCTTCGCTATCCGAGAAATATGTTTTTGTTGCTATATTTCTTTTTACTTATGTATTTTTTTTTTATTTAATTTGTTTGTTTTATCAATGTTTGAGTATTACCACTTTCCTAAAAAACAAAGATTGTTTGATGTAAAGTTAAAAACATGTGTAATATTTTTTTTGTTCAAGAAATTTTCCAAATTTCTCTGCCTAAGAAACTTTTCTAGATAGAGATACTTTTCTGTCCATGTTCAGTGGACAGATAATTTTTTACTAAAATTCTCTGTTGAAAAAACACAAATTTTTTTCATAGTAATTTCCTATAAAATATGGATCTCGATTTTTATATTTAAAATATAATTTTTTTTTTTTTATGAAAAACGGACTTATATGTTGCAAGTTATTTAATTTTGAAATTTAAAAAAAAAAAAAGTGATTACATGGCATAGGATAGGCGCAGGTTGGGCAGAAAGAATGCTTTTTTTTTCGTGTTTTTACAAGGAATGGTATTTTTGTTAAGCAAATAGATAGGGCCTTTTGGGGTTAATATATTTTGATTCTACTTTAGGCTAATTAAACTCTTTATAAGAGACCTATTATTAAATCCCCCTAATTTTTATTGTATTTATTTTTGATTGGCTGTGTATATAATTGTATATATTTTATTTATTGGTGAACTTTGTCTTCCCAAGATTGTTATACGTGCAGATAATTTGTTAATTTAGTTATGTTACTCTAAGTTTCACTAGTAATGTTATCCTGATTTGCACCAGTTTGGGCAATGCAGCTCTGACTTGAACCAACTACTGAGTTAGTTTTTTTTTTGTCTATTTTTTGATTGGTTGTATATGTAATTGCATTCCTTTATTTATTTGTGAACTTTGTTTTCACAAAAGTATTATATATTCACATTCACAAATTGATAATTTAGTAATAATATTATGAGTTGTAGAGGTAATGTTATTCTAATTTCTTCCAGTCTGAGTAATGCTGGTCTGACATGCATCATCGATGAAGGGAACCACTCATCACCACCACCAAATTTCATTTAACACATTCAATTACCTTCACTATACTTAATGACCACCTTTTCTCTTTTCATAAATAAAGATGTGAAAAAAAAATTGTTCCTCAAAAATTGTGAGAAAAGTCGTTTCTCTCAATTATTGTATGTTAGCAATTATTTAAAATCTTTTGAGTCTTTAATTGTTAGACTAATTGAGTCTTTGCAGAATTTTTCTATCTTAGTGAATATTTCAAGGCAAATCAGACTGAATTAGGGTATGATTTTGAAGTTGAAGCATTTCGTCATCAACACATAAAGACTTTAGAATTACTCTACAAAGAAAGGTATAAACACATAAATCATGCATTGCATACCATAGTTATCATGTGTATTAATTTAATCTTTTATTATTGGTTCTTTATAGGTTTGCATTCAATTTTAAACATACTCTTGGAAACTCTTAGTTTTGACTATGAGTTATAAAGACATTAGGAATGTGATTATTTGACCTTTAGGTTCAATAAACCAATGTTCAGGGGTATTTGAAATGAAGAGCCAAAAATAGTGACTTGGCTATAGGCTTAACTAAACAAACATTGTTTGGATTTTTAGTTTTGACTATAGGCTTAATTGTTTGAATGTGGCCTTTGATTTTTTAAATGGTGGACCTTCTGGTTGTCTATTTTTTTAATTGTGTTTGATTACTGATAAACCTATATCTCGTGTTTTTTCCCTATAGCTTACAGAGATATAACCACAGACTATGAAACAGAATCCAAGAGAGTTTATTGGTATATTCAGTCGTTCTTTCTGAGGTCTTATTCAGTCCTGAACTAGGGTTATTTAAATATACTCGTCATGTTAAAATAATTTCCATTTTTTTTTATAATTTTAATCTTAAATAAATATTTATATATAGAGAGAGATAATTCATAAGAATAATAAAAATTATCATTGCAAAATAAAATACTAAGTGAAAAAAATAATATAAGAAAGTTAGAAAGATCTGGCCTATGACACTAGAAGGAATGACATTACCATCCATCCTAAAGTAGCCGAGCCTCCCTAAATGGGGGCAAGTAGATTGTAGCAGTTCTAGTTAAGATCTTACCAAGTGCTTACAAGCGACACCTCCTTAAGGTTTACATAAATTAAGAGGCTAATTAACCAGTTTTCTTGAGTTGCCCATAGATTAGGGAAAAAAAAGAGAGAGAGAGATAATGTTAGGAAATTTGAGTTACAATGTTTGTAACATTTCCCTCCTATTATGTATGTATTGGTAATTCAACTCAAAAATCTATATTGAGTCTGTAATTGTTAAGATACATGCAATCTTATTAAAACGTACATCATTAGTCAATCATCGCAATGAAGAGCAGATCTTCGGGACTCAAATTATAGTTTATGATTCTGAAGAAGAACTTCAAAGAACAATCTGGTACTTCAGATCTAATAAAAGTAAGGTAAAAACATTTGATAGGTGGTTCAAACGACCTCCCTGTGGAGTAGTTTTTTTAACTCAATTTAAATACTTATTTTCTATGTCACACCCTAACAATTTAAAGGGCTCTTGACACAAAAATAGAGAGAAAATTTTTGTTGCACCTCTAGAGAGAAACATACAGATTTTACAAATAATTTTTCATGCAATACATTAACATAGATCAATAGCCTCCATTGCTTCAAGAACCCAACAATAACATCTTCAAAGAAGATTGGCAGAGTTCAAGCACAAAGGATTCTTTTTTGTGCAATCAAAAGAGTCTGAGGCTACAAGGATTCATACTCATGATTGTGTAGAGCCGTTTAAGTATTCTACGAACTATGAAGAACACTTGTAGGGTCAAGTTCAAGGAATGTTCATACAGAGTTGGCAAGAGTTGAGATACAGAGTTATTGAGTCAATTTTGGTCTGAAAATAGTTCTTGTTTCCTTATAATGGATTTAGCGTTAGACTAGACATGGTCTTGAGATTTTCTCTATAGAGTTTTCTCGTAAAAATTTTATGCTTTCTCTTTTTGTGTGGATGTTCTTTATTATTGCA
This sequence comes from Nyssa sinensis, assembly GCA_008638375.1. NCBI lineage: Eukaryota > Viridiplantae > Streptophyta > Magnoliopsida > Cornales > Nyssaceae > Nyssa > Nyssa sinensis. The sequence goes on along the minus strand of CM018041.1, from coordinate 20,940,550 downwards.
CAATTTGCTATTACACACACGTGAACTATAAGATTGCACTAAATTCAAGTGATAATAAAATCATCCATGTGAAATTAGAGAAAATTAATGTGCGAAATTATGTCAGTTAATTAATTACGACCTAATAAAGTTAGGTTCAACTAATTATGATCCTTGTCTTACTTATCAAAGAACTTAATCCTATGAGGTTGATTATCGCCAAAGAAATCCTCTTGTTGAATTATTTAAATAATAAATCCAAGAAAATTATGGATCATATCATAAAAATATCAAAAATATAAAGGAGACGAAGATTTCTGTGGGAAACCCTCCTGAGGAATAAAACTCACACCAAGCTGCAAACGATCCACTAATAAAAAAGAACCATAGTACAAGTTTACAAAGTTATCAACCCACAAAAAACTAACCCAACACCTCTAGTAATTTAATTACTAGTCTGTATGCAACTTGTAATACCCCGAAAAGCTTAAATAAATAAAATCTCCCAATTTATTGACTTGTATAATTTAGTATACATGATTTACGACGACACAAAATAGCATAACTAAAAAATTAAGAATTTAAATTCAGTTTTTCCTAAATTGCTGATGTATCTAATTTGACTAATGTACGTGCAAACACAAATACGGTAACGGACGCCGAAAAATATGCTTATATATACATGTGAATTCATATATATATATATATATATATATATATATTAGCTCATCTAGCCTTTGAATCAACTCCTTCTGCGCAGTAATCCTGTATGCGAGATTCACAGACCTTCGGCTTAAAGCATCGACTGCCACATTGGCTCTGCCGAGACGGTACTGGATCATCATATCGTAGTCCTTGATCAATTTCAGCCATCACCGTTCCCTCATATTCAAGTCCTTTTGCGTAAATAAATACTTTAGGCTTTTATGATTAATAAAGATTTTGCACGCCTCCCTATATAAGTAATGGCACCAGATTTTTAAGGCGAACACCACTACGGCTAGCTCCAAATCGTGGGTAGGATAATTCTATTCATACGGTCAGAGTTGTCGAGAAACATAGGAAATAACTTTACCATCCTGCATCAAGACGCATCCTAAGCCTTCGTATGAGGCATCACTATAAATGCAAACTTCCCCTCTTTGGAAGGAATAGTCAGAATAGCTGCTGAGGTCAACTTTTCCTTTAGCAGCTGAAAAACTCCGTTCTTGTTCGTTTGTCCAAACGAATGAAACATTATTTCTGGTTAATTGAGTGAGTGACTTTGCTATCTTAGCAAAATCCTTGATGAATCGTCGATAGTAGCCTGCCAATCCTAGAAAACTTTGACTTTCCATCATGGAAGTTGGCTGGGGCCAATTAAGAATAGCTTCTACCTTCTATGGGTCAATGACAATACCTTCTTTAGAAATCACATGCCCCAAGAAGGTAATGCTGGATAGCCAGAACTCACATTTCTTAAACGTCACATATAACTTATCCTCTCGTAGTGTCTGCAATGCTACCCTCAAGTGGTTCTTGTGCTCTTCTTTATTTCATGAATATATAAGTATATCATCGATAAAGACAATGATAAAATCATCTAAGTATGTTTTGAAGACCCTATTTATCAAATCCATAAATGCGACAGAGGCATTAGTCATGCCAAAAGGCATGACTAAAAACTCATAGTGTCGTATCGAGTTCGAAAGGCTATTTTCAGCACGTCAACATTACTGATCTTGAGTTGATGATACCCTGATCTCAAGTCAAATGATCGTTTTACCATTGGACCTTAAATAATGCAAATAAAGTCAAAATTGAGATCTAAAAAATGTTATCTTAATGTTTTTTGACATTCCGGATCCAACGGTGGGATCCGTTTTCTCAAATTAGACCCCTAAACTTGTGATATAGGCAAAATACACCATTATTTGACAACTGATGTGTATCTAATCACTGCTATATGACTCCTAGAGTTAATCTAAGCCACAAAAGAAAATATTAAGCTAGTCCCAATGAATTGAGTAACTTGGAACTTCTAACTTGGTGATATTTTCACTATCATAACATTTTCATATACTGTACTACTTAAATGCATATACTTTGTACTACATTACTCTTGGCATGATTCCATTCTGTTCTACTTTTCTGTTCTATTCTGTTTGTTATGTTCTAATTTTTGAGCCCTATTCAAGAATTGAGCAGTATGGCATGAGTAGGCTAGAGCAAAACCTAGAGGGTAGAGGCCCCATGAGTGTCTGCTTATGGGTAGTTGGGAAAGGCTCAAACATACTTGATGATATGCCTATACTTCTGATTGATATATTAGCATTTTGTTCTATTCTATTTTGTTCCGCTCAGTTCTGTTCTGTTCTAATCTATTTTGTTCTACTTGAACTGCATTTAATCATGCATTTTATTTGTAATTGTTACTTTTAAAATGATTAAATTATTCAGGTGCTTTATATACAAGAACTAGTTTTGAAACCCATGTCAGAGAACCCATGTTACTTATTGGGCTTGTTAAAGCTTGCTCTATTATCCTAACATTTTTTAGGTGAAGATTCTAGTGGCAAGGACTAAAGGATTAACATCCTCAAAAGTTATTTTGAAGGACTTTATGAAGTCATTTTATTTTTGTAACCTACCCCATTTTTGGATATTTTGTATAACTGTACAAAACGATGATGTAATTTTTATAGTTAAACTTTGTATAAGCCAACTATGATCATATTAGGTTGCTCTGCCAAGTTAGGCATGCATTCTCTTATTTAATTTTCGCTACTTAACCCTTGTGTAATGAATGCATCTTACTTAGAAGTTACAAGTGAATGGCCTGAGGTTAGAATTACTATCGGTATTTTCATAAGTAAAAATATGATGGGTGCCTAACTGGCCGGTCACATATCCTTATTCCGAATAGGATGGGTTTTGGGATGTGACACAACTTCTCATTGTATGTTTCAACTTGGATCAATCTTCCTCACTTTGATCCAAACACCATTGATGATCCACGATCCACTAGTAGTATGTAAATTTTATGCAATGGAATTTTGTGCTCTAACCATTCTATATGCTCTTATATGTACTATTTCAACTATAACACCCCAAATTTTCAAAACCCGAGGAGTGGGTTAAAATTAACTAAAAGGAATTAATTAAAGGCAATTAAATGGATTTAGTTAATTACACGTTTATTTTCCCATGTTTCCCCAAAATTAAGAATGAGAATTTGCTACTACACTTATGCCAATCAAATATCTCCACCAACCAATAGTCAAAATAGTCTAATTCATGTTCAAGCATGGCCCCCAAGATAGCCCCAAAAACGTCTCTAACGTGTCTTGAAACAATGGCCCAAATGGGCCCCAAATGCCCTAAGGCATAGACCAAGAATAGGTCAACAATCCTACCTAAAGTGGTCTAAGGAAATGGCCAAACATGGCCTTGAATAAAGACTAAAATGTGTCCCAAAAAGGAGCCCAACATGACTTGGTATAATAGTCAAAAGTGACCAAAAAGGGGCTCTAAAAGGTGGTGTCAAATATAGGAAACAATGGTCTTAAAATGGCATAAATCATGGCATGCCTCTGACATGCTTTAGGCAGCAGGTGTACGTGGCAGGGCAGCAGGTGCGCACAGTGGGGGAGGCCAGGCGCACGCAGATGGGCTGTCATACGCGCAGGTGCCTGTGCAGGGGAAGGCGAGCGGCAGGGCTAGTCTGCTGGCTGGTTCCTATAGCTACAGTGTATTTATTACAAGCTATTTTTCCCCTTTTCTGAAATTTTTTCCAAAATGCTGCAAGCTGATTTTTCCAATTTCTAACCTACTTCCTCAAGGTTTTTAACCCCCACTTCTTGGTACTCTTCCTATTCATTTATGGGCATTTTACATACCCAACAACTCTTTTTAATCCACAAAATTTTGACATGGTCTCCTTTGTTCATTAGCCTATTTTTCTCATCCCATTCCTCCTCATCATCCTCCTTAACACCAACACAACACCTAATAGAACAATTATTTATATAGTGTTGTAATTCTAACACTGACAAGTATATTTTGAACATAAGTAACTACATGGAGTTCCATGCTCCTCATTTACATCTAATACTCAATTACATACAATCCAATATAAAATTTAGTTCATACCTTACACAAGGTCTAAGTTTTAAACATACAATAAATTTCATGGGACTTATGCCCTTACACACCAAGATATAGCCCTTAGGCCAAATATACATCAAAATCCACTTTCTTCCTCCTCCATGCTCCTAGACTTCTTCAAGTCTCAAGTGCCGGGAGTCTCATCTGTAATATGTAATCCCATATAGGGTAAGCACGACTGCTTGTATGACATAATGCTAATGTAAAGAACAAAGGTAAGGCATGACATATGCAAAGTGTACATTTATAAGCTATATGCCTTCCAATTTATCAATGCAATGCAATGGCAATATGCATAACATACACATGCAACTCTATGCCCACCCATGCCTCGCTTTACGATCTGCCCCCATCAGCACGCGAGTACTGTCATTGGCCAAATTTTGGGTTTTTCACCACAGGATCTACACCCTCATAATTGTCACCCCCCGAATTTTTGACCAAAACCCGAGGTGCGACTGACGAACAGAAAGTAAATAAAATAAAAGATAATTAAATATATTTACGAATTTACGACAAATTAAATAGAATTCTTTAATTTTCTAAAAAATTTCGGTAGAACCTCCTCTGTTTTTCGAGCCTTTTTCTCCCTGATAATCACAATACATCATATATATACAACACATCACAATCCATCCTCACTCGATGGCCACAAATCTCACAGAATTTAAAGGTGCATCGTCTAATTATACAATCCATCATATATACAGCTACACTTAAACTTAAGAATCATCGACTCCCAATTCATTACACTATACTAATATCATTTCCATTTTCTTTTCACAATATACAAATTTTCTACAAGACAAGAAGGAAGTAAAGCAAGGAGCAATCTCAACGGAATTGACTAGATATGCATCATTTCCCATCAATACATACAGAAACATAAAATACATCTTACAACTACATTGTTCATAGGTCATTCGGGCTTAAGCCTTTACATCACAAAACGTAAGTCCCATGGGCCAAAATACACCAAGTGCTTCATCCTATCAAGGTGTCATCGAATCTCAAGTAACTGGGGCATCCTCATCTGTAATATATGTCCCACGAATGGGTCAGCGCCAACATGCTGGTATGATATAATACTAATGCAAGAAACAAAATTAAGGACGTGGCATGTGCAAGTGTACATTTATCTCTACATGTCATTCAATGTAATCCATGCAATGCATGATCAATATGCATGACGCACCCATGCAACTCTATGTCACACCCATGTCTCACTTTACGGTCCTTCCCCGAAGGCCTGAATAACCTTGTTCTCACTTTACGGTCCTTCCCCGAAGGCCTGAGTAACCTTGTTCTCACTTTACGGCCCTTCCCCGAAGGCTTAAGTAACCTTGTTCTCACTTTACGGTTCATCCCCGCTAGCATGAGTACCATGGCCGATTTTGGGTTTTTCACCATAGGATCTACACCTTCATAATGCACAGCACCACGTGCTCAACTCACACTATGCTTTCAAGGAATCACACTATGCCAATATGCACTGATTCTACCATGCAATGACATGTTCATAACAAAACAATCTACCAATACATGAAGCGTGCTTTAAGTCATGCATATTCCACTTAAAGCCATAATCACATCACACGATTCAGTGCACAAGTCCACATATCATGAACAATCCATTTGATCACATGCTCGGTTTTCACATTCATTATCTTGACAATTCCATAAATTACACACAATGATAACATATGAATTACACATATAGTCAATGCTCGCATCTATCATTCAATCAAATATCCAGGAAGATAATGAGAATCACATAAACATAGAACTAATCAAACAATATGGCAATTACTCCTAAACTCAATCCTATTTCTTACTTAGCAAAATACCATACTTCTCATTCAAATAAATCTCCTAACAATTCAAAGAAATACATAAGTGTACAAACAACCAATCTAGGGCTATCAAGACAATCAAGTTCTAAGTGATTTCCTAATAGCACTTAAGCACAGAGAACATTCAATTATTTTACCAAATACTCCTAAGCTTAACCTTATTTCTCACATTAGTAAAATATCATACCTGACTAGGGCGTGTCCCAACCCTAGGAAGCTATACCCACTAAGTAGTCCAATCAACTGATGAATGACTCAGTCCTCCTACTGTAGCTGCTTAGAGGGTCCTCGCCTTTCTCTTTTGATGTTCCTAAAATTCACAAACAGGTCTCAATATATATCGCTACACAAATCTATGCTATTCATCAAATTTTATGTCTCTTTATGATTGGTATCTCTTTTACTCAATTAGACTTCACCATTGAATCTGGAATACTCGAAATAATAAAGTTTCACTATTCTTTTATTTTAATCTGAGTCCGTTTGACTATTTTTTGACTTAGGGTCATTTTCCAATAAACCGTGAATTCTGGGTAAAATTTCTAATTTCACAAAATTCTATTTTTAATTTGGAATAGCTAAAAAGAATTTATTAAGTCTAACCTTTGGAGAATTTGCAGTCATCAATCACGTGTCTTGTTCCGGCCTTCAGCTAGTTAGCTTTCAGAAAATTAATGACTCAGATAATTTAACCTTAGACCCATCTCTCTTCTACTCCATCACCATGATAAAATCTATTACAATTTAAAGATCAGTCCTTGTGGAAATGTGTTCCTAACAGCTGCTGTCCAGGATTTTTCCTTACCAAATTTCCACCCAATAGTTGGGACTCTATTCAAATTAAAATCTGAATGACACTCAATAACTTAACTATATTAAATTTAATAACAGAATTATATTTAAATCAAAAGGCTGTTCCATATCCAAATTAATAGCTAAATTCTATTCCAATTCAATGGCACATTCCAGCAGCCAATTTAATTCTACTAGAGAGTAAATTAAGAGAATTAAGGTTTATACCTGATTTTAAATTGAACAGGTCGTTGGAAGGGAAATCAAGGAATCTGGAACTGTAGTCATTCGTCCCTTGCCCTGCTCTAACGCTAGTAGCTTAGAGCTGAGCCTCGCGTCCCAAAATCTGATTTATACGGCTGGGTAATTTACTGGTTTATGATACTTGTCTCAACTAGCTTGACCAGCCCTCAAATGAGTATATTGTTGATGCAAAATGGGGAAGGAAACGTAGGAAAATTTGATAGCAGGTGAGGAACAAATATGTAAATCAGTCGTGAAGATCTAGAATCAAAGCATCCCTTTTTTCTCTCAACTGAAACCACAAACAACCAAGCTATACAATATCATCTCCAAACACGGCCCTGACCAAATCAGCAAACCCAACCTGAAATCCATGTACTCCGTCGCAACTCCACCCATTTCACTACGGCCATCGCCCAAACATGAGACCTCACACCTGAATTGACCGTAGTCGCCATCTTCAGTAGCTTAACCAGATCGGAACCCAGGCTGCGTCTCTATCGACTTTCAATTCCTTCAAACGATTACCCATAGATCCATCAAGGTGTATCAACAACACACCTGGGCTGTTTTACATATTTTCCCAATCGCCGAAACTGCAGTGACCGTCCTGGATTTGAGTTTCTTGCACCGTAACTACAGCTGCATCAATCCAAGCTGTATCAAAATTCTCCAAACACAAACACGACTGGACTAGCAATTTCAACCTGCTCAACCTCAACCACTGAACTGACTTAGCCATATAGATCTCAGCCTCGAAATCCAACCCAATGACCAACGGCACTCAATAGAGAATTATGAAATTCTCTTTTTCTCTCTTCTTTTTCTTCTTGTTTTCACGCGATCTGCACCGCCCTTCCTCTCTTTCTCACGTTCCAGCAGCTTCGGTTGCTTCTTCTTTCTCTCTCTCTTTTCTCCCTCTCTCTCGGTCGCTAGAGCGCCGTTGTTGCTGTTGGCCCCTTTCCCCCGCTTCGTCTCCGTCGCCCCTTGCCTCGATCCCCCCTCACGACCACCGCCGCTCCTGCTGTAGTCATGCGGCTCACCCCTTTTCCTTTCCCTCTTTTCCCTTTCCCCTTAATTCTCTATCCTTTTCTTTCATGTTTTATTTGACACATTTTATATATATTGTATGCACCTGTTGGTATCACACGCACACACTGATCCACTCTTTTTCTTTTACCTCTTTGTTCAATTGCATGCATACCTGTACACAATATATATATATATATATAATTATTTGATGATATATATATATATACACACACACACACACACACACATATATATATATAGATTTGTATCTTACCATATTAAATTATAGCTTGCCGGTGAAGCTGAAAATTTATTTTGCTCACATTGAGTCCTTGTTAACGACTTATTTATTTTCACAAAATTTTCATAGTCTAACTTAAATAAAATTAATAATAATAAAAAAAAATATTAAGGACATCTAAATGTTGCTCCATCACAAAAAAAAAAAAAAAAAAAAATTTATCCCCATTTTTCAAGTCTTTACATCCTTCCCTCCTTAAAGAAATTTCGTCCCGAAATTTAAAAATTATGTATCTCCTCGACAAAATAATAAAAGATCAATTCAAAATGCATTGTAACACGGAGACGTGCAGCTTTACCTATGGATTACTCACCTGCCCCTCAACCAGGCAATGTGGGACGTAACTTTAATCCTTCTTTCACTCCCCCATCAAGGCTCCGCCCCTTGGCGAGAGTAGTCCCTCGGAACGGCACCACACTTACGTTGCTGGGACTGGTTCTGATATCACCTGTAATGACTCACTCCTCATGGCATAACACGTAATGAAATCTTTAACATGTTGGTTCATCAATGCAAACTGTTCAAATCCATCCATGCCTCATGGCCTACTTCAATAACTCAATACAACAACAAAAATAAAAGGGAGCTCTCACTGTTCACAAAGACACCTCAAAGTCTTTCACACACTTGCTAACCATCTTACTAATCTCAAATCAAGTCATGAAATCATCTAATAATTCACCACAATGGCATCAATACATCGCCCGTATCTCAATGTAACTCAATAATCCAATCTTCTTCAAGTACTATATTCACCCACAAGACATCAATACCATGATCTTAAAATAAGGTCATCATCGTCCACCCTAGTCTATATATAACCGAGACTAAGTGTCATGCATCAATAAAATTAACCTATTCATGTCAAGCCTATATGTGTTAACTAAACATTCAAATGAAAGCAACATAGTCTATGCATTCCAAATACAAAATTTAAAACAACATATCAAGGTTCGAGGAAGACAAAATATTAGAGGAGGTAAAAAGAATCTCTCAATTCCTTCTACGATTGTTTCAACTCATCATTATTCTAGTCAACATCTCAAATAAAGTCTCATAACAATAAAGATTCTCAGTGAAACTCGTCACTAATTCCAACTATGAATATACGTCAATCCTTAATCACATGTACCCAAAACACATGTATATATAAATAGAAACAAACAACATTCAGTGTCTAACACGTAGCTTACCACATCAGCACCCAAGTATAAAATCCATCCAAGAATATACACATACATAAATAAGCATACCACCTGCCACGCAGGTAATTAGGTATACATCCAGCCCTATGGATATCTAGGCTCATAGCCTATATCACAAACAATGAGTTCAAATTCTACCTTTTAATTTCACTTAGCCTGCTACGTAGATATAAACATCCAGTCTCAGCTCCTCACTAAACAAGCATACTACATGTCATACACATTTCACATACCAAAACAACAGTACTTACCCAATCACGTAATCCCAACCAGTCCAATCAAGTCGAGGTCTAACCTCTCCTATCTCATAACGAAGTCCACCTCAGAAGGATCCACGGACACCCCGTGAAATAAAGAAAACATCTCCCTCAAGGGTACACACTGTCACTCTCCTCCTGTAGTAGTCTATACTCGCCCAAAAATGTAAATAACCGATCTATCCTCAATGTAATACCAAAACTAGACACGTCAGGTAAAATAAAGTCAAAAGAAGGGATGCAATCAGTTATTCCTATCAAGCAATCTCTACAGATCCTCGCTCATATCTCACTAACCCACTGGTGAATTATACGATGAGGGAAACAAGGCAATCATCACAAGTCCCCGAATAAAGTAAAATCTCCCAAGTGCAATATCAATTATCTAGACCCAAACAACACTATTGTTTATATCTTTACCCGAACCAATCAGACTCATTCTTAACCTTTACCCACTTATTTTTTAAATGACAAGTGAGAATCACCATTTGCTTATAAGACGTATAACAATCCAAGCTGTTAAGTCCTAGTGTCTCAACCACACTATTTTCACCACAATGACATTCACACAACTGCATCTCAGATACAAGATTCATGTTCAAGAAATTCATATCACCCGACCCTCAACTCGATATACAATTTCCTCCAAAACAACAATCAATGCTTACCCCTCATTCAATCATGATTCTGAAATCAACCTTATAAACTAAGTTAAAACTAAGTTCATAACTGACCCCTCAGTTTGGTCCAATTCATACAACTCATTATTTTTCACAAAGCCTACATTCATAAGTTCATTAAATCAACTCACTATTCTCATCACATCTAGTATCGATCATCTCATAAAACTAGGTAAGACAATAACATTCATCACTAGGTTATCCCCACAGTCCACCACAATATAATTAATCTCAATTAAATAAGGAAATCATCACAACCCCTAACTTTTAGATTCGCCTTCGTATTCCAATTCAATACTCATCCTAAGCACGAAATCAATATTCAATTACATCATAATCTGGATTAATGCCCAACAATAGTTTCCAAACCCCTTATGTCCACACAATTCTCCTTAGACAAAAGATCATCAATTATCGCCTGACAATCTAACACATCTTACAAACACACTTGTTTAATCAACACTTATATAACTGAAGTCAATCATTTCCACCCGTTGGTCACACTAAATAGTGAACACCGATTTCTAACACAGCATTTCGCAATGAAGGAATTCATTTAAACAATGTAACATTCACACTCTCAAGTCATGTTAGTGTTCAACTAACCTACCAACACTCAACTCTAAGCAAATGCCATCCAAAGATAATACATCTCTCCACCAACGAGTTTAACACAAGAATATCTCTCTATCCACTACCCAGTCCATACACAAAAATCTCCACAAGTCTAAATTCTTTTTTTTTTTTTTTAGATCTTATGTGTCTTTTAATTCACGGTCCACTACCTTGCTAGCATTTGTTCATTTAAGGTTTTACAATTTCTTTTCATTATTTCTTACTTTTATAACTAGGTGATAACCCTTCATGGATCACAACTCCTTTTGTTACTGGCTGATGGGGCGCCATCCATCAACTGTAACGCAAGACTTGAGACCAATCCAGTCTGTATAAATATCATAGTCATAGTACTATAATCCATGAATGCCGGGTACTAACCTAGCATACATATACATATATATAATAATGCAACCAACCGAATAGATAACTAGGTCTATGGCCTATCTCATAAATAACTAGGCATACGGCCTACCGTATAGATAACTAAGTGTACAACCTATATCTCAAATAACTAGGCTTACAGTTTATCCCATAAAATATATGGTCTATCATATAGACATGAGTTTCTAACCTTAGTCAACTATTATATCAAACCATCACGTACTCTCAGTCAATCGAAAAATCCAATATATTGCATATCAATGTAACACATGCATTCAAAACATACCACTCAAACTAGTCCAAATAACTTAAGGCCTAAACTTCTCCTCATGTTCCAAAACATTAGATCACATATCATGTTATCAGACACGGTCATACCAATATACATATCGTCTACATCATACACCACACTGCATCAAATCACGTAATCACGCATCATAGTATATCATTAACTAACACATAATCGCAACAAGTCATGCACCCAATAAAATAACCACATAACACCCAAATCTTACCACAAACCACCGACAGCTTACACTAAGTCAAATGTTCTCCTCAAAAGTTCCATGGTGTTCAACAACACCTATCATTGCTAAGTATTCTCAAATTTGAACTCTAATACTTAACCGTCAAAGTCCACACATTATACAAGGTTTATACAAACTCCAAACCATACGTCATAATCTCATTGTGTTCAACAACACGCCACAGTCTCTAGGTATTCGAACTTATGCTCTGATACCACAATTATGCATAGCACCGAAGTGCTCAACACACACCATATTTCCAAAGATTTAAGTATACCAAGATGCCTTGATTTTTCTATGTAATGAGGCATTTATCAAACCCATGGAGTATGCCTTAAATAATGCATCATACATAAAGTAAACTATAACTTTTATACCACAAAACTTTGTCTACATAAACATAGAATATAATCTAATCAATTACATATATAATTATGCTACATATTTGTATTATCCCGACTTAGGATATAACACGTACATCGAGGTAGAACCGGTTGGGTAATGTAACACAAATTCTAACCTGAGCTATTTTAAACTCTACGTTATGGTATGTTATGGAACAGTGTAATTATGAATTGTGAATGGTTTGCGTAGTATAGCTAGTGTCGGGCGACACCCGAACAAACCCAATGTTGAATCTTGTAATGCATGCGCGCATATAATTAAATGTATATACATGTATAGGTACATAATGTATGAATATAGTTTTATATATATATATGTATACGGCTATATAGACCTATATATAACAAATGGTTTAATATATATAAATATACATATATATTTATATATATAATATATAGTTATGTGTATAAATGTAAGGAATAAGAATGAAAAGAAATAGGGTGTTAGATGTGTCATGTGGGCATGCAATGTGAGGTCGGTGGTAAAGTCACCGACTGGAAATCAGGTAAGAGAAAGCCAGGTGTGCAAGTGTGTGTGCATGAGTTGCATGCAACAGGAGGGACATGCAATTTATACCAACTAGCAAAAGTCACCGACTGTGAGTCGGTTATTGGTGAAATAGAAAGGGAAAGAAATTAAGAGTGAGAGAAACTAAATCGCAAGAAAGGAAAACACAGGATATAGAGAAAGAAAGAGGAGAAACAGATTTGGAACAGTTTGGAAGCCAATTCGGCTAAGAACAGGTAACCTACTACATCTTCGCCTCCTTAATTTTACTCCATATTATTACAGAATCGATTACTGAATTAGTAGGACTCGAAACAAGGAAGAAAAACAAGAGAAACAGACTAGGTTTTTACGGTCAGAAATGGTGATTAAACGTAGGCGAAACCAAAAGGAAATTTGAACCATAATATGAATAGGAAATTGCTCCAGGATTCCAAAACACTTTGAATCACCTTAAATGGTCAAGAAATGGCCATTTTATGGCTAATTATCCAGTCGCCGGTGCAACACCGGATAACTAGAAACGGGTGTCGGAAACCAGTGGAGATCGAGGCCAAGATTAGTCCTAAAATGTTTCTAGGAATCCTAGAATTTATTTGGTACAAAAATAATGAAAATCAGACGTGAAATCACTAAGATCTGTGAGAAAACAGTGGGGGGTGGTACTGTTCTAGCTACTGTGGCCGAAAAAGCCACCAGAGAAGATGACAGAAAGATGGTGGAGCTATCGGGTTAAGACAGAACCGGGTTAGGGTCGGATTGGGTCGGGACCCGACCGAAAATGAATAGGGCAGTGATACTACGTCGTTTTGAATTTAAATTTAAAATGGATTGGGTTTGTTTGGATACAGATATAGGAAATTGAAATTGGGTTGGGGTTATCCAAACCTTGGATAGCACAGGAGAACTGGTTATCTTGTTCCGGTTCTTTGAATAAAGTGAACCGATTAGTTCAGTGAGAAATTGAACCGGTTCAGGGTTTCGGTTTGTGAACCCATTGGTTCAGACCGAAACTGTTGGAAATTATGAACCAACCCCAGAAGTTCTAAAAAATTACACTGGGGCCTAATAGAAAATTAATAAAATATTACGAAATTATGAAATTACCCCTAACTCAAATATGAGTCAAACAAAGTCCAAACAAGGCAAATGATTAGTCAATTTTTATTATCTTGGATGTTTTGAGTCCGGTGGTGAGGTCTGTTTCATGAAATGGGGTCCTAAAAAAAAAGACCTGTAAAAATGACCAAAATACCCCTGCTTCAAAGGTGAGTCAAATGGACTCTGATTGAATTAAATGACTAGTGAATTTTTACTATACCGAACCTTTCCGACTCAATGGAAAGGTCTAAATTAGTATTAGAGATACTTAAGATAACAAGACATAAAATTTGATGAATAACATTAATTCTGAAACACGTTTATTGATTTATAGGAAACTCGAAAGAGAAAGGCCAACTCACGGACTTCTGATCTAGGATTGCATTAGAGGTAAGTAGATACCCTTTCTTTTCCATGTGGTTTTTCTAAGCCAAGTTTATTCTTTTACTGCCAAACTTGTACTCCTGAACGTACCTGATGTTACTGTTCCCACAATGTGATATTGTTCTATCTTATGGACATTGATTGACTGCTATATCATTGTTATCGTGTTGAACCATGCTTTGACGAGCCTATTATTATGTTCCATTGTATATATGATATCCCATTTTTATACTCTTATGGAATCACTTATGATCATGAAATATTTATGTATACCGGATTTGTGCTCAGTCACAATATCCATCTGATGCTTTTTAATACACTGGAGACCTATGGGTCGAGTCCGTGAAAGGACATATGGCCATACAATGGAATTCACTGGGAGGGTTATGCCGGGCCCCAAGGACTGAGGGCGTACCAAGCCTTGACACAGAATAAAAGCATCTCTTATATGATTGTTCGACTATAATTGTGGAATTACATTATTCTTGTGATTATCTTGTATTGAGAGATATTTCTTTATTGATTTGTTTGTGATCAACTATAGTGGCAGTACATTCTTGTTGTTGTATTATCATTGAGAATTCCATGACAATGTTATGCCTATTACTGCTGATTATACATTGTGACCCCACTGTCCATTGGCCATCATGGCAACTGTTCCTATTGGCTATCACAGCATCTTACTTCTTATGATTGGCTATCATATTTTTATTCTTGGATTCATTTTTTTTTTATGATCATCGATACCAGTGTCAGAGATCTGTATTTACTTGTTGAGCTTTTGTAGCTCATTCCACCCTATTTACCCCTTTTCAAGTAATGACACTGCAAGACCCTAGTAGGAGTCTGAAAGCGTAGGAGGACATTTTGAAGAATTGTACCAGTCTATGTTTTAGTTCTCCCATGTATTCACCACTTACGGGTGTTGGTTATGTTTAGTTTTTAACTCGACGTTGTAAAACCATATCATGTATGTTATAGACTTCCATTGACTACTGTATTGATAAGACTTCCGCTGTTATTGTTTTAAGATTTTAGTACTTTGCATATTAGTACTATCATACAGGAATGGAAAAAGTAGGGACGGCCTTAGGGTTGGCCCCGCGACACGAGATCCGCATAGGGTGGGTTTCAGGTCGTGACAATATGCACAACCTTACCAAATTTTCAAAGATTACACAAGTACACAAAGTACCAATACATTGAACAAACCATAACTTTCAAACTACAAGATTTTTTTTGCGTGAACATAAGCTAGAATGCAATGAATTATACATATATTCATGTTACATGTTCATCACTTCACCAAATTCCCAAAGAATACATAAGTACACAAAGTACCAAACCTAGGTTTCAAAGTAACTATATGCTAGGTGATTTTCTAATAACAAGTAAGCATGTAGGTCATATAATCAACGTATAAAAACACTCCTAAACTTAACTCTACTCTTTACTTAGCAAAATATCATACCTAGAAGGGTTTTTCTCAACCTTAGGGAGTTGTGCTTGTTGTGCAGTTGAACCCATCGGTAAGAATGTAGCCTTTGAGGTGGGGAACAACTTCCTAGAAAGAAGCCTTGTGAAATTCCAAGGCTAGAGATGAGTTTTGGAAGGTAGAAAGTTGGAAAACCTGGGTTTTTCTCACCTTTTCTCTCCAAGCACGACCTGCTGTGTTTTCTCAGAGCAATTCTGAAAAATTTAACTTTCAAGGGCTGTATTTATACTAAAAGGGCTAAGGGGTGAAAAGATTATTTTGCCCTTAATGAGTCGCAGGACTCCGTTACACTACAACCCGTCCTGAAATGCCTCAATTCGACATTCTGGTTTAACCAAAGTTCTTAAAATTATTTTAAATGATATTTTTTCAAAAAATTTATTTTTTCCTGTTGGCGGTTGCGGCCGGGCCCACTCGGGATGCCCTTTTCGGGTCTATTTTTCAAACTATCTCCAATTAGGCTCACGTTCTCACAAGAGGTGTATTTTAACATTACAAGCATATTTATCTTCTATATAATACAAACAGTTAACTAAATGCTATTGTCAAGCCCCGAATTTTCACAAACCCGAGGTGTGAATGAGAATAAACTAAAAGGAATTAATTAAAGGCAATTAAATGGACTTAGTTGATTACCCATTTATTTTCCCATGTTTTCCCAAAATTAAAAATGAAGATTTGCTAACTAGACTCACCCAAGATGGTGTTTTTTTTTTCAATCTAATACCTCCCCAACCAAGGGTTAAAATAGTCTAAGTCATGTTCAAGCATGGCCCCCAAGATAACCCCAAAAAATGTCTCTAATGTGTCTTGGAACAATGGCCCAAATGGGCCTCAAATATCCTAAGGCATAGACCAAGAATAGGTCAACAATCCTACCTAAGGTGGTCTAAGGAAGTGGCCAAACATGCCCTTGAATAATAACTAAAATGTATCCCGAAAAGGTGCCCAACATGGCTTGGTATAATGGCCAAAAGTGGCCAAAAATGGGCTCCAAAAGATGGTGTCAAACATATGAAAGAATGGTCTCAAAATGGCCTTGGAAGGCAAGTCATGGCATACCCATGACATGCCCAAGCAACAAGTACGCGCACGGGTAAAGTAGCAAGCACGCGGCAAGGCACAAGGCACGCGGTACAGGGCACGCGGGGGGCGCAGGGCGCCCGGGGTGTGAGGTCTTGGAGCACGCGGGTAGGGCTGGACGTGCATGCATGCATGGGCTGGGCTGCTGTGTTGTTCCTATTTCACTATAGCTACAGTGTATTTGTTCTAGCCTATTCCTTCATTTTCTAAATTTTTTTTCCAAAGTGCTGTAAGCTAATTTTTTCAATTTTCAACCTACTTCCTCAAGGTTTTTGGCACTCTTCTTATTTTCCTAACTCCTCCCATACCAACATTCATACTTGTATATAATCCTTATCATAGCCCTTTTTCATACATTGTTCCTAACATATATATGTGATGCACATTAAACAAAAATACCCTATTTTTCATTTAGGTTTAAGCCCTTACATCACAAAATGGCCCAAGGCCTATAGTCCATCATTTTCCAAATTAAACACAAGCTATTTGGGCTTATGCCCATTGTTTCTATACTATACAAAATTTTACAAGTTAATACATATGTCTTAGGGCTAATGCCCTTATACAACCAAAAATATGCCCCAATGGCCAAATGTTCTTCAAGGTCCATTTTCTCCCTCCATGCTTCAAGACTTCATCAAGTCTCACGTGTCGGGAGTCTCATCTATAATATGTAATCCCGTATAGGGTAAGCACAATGGCCTAGTATAACATAATGCTAATATAAAAAATAAAGTTAAGGCGTGGCATGTGCAAACTGTACATTTATAAGCTATATGCCTTCTAATTCATCAATGTTATACAATGGCAATATGCATGACACACACATGCAACTCTATGTCACACCCTATGTCTCGTTTCATGGTCTTTCCCCATTAGAACGCAAGTACCAATCGTATGTTTCGTTTCACGGTCTGTCCCCGTTGGATCATGAGTACCATGGTCAATTTTGGGTTTTTCACCACAGGATCTACACCCTCATAATGCATAGCACCAATGTGCTCAACACACGCCATGTTTCCAAAGATTTACATATACTAAGATGCCTTGATTTTTATATGCAATTTCAATGAGGCATTTATCAAACACATGGGGCATGCCTTAAATAATACATCATACATAAAGTAAATTATAACTTTTAAACCACAAAACTTTGTCTACATGAACCTAGCATATAATCAAATCAATTACACATATAATCATGTTACATGTTCACAATTTAAACAAATTCTCAAAGATTACACAAATACACAAAGTACCGATACATTGAGCAACCATAACTTTCAAACTAAAAGACTTTGTCCATATGAACATAAGCTAGAATGCAATGAATTATACATATATTCAAGTTACATACTCATCACTTCACCAAATTTCCAAAGAATACATAAGTACACAAAGTACCAACCCTAGATTTTCAAAGAAGCTATATGCTAGGTGGTTTTTTAACAAAAGTAAGCATGTAAGTCATACAATCAACATATAAAAATACTCCTAAACTTAACCCTATTCTTTACTTAGCAAAATATCGTACCTAAAAGGGTCTTTCTCAACCCTAGGGAGTTGTGCTCGCTATGCAGCCAAACCAATTGGTAAGAATGTAGCCCTTGACATGGGGAACAACTTCCTAGAAGGGAGTCTTGTGAAATTCCAAGGCTAGAGATGGGTTTTGAAAAGGTAGAAAGTTGGAAAACTTAGGTTTTTCTCACATTTTCTCTCCATGCACGACATGCTGCTCTTTCTCAGACCCACTTCTGATAATTTTATCTCCCAAGGCTGTATTTATACTAAAGGGCTAAAAGGTAAAAAGACCCTTTTGTCTTTAATGAGTCGCGAGACCCCGTTACACTACAATCCATCCCGAACTGCCGCAATTCGACATTCTGCTTTAACCAAAGTTTTTAAAATCATTTTAAATGATACTTTCCGAAAAAAATTATTTTCTCTTGTTGGCAGGTGTGGCCGGGTCCACCCGAGCCACCCGAGATGCCCTTTTTGGTCTATTTTTTAAACTATCTCCGATTAGGCTTAAATTCTCATAGAAGGTGTATTTTAACATTATAAGCATGTTTTACTTCTACGGCATACTAAAATTATACTTCTAAACATGACTTATGTCTAAATGATGCATGTATAGTGCCCTATCGACAAATAGTACATGAATAGTGTCCTACCAAAAAAATAAAAAATTTACCCTGATTTTTTAGATCTTTATAGCTATAATAACTTTAGTCGATCCTGTACTACTCCTTTAACTATCTTACATCAAGTCAATACCTATCATTCCCATGAACAGCAGGGGTGAGTCATGACACTTAGTAAGGTTTCCCAAAACACACAAGCAAGCAATGTGCAAAAAATAATGCAAGTTCGAAGAGGACACACGCAAAAATCCCATACACACTATCAACATATCCCAAGCACAGGCATAAGTATAATCATAAAGAGGGTATAGCACCATTATATGTGATTTCACAATAATGGTCAAGTAGTCAGCATATGGAAGGTCAGACACATGACATAAGTATAATCATACAATTTCATGAAGCACCTCCATTTCATGTTTTAATGCCACAAGAAAAATGTATATATGCACATAACCAATCGCAAGGTGTAAGTATAAGATTACCAACTCCATGACACACCTCCATTTCTTGTTCAAAGCTACAAGAACAATGTATACATTCACAGCTTATACAATCAGCTACAATTGCCATAGTATCATAAAATAACAGTATACAATCCATTAATAAACCCAAGAAAATATCACATGATCATTAAGAGAAATAATCTCAAATCGATCATTCCATAGAAAAAGGGATAAAGCTGTATTCAACTCCCGGTAAGCCTATGTGCTTTATGGGCTACTAACCCGATGGAAACAAATAACCACTCACATGGGTTTACGACTCCCAAGCCAATGGGAAACCCCATCCCTATCATAAATGGAACCTTGGGTAAAGCTCAATCTCACCACCCTCAAGAGCACACAAAAGACGTGATTAATTCCCATACCAATTCCTTTTCTCATAATTTGTTCTTTTCCACAATTCTAATAGCTCAATTCACACCACAAACAATGTTCGTTAATATCGATATCCTCTCAAATCTCACACCACTCAGGTATGTTCAATAGTATAGATAACAAAATCAACAAGTCCACAATTAATGACTATGAGTGAGGATATTTGATAAATAATGATTACAGGAACAATAATGGTCATACATATCCATGACAGAAATAGGAATTATGATAAGCATCAACATGGCAATCACATGTGTCCAATACTATCATACAAATGTCAAACATCAAAACGTTCAATATAATAACCACACTATACTGATAATACAATGACAAGATGAAAAACGACATAGATAGACATATCATGTGAGTCCCATAACAAGTATATACATCAACCACTTAGAACATCCCCTCATCCTAATCATTGACCCATTACCAGTAGGCACCATGTGTGTCCTTTATAATGTTATTAAATTCTCCACATACTCATTGTTCCATTCCCATGACCACTCTGACTCTTAACACTAGGGTATCTTATCAAGTCTTAAGGTTCTCTATGGCCAATTACACATTAGCCTACACATCGAGTACCCGTTTACCCAAACAGATATCAAAAATGTGTTTCCAGGCTTCAAAAACTCTAAGAAAATCCTATTGTATTGTTTCTAAATCATTGAACTATCTTTTAAACCCATAAGGGCATTTTTTATAATTTACTAGACAAGTTACGATTCTACCGAGATGTCGTATCTTGAAATCGACATTGGAATCAAATCCAGAAGGCCCAACAATCCTAAAAATGTTCTCTTTATATTTTACTAACACTTTCAGGTATATGTTCCATGCCTAAAGGCATTTTAGTAATTTTTCATGTTCATGTGGGACCACTCCGAGTCCCCATTTCATTATTCTGATATCAAATTTGAGTTTCTGGCATCCAAAAATATTGAAAACGAATCTTTTGAATCTTAATTTAACTTTCAATTGCTTAATATAAGTCTGAAGGTATAATTGTCATTTTTTTACTTTATGTGGGATCATTACCGAGTCTCAATTAGTTCAATCTAATCATGTATTTGAATTCCATGTAGCCAAAAACCTTGGAATAGTCATTTCTGAATTTTAATTAGCATTTACATTTCTTAATTTAGCATTAGGGGTGTTTTTTTAATTTTTCATATTCATGTGGGATCACCCCGGGTCCCTGAATGTCCAAATAGACCCCACCATTGAGTCCAGAATTCCCAAAAACCTTGAGAATGACCCCTCTTTCATTTTAATTGCATTTGAAATTCAAGTTATTAGAGGAGAAGCATTTTTGTAATTTTTCATTTTCAAAAACTCATTTTTCCTAATTCACATAAACAAACAGCCCCTAACCCAAATTCAGGATCCAACCCACTATCTAGACCTGTGACCCGAACTCGTGACCCAGTTGACTGACCCGGTTTGACCATTGACCGAGCCAACCCATTACCCAAAGAACTCGTCGGAACATTACCTCATTCTTCGGCGATGGCCCCAGAAACAATGAATTTTTTCAGCTATTTCTTGACATCTTCGAGATCATTTTTGACCTGAGGATCCATTTATCACATCATCTCCTTATTTGGCTCAAGGGTTGGAGGTTTAGAAGCCCAAATACAGTCGGCTATGGTGGAGCCCGACTTTCCGACAAGGCAATTTTCATCTATTTTCTTTACCTATTTTTGATTCCTTTTCTTTCTAAAATGCTTTAAATCCCATTTGAGATCATTTTGGATAGATTTTCTGGATCGAATGGGGCAAAAATAAGGGTTTCAATTGAAACCCGACTCTTCTTCGACAAGTGTGCAAGTCCTCATTTTTCCCTCTCCAGTCAGGGTTTTTCCCTCTCCAGTCAGGGTTTTTCATTATGTTTCTTCCCCTTTTTCCTTCCTGGTTCTTTGTACATCTATTTCAAAGGTTCAAGAGAAGTTATTCGCTTAGGGACCCTCAAATGGGTCGCTCTCACCAAAACACACAGTAAACACACTCACACACACAGTTCATATACATAAGCTAAAGTTTCACCAAAACTCACATGAAAGCACTCTAGACTAAATTAGAGGTTTGAAAAGTCCCTACGTATCCTCCATTCTTGCGATTTCTAGAGAGAAAGAGAGAGAGTAGAGAGAGAAAACTCCCAGTTCATCTATGGAAGCTCCATTATCCAGCCTTTTCCTTCATTTACTTCTTCATTTCCTTTTAGTTCTCTTTCTTCTTCTTCTTCTTCTTCTTCTTCCTTTCCCCTTCTTCTTCTTTGTTTCGGTTTCCCACAATGTGTTTAACACACACTAAATCACACACACACAATATATTCCTCATACCCTCATAGATCTCTCACACACAAACACACTCAAACACATATTCTTCACACACTCACAAATTTGACCATGGTGGCCTTTAGAGAGAGCAAAAGAAAATGAGAGAGGAAGTCTGAAAGAGAGAGTTGCTTGAGGGAACGGGAAATCAAAAAAAGGTAAGGGAAAAGAGGAAAGAGAAAAAGGTAATAAAAGTGATGTGTCCCATCACTCTATCCATGTCCCTTTACTATACACCCTTACCCATACTAGCACTTCTCCTTCTACCACCCTCCTTTTGACATGTGTCCACATTCTAGAAGATTTCACCTGGCTTTTTGGGAAAGCTTCTCACATTTTTCAAGGCCCCACGTGACCAGTTGGCACCTTAGCTAATTTCAACACTTTGATTCCAAATATGCAATCTATTTTTTAAAATTTTCTCATTTGAACTTTCATATTTATCTGCGCCTTGTAGATGAATGTGTAGCCCTAAGGCTGACACCATTCTCGAATAAATCATCAAAATTCCTTTTTAGCCTCATTGTGTCATATTGATGACTTATCGACTTGTTTCACCGTCCTTGTGGCACATCTTTAATTATTTCTCGGTCTGGCCTCAGTCTATATTGGTAATTTACCATATTGTCCTTCGATGATTTTCTGGATCCTTACACTATTTATCGGCCTTTTTCTTCTTCTTGGTTTCTTTTCACTTGTTACCTTTGACCTTTTTGCCATAATTTCAACCTCAGCCTCATTTGCTTTTTTTGGCCTTTTTGCATCCCAGGCTATCTTATATTCATATTTAGGCATATGATTTTTCTTCCTTTGTTTTGTTTTTATCGTTTTTACTTATGAATGCTTTTCTTGTGGTGTTATTTTCTTTTCTTTTTGTTGTTGTATTCCTTGCTGCTTGATTTGTTGTGTGACCTCGTGTGTTGTTATGTCTTCTATTTGTTCAAGCATCAACGTTTTGTCATCTTTGAAGCTTACAATTGTTTTTGTTAAACTAAAAATTAGTTTTCCTTTTGAGCCATTTTTTCTTCAAAACAAGTTTCTTGATTTGTGTAAATGTTTCTTAATTTACATATCTGAAAATACATTAAAATAAGTATTGATTATTATCTTGCAACAAAAATAGGCACAGGTGGATTAATATATTGAGTGGTCAAATAGTGTAAATTTTACACTGTTGAAGTCTAGCACAATTAGAGTGACTGAATGTGAAATTTTTTTATAGAATTGAAGTCTAGCACATCTTGTTTTTGAATGTGTAAATTTTTAGAATAATAGTGATTGAATGTGTAAACTTTTACACTTCAAAATCTCTACATATTTGAACTATGTGTAAACATTTACACTTCAGATTAACTAGTGTGGTTTTTGAACAAATGTAGAGTATCATTGTTACATACCTGATCTTTAGCTATTGCAAGCTCTTTCCTATCTTCATTGTTTCATTTTATTAGTTGGGTTATTGACCGTGCAACAAGTTCTTGAAGTTGATCCTCCAAAGCATTTGCCTGAGCATGTTTGTCATTGTAGTCTTTTATGAGATTTGAGTGTTACTGCTTTAGTTGATGATAATCCCTCTCAAATTTAGTTAATTTAAGACACATTTCTTCAATTTCTTGCACAAGCCCACCAATCATTTCTTGCATTTGTCTTTTCTCTTCAAGTAGTACTAAAATATCCTTTCAGACCTTTTCTTCCAAATTCATTTCTCTGTGCTTAGTGTCATATTCTTTTTTTTTTTTCTCTTCAAAGAAATCTAGCTCCGTGTTGTATGGTTTTGAACTTCTTGTTTTGGAGGAATGTTTTGCTTTTTTTTTTTTTGTTGTAATCACTCATCAGTGTATCACATATTACATCAATTGATCCCAGAGCAGTTGTTGTCACGACCCGAAACCCACCCTATGCGGATCTCGTGTCGCGGGGCCGACCCGAAGGCCGTCCCTACTTTTTCCGTTCCTGTATCATAGTACTAATATGCAATGTACTAAAAATTTAAACATTAAACAGCGGAAGTCTTTATTTATTACAGTAATCCAGCGGAAGTCTTTAAAATAAATTTAACAACGGAAATCTATTAAATACATGACATAGTTCTACAAGATTCAAAATCAGAACTAAACCGTAACCAGCACCCGGGGGTGGTGAATACATGGGAGAACTAACATAGACTGATACAATACTTCAAAATGTCCCCCTACGCTCTCAGACTCCTACTGGGGTCTCGCAGCGTCATCACCTGAAATGGGGGTAAATGGGGTGGAATGAGCTACAAAGCTCAGTAAGTAAAACAGATCTCCAACACTGGTATCGATGATCAATGTGAATCCATGAATGAGATAATGATAGCCAATCATAAGGAAGGAGATGTTGTGATAGCCAATGAACATAATTGCCACGAGGGCCAATGGAACAATTGCCACGAGGGCCAATGAAAAGTAATCACAATACACAATCAGAAGTAATAGTGTAAAATGAAAATATAACAACAATGAAGTACTGCCACAATGAACCGATCACAATCAAATCAATCAATGCAAGTCTTTCGAGACTTGAAGAATTATAAGGAATAGTGCCATTCAATCAATTAAGTTCTGTCAATCATAAGAGATGCTGTTATTCTGTTTCAGGGCTCGGCAGACCCTCGATCTTTTGGGGCCCGGCATACCCCCCAGTCAATTCCAATAATTTGCCATTTGTCCGTTCACGGACTCGACCCGTAGGTCCCATTTAATCAGATAGCATCAGATGGTTGTTGTGACTGAGCACAACTCCCGTGTCCATAAACATGTCATGATCATAGTAATTCCATAGAATATAAAAATGGAATATCATTCATTCAATGAGGATACAGTAGTAGGCCTTTCAAGGCATGGTTCAACATGATAACAATGATATAGCAATCAATCAAGGTCCACTAGATAGAACAATATCACAAAGTGGATAGCAATAACATATGTGCTTTCAAAGCACAGTGAAACATGATAACAGTGATACATCAGTCAATGATATGTCCACAAGATAGAAAATATCAAAATGTGGAACACATGGATATCAATACTTTCAAGAGTACGAGTTTGGCAGTAAAAGAATAAACTTGGCTTGTGGGAACACCACATGTAAGAGAAAGTGATCCACTTACCTCTATCGTGCTTCTACCTTAGAAATCCGTGAGTATACCCTTGCCTTTTGAGTTCCCTATATATCAGTGAATACGTTTCAGAATAAATACTATTCATCAAAGTTTATGCTTTTCTATCATAAGTATTTCAAATACTATTTTAGACTTTACCATTGAGTCCGGAATGCCGAAGAAAGTCGGTTTAGGCTTTCGCGGAATTCCATTTGGACTTTTGTACTAAAAAGGGCAAAATAGTCATTTTGCACTTTTACGGTATTTTATCCTTCGGGGTTCCGTCTCATAAAACGGACCCCACCATGGGACTCAGAACGTCCGAGATAATAGGTTTTGACTATTCATTTGTGTCGTTTGGACTTCGTTTGACCTCTTTTTGGAATAGGGGCATTATTGTAAAATTAATATTTAATTAATTTTTTATACTTTGGGCAACAGTGTAATTTCCCAAACTATTTGGGGCCGGTTTATAAATCCCATAAGCTGCGGTCTGAACCAGTTGGTTCAGACCTAAAAACCCTAGACCGGTCCTCCCTTGCCCTGAACCAAACGGTTCACTTTCATTCAAGAACCGGATTTCAATAACCCAATTCCCTATCCTTATCCCTGTTTCGGTTAACCCCAAAACCCAATTTCTATTTATTATTCCTGCAACCAAACATGCCCAAATCCATTTAATTAGAAACCCAAAACGACACAGCTTCGGTCCGTTTCATATCCGGTCGGGTACCGACCCGATCCGAACCCGGATCCATCCCAGTTTTGACCCGATAGCCCCCACGCTTTTCCGATCGTCTTCCCCACGTCTCCGGTAGGGTTCCGGCGTGCACAGTCACCTTCTCCGGCGACGGTGACTCATTTTCCGGTGAGATTTCGGCCCTTTTTAAATGTCATTCTCTTCCCCTTCTCCTAAGGATTTCAAATCCATTTTCCATTTCCTTTAAATCCCTTCATAACTTCACGAAATAGAGCCTAAGTATCTCCGGCCGACTTTCCGGTGACCCATATCCTTCCTATTTCGTGACTATTTGTACACTGTTTTGACCCTAATCCATTTTAAATGGTTTCCTGCACCTCTAAGGACTATTTTCATAAACAAACATCAAAGTTTTAAGCATAAATTCATGGAACCCGAAATTATCCATGAAACCTGCAACTCCATATTTCTCCATGGTTTCTCAACCGTTTTTCATGATTCTTTTTGCATTAAAACCTATATTTCATGCTTGTTTAGACCATATAATTACATACAAGCTTCATGCTTTAAATTGTAAAAACAGAATTAAAACCACTCACTTGGGTGTTCGGATTTAGCCCACTGTGACCTTCCAACTTTCCTATTTATGCTCCTGAATTCTTTGCCAAGATGTTCTCTCAACTTTGGTCTCGTTTGTGCCTTTAAACCCACACCCGTAGGCTTATATTTGTAGAGAGAGTTTCCACCGCCTCTCTCTCTTTTCTCTCTCTCTCTCTCGGTTCCTCCCCCTTCTATGGCCTCTTTCTTTGACCCAGAACCTGTGCTCTCTCTTCCAAATGCAACCTTTGCATTAAATGGCTTGGAGACTTGTTGGGCACTTATATATATATATATATATATATATCATATTATATATATATAACACACACATTTCTCACATAGCCGACACACACACTCTCTTTGGTGCCTGCATACTGCCCAAGGCAGTTCCCCTTTT
Source organism: Nyssa sinensis (assembly GCA_008638375.1). Taxonomy (NCBI): domain Eukaryota; kingdom Viridiplantae; phylum Streptophyta; class Magnoliopsida; order Cornales; family Nyssaceae; genus Nyssa; species Nyssa sinensis. The sequence goes on along the minus strand of CM018041.1, from coordinate 20,913,373 downwards.
TCCTTTTTCCTTTCTTTTTGTTTCTTATGTAAATATACATATATACATTAATACATCATACATGTATAATACATTATATCTTATACATATATACACATGAAATACACTTCTTTTATACATGTATATACATGTATATGCGGGGGTCTAATTCTATTTTAAATCATATTTGCATACACTGATTTCAATCAAGCTATGTATCTACGTTCACGTATGCATGCATGGGAATGCGTGCATGCACGCATTTCGATGCAATGCCCTGTGATGCTCGGGTGTTACCCAGCCTTGGTCATTCATTTCCGTGATTACAGTCTCCAGTCTTTCATTTCCATGAGAATACTATGACATTCATATCTTATCGTTTAAGTTACATGTTTTAATCGACCTACCTCGGTATACGTGACGTATCCCGGGTCGGGATATTACAGTTGTGAGTTGGATATTATCAACATCATCAACCCCCTTCATTGTGGTAAGTGGGGTGTTTATGCCATCTCTTTGTACTTGCCTATAAGTTTCTTCATTTTCCACATCTTTATTTCTTGTCCTGAATCCTTGGTTGAGTACTGGTGTTTCTAGGACATTTTCTTTGTTTTCATTATCACTAGTAGTTTGACTACTTTCTTTACTCTCATCTATCTTTCCTTTCTGATGAGAGTCTATTGATTGACTAGTACTTCCATTCTTAGATAAATCAAGACCTTGAGCAATATATGTATTTGAAGTACCTGTTTCAGACGAAGATGAATCATCATTTTCTGAATCCAAATTTTGGTCCTCATTTGTCATTTTTTTTCAATTTTGCTCCATTTACCTAATAAAAATTTGAATTTATATGATTAAGGTTGACATGCCAAAACAAAAATATGATTAGCTTCATAAACCTATAAACCCTATTTAAAAAAGTATAAATTTTCACACATTCAGGTAAGGTACACACTGAATGTGTAAATTTTACACATTCAGACAAGTTCTATAATACAAAGTTTCCATACTTGTGGTTTATAAAGATCATGTCAATCTTTAAATTTGTACACTTTCTGATAAATTGTATCTTAAATGTGTAACTTTTTACACTTTTTGATATACCATGCCCTAAATGTGTAAATTTTTACACATTCAAACAAAGTACACTATGAATGTGTAAAATATTACACATTTAGAAAAGTTCTATAATATAAAGTTTCCATACCTATGATCTATCAAGATCTTGCAAAATTTTTTGACTCATCTTCTTCTTAATTGTTGGGAGATCCCATTTCAGAAACCTTGGGATTGCTTTGTTTGGCCTTAGTTTGATTATGTTTGTATGCTAACACAACCAAAACTACAACATAATTTTTTCATAAAAGAGATTAGTTTTAACTATGTTTTAACATAATATTCTTAAATTTTGAAAGATTTATGTTGAGAATATTACTTAACAACAGTACCACCACACAACTAGTGACCCTTTTGGGATCCTGGCAGTGTCTATCAATAGATGACATTTGTTGATTTCTAATCATTGCCAACTAGTAATAGGTCTTTATTTGTTTCAAATCTTCAATGAATTGTATGAAACCCTAACTTATTGTGAGGCCAGTGGTAGAAAAAAAGAGGGTGAGACATACATATAATGTGAGAAGACTTACTACATCTTCTGCATCAATTTTTTTTTCTCTACTTCATCGTTTCAATGATTATTTCTCTAAGATCCTTTGCAACTAATCGATTTTTGTTTTCTAACCTCCACTTCACAAATGGAGTGTTTGGCTTGTTTGTAAGAATTAGTCATTGCCTTAATATCGTATTCAACCCCAAAAATGAGTTCAATATCAAAATCTCTCAAATAAACATTCTTTGATCAGAGCCTAAATGACTTTGTTTCTAGTTGGAAGCTTTAGACTATTTCAATGACAAGTTCATATGATTTCATTGTTCCTTTAAGGGACACTTTTTTCTCAATCAACTTCTTGAAAAACTTCTAGAAGGGAGTTCTTTTGAGTGCCCTTCTGTGCATTTTTTAGAATTCCAGTTCATTTATCAAGTTTTTTATGGAACTGAAGTTTGATCTAAAATGCTTTGTAATCTCTATGTTGTCATCTTCTGTAGCTTTCTTTTTTGGTTGTACATCTCTCTTTCTTTTATTCTTTGTACATTCATCGCCACTTGGTTTTGTTAGTACATGTCTTTAACTTTAAATTGTGAACATATTTTACTCATACTATGAAAATAAATATGTAATTTTCAATTAAATTGTGTCATGATAAATATGTAAAATTTTACACTTTGTGGTCACAAACAGGTAAGGACTATGATTATGTAAAACAATCATTAATGTATAAATTTTTACAATTTTCACAATTCTTGGTCACTTATGCACATACTACACACTTACATTTGTGTAAAATATTACATATATAATGCAAAATAAGGAAATAATCAACCTAAATAACCCAATTTCAAAAGTGTGAAAATTTACACAATCTAAATATGTGAACATATACCTTTGTATTCTATAAATATTTTCTAAATGTGTAAATTTTTACCAATTTGAAACAATCAATGCACATTTGTATGCAGTTTTACACTTTTCAAATCATAACTATGTAAAAAACTCGTTAAATGTCCAGTAAAAAGCTTATTTGAATGTGTAAATTTCAATACATTCGATCAAATGTATATTCATACTATAGTAAGAAACCCTAAAAAATGAAATATGTGAGTACTTACTTTTTGGTCCCATTGTCTTGCTCTATTGTAATTTTATTTAACTACTTCTAATTTCTCTGTCAAATGCTATAAATCTTTGAAACGACCTCAACTCGTTCAATTTCTTTGATAATGCTTTAGAGCTGAAACCTTAAAAATTGAAATATGTGAGTACTCACTTTTGGAAGAATAAATTTATTCAAATCACGATTTTTCTAATCGACTAATGCTTTAGAACTGAAACCTTACTATTCATTAACTTTCTATTTAATTTTTGATTTTTTTTGATACCTAAATTCTCAATACTATTTCCACCATCAATGAAATGCTCGATTTTAGAATTTTTCCTTTTTGAATCTTTATTTTTTTCCATGAGGTTTCAGGAAGTAGTTTGTATTGTGTTGGTTTAGTTCTCTGATTTGTTTGTCGTGTGCTTGAACAGTCAATGTGGTAGGAAGTTTTTTAGAAGGGGTATTTATGTCTAATAAATAGGTTGTGGAACTAGTGGGCTAATTGTTTTGAAATTGGACTTCCTTATAATATATGATCTTATGAAGAACCTTTGGCTCTACAACCCTAAAATATTTGTAAAGGTAAAGCCATTTTCACTCTATTAAGTGTAATTCACAATTTTACTTATAATATTGTAGGTAAGAGTATGAATAATATTTTGGGCTAGTAAATAAGATTGCCCATAGTCAACAGGTACTACAAGAAACAACTCTTTTTATAGTGCTTATCTAAGCATCGGAAATAAAAGTGCTAGCAAATCTAATTTTTTGCGGCATTTAAAAAAAATCGTTGCAATTGAAGGGTTTTTGCGGCAGAATATTTGTGGCCCATACAAACGTTGCTACTAAAAAACTATTTACAGCATATAGTATAAGCGTTGCTAAATGTATCCTATTTGCGGCGCTTTTTAGAGTGGATAATTGTTTTTTAAACAAAAAAATTATTTTTAGACAAGAAATTACGGAGCATAAAAATGTTGCTAATAAGAACTATTTAGTATTTGCGACATTTGTTAGCTCTGCAAATTATGTTTTATATTTTTTTTGTATTTTTAGGCAAAATAATTTGCGACGTATAAAAAATGTTTTGGGTTATACACTATTTGCAATGATTATGCAGGTGTTGCAGATAATTACTTATTTCCAATGCCTTTATGCATCGCAAATATTTTTAAAATGTAATAAATTTTGCATTAAAGTAATTTGATGCAAAAAAAATGTCATTGATAATAAACTATTTGCGACGAACACTATAAGCATTGTTAATAATATCATATTTTTAATGCTTTTTAGCTTTGCTAATAAAGTTTTTAAAATAATGTATTTTTACAATGGACGAGTTTACAATGGTTTTTTGCGTCGCTAATATTTTTATAGATATATCGATTTTTTGTGATGGAATAATTTGCAGTACATAAAGATGTTTTGGATAATAAACCATTTGTGATAAATATTATAAGAGTTGCCAATAATTACTTATCTGAAATGCTTTTGAACACCTCAAATACTTTTTAAATAATCTAATGAATTTTTGTACTGGAGTACTTTTCCTCGCATAGAAACGTTTCAGATAATAAACTATTTGTGAGAAATGTTGTTAGCATTCTTAATAATTACTTATTTGCAGTGCTTTTTTAGCACCCCTAATAGTTTTTAAAAATTTTAATAAGTTTTTGCAATGAAATAATTTACAGTGTATATAAATATCTCAGATAATAAATTAATTAATTAATCACGACTATTACAAGAGTTACTAATAACTAGTGCTATTGAACATCACCAATATTATCACAAAAATCAGAAGAAGAAGAAATGTTAAAAAAGGTTGATGCTTAGAAAACATTGATAATATATTCATAAAAAATTGAAAAAATAATAAAAAGACTATTAGGTTCAAGTATTTGCAATACTGATGATTTAATATTAGCAATGCTTAATTTAGGGCCTAACTAATAATTGACTATTAGTGAAGACTAAAATTATCGTGGCTGAAGTTTTACTGTCTATGATGCTTTTCTCGTCATTGATGAAACTAAAAGTGTATAATATATATATATATATATATATATATATAAGAAATTATATACACATTCATATGTCTACATACATCATGTACATGTGCATAACATGTGTGTATGCATACATAATAATACACACACACAAGGATGAGGCCAAACATTTAATTTGGGGTGAGGAAACTTTTTGATTCAGAATTCAATTGATCCTAAGTGTAAAAATTAAAGATGTATATAAATTTAATATTAATTAATGATATTTTTTATAAGTAACTAAATTTATTTAAGAGTTTACAAATAAAAAACAAGTCCAACCAAAAAAGGGATGTCAAAAATCTTTTTGCTGTACAAAATAATTTTTTTAAAAAAAGGTTGTCTGCAATATTTGTTCCTATAAACCTTAAAAAAATCAATTAGAAGTTTTTATTCAACAAATTTATAATTGTCCCCAATATTTTTTCGCGTTTTGTAAATCAGGTTGGAGGTACATGTCACAACATAATGGATTTGTCCCTTAGCTCTTAACTTTGTAAGAGGTACGTGCGATAACTTTAATCTATCACGTAAAGTGTTATCAAATCAACTTGGCCAATGGATTGACCTAGCGAACCAATACGTAAACTGAGTTGGTTTTTTATTTGAACCCAATAAGGAAACTTCTTTATATATATATATATATATATAATATTGTATAGTGATTAAGTTAGTTCTCTATAGACATATTGATGTAGAACAAGTGACTGAAGACTTTTTAAAACAGTGAAACCACAAACAATATCAATTGAAACCAATTTCTGATTCAAAATGGTCACCCTCACATATTCATACTTGAAATCATCCTATTATGATCCGAGATGGCAAAATAGAAATGATGTATTTGAAGAAATATCATTAACAAAAATGAAGTAATTAAAAATATGTATTATATATAAAAATGATTAATCAATTGATTCATATTATATCTCAATACTATTAATTAATAATTTCTTTAAATATTATTTTTATTTGTAATATTGATGTATTTGAAGAAATATCATAAACAATTTAAAAATAATGCAAAATTATTATTTTTGAATAGAAATTTGTAAAAAAAATTAAAACTAAAAGTATTATTTATAAAAGTGAAATATTAAAATATAATTAGTATACTTAAGAAATATTTGGAATAAATTTTAAATCTTTTATTTTAATAAAATATCCAAATTCTATCAAGATTAAAAATTTTGGATAAATTTATTATATATATGATAGTGCAATGAAATAAAATATAAATTATGTCAATATTCATTTGTGGCGCATAATTGCATTGCAAAATATAATTTTAGCGCCACAAATACACAATTTTATTTCCCCGCCTGTTTCTTGGCTTCGCGCGAATCCAAGAGTCTCTACAATATGAGTTCAGTACTCTCATTGGGTGTTTGGTATTCTCTCTTTTCCCTTAGTTGAAGCCAGGAAACAAAGGGTTTTCGGATAGTAGCCATCGTCGACCATAGAGCTGCGATTCAGCATCACCAATGGCCTATGTTGACCACCGAACAAAGATTTGTCGTCACCGGCGCCTTCCTTCAGTCTTTTAGGTGGGTTTCAATGTTACTTCTTGTAGTTTTATTTGTAGAAAGAGACCCTAGAACCAGATATTTTTCTATGGAAATATGCAACCAATGTTTCCCCTGCTTCATCCTTTTCTTGTCCCGCCAAGTAACTTGAGGATGTATCAACATTTTGAAACCAATTGAAAAATACTGCCTTTGATTTTATGAGCATTGAAACCAATCAAATATTTATGGCTGCCTTGTATTAGGCTTCATTGATAAATTGTATGGAAGAGATAATCAGTAGATTTGAAAGGTGTACCTTTTGTATGTGTTACACTCTCTTTTCTGTTGCTAATTTTAATTTGAGAATCTGACTAGGATACTGCCGATTTTTTAATTTTATAATATTTATTTTCTTGCTTTACTGTATTATGACAGCAAATGGATTTTTATGAGCACCATTGATGAGTTGCTTCATCTGTTATCCTTGCACTTTGATTGTTATTGAAGAACAAAATGGGGAAAATTCATCTCACAAGCTCTCTCTTTCTCTTCCCACGCCCCCGGTTCTCCTAAACTCAGTATTTTTTCTTTACTTTTTCTTAGATTTTGTTTTTACTTTTATTTATTATTTTGTTAGATCTTTTGCCAAAGCATTTGACTGGAAATCCACTGTTATTGTATTTGTCTCTGGTTCATGAGCTTTTGTTTTGTCCTCCTTCAAGAATCAAGATCTAATTTAATTTAGCAGTGTCAATGTTGGAGTTTAAGTTATATCTTCATCAAATTGCTTAAATTGGTTGCATGTGTGGCCATCTAGGTCGTCTTGTGTATGGGTGTGTGTTTTCTCTCTCTCTCTCTCTCTCTCTCTCTCTCTCTCTCTCTCTCTCTTTTATCTTTCTCATCTATTTAAGTGGTTTTGGATGCATTGCTTAAATTGGTTGAAACAAAGTTCCTACATAATCTCTCTTTTTTTACACCATTTGTTTAAGTGAAGTTCTATTTTTGTTACCCTGGATGTTCGAAATGTATTAGCTTCTTAGTGAATGGTGAATGTTGAATGTTGTATATATGTACCTATGGTTATGGCTGACCAGATTGAAGCCACTATGCAATATATTGGTAAACTGTGTTCTAAGTAAATTATCAAGTTTTGATTAGGTTGTCATTAATGCATTCATGCATGCATCTAACCTTAGACTCGTTCGAGATTTGTTATTCGACACCCATGTATCTAATTGTTGATTTGAGACTAATTTATTGTTGATAATGATCTTTATTACTAAGTGCGATTGAGATTAGTCAACAATATCTCTTAAGTTTCATTAGCGCTTACTATTGATTGTCTTAAAATAATTCTTGAATTGTCCAGATGTGGATAGTTTGGGAATTCAACCATCCACTTTATAGTTAGTAACTCATGCTTTATTCCACTTGGAGGAAAGTTGGATGACATTTCGCATTGTTCTTTGGGTATATATTTAGGCTGGGTAACTTAGTCTATTTTGTGTACTTGTAGACCATGGGGAGATGCTGTTGAAGTTTTCTTGAAATTGGAACAAAAGCATATGAGTTGTTGACTATAATGTGGATTATGCAATCTCGAATAGGATAGGAACCTTTCACCCTTTAGAAAAAAAGTTAAGTATTTGGTAGGATGCATGATATATATGTATTATGGTTAGTTAAAGTTTATTCCTTTTTTTTCCTTCTTATGATGGGAGTCAAACATGGATAAGAGTTGGATGAAACTTAGGGTGGATATTTGTCGGGTTACAGGAAAGGAATTAAAGACTTCATTGAATATGCACGTCCGATGGCAGATTCAGCAAATAGGATAAAATGTCCATCTAGCAAGTGTAACAATAAGTATTATGAACTCATCAATACATTTAAATCACATATGGAGTATAATGGAATGGACAAGACTTACACCTGATGGGTATTTCATGGCGAAGATTTTGAGGTTTTGAGTGAGGATGTGGTTGAAGAAGGTGGTAATGGTCCTACTGAACAACATTTTGATGACTTGGAGGAAATGTTAGCAGACGTACATGTAGCAACATCTGTTATTGATAGTGATGTGCAAGGTGGATTACGTAGTAGTCATGTTCCTAGTCTAATAGAAGGGGACTCACAACCATTTGATGTTTTGTCAGCTCATTTGTAGATTCCACTTTGTCTAGGTTATGAGGAGTACTCAAAGTTGTAGTTTATTGTGAAGTTGATGCATTTAAAAGTAATGAATGGTTAGAGTAACAAATCGTTTGATATGAACCTAGAACTGATGAAAAAGGCACTCCTTGTTGGCGCAACACTTTCGAAATCTTATTATGATTGCAAGAAGAATATGCGCGACTTGGGTGTCCCCATTCATGCATGCAAATTTGATTGTGCGGCCTTTTGAGAGCATTATGAAAGTGAAACTAGATGTCCAATATGTAGTGAACCGAGGTACAAAGTCAACACCGGTAAGAGTAAAAAGATACCTTATAAGGTTTTGCTGTAAAGATTTGAAAAATCAAGATACTATTCATGTACTATTTTTCGGTAGAGCATTATAATGCATCATTTAGACATAAGTCATGTTTAGAAGCATAATTGGAGTATTCCATAGAATAGAAATATTCTTAAAATGTTAAAATACATCTCTTATGAGAATTTAAGCCTAATCAGAGATAATTTGAAAAATTAGACCAAAAGGGCATCTCGAGTGGCCCGGGTGAACCCAGCTGCATCTGACAACAGGCGAAAATAAATTTTTTGAAAAAATATCATTTAAAATAATTTTAAGAATTTTGGTTAAAGCAGAATATCGAATTGAGGCGTTTCGGGATGGGTTATAGTGTAACGGGGTCCCGCAGTTCATTAAGGGCAAAATGGTCTTTTTACCCTTTGACCCCTTTACTATAAATATGACCTTTAGGATCTAAAATCCTTAGAAAATGCTGGAGAAGTTATAGCAAGTCGTGCATGGAAAGAAAAGGTGAGAAAAACTTAGGTTTTCTAACTTTCAACCTTCCAAAACCTATCTCAAGCCTTGAAATTTCACAAGACTTCCTTCTAGGAAGTTGTTCCTCACGTCAAGGACTACGTTCTTACCGATTGGTTCGGCTGCACAGCGAATACAACTCCCTAGGGTTGAGAAAAATCCTTTTAGGTATGATGTTTTGCTAAGTAAAGAATATAGTTAAGTTTAGTAGTGTTTTATGTGTTGATTGTATGACTTACATGCTTATTTGTTGTTAGAAAACCACCTAGCATATAGTTACTTTGAAAACTTAGGGTTGGTACTTTGTGTACTTATGTATTCTTTAGGAATTTGGTGAAGTGATGAACACGTAACTTGAATATATGTATAATTTATTGCATTCAAGCTTATGTTCATGTAGGCAAAGTCTTGTAGTTTGAAAGTTACAGTTGCTCAATGTATTGGTACTTTGTGTATTTGTGTAATCTTTGAGAATTTGTTTAAGTTGTGAACATGTAACATAATTGTATGTGAAATTGATTGAATTATATGCTAAGTTCATATAGACAGTTTTGTGGTTTAAAAGTTATAGTTTGCTTTATGTATGATACATTGTTTAAGGCATATTACACGGGTTTAATAAATGCTTTACTGAAATTACATAGAAAAATTAAGGCATCATGGCATACTTGAATCTTTGGAAACATGGCGTGTGCTGAGCATTTCGGTGCTATGCATTATAAGGGTGTAGATCATATGGTAAAAAACTCAAAATCTAGCTAATGACAGTACTCGCGTGCTGACGGAGGTGGACCGTGAAGCGAGGCATGGGTGGGCATAGAGTTGCATGTGTGTGTCACGCATATTGCCATTGCCATGTATCCTTGATGACTTGGAAGGCATATAACTTATAAATGTAATGTCACACCCCGAATTTCTGTAAACCCGAGGCGCGACTGACGAGATAGAAAATAAAATAAATAAAAAGACAAATGTAAATAAATTCACTAAACATGTATCCATTCCCATCAATACATAAAATAACATAAAGTACATCCTATGAATACATCATTTGCATAGTCATTCGGGCTTAAGCCCTTACATCGCAAAATATGTCCCAAGGGCCAAACATTTCCAAGCACTCTCCTCTATAAAGCATTACTGAAACTCATGTAGTTGGGGTGTCCTCATCTGTAATGTTGGTCCCACGAATGGGTCAGCTCAACTGCTGGTATAATGTAGTGCTAATGCAAGAAATAAAACTAAGGCGTGGCATGTGCAAAGTGTACATTTATATCTAAATGTCATTCAAAGCATCGCAGTAATATATGAGTGTTATGCATGATGCACCCATGCACAACTCTATGCCACACCCATGTCTCATTTACGGGTACTCCCCGATGGCATCGAAGTACCAATGCAATGGCCAATTTTGAGTTTTTCACCACAGGATCTACACCCTCATAATGCATAGCACCACGTGCTCAACTCACGCCATGTTATCAAGGATTCACCATATGCCAATATGCTAATGCAATCTCAATGAACATGGTTTTCAATAATATAGCATGCTCGGACAATAACACATAAATCATCAGTTAGTTCCATATGTATGCATATCTCATGTGTTCATATATCATAGTTCATGTTCTTCACTTTACTAAACTCTCAAAGAACTCAAGTAACACATAAACATGTGAACAACCAACTTCAACTTATCAAGTAAACACATTCCAAATAAGCACATAAATCATTCTAGTCATTCACAAAATATTCCTAACTTAACTTCATTTCTAACATTAGCAAAACACCATACCTGTCGGGTTGGTCTTAACCCTAGTAAACCGTGCTCGCAAGGTGGTGGCTATCAATGGAAATGTAGAAGTCAGACGACCTTCTCCTTGCCTTTCGGTATCCCTAAAACCATAAAATGTTACTCAGTCGGTCTGTCGCTTGAATGATGCCATTAATCAAACTTTATGTCTTTATTTTATTAATTTCTATTTTGCTAAAATAAATTCTACAATTGGATCCGAAACGTCGAAGAAAATAGGTCCAGGGCCTTTGTAGAAATTAATTTATACGTTCGGTTTAGAAAGGGCAAAACGGTCATTTTGTACTTTCACAGGTTCCCATTTCCCGAGGCCTTTTCTCGTAAATCGGACTCCACGGTTGAGTCCAGAGTGTTTGAGATAATAAGATTTCACTATTCGTTTACTTAATTTGGAGTTCGTTTGACTATGTTTCAATTCAGGGGTATTTTGGTAATTTTAAGGGTTACTACGGGTCTTTTATTTTTTGGGACCTTGTCTCGTAAAACGGACCTCACCATTGGTCTCAAAATGGTCGAGATAGTCAAAATACACAAATGACTTGTCCCATTTGGACTCCGGGTTATTTTAGAATATTTAAATAATTAAATTAATTAAATTAATATTTTATTAATATTTTATTTTGGTGGGGTCAGATTGTAATTTCCCTAAAGTTCTAGGGTCAAGTTTAATTTTCAAAAGTCCAGGATTTAATTTGTAAATTTCAATTTCTCTTATTCTCAATCCAGTTGGCCAAACAGGTATCAATCCCAAAACAGGGATAGGATATCCCTGTTTCCAATTTAATTCAAATTTCAATTTCGTAAACCTGTAACCAAATAGCCCCATTCCCATTTTAATTTAAAACCACAGGGCGACACATGGCAGGGGCGGATCGCCCAAGCCCGACCAGAACCCAAACTTGACCTGTACCCGACCCAACCGTTCCCCCCTCTTCCCCGTTTTTTCGGCGATGCACTAGTAGGGTTCCGGCGCCCTCTCCAGTGCCGGCGACATTTTTTCGGTGAGATTTTCATGGTTTCTGAATGTGGTTCTCTTCGGTTTTTCACATAGATTCCATATCTAAGGTCGGTTTTGGACTTAAGCCACTAGATTTTCACGAAATAGGGTTCAAAGATTCCGGTCAACACTCCGGCCGACCCTACTCTTTCATTTTCGTGACTTTTTGGTCACGGTTTAATCTCCATTTTTACCCTAAAGTGTTTCTGCACTATAGAGGAACAATTTCTCATTCCCAAAACCAAGTTTTAAATCAATAATTTCCACCCAACCGATTATTCTACGTGACCTGCAACTCAATGTTTCTCTCTCATTTCTTAATCGTTTTCTTTCACTCTTTTTGCAAAATGAACCTTACAACATGCTCTTTAAGACCCTATACATCAAATTAATTATCATGCTTTAAAAAAAATAAAACAGAACTGGGTCACTTACAGTTTTTGTTGGGTTTCTCTCTCTAGCCGTGCACCTCCTCCACCTTCTGGTTCCAAGCTTGAATCAAGCTCCCAAAATCTCTTCTCCCTTCCAGAACTCTCTCTCTCTCTCTCTCTTGCTCTCTGTTTTTCTTTTCCTTCTCTTCTTCTAACCGAGACCAAGATATAACACTCACACATCATCTCCCTCACGTCTCCCACCACCAGCCCCTTTGTTTGACCTTTTTCCCTCTACGCAGCCACCATTGCTCTTCCCCAATGCAGCTTTGCATTAAATGCAAAGTTGCCCTATATATACCTATATATATATACCACTCATTACACACATACTAGACACACACACTTACACGACACCACACACACACACCAGATCTGTTGCACACACACAGTGCACACATGCACGGTTATATATACATATACATATACACATATACATGTGCATACATTATCCCTCACATACATATACCATATATACATAACACCCATTCAAATCTAATAATTAATAATAATAATAATAATAATAGTAATACTCAACGAAATAATTAAAAAAAAAAAAAATTTCCTTTCAAAAATCCAAATCTTTACATCCTTCACTCCTTAAGAAAATTTCGTCCTGAAATTTAAAATAAAGTACACTAAAATAAGGATACATCACTGAACGAACAACTCGGGGTACCTAGCTCGAACCTCAGCCTCACGCTCCCAAGTAACCTCCTCGACCTTATTCTGGCCCCAAAGAACCCTGCCCAAAAGGGATGGTCTTGCCCTGCAAAACCTAGTCTCTCGTGTCCAATATCTCTGCAGGCCTCTCATCATAAGGAGCATCACCCTCTACTGCAAGATTAATCCAATCTAGCACATGTGAAGGTTTAGGTTTGTACTTCCCCAACATCAACAAGTGGAAGGCATCATGAACTCCAAATGACTGTGGCGGTAACGCCAATTCAGAGGTTACCTCCTAATACCTTTATCGATCAAGATCTTGTAAGGATTTTATAACACTCATGTTGAGTTCTCAATTTATTAAAGGAGCCCGTCAATCATACCGAACTCATTTCTTTAGTTTCAAATCTAACTTAATTACGTCATTCTAATTAACAAAATCAGGAATCGTCCTACACATCAGATTCCTTATTTAGTCATCTTGTCACAAATCCTCAAATCGAGTTTTCGACTCATAATTTCACAATCATCACAAGACACATCGTCTAACCGTCCTTATGGAGAATTCATTCTCCCTACAATAGTAATCCCCAAGTGTATCATCAGAATGTCCCAAATTAATTCTTTACTATCAGTGTTTACTCATCATGTAAAGCTATGACTATAATCTATCATCCACCAACTAGGAAAAATAAAACAAGCATGCACCGGTCTATTTAACAAATGACTTTTATCCTCAAGGAAATATGATAGAAAACTTCACCTTTTAAAGATCGATCCAACCACCACGGGGTCGCAATAGGAAATAGTCATAACAAAATTCCTAGCACTTTGATACTCCATAAAAATCAAAAGCCATCAAGTGCATTATCATAATCCTCAATAATTAACCTCAGCTCAGTATGCATATCTATAAGTCACTCCATCCCCGAGACATACTATTCTCAACTAATCTTTTATTCTAAGAGTATCCATCAATCTTGATAGTAAATCATAACTCAATATTAACAATAATCCACCATTTTTTTGTTCACAAGTCCTTGCACTTCTTATAAGATCATTCTAATTTCAAATTAAAATCTCCATTCCCAAATTACATGTTAAACAAAATTTTAAAATTTTTACTCACCAGAAGCTTGACCTAACCATGTCATTCACAACCCATCCTCTATATCAGACAACACGATCACCATACTCCATTAACTAATAATTCAATGATCCAATTCTTCAAAAGACAAATAAATAAATAAACAAACTCATAAAATCTCTCACTCTTTACCCCAGGTATATTTCCTACACATTCCTATATATACAAAATAATGGTAGGCGTCCATCCTTACTTTTTCTCATTAACCTTAGCTATTTCACCTTAGTGTAATCCCTTCCCATTCATACCACATACTACCAAGATTTTCCATTTTCATCTCCTTAAGCTTTCAAGTTTTTAATTTCATGCTCTATCTAATGACAAAATTTGGAATGATCAATACAAAATGTATTGTAACATGAAGATGGGCAGCCTTACCCATGGATTATGCACTTCTCCCCCAATCAGGCGATGTGGAATGCATTACTCTCTCCCATTACCCCCTCGCCCTAAAGGACCCTCGTCCAGTTGGGCGGGTGTGCAGCGACGGACAGACATCTCCACACTCCCTGCTAGGGCCTGGTTTTGATCCCATCTATAACGGCTCACTCTACATGGCACAACACATAATGAAATCCTCAAAACACGTTGGCTTATTAATGCCAATTTTCCAAATCCACCCAAGCATCATGGCCCACCTCAATGATGCAACATAATAATAAAATTAAAAGAAAATTCTCAAGGTTCATAAGGACACCTCAAAGTCTCTCTTACATGTGATGATCGTCTAACTAACCCCAAGTCAAGTTATGCAAGTATCTAGTAATTCATCACAATGTCATCCATATATCACCTGCACTCCGAGGCCTTTCAATAACCCACTATTCTCCCAGCACTATAATCGTCCACAAGACATTAATAATAAAATCTTAAAGTAAAGTCATCATCATCCACCTTAGTCTATACATAACCGAGACTAAGTGCCATTCATTAATGAAGATTATCCTATTTATTTCAAGCATACATATATCAACTGGGTATTCGAATGTAGGACAAAATAGCCTAAATGTTCCAACCATGAAATCTAAATAATACATCAAGGTTCAAAAGAACAGATTCATTAGAGAAAGGAAATATTTCAATTTCCTCTAAGGTTATTCTAACTCATTATCGTCCCAGTCAATATTTTAAATAAAGTCTCATAACAGTTGAGATTCTTAGTGAAACTCCTCACCAATTTAAATCATGAGTAGGCGTCAATCCTTACACACATGCATCGAAACACACATACGTATTAACACATCTAAACATACTCTTACACATGCATTAATACCAAATCAATCGGTTATAAAATTTATAATCGTAGTGCTATAATGGGTACTAAACTAGCATGCATATATAAAATCAACAGGCAATTAGTCCTCAACGTCAACATTCAAATACAAGATCTGTCTTAAGAATATTCACATACATGAAAGGGTAATTAAATCTATGACCAACCCTATGGATATTCAGGCTTATAGCCTATCTTATGGGTAACTAAGCAGATGGTCTATCTCATAAATCACTTGGTCTACTACACGGGTATAAGCATCTTCTCCCTGCCCTTCAATAACCAAGCATACCACACTTTGTACAAATTTCGCCCACTAAAGCAACTAGTACTCATTTAATCACGCAATCTAAACCAGTCCAATTAAGTCGAGGTCTAAACTTTCCTAGCTCACAACAAAGTCCATCCTAGAAGGATCCATAAACACCTCGTGAAACAAAGAAAATTACCTTCCTCAGGAGTACACACCATCACTCTCCCTTTATAGCAATCTATGCGAACCCGATAAGTAAACAGTCAGTCCATCCCTAAAATAACATCAACACAAGTCATATTAATCATAATGAAGTCAAGGTAAAGGGTGTGGTCATCTATCTCTAATAAGCAACCTCTACAGATCCTCGTCAATATTAGACCACCCCTAACCGGGGTGTCAACTGGTAATGGTGTGTCTGACTAATCTATGTTCACCCCCCTGTCATGGCAAGTATTGTAGGTATGAATGAATGGGATGCCTCATAGTCTATCAGTATGCAGGCTAATGAACTAAATACAAGGAGTATACCTCGACTCCCAGAAGGTCTAAAGATAGATATCTCTAGTGTGGTCACTGCATCAACATGGCTTAGTGTAATCTGACTCTGTCTACCTCCTCCCTTCTGTCCGGGAACTCTCACACTCGGTGCGAAGGGTGCCGGCTGGGGATATGATACTGGTGGTCTATAGCCCAACTGAGGCTGTAGTAGAGGCACCTGAGTGTGCTGGCAGAAATGTGGCTTTGGCAAACTCTGAGAGGTCTATCCCTAAGGACAAGTGGCCCTAACATGGCCAGGCTGATGGCAGGTATAGCACAACTGTGGGGCTCCCGAACCCTGGCTCGATCCAGCTCCTCGTCCTCGGTTGAAAACCCTCTGGGGATAATCGACCATCTTATGGCCAGGCTGCCCACACCGATAGCATAGAATGAGTCTCTGTGATCCCTGACTAGGGCCTTTCTGAGGGCAGTTGGTGGACTTATGACCAGGCTGTCTACATAGAAGACAAGCAATAGGTCCTTGGGATGTCTGTGCTGGAGCAACCTTAGCTCGTTGCCTCTTCGACGGTCTTCTATAAGCGTGTGTCAGGGTAGGCATAGGAGTTGGTGTTGGAACTGCCCTTTTCAGTGTTTGGGACTCTCTACTTCCCTTGAGGTCAGCTAGCTCTTTCTCCATCCTGACGGCTCTATTCACCACCTCTTGTATAGTGTGGAAGCACGCCTGTATAATGGTAGCCATGTCTCTAGCGTCACTAGTCTGCTCTACCTCCTCTGTTGGGGCAGGTGCAGAAGTAACAGTCCCCTCAGTCGTACCATATGCAGAAGTAGTAGCTCGGGGTCTACCCTGCCATGGCAGTGTCGTGGTCCTAGGCCTACTGTGCCTAGGTGGTATGTGTCTAGGAGGAGCTTGTCTCAGTGGCATGTCTACAAGTCCAAAGAAAAGAAACTTAATTCTCCTTTCCTTCATGTCTAGATATACGCATCAAAAGGATTCTCAGTCTTGTTCTCATTCACAACTTACACTCAATAGGTAATACGCATAGCATGTCGTAATGTACACTTAACAAACTTTTTCACACATTACACACATCATGCCTCTCACTGCGTCAAATCACTTAATCATGCATCATAACATAACATCAATTAACACGTAATCACAATAAGTCATGCCTCAAGTATAGAAAATCACGTAACACATAAAATCCTATTACATGATACTAACGGTTCACACTAAGTCTCATTCTTTTCTCTAGGGTCTCATGGTGTTGAACAACACCCCACAGTCTCTAGGTATTCGAACCTATGCTCTGACACCACGTTGTCACACCCTGAATTTCTGTAAACCCGAGGCGCGACTGACGAGACAGAAAATAAAATAAATAAAAAGGCAAATGTAAATAAATTCACTAAACATGTATCCATTCCCATCAATACATAAAATAACATAAAGTACATCCCATGAATACATTGTTTGCATGGTCATTCGGGCTTAAGCCCTTACATCGCAAAATATGTTCCAAGGGCCAAACATCTCCAAGCACTCTCCTCTATAAAGCATTACTGAAACTCATGTAGCTGGGGCGTCCTCATTTGTAATGTTGGTCCCACGAATGGGTCAGCTCAACTGCTGGTATAATGTAGTGCTAATGCAAGAAATAAAGCTAAGGCGTGGCATGTGCAAAGTGTACATTTATATTTAAATGTCATTCAAAGCATCGCAGTAATACATGAGTGGTATGCATGACGCACCCATGCATAACTCTATGCCACACCCATGTCTCATTTACGGGTACTCCCCGATGGCATCGAAGTACTGATGCAATGGCCAATTTTGGGTTTTTCACCACAGGATCTACACCCTCATAATGCATAGCACCATGTGCTCAACTCACGCCATGTTCTCAAGGATTCACCATATGCCAATATGCTAATGTAATCTCAATGAACATGGTTTTCAATAATATAGCATGCTCGGACAATAACACAAATCATCAGTCAGTTCCATATGTATGCATATCTCATGTGTTCCTATATCATCGTTCATGTTCTTCACTTTACTAAACTCTCAAAGAACGCAAGTAACACATAAACATGTGAACAACCAACTTCAAATTATAAAGTAAACATATTCCAAATAAACACATAAATCATTCTAGTCATTCACAAAATATTCCTAACTTAACTTCATTTCTAACATTAGCAAAACACCATACCTGTCGGGTTGGTCTCAACCCTAGTAAACCGTGCTCGCAAGGTGGTGGCTATCAATGGAAATGTAGAAGTCAGACGACCTTCTCCTTGCCTTTCGGTATCCCTAAAACCATAAAATGTTACTCAGTCGGTTTGTCGCTTGAATGATGCCATTATCAAACTTTATGTCTTTATTTTATTAATTTCCATTTTGCTAAAATAAATTCTACAATTGGATCTGAAACGTCGAAGAAAATAGGTCCAGGGCTTTGTAGAAATTAATTTAGACGTTCGGTTTAAAAAGGGCAAAACGGTCATTTTGCACTTTCATGGGTTCCCATTTCCCAAGGCCTTTTCTCTTAAATCGGACTCCACAGTTGAGTCCGGAGTGTTCGAGATAATAAGATTTCATTATTCGTTTACTTAATTTGAAATTCGTTTGATTGTGTTTCAATTTAGGGGCATTTTGGTAATTTTAAGGGTTACTACGGGTCTTTTATTTTTTGGGACTTCGTCTCATAAAACGGACCTCAGCATTGGTCTCAGAATGGTCGAGATAGTCAAAACTCACTAATGACTTGTACCATTTGGACTCCGGGTTATTTTAGAATATTTAAATAATTAAATTAATTTAATTAAATAATTAATTAATTAATTTAATTAATATTTTATTTTGGTGGGGTCAGATTGTAATTTCCCTAAATTTTTGGGGTTAAGTTTAATTTCCAAAAGTTCAGGGTTTAATTTGTAAATTTCAATTTCTCCTATTCTCAATCCGGTTGGCCAAACAAGTATCAATCCCAAAACAGGGATAGGATATCCCTGTTTCCAATTTAATTCAAATTTCAATTTCGTAAACCTGTAACCAAACAGCCCCATTCCCATTTTAATTTAAAACCACAGGGTGACACGTGGCAAGGGCGGATCGCCCAAGCCAGACCCTAACCTGAACCGGACCCGGACCCGACCCAACCGTCCCCCCTTCTTCCCTATTTTTTCGGCGATGCACCAGTAGGGTTCTGGCGCCCTTTCCGGCCCCGGCGACATTTTTTCGGCGAGATTTTCATGGTTTCTGAATGTGGTTCTCTTCAGTTTTTCACGTAGATTCCATATCTAAGGTCGGTTTTGGACCTAAGCCACAAGATTTTCATGAAATAGGGTTCAAAGATTCCGGTCAACACTCCGACCGACCCTACTCTTTCATTTTCGTGACTTTTTGGTCATGGTTTAATCTCCATTTTTACCCTAAAGTGTTTCTGCACTATGGAGGAACAATTTCTCATTCCTAAAACCAAGTTTTAAACCAATAATTTTCACCTAACCGAGTATCCTACGTGACCTGCAACTCAATGTTTCTCTCTCATTTCTTAATCATTTTCTTTCACTCTTTTTGCAAAATGAACCTTACAACATGTTCTTTAAGACCCTATACATCAAATTAATTATCATGCTTTAAAAAAAATAAAACAGAACTGGGTCATTTACGGTTTTTGTTGGGTTTCTCTCTCTAGCCGTGCACCTCCTTCACCTTCTGGTTCCAAGCTTGAATCAAGCTCCCAAAATCTCTTCTCCCTTCCAGAACTCTCTCTCTCTCTTGGTCTCTGTTTTTCTTTTCCTTCTCTTCTCTCAATCGAGACCAAGATATAACACCCACACATCAACTCCCTCACGTCTCCCACCACCAGCCCCTTTGTTTGACCTTTTTCCCTCTGCTCAGCCACCCTTGCTCATCCCCAATGCAGCTTTGCATTAAATGCAAAGCTGCCCTATATATACCTATATATATATCTATATATACACCACTCATTATACACACACTAGACACACACACTTACACGACACCACACACACAACAGATCTGTTGAACACACAGTGCACACATGCACTGTTATATATATATATATATACATATACACATATACATGTACATACATTATCCCTCACATACATATACCATTTATACATAACACCCATTCAAATCTAATAATTAATAATTAATAATAATAATAATAGTAATAACTCAACGAAATAATTAAAAAAAAATAAAAAAATTTTCCTTTCAAAAATCCAAATCTTTACATGTACACTTTGCACATGTCACACTTTAACTTTATTCTTTATATTAGCATTATATAATACTGGACCGTCGTGCTTACCCTATACGGGATTACATATTATAGATGAGACTCCCGGCACATGAGACTTAATAAAGTCTTGAAGCGTGGAGGGGGAAATGGACTTTGAAGAACATTTGGCCTAAGGGCTACATTTTGTATGTTTGGGCATAAGCCCAAATACCTTGTGTTTAATTTGAAAAATGGTAGACTATAGGCATTGTGCCATTTTGTGATGTAAAGGCTTAAACCCAAATGACAAATTGAGTATTGAATGTAAATGAGGAGCATGGAACTCTATGTAGTTACTTATGTTTAAAATATACTTGTGAATGTTAGAATTATAAAATTGTATGAATAATTGTTCTATTAGGTGTTGTGTTGGTGTTGAGGAGGATGGTGAGGATGAATGGGATGAGGAAAATAAGTTAATGAACAAAGGAGATTATGTCAAAATTTTGTGAATTAAAAAGAGTTATTAGATGTGCAAAATGCCTATATATAGATAGGAAGAGTGCCAAAAAGTGGGAGTTAAAAAATTTGAGGAAGTAGGTTAAAAATTTGAAAAATTAGCTTACAGCACTTTGGAAAAAAATCTAGAAAATGAAGAAGTTAGGTTGCAACAAATATACTATAGCTACATGAAAAACAGCCCAGTAGCAAGCAGCTCGCAACCCAGCCCTCACGCGCGTGTGCCCATCTCTCTGCCCGCACGCCCCGCGTTCCATACCATGCCCCTGCGCGCCCAGCCCAGCCCTGACACCCTCCTTGACACCCGCCCTTGGTACCCTTTTTGGGCTATGTTTGGCCAGTCCTTGGCTACCTTTTTTGGGCTATGTTTGGCCATCCTTTTCGGCTATGTTTGGCCACTTCCTTAGACCAACTTAGGTAGGATTTTTGACCTATTCTTGGTCTATGCCTTAGGGCATTTGGGGTCCGAATCCATTTTGAGCCACTGCTTCAAGCCACATTAAAGACATTTTTGGGGCCAGCTTAGAGACCATGCTTGAACATGACTTAGACTAATTTTGACCATTGGCTGGGGAGATATTAGATTGATATTAAAAACCCATCTTGAGTGAGTATAGTTAGCAAATTTTGATTTTTAGTTTTGGAGAAACATGGGAAAATAAACATGTAATCAACTAAATCCATTTAATTGCCTTTAATTAATTTTTTTCCTTTTAGTTCATTTCACTCACTCCCCGGGTTTTGAAATTCCGGATGTAACAACGTGGTATTAGAGCTTTAGGTTTTGAATACCTAGGAACAGTAGGAGAGGTTAGACCTCAGGTTAATTGGGCTAGTTTAGGAGTACATGATTATGTGTGTGCTTGTTGCTTTAGTATGTGCACTTGTACAATGTGATTATTTTCCTAATTTGTTGAGGGTATGTGATGTGTTTGATTATTGATCAACTAGGACTAGATGTTTATATCTATGTAGTAGACCGAATGATTTATGAGATAGGCTATATGCTTAATTATTTATAAGATAGGCTATAAGCCTGGATATCCATAGGATTGGTTGTGTGCCTAGTTACCTATGTGGTAAGTTGTAAGCTCATTTATGTACATGTATATTCTTATTATGGATTCTATACTTAAGTGTTTATGTGGTAGGCTATGTGTTAGCTGTTGACTGTTGCTTGTTGATTCTATATATGTATGCTAGGTTAACCCGATATTCATAGATTACAGTACTACGACTATGATATCTATACAAACTGGATTGGTCTCAAGTCTTGCGTTACAGTTAATGGATGGCGCCCCATCAGCCAGTAACAAAAAGAGTTGTGATCCATGAAGGGTTATCACCTAGTTATATACAGGAAAAAGGTAAAAGATACTTAATAAGATGATTGAAGGTAGCAAGGAAAGAAATTAACTAATGCGAACTTGCATGAGTATGTACCAAATAGATAATGGAACCGTAAGGCATATTTAGTATATGCATGAAAAGAAAATTTAATTAATATCTATGGTATAATAAGTTTGTCATGGCTTAGTTGGTTTATTGTATGTGTTATGTATAAGATTTTTACTTAATGTATATATAAGGTATGTGGATATAAATAAAGTATATCTTATATCAATATTGTTGAGGAAAGTAGAAACATATCATGTTTATATATATGTAAATATATGTTTAGTAGGTATGAATACTTAGAGATGAATTAATTATATGGTTTGGTTGCTGCCTAGGTACCTCGTAAGGATAAAGCATGTGAGTTTACTTGTAGTGCATGAAATGCGTTTATTGCATGTTTTCTTTTCTTGATACATGTGATGAGAATATGGTGCTTAAGACCATGGATTACTAGAAATGTGTTAATTAGATGACATGTGTATTGCCTGGCTATTGTGTTGATAGAATATGTTGAATTATTTTTTATGTAAGACACATATAGTGCATATGTTGTTTTCATAACGCCTATGAGTTGGGTACATGTGTGCTTGCATAGTTATATTGCATTTTGAAGTATATCATTGGATAATCCATGAAATTGAAAGCTTGAAAGTTTAAAAAGACGAAGATGAAAAAAAAAAAAAAAAAGACTTTTAACAATATGTGGTTTGAATGAAAAGAAATTATACTAAGATGAAATAGTTGAGATGAATAAGAAAAAAAATATAAATGCTTGGCATTACTTTGTATGTGTGGGAGTGTATATAGAATATACTTTGGTTACAGAGTAAAAGACTTTAATCATCCTTTAATGAATTAGATTGTTGAATTATTAGTAGATTGGAAAAAAATAATAATAATAAATAAATAAATAAATGATCGTGTTGTTTGACATAGAGAATGAATTGTGAATGGAATGATCAGGTCAAGTTTGTGGGGAGTATGATTTCAAATTTTTGTTTAACATGTAATTGGGGATAGATTGGTTGTTTACTTTTCAGGCGAGTATAGATTACTATAGGGGAAGAATGACAGTGTGTATTCTTAAGGGGGGTAGTTTTTATTTCACAAGGTATCCGTGGATCCTTCTAAGATTGACCCTATTATAAGTTGGGAGAGGCCAAAGAATATATTTGAGATCCAGAGTTTTTTAGGATTGGCCGGATACTATCGTTGACTTGTAGAGGGATTTTCTCGTCTTGCCCCGCCGATAACTCGTTTGACGGGCAAGGGCATTAGATTCGAGTGGAATGATGACTGTGAGCAGTCATTTCAGGAGTTGAAGTGGAGATTGACTTCAGCACCTGTTCTGATCATACATGAAGGAGGTATTGGCTATACAGTCTACTACGATACGTCGCGAGAGGGGCTAGGTTATGTATTGATGCAAGAGGGTAGGGTGGTAGCTTATGGTTCTCGTCAGTTGAAGAATCATGAGCATAACTATCCTGCACATGATTTGGAGTTAGTTGCCATCATCTTTGCACTTATGAGGTGGGGACACTACTTATACGAAGTGAGGTTCGAGGTGTTCTCAGATCACAATGAACCTCAGATACATTTTCATGCAGAAGGACTTGAACCTTCGGCAGAGGAGATGGATAGAGTATATGGAGGACTATGACTTTGATCTTCAGTACCATCTTGGGAAGGCCAATGTCGTAGCAGATGCACTTAGTAGGAGATCGATGAGCACTGTTGCTAGCATTGCTATTAGGGAGTAGGAGATGATGGGAGATATTGGTGAGTTTGACTTGGATTTCTTTTTCGAGTCTAAGGGATACGCCACACTATTTAATTTGTGTGCATAGCCTACGCTGTTGAGCAGGGTTATTGAGGCACAGTTGCAGGACACAGAGACAGAGCAGATTTAAGCACGGGTTGTTAGTACCGAGGGCTTTGAGGGATGGACAGTTCATTCTAACCTTCGCATGAGGTATATGGGTAAAGTCTTTGTTCCGGAGTCTCTTAGGGCTAATATTCTTAGAGACTTTAATCATTCAAGTCTAACAGTGCACCCAAGGGGCACTAAGATGTATCATGATTTACGCTGCCCATATTGGTGGATGGGGATGAAGGAAAATGTTATACAGTTTGTATCGAAATGTCTCACGTACCAGTAGGTTATGGCTGAGCACCAGAGACCTAGGGTTTATTACGGCCATTGCTAGTGGCCGAGTGGATGTGGGAGTTTATCACTATGAATTTTGTGATGGATTTTTTGAGGTCACCTAGAGCTTACGATGTAGTTTGTGTTATTGTTGACAGGTTGACGAAGTTCGCACATTTCCTACCGATTAGAGCGACTGATTCAGTGGATGTTCTCAGTAGGTTGTACATTCGAGGGATAGTACGACTATATGGGATTCCTGTTTCCATTGTTACAGACCGAGATCGACGTTTCACTACACGGTTTTGGCAGAGTCTTCAGATGGCCTTGGGGACTCAGCTATTGTTTAGTATTGTTTTCTATCCTCAAACTGATGGTCAGTTCAGAACGTACTATGTAGAGACTTGAGGATATGCTTAGGGCGTGTGTTGTAGATTTCAAGGGTAGTTGAGAGGATCATCTTGCTCTAGTAAAGTTTGCTTACAACAACAGCTATCAGTCTAGTTTCGAGATGGCACCTTTTGAGGCGTTGTATTGCAGGCCGTGTTGTTCACCGATATGTTGGACCGAGGTAGGAGAGACGGCTATTTTGGGGTTTGACATAGTCTGTGAGACCACAGATACAGATGATTCGGCAGCGTTTGTTGACAGCACAGAGCCGCCAAAAGAGTTATGTAGACAGCAGGCGATGACTTCTGTCATTTGATATTGGGACATGTATTCCTCAAGGTAGCCCCACGACGAGGATTAAGGAGATTTGGGTGTAGCGAGAAACTATCGCCACGATTTAGAGGGCCATTTGAGATCCATGAGAGGATTGGTGAAGTGGCCTATAAGTTGGCATTACCGCCACAGTTATCCAGTGTTCATGATGTCTTCCATGGATCAATGTTGAAGAAGTATGAGCTTGACCCTTCACATGTGCTCGATTGCGTTGATCTTCAAATGGAGGGTGATGTTTCTTATGATGAGAGGTCTGTAGAGATATTGGACTAGAGGGGCCAGGTTTTGCAGGGCAAAACTATCCTTTTGTTCAAGGTTCTTTAGAGCCATCACGGGGTTGAGGAGGCCAATTAAGAGCGCGAGGCTAAGGTCTACGCTAGGTATCCAGAGCTGTTTGTTCATAGAGGTACATTTTTAAATTTTGGGATGAAATTTCTTTATGGGGGAGAGGATATAAAGATCTAAAAAATCAGGATAAACTTTTCGTTTTTGTCGGTAGGACACTATTCATGCACTATTTGCCAGTAGAGCACTATTCATGCACTATTTATTGGTAGGACATTATACATGCATCATTTAGGCATAAGTCATGTTTACAAGCATAATTTGAGTATGCCATAGAAGATAAATATTCTTACAATATTAAAATACACCTCCTGTACGAATTTGAGGCTAATCGGAGATAGTTTGAAAAATTAGACCAAAAAGGGCATCTCAGGTGGCCCGAGTGGACCCGGCCGCACCTGCCAACAAGCAAAAATAAAGTTTTTGAAAAAATATCATTTAAAATAATTTTAAGAACTTTGGTTCAAGCAGAATATCGAATTGAGGCGTTTTGGGATGGGTTATAGTGTAACGGGGTCCCGCAGTTCATTAAGGGCAAAATGGTCTTTTTACCCCTTGACCCCTTTACTATAAATATGACCTTTGGGATCTAAAATCCTTAGAAAATGTTGGAGAAGTTATAGCAAGTCGTGCATGGAAAGAAAAAGGTGAGAAAAACCTAGGTTTTTTAACTTTCTACCTTTCAAAACTCATCTCAAGCCTTGAAATTTCACAAGACTTCCTTCTAGGAAGTTGTTCCCCACGTCAAGGGCTACGTTCTTACCGATTTGTTCGGCTGCACAGCGAATACAACTCCCTAGGGTTGAGAAAAATCCTTTTAGGTATGATATTTTGCTAAGTAAAGAATAAGGTTAAGTTTAGTAGTGTTTTATGTGTTGATTGTATGACTTACATGCTTATTGTTGTTAGAAAACCACCTAGCATATAGTTACTTTGAAAACCTAGGGTTGGTACTTTGTGTACTTATGTATTCTTTAGGAATTTGGTAAGGTGATGAACACGTAACTTTGAATATATGTATAATTCATTGCATTCAAGCTTATGTTCATGTAGGCAAAGTCTTGTAGTTTGAAAGTTACAGTTGCTCAATGTATTGGTACTTTGTGTATTTGTGTAATATTTGAGAATTTGTTTAAGTTGTGAACATGTAACATGATTGCATGTGAAATTGATTGGATTATATGCTAAGTTCATATAGACAAAGTTTTGTTGTTTAAAAGTTATAGTTTGCTTTATGTATGATGCATTGTTTAAGGCACACTTCATGGGTTTCATAAATGCTTCATTGAAATTGCATAGAAAAATCAAGGCATCTTGGCATACTTGAATCTTTGGAAACATGGCATGTGTTGAACATTTCGGTGCTATGCATTATGAGGGTGTAGATCATGTGATGAAAAACTCAAAAATCTGGCTAATAACAGTACTCGCGTGTTGACGGGGCCGGACCGTGAAGCGAGGCACGGATGGGCATAGAGTTGCATGTGTGTGTCATGCATATTGCCATTGCATTACTTCATTAATGAATTGGAAGGCATATAGCTTAAAAATGTATACTTTGCACAAGCCACTCCTTAACTTTGTAATTTATATTAGCATTATGTCATACTGGGCTGTCGTGCTTACCCTATACAGGATTACATATTATAGATGAGACTCCTGGTACATGAGACTTGATGAAGTCTTGAAGCATGGAGGGAGAAATGGACCTTGAAAAACATTTAGCTTATTAAGGGTTACATTTTGTATGTATGGGTATAAGCCCAAATAACTTGTGTTTAATTTGAAAAACGGTGGACTATAGGGCTTGGGCCATTTGGTGATGTAAGGGCTTAAACTCAAATGACAAATTGAGCATTGAATGTAAATCAGGAGCATGGAGCTCCATGTAGTTACTTATGTTCAAAATGTACTTGTGAATGTTAGAATTACAAAATTGTATGAATAATTGTTCCATTAGGTGTTGTGTTGTTGTTGAGAAGGATGATGAGGAGGAATGGGATAAGGAAAATAGGTTAATGAACAAAAAAAATCATGCCAAAATTTTGTGAATTAAAAATAGTTTTTAGGTGTGTAAAATGCCCATATATAGATAGGAAGAGTGTCAAAAATTGGGGGTTAAAAACCTTGAGGAAGTAGGTTAAAAATTTGAAAAATTAGCTTGCAACACTTTGGAAAAAAATTCAGAAAATGAAGAAGTTAGGTTGCTGCAAATACACTGTAGCTAAAAGAAAAGTAGCCCAGCAGTCAGTAGCCTGCAGCCCAGCCCCCTACGCACATGCTTGCGCGCGCCCCACGCGCATGCTCGCGCACGCCCCGCACCCTGCCCGCCCGGCCCAGCCCTGACACCCCCCTTAACACCAGCCCTTAGGCCACCCTTTTTAGGCTATGTTTGGTCATCGTTTTGGGTCATGTTTGGCTACCCTATTGGGCCTTGTTTGGCCAATTCTATGGCCACCCTTTTGGGCCATGTTTGGTCATCCTATTGGGCCATGTCTGGCCACTCTTATGGGACATGTTTGGCCACTTCCTTAGACCACCTTAGGTAGGACTTTTGACCTATTCTTGTACTATGCCTTAGGGCATTTGTGGTCCATTTGAGCAGCTGTTTCAAGCCACATTAAAGACATTATTGGGGCTATCTTAAAGACCATGCTTGAACATGACTCAGACTAATTTTGACCATTGGTTGGGAAGATATTAGATTGATATTAAAAACCCATCTTGAGTGAGTCTAGTAAGCAAATTTTTATTTTTAATTTTGGGGAAACATAGGGAAATAAACGTGTAATCAACTAAATTCATTTAATTGCCTTTAATTAACTATTTTCATTTTAGTTCATTTTCATTCTCTCCTCGAGTTTTGGAAATTGGGGCGTGACATTTGCGATGTTTTCCTTTGAAACCTAGGCTACAAAGTTGGTTTATGTTAACAAAAATGGCGGGAGATATGAGATGGTGCAAGGAAAAAAATGTTCGTTTGGAGAATGTATATAGGCTTCTGGTAGATTGTCAGGGTTTGTCACACCCCAAATTTTCATAAACCCGAGGTGTGAACGAGAATAATAAAATAAAAAAATTAAATTAATATATTTGTTTTTAATTGGCTTTTACTTGTTAATCTCTAAGATCATGTCTTATAATGGCTTAAAGTGTAAGCTAAACATAGCTTAGGTGCTTTCAAAACCCAACTTTAAGGTGGTGACCAAGCATGGTCCAAGTGGTTGCTTAGCATAGCCTAAAATGATGACAAAGCATGGTCAAGGTTGGTGACCCAATATGGCCTAAGTAAGGGTAAAATATTTCTCTAAGTAATGACCAAACATGGTCCCAAAGGGTGGCTAAACATGACCTAGGGATTGGCCAAACATGGCCCAAGGTGATTGGCCAACGTGGCCTAGGGGTTGGCCAAACATGGCCCAAGGCAAGTGGCCAAGAGCTGGTGGCAAGGGGTACAAGGAGGGCTTGGCGCATAGGGCTTAGGCGCGCGATGGGGAGTTATTAGGAGTGCAGGCGCGCACGCGATGGGGGCGCGCAGGCATGTGAGGCGTGAATTCGCGCGGGGCACACGCATGAGGGATTTGCGGGCTGGGCAGCGCGCGTGGTGTAGGCTGGGCTGCTACTGCTGGTGGTTCACTGTAGCTACAGTGTATTTGCTACAACCTGATTTTTTCATTTTCTGAATTCTTTTCCAAAGTACTGCAAGCTAATTTTTTTCAACTTTTTCACCTACTTCCTTAAGGTTTTTAACCCCCATTTATTAGCACTTTTCCTATTTATATATGGGCATTTTATACACTCAAAAACTCTTTTTAAGTCACAAAATTTTGACATGGTCTTCTTTGTTTTCTAAGCATTTTTCACCTAATATTTTACAACATAATCTACCACTCTTAAACAAACTACCAAAATACATCCTCTTACTCAACTAAACCATTCATAAATGATTTAAACAACAAAGCCATTCATTTATAATTTAAAACATACATCCACCATATATATATGTATATACTTGAAGCTTAAGTGTCATGAGCTCCATGCTCACTACAAATTTAGGACCTTGCTTATTGTTTCAATGCTATACAAAATTTTACAAGTTAATACATATGTCCTAGGGCTTATGCCCTCATATAAACAAAAATATGCCCCAAGGCCAAATGTTCTTCAAGGTTTATTTCTCTCTCTATCCTTCAAGACTTTATCAAGTCTCATGTGTCGGGAGTCTTATCTGTAATATGTAATCCCATATAGGGTAAGCACGACTGCTTGTATGATATAATGCTAATATAAAGAACAAAGTTAAGGTGTGACATGTGCAAAGTGTACATTTATAAGTTATATGCATTCCAATTCATCAATGCAATGCAATGACAATATTCATGACACACAGATGCAAGTCTAGACCATACTTACATGTTCATCACTTCACCAAATTCTTAAAGAATACATAAGTACACAAGGTAGCAACCCTAGGTTTTCAAAGCAACTATATGCTTGGTGGTTTTCTAACAACAAGAAAGCATGTAAGTTATACAATCAACATATAAAAATACTACTAAATTTAACTATATTCTTTACTTAGCAAAATATCATACCTAGAAGAGTTTTTCTCAATCCTAGGGAGTTATGCTCGCTTTACAACCAAACCAATCGGCAGGATTGTAGCCCTTGAGGTGGGGAACAACTTCCTAGAAGGAAGGCTTATGAAATTCTAAGGCTAGAGATGAGTTTTGGAAGGTAGAAAGCTGAAAAAACCTAGGTTTTCTTTACCTTCTCTCTAACAACGAGCTACTGTAAATTCTTCAGCATTTCCTGAAGATTTTAAATCCTAAGGGCCATATTTATAATAAAAGGGTCAAGGGGTGAAAAGACCATTTTTTTCTTAATGAGCCGCGGGACCACGCTAAACTATAACACGTACCGAAATGCCTTAATTCGATATTCTGCTTTAACCAAATTTCTTAAAATTATTTTAAATGATATCTTTTCAAAAAATTTATTTCGCTTGTTGGCGGGTGCGGCCGGGTCCACCCGGGCTACTTGGGATGCCCTTTTTGGTCCATTTTTCAAACTATCTTCAATTAGGCTCAAATTCTCACAGGAGGTGTATTTTAATAGTCTAATTATATTTCCCTTCTATGACATACTCCAATTATGCTTATAAACATGACTTATGTCTAAATGATGCATGTATAGTGCCCTATCGGCAAAAACAAAAAATTTATCCTGATTTTTCAGATCTTTATATCCTTCCCCCCTTAAAGAAATTTAATCCCAAAATTTAGAAATGTACCTCTATGAACAAACAACTATGGATACCTAGCGCGGAACTTAGCCTTGCGCTCCCAAGTGGCCTCTTCGACTCCATGGTGAATCCAAAGAACCTTGACCAAAAGGATGGTCTTGCCCCTGCAAAACCTGGTCCCTCAAGTCCAATATCTCTATAGGCCTCTCATCATAAGAAACTTCACACTCCACTTCAAGATCAACCCAATCGAGTACATGTGAAGGGTGGGGCTCATACTTCCTCAACATCGATACATGAAAGACATCATGAACCCCAGATAACATGTGGTGGTAGCGCCAACCGATAGGCCACTTCACCAACCCTCTCAAGGATTTCCAATGGCCCTATGAATCAGTGGTGATAGTTTCCCGCTATGCCCGAATCTCCTCAATCCTCGTCGTGGGGCTTATATGTACCTTAACATCAATTGACAGAGGTCGTCGCCTCCTATCTGCATAACTCTTTTGGCAGCTCTGTACTGTCAACAGACGCTGCGGAATCATTTGTATCTTTTTCGTGGTCTCACGGATTATGTTAGGCCCCAGAGCAGCCATTTCTCCTACCTTGGTCCAACAAATCAGTGAATGACACGGCCTGCCATACAACGCCTCGAAAGGTGCCATCTCGATATTAGACTGATAGTTATTGTTGTAGGCAAACTTTACTAGAGCAAGATGATTCCCCTAACTACCTTTGAAATCCATAACACACGCCCTAAGCATATCCTCAAGTATCTGGATAGTACGTTTTGACTGATCGTCAATCTGAGGATGGAAAACAATACTAAACAGTAGCTGAGTCCCCAAGGCTGTTTGAAGACTCTACCAAATTCGTGTAGTGAAACGTGGATCTTGGTCTGAAACAATGGAAACAGGAATCCCATGTAGTCGTACTATCTCTCAGATATACAACTTATAAAGAACATCCACTGAATCAATTGCTCTAATTAGTAAGAAATGTGCGAATTTCGTCAACCTATCAACAATAGCCCAAACTGCATCGTGACCTCTAGGTGACCTCGGAAGGCCCATCACAAAATCCATAGTAATAAACTCTCACTTTCACTCGGCCACTAGCAATGGCTGTAATAAACCCTCAGGTCTCTAGTACTCAGCCTTAACCTGCTGGCACGTGATACGTCTTGATACAAACTATACAACAGTCTCCCTTCATTCCCGTCCACCAATACTGGCAGCGTAAATCATGGTACATTTTAGTGCCCTCTAGGTGTACTGTTAGACGTGATTGATGGAAAATCTCGAAGAACATCAGCCCTAAGAAACTCTAGAACAAAGACTCTACCCATATACCTCAGGCTAAGGTCAGAATGAATTGTCCATCCCTTAAAGCCCTCGGTATTAGCAACTTATGATCGAATTTACTCTGCCTCTGTCCTGTAACTGTGCCTCAATAACCCTGCTCAATAGTGTAGGTTGTGCACACAAACTGAATAGTATGGCGTGTCCCTCAGACTCGACGAAGTCCAAGTCAAACTCGCTAATATCTCCTACTCCCTAATAGCAATGCTAGCAACAGTGCTCATCGGTCTCCTACTAAGTGCATCTGCTACGACATTGGCCTTCCCAATATGGTATAGTCTTCCATATACTCCATCCATCTCCTCTACTGAAGGTTTAAGTCCTTCTGCGTGCTCTTGTGATCTGAGAACACCTCGAACCTCTCTTCGTATAATTAGTGTCGACAACTCTTAAGTGCAAAGATGATGGCAGCTAACTCTAAATCATGTGTAGGATATTTTTGCTCATGATTCTTCAACTGACGAGAAAAATAAGCTACCACCCTACCCTCCTGCATCAATACACAACCTAGTCATTCTCGCGACGCATCGTAATAGACTGTATAGCCAATACCTCCATCATGTATGATCAAAACAAGTGCTAAAGTCAGTCTCCTTTTCAGCTCTTAAAATGACTGCTCACAGTCATCACTTCACTCGAATCTGATTCCCTTGCACGTCAAACGAGTCATCGACGCGGTAAGACGAGAAACTCCCTCTACAAATTAACGGTAGTATCTGGCCAATCCTAAGAAACTCCGGATCTCAAACACATTTTTTGGCCTCTCCCAACTCATAATAGAGTCAATCGTAGAAGGATCCACCGATACCCTGCTACTTGATACAACATGGCCTAGAAACTGTACCTCCTGAAGCCAAAACTCACATTTTGAGAACTTAGCAAACAAACGATGCTCTTTCTAAATCTGTAATACACTCCGTAAGTGGAAAGTATGCTCCTCCTCTGAAGGTGAGTAGATCAGAATGTCATCAACAAAACCACAACAAATTGATCTAAAGAAGGACTAAAGATGCGATGCATCAAGTCCATGAATGTCGCTGGGGCATTCGTCACACCAAATGGTATAACTACAAACTCATAATGGCCATAACGAGTGCGGAAAGCTGTCTTCGCCACATCCTCCTTCCGTACTCTCAATTGCTGATACCCCGATCGAAAATTGATCTTCGAGAAACATCTCGAACCCCTAAGTTGATCAAACAAGTCATCTATCCTCAGTAATGGGTACTTATTCTTGACAGTGAACCGGTTCAGTCTCCTATAATCCACACACAAAACCCTTACCTTGCAAATCAGTCAACTGCTCCTTCAGCAAATCAGTCAACTGCTCTTTCATCTCCCTCAACTCAGCTGGAGCCATACGGTAAGGTGGAATGGAAATTAAGCATAGTGCTTGGGATAAGCTCTATTGTGAACTCTATCTCTCGTCTCGACGGTAAACTAGTCAAGTCATTTGGAAAGGCATCTGGAAACTCATCCACTACTAGTGGTAATACACTCTCTCTAGCCCTACTCCCATCTACTATCAAACTAGCCAACAAATAGTTATGACCTCCCCAACTCCTCGAGTCATACAAAGATGGCACTAGGAAATCTCCAGATACCCCGTGAAATAAAAACTATCTCCCTCAGGAGTACACACTATCACTCTCCCCCTGTAGCAGTCTATATTCGCCTGGAAAGTAAAACCAATCCATCCCCAATTTCATGTTAAGTAAAAATTTGAAATCATACTCCCTACAAGCTTGACCTAACCATGCCATTCACAATTCATTCTCTATATTAAACAACACGATCATTTTCTTTATTATCACTATTATTATTATTATTATTATTATTACTATTATTATTATTATTATTATTATTATTATTATTTTCAATCTACTAATAATCCAACAATCTAATTCATCAATTTTTTTTTCACCGAGTTCAAACACAATCTTTTGCAAGGAAAAAATTCATTTAAGCCATACAATATACATATGCTCAAGTTATGCTAGTGTTTAACTAGCCCAACTAACCTGAGGTCTAAACCCCATCAACTGTTCCAAGGCATTAGATCCTAGATCTTACGTCAATCGGGGCCACCAGGATTGATAGAGGTTCAAGAACTAAAGCTTTTTCTCTCTCTTGACTTACTCTGCCTCAATCCAATGTTTTGGATAGCATCCCATAGTAAGAACAAGTATTATTTAAAAATCTAGCTTCCACTCATCTAATGTATTCCACATCCTATAGCATCCTCCCATAATGCTACATGATATCATAAAGGCAAACAAGTATTGTCACGCCTCGAATTTTCACAAACCCGGGGAGTGAGTGAAATGAATTAAGGAAAATAAATAAAAGGGTGATTAAATAGATTTAATTGATTTCATGTTCATTTTTCAATATTCCCCAAAAATTTAAAATGAGAACTTGCTATTTGACTTAACCAAAATGGTCTTCTAATGTCAACCAAATATCTCCCCCAACCAAAATTCAAAATTTGTCTAAGTCATGTTAAAAAAAGGCTTCCAAAATAGCCCCAAAATATCTCTAAAAATGTCTTGGAATAATGGCCCAAATGGGCCCCAAACGCCTTAAGGCGTGGGCCAAGAATAGGTCAAAAGGTCCAACAAAATTGGACTAAGGAAGTCGCCAACCGTGGCCCATGAGAGTGGCCAAACATGGTCCAAAAAGGTGACTAAAAGTAGCCCAAAAGGGTGGCCAAACATGGCTCAAGGATTGGCCAAACATGGCCTAATAGTGTGGCCAAACATGGCCTAAAAGAGTGCCCAAACATGGCTAAAAAAGGTGGCCAAAGTGGCAGGTGTCATGGAGGTGCAACAGGCTGGTGCACAGGGGGGTGCTGGGCACGCATGCGCTCGCGTAAGGTGCAAGCTGGCCTGGAGCGTGTGGCGTGCAGACACGCATAGGTGGTAGGGGTTGGGCATGGCCTAGCTGTGCTACTGTAGCGACTGTAACCTGATTTTTCCATTTTCCTACAGGTTTACTATACCAGTTGTGGCTAAATTTCTTTGTCCCAGTAGCCAATTTTCTTTGTTTTTCAATTTTTTTTCCCAAGTTTTGAAGGCTACTTTTTTCCCTTTTTAGCCCACTTCTTCAAGGTTTCTAAAGCCCATTTTTTGACATTTTTCCCACTTATTTAATGGGTGTTTTACAACCTAACAAATCCTTAAATTTCTCAAAATTTCAACATAACCTCCTTTGTTTTCTAAGTCTTTTTCCTACCTAATATTCATGATGCTTCATATACATAAGGATTTATACATTCCATCCTCACTCGATGGCCACAATTTCATAGAAATTAAACATACATCATTTAAGATACAGTCCACCTTATGTACTCATGTACTTGAACTTTAAATGTTACGAACTTTATGTTTATTACAAATATAAGGTCTTGTCCATTGTTTTCATAACATGCAAAATTTCTACAAGTTCATTTCACATGGCTTAGGGCTTATGCCCTTATACAACTCAAACTATGCCCCAAGGGCCAAATATCCTCCGTGGTCCATTTCTCATCTGCTCTTTAAGACTTCATTAGGTCTCAAGTACCAGGAGCCTCATCTGTAATATGATATCCCACGAGGGGTCAGCTCAACTGTTGGTATGACATAATGCTTATGCAAGAAACAAGATTTAAGGTGTGGCTGGTGCAAGTGTACATTTAAATGCTATAACCCTCCAATCCCTCAATACTATTCAATGTCAATATGCATGACACACACATGCAACTCTATGGCACACCCATGTCTCGCTTCACGGCCCTTCCCCGTTGGACATGAGTACCAATCGTATGTCTCATTTCACGGTCCTGTCCCCGTTGGACACTAGTACCAATGGCTAATTTTGGGTTTTTTATCACCGAATCTACACCCTCATAATGTATAGCACCAAAGTGCTCAACTCACACCTATGTTTTCAAAGAATCACAATATGCCAATATGCCTCAATTTCTTTATGCAACTTCAATGAGACAATTCATCAAATACATGGTATTCACCTTAAGTCATGCATCATACCCTAAGTAAATCATAACTTCCAAACCCCAAAACTTCTTTTACATGAACATATGTTATATACTATCCATTTCAACATATGCTCAAGTCACATATTCACAATCTTACCAATTCACAAAGAACACATAATTTCACAAAGCATCAATGCATCAAACAATCATATATTCTAAAACGCAAAATCTATCAACATGAATATAAGCCACCATGTAATAATTTAAACATATATTCAAGTTACATCCATATCATTTTAACAATTTCTCAAAGAACTCAAAAGACACACCAATACACAAACAACCAACTCTAGGTTTTTCAAAGCTTCTTTATCCTAAGTGACTTTCTAATAGCAACTAAACATACAATTCATTCAAATAACTCATAAAGAGGTAAGGCAACTTAAATCTATTCCTAACTTAGCAAGATATCATACCTAAAAGGGTTTTTCTCAACCCTAGGGAGTTGTACTCAATGTGTAGTCAAACCAATGAGTGAGAATGCAGCCCTTGACGTGTGGAATAACTTCCTAGAAGGAAGTCTTATGAGAATCCCAACCTAGAATGTGTTTTGATGGCTTGAAACTTGGAAAACCCTAGGTTTTTCTTCACTTTTCTCCCATGCACGAGCTGCTGCGGTATTCTCAGACCAAATAATAATTTTTTTTATCTCTAAGGGGTTGTATTTATAGTAAAGGGGTATAGGGACAAAAAGACCCTTTTGCCCTTAATGAATTCGGGACCCCGTTACACTATAACCCGTCCTGAAACTCCTCAATTCAACATTTTGCTTTAGCCAAAGTTCTTAAAATTATTTTAAATGATATTTTTACAAAAAAATTATTTTCACCTGTGGCCGGGTGCGGCCGGGGTCCACCTAAGATGTCCTTTTGGTCCAATTTTTGAAATTGTCTTCGATTGAGCTCACATTTTCACAAGAGGTGTATTTTAACATTTTAAGCATATTTCTCTTCTATGGAATACTCAAAATATGCTTCTAAATACTACTTATGCCTAAATGATGCATGTAAAATGCCCTATCGGCAAAACAAAAAATTTACCCTCATTTTTCAGGTCTCTACAAGTATCAATCTATTATGTACGTAAACATATACTAAGTAATCACATACGATCATGCCAATATACACATTACTTATATCATACACCCCACTGCACCAAATCACGTAAACATGTATCATAGGATAGCATTAACTAACACATAATCATAACATGTGATGCGTCAAGTATAAATAGCCACATAATGTACAATATCCTATCACATACCACCGACAATTTATACTATGTCACACGTTTTCCTCTAGAGGCTCATGGTGTTCAACAACACCCCATCATCGTCAGGTATTCTAAAACTAGAGCTCTAATACGAAACTGTCAGAGCCTACACATTACACAATGTTTACAAAAATTTTCAAATTATGTGTCGTGGTCCCATTGTGTTCAACAACACCCCACGGTCCCTAAGTATTCAAACCTAAGCTCTTATACAAAGCTGTCACGTCTTGAATTTTCATAAACCCAAGGTGTGAATGAGAATAATAAAATAAAAGAATTAAATTAATATATTTGTTTTTAATTGACTTTACTTGTTAATTTCCAAGATCATGTCTTATAATGGCTTAAAGTGTAGGCTAAACATAGCCTAGGTGCTTTCATAACCCAACTTCAAGGTGGTGACCAAGCATGGTCCAAGTGGTTGTTTAGCATAGCCTAAAATGATGACAAATTATGGTCAAGGTTGGTGGCCCAATATAGCCTAAGTAAAGGTCAAATATTTTCCTAAGTATTAACCAAACATGGTCCCAAAGGGTGGCCAAACATGGCCCAAAAGAGTTGCCAAACATGGCCCAAAAGGGTGGCCAAACATGGCCCAAAAGGGTGGCCAAACATGGCCTAGGGATTGGCCAAACATGGCCCAAGGTGATTGGCTAACACAGCTTAGGGGTTGGCCAAACATGGCCCAAGGCAAGTGGCCAAGGGCTGGTGGCAAGGGGTGCAAGGGGGGTTGGGAGCATAGGGCGCAGGCGCACGCGCGGGGGAGGTGTTAGGAGTACAGGCGCGCAAGCATGCGTGGCGTGCGGGCTGGGTTGATTGCTGCTGCTGGTTCACGATTGCTACAGTGTATTTGTTGCAACCTGATTTCTTCATTTTCTGAATATTTTTCCTAAGTACTGCAAGCCAATGTTTTCAATTTTTAACCTACTTCCTCAAGGTTTTTAACCCCTACTTTTTGGTACTTTTTCTATTTATATATGGGCATTTTACACACCCCAAAACTCTTTTTAATTCTCAAAATTTTGACATGGTCTTCTTTGTTTTCTAAGCATTTTTCACATAATATTTTACAACATAATCCATCACTCTTAAACTAACTACCAAACTATATCTTCTTACTTAACTAAACCAATCATACATGATTTAAACAACAAACCCATTCAATGTTAATTTAAAACAGACATCCACTATATATATATATATATATGTATATACTTAAAGCTTAACTGTCGTGAGCTCCATGCTCACTACAAATTTAGGGCCTTGCCCATTGTTTCAATATTATACAAAATTTTACAAGTTAATACATATGCCCTAGGGCTTATGCCCTTATACAACCAAAAATATGCCCCAAGGCTAAATGTTCTTCAAGGTCTATTTCCCCTCCATGCTTCAAGACTTCATTAAGTCTCATGTGCCAGAAGTCTCATCTGTAATATGTAATCCCATATAGGGTAAGTACGACTGCTTGTATGACATAATGCTAATATAAAGAACAAAGTTAAGGCGTGACATGTGCAAAGTGTACATTTATAAGCTATATGCTTTCCAATTCATCAATGCAATGCAATGGTAATATGCATGACACACAGATGCAACTCTATGCCACACCCATGTCTCGCTTCACGGTCCTTCCTCGTTGGAACGCAAGTATCAATCGTATGTCTCGTTTCACGGTCCGTCCCTGTTGGATCGCGAATAACATTGCCAATTTTGGATTTTTCACCACAAGATCTACACCCTCATAATGCATAGCACCAAAGTGCTCAACACACACCATGTTTCCAAAGATTCACGTATGCCACGATGCTTTGATTTTTCTATGCAATTTCAATGAGACATTTATCAAACCCATGAAGTGTGCCTTAAATAATGCATCATACATAAAGGAAATTATAACTTTTAACTTACAAAACGTTATCTACATGAACATAGCATATAATCCAATCAATTATACATATAGTCATGTTACATGTTTACAACCTTACCAAATTTTCAAATATTACACAAGTACACAAAATATCAATATATTGAGCATACCATAACTTTCAAACTACAAGATTTTATCTACATGAACATAAGCTAGAATGTAATGAATTATACATATATTCATGTTACATGTTCATCACTTCACCAAATTCCCAAAGAATACATAAGTACACAAGGTCCTAACCCTAGGTTTTCAAAGTAATTATATGCTAGGTGATTTTCTAATAACAAGAAAGCATGTAAGTAATACAATCAACATATAAAAACATTGCTAAACTTAACTCTATTCTTCACTTAGCAAAATATCATACCTACAAGGGTTTTTCTCAATCCTAGGGAGTTGTGGTCGCTTTCCTGCTGAATCAATTAGTAGGATTGTAGCCTTTGAGGTGAGGAACAACTTCCTAGAAGGAAGGCTTATGAAATTCCAAGGCTAGAGATGAGTTTTGGAAGGTAGAAAGTTAGAAAACCTAGGTTTTCTTGACCTTTTCTCTCTAAGAACGAGCTAGTATAAATTTTCCAGCATTTCTTGAAGATTTTAGATCCTAAAAGCCATATTTATAGTAAAGGGGTTAAGGGGTGAAAAGACTCTTTTGCCCTTAATGAGCCGCAGGACCCTGTTACACTACAACCCGTCCCGAAATGCCTAAATTCGATATTTTGCTTTAACCAAAGTTCTTAAAATTATTTTAAATGACATTTTTTCAAAAAAATTATTTTCTCTTGTTGGCGGGTGTCATTGGGTCCACCCGGGATGCCCTTTTTGGTTCATTTTTTAAACTATCTCCGATTAGACTCAAATTCTCACAGGAGGTGTGTTTTAACATTCTAATCATATTTTCCTTCTATGGAATATTCAAATTATGCTTCTCAACATGACTTATGTCTAAATGATGCATGTATAGTGCCCTACCGGCAAATAGTGCATGAATAGTGCCCTACCAACAAAAACGAAAAATTTATCCTGATTTTTTAGATCTTTACAGGCTTGGGAGAAATGTGACAAGGAATATTTATGGT
Organism: Nyssa sinensis; assembly: GCA_008638375.1. NCBI lineage: Eukaryota > Viridiplantae > Streptophyta > Magnoliopsida > Cornales > Nyssaceae > Nyssa > Nyssa sinensis. The sequence goes on along the minus strand of CM018041.1, from coordinate 20,872,729 downwards.
TTTTCAAAGATCCTTGCAATGTCTGATTGGGCATCACGAGTGACGGATTCATCCCTTTAAGAACATGATTAACTCTTATATTATGTGGCTTGTATTGGTTATTACTCATAATTTACCACTTTGTAAGTGTATGAAGGAACCTTTCTTCTTTATGACACTACTAATCCTTGAACCAAAAGCACCCCAAAAATGATATCGATGTATACCTCCGACCATTGATCGATGAGCTGAATGATTTATGAAAAAATGGCGTTGAGACGTATAATGTAGTATCAAGGGAGAAATTCCAATTGCATGTAGCAATTTTATAGACTATTAATGATTTTCCTACATATAGAAACTTGTCTCGTTGGAGTATCAAAGGGTATATGGCATGTCCTGTTTGTAACATGGACGCTAGATCAGTATATTTGAAGAATGAAGGGAAGGTATGTTTCATGTGCCATCGACATTGTTTGCCACCAAGGCACGCTTGGCGAAGACATTACAAGGATAACTTTAATGGCAATATTGAGCATAGGTCGGCACCAAACCATTTGTTTGGGGGAAAATTGCTTGCACAATTAGAATATCTTCAGCCTATCCTTTTTGGGAAGGCACCAACTACTAAAAAGAGGAAGCATTCTGATGCAGACTTGAATTGGAAGAAGAAAAGAATATTTTTTGAATTATAGTACTAGCGAATGCTTAAGCTTTGGCACAATCTTGATGTTATGCACATTGAGAAAAATATTTGTCATAATGTATTGGGAACAATACTAAACTAGGTTGGAAAAACAAAAGTTAACGTCAAAGCTCGCATGGATTTAAAGGCAATGGGAATATGAAAGGAATTGCATTTAATGCCTCATGGTGATAAAGTCTTTGTGCCACATGCTTGCTATTCATTGTCTATTAATGAGAGAGAGATATTTTTTGATTGGTTGAAGGAGGTGAAGTTTCCAGATGGATACACATCTAATATCTCTCGATGTGTGAATGTTAGATATGGTAAAATAACTGGAATGAAGAACCATGATTGTCACGTCCTTCTATAACAGCTTTTCCAGTTGCGATTCGTGGATATTTGACAAATAATATTTGTATTCCGTTGATTGAATTTGGTCTTTTCTTTAAAGAGTTATGTTGCAGGACATTAAAGTCGCATGTATTAGAAAAGATGGAGCAGAACATTGTTTTGATTCTTTACAAATTGGAACAAATATTTCCTTCGGCATTCTTTGATGTCATGGTCAACTTAGCTATTCATTTACCATATAAGGCCAAACTTGGTGGACCAGTGCAATACCGATGGATGTATCCAATTGAAAGGTGACATGAATAATATATATTATTATTCTATAACATCATTTGTTAGGGTAATAAGTCTAATTTCTCATTGTAAATAGATTCTTGCACACGGTAAAGCAATATATGTGTAACAAAGCACGCCCGGAAGGTTCAATTGCCGAAGCATATATTGATAATGAATCCCTTGCATTTTTTTAATGTATATGGATTGAATCGAAACAAGATTCAATTGGGAAGATCGGAATTACAATGGAGGCCATAGTCAAAAGTGCTCAAGCATAGTTATCAGAATCGGACCTAACCGGCCGGTTCAACCAGTTGAATCGAGAACTGAGCATTAAATCGGTTTGAATTGATTAAAATACCAGTTTTGCTAAAGAACCAAAAAAAACCGGTTGAATCGGCCAGCTTTTTAAAAATCGAGTGAACCGATCGATTTTAAAAAAAAATGGTTGAACCACTTGTTGTCTTTTTATCACCTATAACTTTTTTTCTCACAAAACTTCTTATATTTAATGATTAAATAATGAAATTTAGTATAAAATAAGATATTGTTTCATGTATGTTTGTTATATATACAAATATATTATACTTATATATAAAGATAATTTCAATGATTATGCTTATATTTTGTTATTTATCACTAGATAATAAAAAATATATATTTTCTTGTTATTTTCTTAATTTTTAACATATTTATTGATATTTTTAATATATTAATTATAAAACCAGTTGAACCAATGAACCGTGAACTGGCCCCTTCACCGGTTCATCGTCCGATCCGGTTCTAATAACTATGTGCTCAAGTCATCTTCTTATTTTAGAATGGGAGTTCGACCATTAGGATCTAGATCATATGAAAACATAGATGTAACAGAGTATGAAAAAGTTTGATATTATGTGCTCAATAATTCAGAGGAAATTGCACCATATCGCGAGTCAGTTAATTATGTATCTCTATTTTTTCTACATATAGTGGATGCATAAATATATTAAAAAATTTACCCGACTTTATCATATATGATATATACTTCACATGTAGGGAGCACAAGGCTGTGTTACGCACGAAAAATGCACTTAATGTTGAACAAAGACATGAAAAAGAATTTGCTAAATGGTTTCAAAAACGTGTGAGTGTTAATACATATTGTAGAACAATATTTATATATAATTCAAAATACATGCAATATTTAAGTGTGTATAATTTCTTATATGAATGGATGGAACTATTGCATGAACAGAAAGCAAATGAAGCTAGTGATGCCTTGTATTTATTAGTATGTGGGCCTGATAAGCGAGTGACACATTACAGTGGTTACATCTGCAATGGTTTTAGCTTTCATACGAGATAATGTAAAAAGAACCGTCAAACTCAAAAAAATGGTGTGGTTCTGATAGGATTTGAATGTGATAAGGAGATTCATTATTATAGTGTACTAATAGATGTTCTTGAATTAAATTATTTGCTCAAAAATCAGGTTTTCTTGTTCAAGTGTGATTGATGGGATGTTAGTAATAGAAGGACAGGAATACATACAGATGCATACTTTAGTAGTGTTAATATGGCTGAAATAAGGTATGCTAGCGATCCTTATATGCTAGCGTCACAGGTCTAACAAGCCTTCTACCTTAAGGATAACAAATTTTGAGGTGATTGGCAAGTTGCTCAACTGACAAAGCCAAGAAATATTTATGATGTTTTAGAGGTAGAAGATGAAGACAAAGAACCGATAGAGGGTGATGCGTTCCAACAAGTTGAACATTCGGCACATAATGGAGTTGTCCAACATCGTTCAGTTCTTGAAGCAATGGACAATGACATTGATACAAATATAGTAGAACTATCATCGTTGAATAGGAAAGACATTGATGCATTTCAATTAGATGTCTTATATGTTGTCGTCAATCTGGAGTCAAATCAAACAGATGCTAGTTTCATTAACAATGATGAAAGTGATGAAGATGATGACACTTTGATAGATTATTATACTAATCAAGAAGAACATATGTCAACTGACGATGACACTGATATAGATGAATGATGTGGTAGTTGTTTATAAATTTAGATAAGTTTTTGACTTTTTGATAAGGGAGTTACGGCCTTAATTTTTGTAGCCTCTTCCTTATCTTTTATATATGGGTTTGCCCCTCTCGTGCACCTTGATTATAATACATAAGTTTTTGTATGAGAAAAAAGGTTTTTTGTACTTACTTTGACGAAGGGATTGAAAAATAATATTAATTAATATATGTTTTACTATTTTTTAGTATGTTGCTTGATTTTTAATTTACAATCTCATATGCTTTGTGTGATGAAAATCAATTAGGAATATGATCTATGCAAGTTCTACACCTGGCATGGACTCGACTATCAAAATAAGCAGTGTCAGTAAAAGTATTACATTATTGTCTACAATATTTTATACATTTGGAATGCACTAATGTTTTGTTTCTTATTTAGCTTCAACGTTGACGAGGAAACGACATGGCACATCTAAGAATTGTGCACTACTTAGGCATTTTCATACAAACGGAAAAAAAGACAAAGACAAAGTTCCTGAAAGGGAAGAAAAGACCTGTTGGAAAGTCGGCTGCAGTGTTCACAACTAAGGTAGGCATAGTAGCCCGTAGCTATGCACCTATGGCACTAACTGAGTGGCGCTAATTAAAAAAAGAAGAAAGGCAAATATTATATAATCACCTTAAGGTAATTAATCCATGATGCATAGACATGTTCATTTTTAAATTCCACTCATTATATTACTCTAAATGAGCATTTTGTATTGTCTTGAAACTAACAAGACATGGCCATTGATGAACTTGGTTGCATTTTGTATCTGACGTGCATACTTTCTAGTTTTTGTAGGAAAAGTACAACTTCGATGATCATCTTTGGTGGGTGAAAGTGGTTGTTGATTTGATGTTGGCATCGCACCTAAGGGACTTTAGGACTAGGCTCCATGCCTACTTACCAAAAAAAAAGAAAGAGCGGGAGGGTCTCAACCCACGCAGACATCCATACTCCAGCATATCACAAAGGGACTGGGATATAGTTTGCAACAAATATGACACAGACAAGTTTTAAAGTGAATTTTTTTAAAAAAATGTTAACATTTGCATAATAAATCATATGTACTAACTATTAGATGTGTGCATGAATCTTTAATACAGCGACTTAGTAAGATAAATTTAGAAAATCACAAGAAATAAGAAGTAAACCACTGTGCTGGTTCGAAATCATTTTTAAGACATTTGCATGAGGCGGTACGAGTAAACTTCCATACTTGTATTTTTTAATTGTTGAGGACTTTATTTGTAAGTTGTTATGATTTACAATCTTATTCATTGATGTTTTTAATGCTACAGGAACTAGTAGGGACACAAGAATCAATCGGACCAATTGAGTTATGGAGGAGAACACACTCAAATGGGAAGGGTTAGACTATACATAAATGTCTAGAGATCTATGGAAGCACCCAATCTTTAATACAAAAAAAGTAATGAATGTCATGTTAGTGAATCATTCTTTTTAAATTCACTACTAACTTGCACAATTAGATGTGAATCGTTAAGTAAAAATTGTAATCAACTTGAGATGTCTTGAATATGTATTTTATAGCACAAAATGATCACCTTACAGTCCCAACCCACACCAGAAAGTAGTGAGCCACGGATAGAAAAGGAAATATGCTCACAAGTATTGGGTACAAGGCCCGATTATATTCATAGCCAGAGGATTGGTGCTATCACCTCTCCATCTTTTTCAACAATCCGCTTTCACTAATTCAATGACCTTACACAAAGGTATGAAGAAGAGCATATCTGCAACCAAGAATTGCAATCACAAGTGGAACAACTCAGTTAGAACATGAGGACAAAGGTGGGGGTTGTAATGCAAACTCAACTTGCTGAAAAGCTAGAAGCAATGGATACAAGGCAAAAAGAGTTTGAGGCATTGATTACAATATTGACGCAGCAAAATAGGGATGTTGCTTCTTCACGAAAAGACATTTCAAAACTAGAGTAACTGTCACGCCCCAAATTTTTAAACTCTGGGAATGATTGAAAATGACCTAAAAAGAATTAATAAAATACAATTGAATGGATTTAATTGATTACATATTAATTTCTCCATGTTTTTCAAAATTAAGAATGAAAAATGTTAACTAGTCTCACCCAAGATGAGTTTCAAATACTAGTCAAATACCTCCCCAACCAATGGTAAAAAATAGTCTAAGTCATGTCTAAGTATGAGCTCTAAGATAGCCCCAAAAATGTCTCTAGTACGCCTTGAAACAATGGCCCAAAATGGCCCCAAATATTATTAAAACACAACTTTGAAAGTTGACTAAAAATAGCCTAAGACATGGGCAAAAACAAGCTAAAAAGGTTTGCTCAAGGTGGCTCAAATTGATGGCTTAAGTAGGCTAAAAACTACCTAAGGAAAATACCAAGGATAGGTAAAAAAAATCCTACATAAAGTGGTCTAAGGAGGTAGCCAAACATGGCCTTGAATAATGACTAAATGTGTTCTAACAAGGTGCCCAACATGGCTTGCTATAATGGCCAAAAGTGCCCAAAAAGGGGCTTCAAAATGTGGTGTCTAACATGGAAGTGAATGGCTTTGAAATGGCCTTGGAAGGCATGTCATGGCATGCCTATGGCTACAAGCGCGTAGGGGCACGCAAGCGTGCGGCATCAGGGCCTGGGCGGGCAGTTCGCAAGGCGCGCGCATGCTCGCGCAGCTGGGCTGCCTATTGTTGGTCAGTCTTTATTTTTTATATTTTTTTGTACCCATTTTAATTTATTTCATCACCAAACTTAGTATAGGACCCTATAACATGTAAAATGAACATTTTACCCGTTTTTTCCTTATTTTTTTACTTTAAGTAATTTTTGACTAATTTGCCCCAAGTCTCCTCCTATACCCCCATTTTCATTTCTTTACCTTACTTTTTCCTCTTAATTCATTTGATTCCTTACTTAGAAAATCTAGGCATACGCTCCCACTGCACTCAACCTAGTTGCTATTCTTGTAAAATTTCACCATAGTCTCTTTTGTTTATTGACATTTTTCCTCATCCCATTCCTCCGCCTCATCCCCCTCAACGCCAACAAGAACACCTAATAGAACATTTATTTGCACAATTCTATATTTCTAATATCCACAATCATATTTCAAAAACAAAGTAGCTACTTGGAGCCCCATGGTCCTCATTCATATTCAATATGTCATTTCCATACAATCCAACATAAAATCAAGTTTATAATTTACACGAAGTCTAAACTTTAAACATGAAATAAACTTTATGGGGCTTCTGCCCCTACATACAAAATGCAGCCCTTAGGCCAAATACATTTCAAAGTCCATTTTTCCCTCCATGCTTCAATCCTTCATCAAGTCTTATATGCTAGGAGTCTCATCTAAAAAATGTAATCCCATAAAGGGTAAACGCGACGACTTGTATGACACAATGCTAAGCAAAGAATAAAGGTAAGTTGTGGCATGTGAAAAGTGAACATTTGTGAGCCATAAATCCTCCAATTCACTAATGCAATGTAATGGTAATATGCATGACACACATATGCAACTTTATGCCCAACACATGTCTCGTTTCGCGGTCGTCTCTCGTTGGCATGCAAGTACCACTCATTTTGGCCACATTTTGGGTTTTTCACCACAGGATCTACACCCTCATAATGCATAGCACTAAAGTGTTCAACACACTCCATGTTTCTAAAGATTCACAATACTGCCAATATGCCTTAATTTACTATGAAATTTCTATAAGGTATTTTATCAAACATACGGGGTGTGCTTTAAACCATGCATCGTACATTGAGCAAACCATGACTTTCAAACTACAAGACTTTGTTTACATGAACATAGACTATAATATAATCAATTATACATATATTCATGTTACATGTTCACAACTTTACCAAATTCTCAAAGAATACACAAATACACAGAGTAACAACCCTAAGTTTTCAAAGCAACTATATGCTAGGTGATTTTCTAACATCAAGTAAGCATGTAAGTCCTACAACCAACTTATAAAAATACCAATAAACTTAACTCTAGTCTTTATTTAGCAAAATATCATACCTAGAAGGATTTTTCTCAACCCTGGGGAGTTGTGTTCACTTTGAAGCCAAACCAATCATTAGGATTTTAGCTCTTATGATAGGGAACAACTTCTTAAAAGGAAACCTTGAGAGATTCCAAGGTTAGAGATGTGCTTTGGAAGGTAGAAAGTTGAAAAACCTAGGTTTTCTTCATGATTTCTCCGCAAACTCCAGTTGCATGCACTTTCTTTAGCCAAATTCTAATATTTTAAACTCTTAAGTGGTCTATTTATACTAAAGGGGTCAAGGTGTGAAAAGACCCTTTTGCCCTTAATGAGCCACGAGACCCCGTTACACTATAGCTTGATCCAAAACACCTCAAATCGATATTCTGCTTTCACCAAAGTTCTTAAGATTATTTTCAATGATACTTTCATGAAAAAAATGTTTTTGCCTGATTGCGGGTACGGCCAGGCCTACCCGGGCTGGCCTTTTGGGCCTATTTTTCACAATATCTGATTTTACTCAAATGCTCACAAGAGGTGAATTTTAACATTATAAGCATATTTTCCTTCTATGGAGTACTTAAATTGTGTTTGTAAACATAAATTATGTCTAAATGATGCATGCATAGTGCCCTACCAACAAATAATGGATAAATAGTGTCCTACCTGCAAAACGAGAAATTTACTCTGATTTTTCAGATCTTTTCATTCTTCCCCCCTTAAAGAAATTTTGTCCCAAAATTTAGAAATGTACCTCTATGGACAAACAACTCTAGATACCTATCACAGACCTCAGCCTCGCGCTCCCAAGTGGCCTCCTCGACCCCGTGGTAGTTCCAAAGAACCCTGACCAAAGGGATGGTCTTGTCCTGCAAAACCTGGTCCCTCGAGTTCAATATCTCTATAGGTCTCTCATCAGTAAGAAACATCACCCTCCACCTGAAGATCGACCTAATCGAGCACATGTGAAGGGTCAGGCTCATACTTCCTTAACATCGATACATAAAAGACATCATGAACCCCAAATAACTGTGGCTGTAGCGCCAACTGATAGACCACCTCACCAACCCTCTCAAGGATCTAGAATGACCCTATAAACTATGGTGATAGCTTCCCGCTATGCCAGAATCTCATCAATCCCTGTTGTGCTGCTACCTTGAGGAATACATGCCCCCCAACATCAAATGACGGAGGTCATCACCTCCTTTCTACATAAATTTTCTAGAAGCTTTGTGTTGTCAACAAACATTACCGAATCATCTGTATCTTTTTTGTGGTCTCACGGACTATGTTAGGCCCCAAAGTAGTCATTCCCCCTACCTCGGTCCAACATATCAGGTGAATGACACGATCTGCCATACAATGCCTTAAAAGTTGCCATCTTGATACTAGACTGATAGCTGTTGTTATAGAAAAACTCTACTGGAACAAGATAATCCTCCCAACTAGCCCTGAAATCCGTAACACACGCCCTAAGCAGATCCTCAAGTATCTGGATAGTACGCTTTAACTAACCATCAGTTTGAGGATGGAAAGCAGCACTAAACAGTAGCTGAGTCCCCAAGGCTTTCTAAAGACTCTGCCAAAACCATGCAGTGAAATGTGGATCTCGGTAAAAAACAATGGAAATAGGAATCCTATGTAGTCGTATTATCTCTCGGATATACAACCTATTGAGAACATCTACTAAATCAGTTACTCTAATCGGTAGGAAATATACAGACTTCGTCAACCTGTCAACAATAACCCAAACTGCATCGTGACCTCTAGGTGACCTCGGAAGGCCCGTCACAAAATCTATAGTAATAAACTCTCACTTCCACTCGGCCATTGCCAATGACTGTAACAAACCCCCAAGTCTCTAGTGCTCGGCCTTAACTTGCTGGCACGTGAGACATCTTGATACAAATTGTACGACATCTCCCTTCATCCTCATTCACCAATATTGGCGGCGTAAATCATGGTACATCTTAGTACCCCCTAGGTGCACTGCTAGACGTGAATGATGGAAATCTCGAAGAACATCAGCCCTAAGAGACTCTAGAACAAAGACTCTATCCATATACTTCAGGCTAAGGTCAAAATGAACTGTCCATCCCTTAAAGCCCTCGGTACTAGCAACTCATGCTCGAATCTGCTTTGTTTTTGTGTCTTGTAATTGTACCTCAATAACACTACTTAACAGCGTAGGTTGTGCACACAAATTGAATAGTGTGGCGTGTCCCTCATACTCGATAAAGTCTAAGTCAAACTTGCTAATATGCCCTATCATCTCCCACTCTTTGCTAGCAATGTTAGCAATAGTGCTCCTCGGTCCCCTACTAAGTGCATCTACTATGAAATTAGCCTTCCCAAAATGGTACTGAAGATCAAATTCATAGTCCTCCATATACTCCATCCATCTCCTCTACCAAAGGTTTAAGTCTTTCTACGTGAAAATGTGTCTGAGGCTCATGTGATCCGTGAACACCTAGAACCTCTCCCTGTATAAGTAATGTCACCAACTTTTAAGTGAAAAGATGATGGCAACTAACTCCAAATCATGTGTAAGATAGTTATATTCACGGTTCTTCAACTGACAAGAACTATAAGCTACCACCTTATCCCCTTGCATCAATACACAACCCTAGTCCCTCTCGCGATGGATGGTAATAGACTGTATAGCTAATACCTCCTTCAAGTATAATTAGAATGGCTGTTGAATTCAACCTCCTCTTCAACTTTTGAAATGACTGCTCATAGTCATCACTCCACGAGAATCTAATGCCCTTGCGCGTCAGACGAGTCATCAGTGCGACAAGACAAGAAAATCCCTCTACGAATCGACGGTAGTATCCTGCCAATCCTAAGAAACTCTAGATCTCAAGCACATTCTTTGGCCTCTCTCAACTTATAACAGAGTAAATCTTATAAGGATCCACTAAACCCCACTACCTGATACAACATGGCCTAGAAACTGCACCTCCGGAAGCCAAAACTCACACTTTGAGAACTTAGCAAACAGATGACGCTCCCTCAAAGTCTGTAATACAGTCCATAAGTGGAAAGCATGCTCCTCCTCAAAAGGTGAGTAGATTACAATGTCATCAACAAAGACCACGACAAACTGATCTAAATAAAGACTAAAGATGAGATGCATCAAGTCCATGAATGTCGTCGGGGCATTCGTTACACTGAATGGCATAACTACAAACTTATGATGGCCATAACGAGTGCAAAAACCTGTCTTCGCCACATCCTCCTCTCGTACTCTTAATTGATGATACCTCGATCGAAGATCGGTCTTCGAGAAGCATCTCGAACCCCTAAGCTGATTAAACAATCATCGATTCTCGGTAACGGGTACTTATTCTTGATGGTGACGTAGTTGAGCCTCCTATAATCCATACGCAAACGTAATGTCCCATCCTTCTTCTTTGCGAACAATGCCGAAGTACTAGGATAAATAAAACCCTTACCTTGCAAATCAATCAACTGTTCCTTGACCTCCCTCAACTCAGCTGGAGCCATACAGTAAGGTGGAATGAAAATAGGCATAGTGCTTAGGATAAGCTCTATCGTGAACTCTATTTCCCATCTCGGTGGTAGACTAGTCAAGTCATCCGAAAAGATATCTGGGAACTCATTCGCTACTGGCGATAATACTCTCTTTATAATCCTACTCCTATCTGCTATCAAACTATCCAACAAGTAGATATGGCCTCCCCAACTCCTCGAGTCATACAAGGGTGGCACTAGGAAATCTCCACAATCCCCCATGAAACAAAAATTATCTCCCTCAAAAGTACACACTGTCACTCTCCCCCTATAGCAGTCTATACTTACCCAAAAAGTAAACAACCAATCCATCCCCAATATAATATCAAAGTCAAACATATCAGTAGAATGAAGTCAAAAGAAAATATGCGATCAGTAATCTCTATTGAGAAATCTCTACAGATCCTCGTCAGTGTCACACTACCCCTAACTGGTGTGTCAACATACAATGGTGGATCTAGCCGATCTATCTCCAATCCCAGTGTCATGGCAAACATAGTAGACATGAATGAATACGATGTACCAAAATCTATAAGCACGCTGGCCCATTAACTAAATACAAAGAATGTACCTCGAACCACTAAAGGTCTGAAAGTAGATGCCTTAGGTGCGACCACTGCATAAGCTTGACCCTATGTGGTCTGATCCTGTCTACCACCTCCTCTCTATCCCTACTAACCCCCACCCCTCTGTCCAGGACGTCTAACACTCTGTACTGAAGGTACAGGCTGAAACTGTGGTGTTAGAGGTCTATAACCTGACTGTGGCCGAGACTATGGTTGTGGCAGAGTCGACTGGATGGGCTGATGATACTGCTATCTTTGTGAGCCTTGAGAAGTTTGCCCTTGAGGACAGTTGGCCCTCACATGGCCCATCTTATGGAAAGTAAAACAAAATAGAGGAGGTCTCCACCCTTGACTTTGTACTAGAGTTGAAAAGGTTCCTTGACTCGATCCAGTTCCCTGTCCTTGAGTGGAGTCTCTCTAGGGGCAATTTGTCACTTTGTGGCCAGGCTGTCCGCACTGAAAATATGTAAAGGGTCTTTGGGATGCTCCTCCTCAGAAAGTAGTAGACATTGTAAACTGGGACGCTAAAAACTGGACAGGTCTCTGTGATATAAGTGCGGAAGAAGTACTAGTCCGGTACCTCTTCTGTGGTCTCTTGCTAGTGTAAGTCAAAGCAGATGTAGAAATCTGTACCGGAGCTACCCTACTCTATGCCTTGGACTCTCTAATCCCCCTGAGGTCAACCATTTCCCTCTCGACCCTTATGGCCCTGGTCACCACCTCATCATAAGTATCAATAATGTGACCAAATAGTTTGTCTCTAATGGAGGTCTTCAACCTCCTAACAAAATGGAAAGCCTTCAGCCGCTCACTCCTAGTAATGTTTGTGGTGAACCTCTCTAGTGCTGTAAAACGAGACTCGTACTGAGTCACTGTCATGTCTAGTTGAAGAAGTGCCATGAACTCATCCATGTACCCGATCTATGCCATATCAAGAAAGTAAGGGTCATTAAACTTGGCCACAAATGCACTCCACCCCTCTCCAAATCTATCCATCCTCATAGTAGCTCCTTTCCACCACTGGATGGCTAGCTCAGTGAACTGGAAAGTATCATACCTAACCCATAGGTATGGCTTAGTGATCCCTTGTGTGTCTAAGAACTTCGTGATCTACTCTAGCTAGTCCTCTACCACTAAAGGATTGGGCTGTCCCAAAAAAGTAGGAGGTCTCAACCTCTAGAACACCTTCATCCTGAAGGTCTCTCTAGTCTTGGCACCAACAGTCCTAGCCTCTTGCATGGTATGGAAGCACTTCTGTATGATCATCGCCATATCCTTAACGTTGATAGCCTACTCTACCTCCTCTGTTGGGGCAAGTTCAGTAACAATGGCTTCCTCTACTGTATTATGTGCAGGAATAGCAGCTCTAGGCCTACCACGCCGAGGTGGTACATGTCTTGGAAGAGCTTTCCTCGGTGGCATAAGTCTACAAGTCCAAGTAAGAAAATTGATACCCTTTTTCACACTAGACATAGGTATTAAAAGAAAATTAAGCATGTTATTGTCAACAAATAACACTTCTCAAGCCACAAGTATAATATGTCATGACATATACTTAACAAGTTCTTACACATTACACAATCTTTACAAAAAATTTAAATCATGCGTTGTGGTCCCATTGTGTTCAACAACACCCCACGGACCCTAAGTGTTCAAACCTAGGCTCTGGATACAAAGTTGTCACGCCCCAAATTTCCAAAACCCAAGGAATGATTGAAAATGACCTAAAAAGAATTAATTAAATAGATTTCATTGATTACAAATTAATTTTCCCATGTTTTTAAAAATTAAGAATGAAAAATAATAAATAGTCTCACCCAAGATGGGTTCCAAATACTAGTCAAATACCTCCCCAACCAATGGTCAAAAATAGTCTAATTCATGTCCAAGTATGACCTCTAAGATAGCCCCAAAAATGTCTCTAATGCACCTTGGAACAATGGCCCAAAATGGCCCTAAATATTGTTCAAAAACAACTTCGAAAGTTGACCAAAAATAGCCTAAGACATGGATAAAAACTAGCCAAAAAGGTTTGCCCAAGGTGGCTCAAATTGAAGGCTAAAGTAGGCTAAAAATGCCTTAAGGCATAAACCAAGGATTGGCCGAAAAGCCTACATAAAGTGGTCTAAGGAGGTGGCCAAACATGGTCTTGAATAACGACTAAAATGTGTTCCAACATAGTGCTCAACATGGCTTGGTATAATGGCCAAAAGTGCCCAAAAAGGGACTCCAAAAGGTGGTGTCTAATATAGGAGTGAATGGCCTTGAAATGGTATTGGAAGGCATGTCATGGCATGCCCATGGCTTTAGGCACGCGCAGGCACGCGCAGGGTTATGCAAGCGAGCGGGGGAGGATAGCTAGGCACTCGTAGCTAGGCTGCCTACTGCTGGGCCTTAGCCTAAAATCTTGACTTTTGACATTTTTTTGTACCCATTTCAATTTATTTCATCACCAAATTTGGTGTGGGACCCTATAACATGTAAAATGACTATTTTACCCTTTTTCCTTTTTTTTTGACATTAAGTAATTTTTGACTAATTTGCCCAAAGTCTCCTCCTATGCCCCTGTTTTCATTTCTTTACATTTCTTTTTCCTCTTAATTCATTTGATTCCTTACTTAGAAAATCTAGGCATGCTTTCCCACTCCACTCAACTTAGTTGCTATTCTTAAAACATTTTACCATAGTCTTCTTTGTTTATTGACCTTTTTACTCATCCCATTCATCCTCCTTATCCCCCTCAACACCAAAAACAACACCTAACAAAACATTTATTTGCACAATTCTATATTCTAATATCCACAATCGTATTTCAAAAACAAAGTAGCTACTTGGAGCTCCGTAATCCTCATTCATATTTAATTTGTCATTTCCATACAATCCAACATAAAGTCAAGTTTACAATTTACACAAAGTCTAAACTTTAAACATGAAATAAACTTTATGGGGCTTATGCCCCTACATATAAAATATAGCTCTTAGGCCAAATACACTTCAAAGTCCATTTTTCCTTCCATACTCCAAACCTTCATCAAGTCTCATGTGCCGGGAGCCTCATCTGAAAAATATAATCCCATAAAGAGTCAGCACGACGGCTTGTATGGCACAATGCTAAACATAGAATAAAGGTAAGTTGTGGCATGTGCAAAGTGAACATTTGTGAGCTATAAATTCTCCAATTCACTAATGCAATGTAATGGCACTATGCATGACACACACATGCAACTCTATGCCCAACACATGTCTCGCTTCACGGTCTTCTCCCGTTAGCATGCAAGTACTACTCATTTTGGCCACATTTTGGGTTTTTCACCACAAAATCTATACCCTCATAATGCATAGTACCAAAGTTCTCAACACACTTCATGTTTCCAAATATTCACAATATGCTAATATGCCTTAATTTACCATGCAATTTCTATGAGGCATTTTATCAAACACATGGGATGTGCTTTAAATCATGCATCATACATTGAGCAAACTATGACTTTCAAACTACAAGACTTTGTCTACATGAACATAGGCTATAATACAATCAATTATACATATATTCATGTTACATGTTCACAACTTTATCAAATTCTCAAAGAATACACAAGTAAACAAAGGGTCAAACTGAGGTTTTCAAAGCAACTATATGCTAGGTGATTTTCTAACATCAAGTATGTAAGTCATACAACCAACTTATAAAAGCACCAATAAACTTAACTCTAGTTTTTATTTAGAAAAATATCATACCTAGAAGGATTTTTCTCAACCCTAGGGAGTTGTGCTCACTTCGAAGCCGAACCAATCAGTAGGATTGTAGCTCTTATGGTGGGAAAAAACTTCCTAGAAGGAAGCCTTGAGAGATTCTAAGGTTAGAGATGTGTTTTAGAAGGTAGAAAGTTAAAAAACGTTGGTTTTCTTTATGGTTTCTTCCTAGACTCAAGTTACTGCACTTTCCTCAACCCCTTTACTTTTGTAACTTAATTTTTTGGATTATGTGTTCCAATTTGATTTATATATTATGGATACATTGTGATATATGTATAATTTACTAATGCAATATATAATTTGTATTTGATATATTGTAGATTATGAAAATGTATTTTTGCGAATTATTGTATTGTCAAGTTATTAATACAAAGAGAAATGGATACTAAAATATGTGAATCAGTGAAAATAGAAACAAAAAAATTTATTGGTGACACATATTATGCGTCGCAAGAGAAAACTAAAAATGTAAAAGTTTTGGTGCCAGCAAGATACTTGTTGCTAATAGTCATTTGCGACAGTAATAAATGCCCCAAAACTTATCCATTTTGTGGCAGAAATAAGTATGGTAAATATGAACCTCTTTGCGACCCTTATATATGTTGCCAATATACAATATTTGCGGCGTGAATAAGCGCAGTAAATAAAACTATTTGCGACGCTTATAACCACGGCTAATATATAATATTTGCGGCATAAATAAGCACAGTAATTAAAAACTATTGGCGATGCTTATATCCGCAACTAATAGATAATATTTGTGGCATAAATAAGCGCAATAATTAAAAACTATTTGTGACGCTTATATGCGTGACTAGTAAGAATTTACGGTAGATAAAATTGCTGCAAAAATACTTTTTTGTTATGCTTATAATCGCTGCATAATAGGACTTATTGTCGGCAGATAATTTGCGGCGCTTATATACGTCGCAGGAAAATATATAGCGGCGCTTATGTGGTTGCGCCGTGCATCTTTCAACCACAGTAATTTGAGCGGCGCAATTAACGGCATTGTATAAGGGCCACAAATAATATTCTGAAGCACTTATAAGACTATTAATGACGTTTATTTGCACGGCAAAAAAGTCTCATTCTCGTAGTGAAGAACTAACCTAGTTAGTAACTTATGATTTATTTGGAGGACATCATGATTTTTTACTCTCGCTCTCTCTAATTCACTCTTCTATTAGAAAGATGACGTAATTTATTTTCTCAAAATTCAAATTTAGAAATTCTTGTGAAATAAGATAATAATTGTTCAATATGGAAACAAAAAAAGTAGGATAGCCCATGGAATTTAGTATCGGAAAAGTGTATGTGAGGGTGAGGGGGAGGGAGGGGGGTGGTAGCGTGGGATCAGTCAAATAAACTGTTAGAGCATAACATCACCGTCATTAGATCCCAATGTCTAAAATTTCCCGGGTTGCGAGGTCCCCCAAAATAGGGTCTTCATTCATAAAACTTTAGAGACCTTTCCCACTTGTTTTGGGTCTGTCCGACACTAGAATTCTCTCTTTCTGCAAAGGCAGAAGAAAGAAGGAAAGATACTCCCCCACATAACTGCCTAAAATATTTGTGATTCAATCATTATCACAAGTCAGCATCATCTATCTCCTGCCTCGCTTTACTTTACATTGTTAAACAAATCAACGAAAGAGTCACAACGATCTCTCAATTTTTCCGCAACAAAACAACATAAATCATGTGATGTGAAAGTGACCTAGCTAGGTGACAAAGGCTTAGATCTTGATTTTCTATTTATAACATGGGTGTAATAGGAACCACTCAATGTTTTCTTAAAGTCTTTTGCTTTGAATCTATAAGTCAAATATGTTTGCACATTTTTTTGCTTTCCTCTAATTTAATTAAAAGTTGAACATGTCAGTCTCAATATGTCAGTTCCTGTCTCCACTTACTCTCTTTGTCATTCCTTTTAGGGAAAAGAAAGGATTCGTGAATCTTGTATTCATCTTAATTTATTTCCATCAAATAAAACTAAATTTTCTCTCTATTTTGATTTTTAGTCCGTCATCATGATATTGTTAAAATTTTCGATGCTATGAAATCATGTTAAATTTTTTAATTTGAACATTACAAAATATATTCATTCATAATTTAGGGCTATTACAATTGGCTTCTATAAACTTTTAGATTACATACAATGACACAATAGATTTTAAAATATATAAATACATAGATTATTTTAGCCTTGCTTTGGAATAGTACTAACCATCTTCTAGAAATACTAACAACCGCATATAGTAAAACCAACAATCACCTTTACTAATTGACACAAAAAAAAAAAAAAAAAACTTCAAAAATATTTCTAGAATTTTTAAATTTCAAATTAATTCCAACACTCTCCTGTAATTTGAAATTTTCTTTTGTTGTCAAATAAGCTGAACTTGATTTTTTATTATTTTTTATTCTTCATGCTCTTGAAAACCACAATCTTCATTGCCATTTTCGTGAATGTGAAGCGCTTGAGTTTTGTTTTCTTGTACAGACTTCCAAATTTTCTCTTCACCTGAGTTGTGGTTGTTATTTTTGCATCATCGGCTTTGCTTGAGACTTTTTATGCTCCTTGAATTTTGTATGTTTTCTGAACATCTTTTTTGCTTATTCTTTTGGACAAAAAAATCCTTCCATGTAGACCCAACCTGTATCAGTGTCAAACTCTTGCACAAAATGCAAATTTTTATTTTCCAAATTCATTGGAATTCTGACCTAATCAACTCCCCATGCCTGGTGCCATTATTTTCTTTCACATCACTCAAATTTTCACTTTTTTCTACAAAAATTTCATTTTCTATATCTTCAATTTTTTTCTTCACTTATTTTTTCATTCTTCTCTGTCACTTTCTTTAATTTTCTTTTCTTCGTCGTTTCCAGCTTCTTTTTCTTTTTTCTTCACTTTCTTTTCACATTCATCAAAATTTTCAACAATATTATCTTCTTTCACAAAAGTGTCTTTGTCAAAATTTTGCTCCCAATATTCAATTGGCAAAAAATAACTTTTATTATTGCAACAAAGAATTTCAAGTTTTTGCCACTCCTCTCTAGGAGATTTTAAATCTAGCACCTCCTTCCAAATTTCCTCATGTACAGCTCTTTGTAAAATTTGCATTGCTCTTTGCTCTTTCTTTACTTGAATTTTTGGTGACTTTGCAACATCAAAAACATCCCACCATAAATCATATCCTCGAAGATATGTTATAGCTTTAACACTCCCACCATAGACTTGCTTTGGAACACTAACCATCTTCTAGAAATATTAACAGCCACATAGTAAAACTAACAGTCACCTTAACTAATTGATACATCAAAAACTTAGAAGACTTTTCTGAAATTTTAAAATTTCAAATTAATTCCAACAAATATTTCCCTCACTATTTTCTATTCTATCTCACATGGTACTCTATGAGAACATTGGCTAATGAAGGACTAAAAACTTTGAAATTGTATTTTTTAGAATCAATTATTAAAATGTCCTTCAAAATAAGTGTTTGTAAGTTAAGATTCAAGATAACCTAAAAAGTTTCTAACTTTTAAAATTTTTCGAGTCCAAGTCTAATGTTGTCGATGTGACATCATTATTCTTTTAAATGAAAAATTTACACCCACTTTTTTTTTAATATTTTCTCTAAATCACAACTATTCATTACCGAAAGGCCATGTAAGCTGCTCTTGTCTCTTAACAAAAGCTCATTCTCCTCTATAGTTGTTGCCTTCTCCTCCACCACCTCCATCGCGACCACCTCTATTATTGTCGTGCTCTAAGCTGTGAACATGTAGCATGAGTATATGTATAATTGATTGTATAATAGCCTACGCTCATGTGGAAGAAGTCTTATAATTTGAAAGTTATAATTTGCTAAATACATGATGCATAATTTAAGGCACAACTCATGTGTTTGATAAAAATGCCTTATTGAAATTGCATGGTAAAATCGAGGCATATTGGCATATTGTGAATCTTTGGAAACATGATGTGTGTTGAGCATTTTGGTGCTATGCATTATAAGAGTGTAGATCCTGTGGTGAAAAACTAAAAATCTGGCCATTGGTACTCGCATTCCAACTAGGATGGACTGTGAAACGAGACATACGATTGGTACTCGTGTTCCAACGGGAAAGGGACCGCGAAGTGAGACATGTGTTGGGCATAGAGTTGCATCTGTGTGTCATGCATATTGCCATTGAATTGCATCATTGAATTGGAGGGAATATAGCTTATAAATGTTTACTTTGCACATGTCACGCCTTACCTTTATTCTTTATTTAGCATTATGTCATACAAGTCGTCGCGCTTACCCTATATGGGATCACATTTTTTAGATGAGACTCCTGACACATGAGATTTGATGAGGTCCTAAAGAATGGAGGAAGAAATGGACTTTGATGTATATTTGGCCTATGGGCTATATTTTGTATATAGTGGCATAAGTCCCATTAAGTTATTTTCATGTTTAAAACTTAAATCTTGTGTAAGTTATGAATTTAATTTTATGTTGGATTGTATGAAATTGTGCATTGAATGTAAATGAGGAGCATGGAGCTCCATGTAGTTACTTATTTTTTTGAAATATGCTTGTGGATATTGGAAATATAAAATTGTATAAATAATTGTTCTATTAGGTGTTATTGTTGGTGTTGAGGAGGATGATGACAAGGAATGGGATGAGAAAGAAAGACCAATAAACAAAGGAAACCATAGTGAAATTTTACAAAAATGGTGATTAGGTTGAGTGGAAAAGGAAAACATGCCTAGATTTTCTAAGTAAAGACTCAAATCAATTAAGAGGAAAAATAAAGGTAAAGAAATGAAAAATAGGGGCACTTAGTCCAAAAATCACTTAAGGTCAAAAAATAAGGAAAAAATGATAAAATGGTCATTTTATATGTTCTAGGGTCCCACACCAAATTTGGGAATGAAATAAATTGAAATAGGCATAAAATGTGAAAACAAAGATTTTTAGACCAAGGTTAAGATGCTGGTACTGTAGCAATTTAACTAATGGAATACTGTAGCAATTTAACTACTAGAATAGTAGACCAAGCAAGCCAGCAACCAACCCGCACGCCTTGCATTCCCCCCCTCAACGTGCCTACTGCTACTGCAGCCCTGTGCCTGCGTATGTTATGGGCATGCCATTGGCAGGCCATTACTTACCTTCCAAGGCCATCTCAAGGCCATTTACCCTTATGCTAGACACCACCTTTTGGGGGCCATTTTAGGTCACTTTTGACCATTATGCCAAGCCATGTTGGGCACCTTATTGGGACACATTTTAGTCATTATTCAAGGCCATGTTTGGCCACTTCCTTAAACCACTTTAGGTAGGATTTTTGACATATTCTTAGTCTATGCCTTAGGGAATTTAGTGGCTCATTTGGGCCATTGTTTCAAGGTATATTAGGGACATTTTGGGGCTATCATGGAGGCCATGCTTGAACATGATTTAGACTATTTTCTACCATTGGTTGGGAGAAGTATTTGACTGGTATTTGAAACCCATCTTGGGTGAGTCTAGTTAGCAAATTTTCATTTTTAATTTTGGGAAACATGAAAAAATTAATGTGTAATCAACTAAATCCATTTAATTATCTTTTATTAATTCTTTTTATTTCATTTTCATTCACTCCCTGGGTTTTGGAAATTTGGAGTGTGACAACTTGGTATCAGAGCCTAGGTATGAACTACTTAGGGACTATGAGGTGTTGTTGAACACGTTGGGATCACGACACATGATTTGAAATATTTATAAGCATTGTGTAATGTGTAAGAACTTGTTAAGCTGTATGTTATGACATATTATACTTGTTGCTTGTAGAGTGTTAATTGTTGACAAGAACATGCTTAATATTCTTTTAATACCCATGTCTAATGTGAAAAAAGGTATTAATTTTTTTTCTTGGACTTGTAGACTCATGCCATTAAAGAGAGCTCCTCCAAGACATGTACCACTTAGGCATAGTAGGCCTAGAGTCGCTGTACCACCTCGGCAGGGTAGGCCCAGAGCTGCTGTTCCTGCACACAGCACATTAGAGAAGGCTATTGCTCCTACACCTGCCCCAACAGATGAGGTGGAGCAGACTATCGGCGCTAGGGATATGGCGACGATTATATAGGAGTGCTTTTGCACCACGTAGGAGGCTAGGACTACTGATGCTGAGACTAGGGAGACCTTTGTGATAAAGGTGTTCCAAAGGATAAGACTTTCTACCTTCTCCGGACAGCCAGATCCTTTAGTAGCAGAGGATTGGCTAGAGCAGATCCCGAAGATCTTAGACTCATAGGGGATTACTAAGCCACCCTTGAGGATTAGGTGTGCTACTTTCTAGCTCACCGAGCTAGCTAGCCAGTGGTAGAAAGAAGTCGTTGCGAGCATAGACAGATTCGGAGAGGGGTCGGATGCATTCGTGGCCATGTTTAATGACCACTACTCTTCCGATATGGCACAGATCAGGTACATGGACGAGTTCATGGCACTCCTTCAACTAGACATGACAGTGACTCAGTATGAGTCTCGTTTTACAGCATTGGGGAGGTTTGCCCCACATATTACTAAAAGTGAGCAACTGAAGGCTCTCCACTTTGTTAGGGTGTTGAAAACCTCCATAGGGACAGACTGGATAGTCACATTATTGATACTTATGATGAAACGGTGACCTTAGGGGGATTAGAGAGTCCCGGACACAAAGTAGGGCAGCTCTAACATAGACTTCTACACTTGCCCCAACTTACACTGATAGGAGACCACCGAAGAGGTACCAGGCTAGTATTTCTTTCACATCGACATCGTAGAGACCTGTCCAATTTTTAGCCCCCCAGCCTACTATATCTACTGCTTCTCGAGGGGGAGTATCCTAGAGACCTGTTACTTGTTATCAATATGGACAGCTTGGCCACAGAATGGCCAATTGTCCCCAAAGAGACCCCAATCAAAGATAGAGAGTTGGGTTGAGCCAGAGATCATTTCCATCTGCAGTATAAGGTCAGGGGTGGAGACCTACTCCGTTTTGTTTTACTTGCCATTAGAAAAGCCATGTGAGGGCCAATTGTCCTCAAGGGCAGACTTCTCAGGGCTCGTAGAGACAGTAATATTATCAGCCCATCCAGTCGACTCTACCTCAACTATAGTTAGGCTATAGACCTCTAGCACCACAATTTCAGTTGGCACATTCCACATAGAGTATTAGATCCCCTGAACAAAGGGGTGGGGGCCAACAGGGATTGAGAAGAGGTGGTAGACAAGGTCAAACCACGCAGGGTCAAGCTAATGCAGTGGTCACACCTGAAGCATCTACTTCTGGACCTTCAATGGTTCGAGATCATTCCTTGTATTTAGTTCATGGGCCAACGTACTTATAGATTCTGGTGTATCATATTCATTCATGTCTACTATGCTGGCCATGGCATTGGGGTTAGAAATGGACCGGCTAGATCCACCATTGCATGTTGACACCAGTTGGGGGTAGTGTGACACTGACGAGGATCTGTAGAGATTGCTCGAAAAACATTGTTGATCGTATCGTTTCTTTTGACTTCATTCTACTTGACATGTCTGGCTTTGATATTATATTGGGGATGGATTTGGTTGTTTACTTTTCGGGCGAGTATAGACTGATACAGGGGGAGAGTGACAGTGTGTACTCCTGAGGGGGAGAGCTTTTATTTCACAAGTGATCGTGGAGATTTCCTAGTACCACCCTTGTATGACTCGAGGAGTTAGGGAGGCCATAGCTACTTATTGGCTAGTTTGATAGCAAATGGGAATGGGACTACAGAGAGTGCCTTATCGCCAGTAGTGGATGAGTTCCCAGTTGTCTTTCTGGATGACTTGACTAGTCTACCGTCGAGATAAGAGATAGTGTTCACGATAGATCTTATCTCAAGCACTATGCTTATTTCCATTCCACTTTACCTTATGGCTCCAGTTGAGTTGAGGGAGCTGAATGAGCAGTTGACCGATTTGTAGGGTAAGGGTTTTATTCATCCTAGTACTTCATCGTAGGGTGCTTCAGCATTATTTGCGAAAAAGAATGATGGAGCATTACATTTGTGTGTGGATTACAAGAGACTAAATCGGGTCATTATCAAGAATAAGTACCCGTTATCGAGGATAGATGACTTGTTTGATCAGCTTAGAGGTTCAAGATGCTTCTCGAAGATCGATCTTCGATCGGGGTATCATTAGTTTAGAGTACGGGAAAAGGATGTGGCGAAGATAGCTTTCTACACTCGTTATGGCCATTATGAGTTTGTAGTTATGCCATTCAGTGTAATGAATGCCCCGGCATTCATGGACTTGATGCATCACATATTTAGTCCTTATTTAGATCAGTTTGTAGTGGTCTTTGTTGATGACATTCTGATCTACTCACCTTTAGAGGAAGAGCATGTTTTTCACTTATGGATTGTATTACAACTTTTGAGGGAGCATTGTCTGTTTGCTAAGTTTTTGAAGTGTGAGTTTTGGCTTCAGGAGGTACAATTGCTAGGCCATGTTGTATCAGGTAGAGGGGTATCCGTGGATCCTTCTAAGATTGACTCTGTTATGAGTTGGGACAGACCAAAGAATATATTTGAAATTCAGAGTTTCTTAGGATTGGCAGGATACTACCGTCGATTTGTAAAGGGATTTTCTTGTCATGCAACGCCAATGACTCGTCTGATACGCAAGGGCATTAGATTGGAGTGGAGTGATAACTATGAGCAGTCATTTCAGGAGCTAAAGAGGAGACTAACTTTAGCACATGTTCTCATCATACCTGAGGGAGGTATTAGCTATACAGTTTATTGCGATGCATCACGAGAGGGACTAGGCTATGTATTGATACAAGAGGGTAGGGTGGTAGCTTATGGTTCTCGTCAGTTGAAGAATCATGAGCATAACTATCCTACACATGATTTGGAGTTAGCTACTGTCATCTTTGCACTTAAGAGTTGGCGACATTACTTATATAGGGAGAGGTTCGAGGTGTTCTCGGATCACAA
Organism: Nyssa sinensis; assembly: GCA_008638375.1. Taxonomy (NCBI): domain Eukaryota; kingdom Viridiplantae; phylum Streptophyta; class Magnoliopsida; order Cornales; family Nyssaceae; genus Nyssa; species Nyssa sinensis. Next base: position 20,848,505 of record CM018041.1, on the reverse strand, counting down.
GAGCCTCAAACACATTTTTATGCAGACGGACTTGAACCTTCGATAGAAGAGATGGATGGAGTATATGGAGGACTATGACTTTGACCTTCAGTACCATCTTGGGAAGGCCAATGTTGTAGCGGATGCACTTAGTAGAAGGCCGAGGAGCACTGTTGCTAGTATTGCTATTAGGGAATGGGAGATGATAGGATATATTGGCGAGTTTGACTTGGACTTTGTCGAGTCTAAGGGACACACCACACTATTCAGTTTGTATGCACAACCTACACTGTTGAGCAAGGTTATTGAGGCATAGTTACAAGACACAGAGGTAGAGCAGATTTGAGCACGAGTTGCTAGTACCAAAGGCTTTGAGGGATGGACAGTTCATTCTGACCTTAGCCTAAGGTATATGGGTAGAGTCTTTGTTCTAGAGTCTCTTAGGGCTGACGTTCTTCGAGATTTCCATCATTCACGTCTAGTAGTGCACCTAGGGGGCACTAAGATATACCATGATTTACGCCACCAATATTGGTGGACAGGGATGAAAGGCAATGTTGTACAGTTTGTATCGAGATGTCTCACGTGCCAGTAGGTTAAGGTTGAACACCAGAGACCTGGGGGCTTGTTACAGCCATTGCCAGTGGCTGAGTGGAAGTGGGAGTTTATTAATATGGATTTTGTCATGGGTCTTCCGAGTTCACCTAGAGGTTATGATGTAGTGTGGTTTATTGTTGACAGGTTGACAAAGTTCGCACATTTCCTGCCGATTAGAGTGACTGATTCAATGGATGTCCTTAGAGGTTGTATATCCGAGAGATAGTATGACTACATGGGATTCCTGTTTCCATTGTTTCAGACTGAGATCCACATTTCACTGCACGATTTTGGAGAATCTTCACACAGCTTTGGGGACTCAACTATTGTTTAGTGCTACTTTCCATCCTTAGACTAAAGGCCAGTCAGAGCGTACTATCCAGATACTTGAGGATATGCTTAGGGCGTGTATTATAGATTTCAAGGATAGTTGGGAGGATCATCTTGCTCTATTTGAGTTTGCCTATAACAACAACTATCAATCTAGTATCGAGATGGCACCTTTCGAGGCATTGTATGACAAGCCGTGTCGTTCACTAATATGTTGGACCGAGGTAAGGGAAATGGCTACTTTGGGGCCTGACATAGTACGTGAGAACACAGAGAAGATATAGATGATTTGGCAGCATCTGTTGACAGCACAGAGCCTCCAAAAGAGTTATGTAGACAAAAGGTGACGACCTTTGCCATTTGATGTCAGGGGTCATGTATTCCTCAAGGTAGCCCCACGACGAGGATTAAAGAGATTCGGGCATAGCGGGAAACTATCTGGAGTTCATGATGTCTTTCATGTATCGATGTTGAGGAAGTATGAGCCTGACCTTTCATATGTACTTGATTAGGTCGATCTTCAAGTGGAGGGTGATGTTTCTTATGATGAGAGGCTTGTAGAGATATTGGACTCAAGGGACCAGGTTTTTTAGGGCAAGATCATCCCTTTGTTCAAGGTTCTTTGAAGCCACCATAGGGATTGAAGAGGGCCACTTGGGAGCATGAGGCTGAGGTCCGCGCTAGGTATCCAGAGTTGTTTGTTCATAGAGGTGCATTTCTAAATTTTGAGACAAAACTTCTTTAAGAGGGGAAGAATGTAAAGATCTAAAAAATCAAGGTAAATTTTTCATTTTTACCGGTGGGCACTATTCATGCATTATTTGTGGGTAGGGCACTACACATGCATCATTTAGACATAATTCATATTTATAAGAACAATTTAAGTATTCTATAGAAGATAAATATGCTTATAAGTGTTAAAATACACCTCTTGTGAGAATTTGAGTGCAATCGGAGATAGTTTGAAAAATGGCCCAAAATGGCAGCCTGGGTAACCCAGGTGGGCCTGGCCGCACCCTGCTAATGGGCGAAAATAAAGTTTTTGAAAAATATCATTTAAAATAATTTTAAGAATTTTGGTTAAACCAAAATATTGACTTGAAGCATTTCGGGACAGGTTGTAGTGTAACGGGGTCCCGCTGGCTCATTAAGGGCAAAAAGGTCTTTTCACCCCTTGACTCGTTTAGTATAAATAAAAAACTTAGGATCAAAACTCTTTAGAATTTCTGGAGAAAGAGATTTAAGTCATGCTTGGAGAGAAACCACAAGTTAAACCTAACTTTTCCAACTTTCTACCTTCCAAAACTCATCTCTAGCCTTGGAATCTCTTAAAGCTTCCTTCTAGGAAGTTGTTCCCCAACTCAAGGGCTAGAATCCTACAGATTGGTTCAGGCTACAAAATGAGTGCAACTCCCTACGGCTGAGAAAAAGCCCTTTTAGGTATGATATTTTACTAAGTAAGGAATAAAGTTAACTTTATTAGTGTTTTTATAAGTTGATTGTATGACTTACATGCTTACTTATTGTTAGAAAGCCACCTAGCATATAGTTGCTTTAAAAACCTAGGGTTGGTACTTTGTGTACTTGTGTGTTATTTGAGAATTTTGCAAAGTGATAAACATGTAACATGAATATATGTGTGATTGATTGCATTATAACCCCCGTTCATACAGATAAAGTCTTATGGTTTGAAAGTTATGGTTTATTCAATGTATTGGTACTTTGTGTACTTATATATTCTTTGAGAATTTGGTAAAGTTGTGAACATGTAGCATGAGTATATGTATAATTGATTGTATTATAGCATATATTCATGTGGAAGAAGACTTGTAATTTGAAAGTTATGAATTGATAAATACATGATGCATAATTTAAGACACAACCCATGTGTTTGATAAAAATGCGTTATTGAAATTGCATGGTAAAATCGAAGCATATTGGCATATTATGAATCTTTGGGAACATGGTGTGTGTTGTGCATTTTGATGCCATGCATTATAAGGGTATAGATCCTATGGTGAAAAACTCAAAATCTGGCCATTGGTACTCGCATTCGAATGGGGATGGACTATGAAGCGAGACATACGACTAGTACTTGCGTTCTAACGGAGAAGGACCGTGAAGCGAGACATGTGTTGGGCATAGAATTGCATGTGTCTATCATGCATATTTCCATTGCATTGCATCATTGAATTGAAGGGAATATAGCTTATAAATGTTTACTTTGCACATGTCACAGCCTTACCTTTATTCTTTATTTAGCATTATGTTATACAAGTCGTTGCGCTTACCCTACATGGGATTACATTTTTCAGATGAGACTCCCGGCACAAGAGACTTGATGAGGTCTTGAAGCATGGAGGAAGAAATGGACTTTGATGTATATTTGGCCTAAGGGGTATATTTTGTATGTACTGGCATAAGTCCTATGATGTTATTTTCATGTTTAAAACATAGACCATGTGTAAGTCATGAATTTAATTTTTTGTTGGATTGTATGTAATTGTGCATTGAATGTAAATGAGGAGCATGGAGCTCCATGTAGTTACTTGTTTTTTGAAATATGCTTGTTGATATTGGAAATATAAAATTGTATAAATAATTGTTCTATTAGGTGTTATTGTTGGTGTTAAGGAGGATGATGAGGAGGAATAGGATGAGAAAAAAGGACCAATAAACAAAGGAAACTATGGTAAAATTTTACAAAAATGGTGATAAATTTGAGTAGAAAAGGAAAGCATGCCTAGATTTTCTAAGTAAAGACCTGAATGAATTAAGAGGAAAAAGAAAGGTAAAGAAATGAAAAATAGGGGCACTTAGTCCAAAAATCACTTAAGGTCGAAAAATAAGGAAAAAAGGGTAAAATGGTCATTTTACATGTTATAGGGTCCCACACCAAATTTGGGAATGAAATAAATTGAAATGGGCATAAAAATGTCAAAACTAAGATTTTTGGACCAAGGTTGGGATGTTGGTACTGTAACAATTTAGCTACTGGAATACTGTAGCAATGAATACTAGACCAAGCAAGCTAGTCGCCAGCCAACCTGCACACTTGTGCTCGCTTGCCCGCGTGCCTTGCATTCCCCCCCGGAGTGTCTCCTACTGCTACAGCCCTGTGCCTACACATGTCATGGGCATGGCCTGACTTGCCTTCCAAGGCCATCTCAAGGCCATATACCCTTATGCTATACACCATCTTTTAGGGCCCATTTTAGGCCACTTTTGACCATTATGCCAAGCCATGTTGGGCACCTTATTGGGATGTCTTAGCACCTTATTGGGACACATTTTAGTCATTATTCAAGGCCATGTTTGGCCATTTCCTTAGACCACTATAGGTAGGATTTTTGACCTATTCTTGGTCTATGCCTTAGGGAATTTGGGGTCCATTTGGGCCATTGTTTTAAGGCATATTAGGGACATTTTAGGGCTATCTTGGAGGCCATACTTGAAATGATTTAGACTATTTTTGACTATTGGTTGGGGGAAGTATTTGACTGGTATTTGAAACCCATCTTGGGTGAATCTAGTTAGAAAATTTTCATTCTTAATTTTAGGAAACATTAAGAAATTAATGTGTAATCAACTAAATTCATTTAACTGTATTTTATTAATTCTTTTTTTTTTTCATTTTCATTCACTCCTTGAGTTTTGGAAATTTGAAGTGTGACATAGTTAATGAGGTACCATGGGAAGTGGCCCCCACATCCAATTCTCCCATTTAATTTTTATCCTATGCCATTCCAAGCACAACAGATATAGCTCAAGAATTGAATTCCCTCTCAACCTCCCTCTCTTTCTGCCGGACTCCAATTAATCCTCTTCCCAACCATGTTTCAATTGAACTCTCCAACTTTCTAATACACATTTCTTTTTGTTCAGTCGATGGAGGGTTTATCCATTAGCCATGGTGTTGAAAGCTTAGTTGGATTACGATGGAACTGATGTATTTTTGTGATGATGGATTAAATTAGGGAGATAAGATTTGTAATTTTTTCATTTAAACAAATATAACATTGCCACATTAGCCCTTTTGGATCTAGGCTTAAATATTTTAAAAACTCAGAGACTTTTGGGGTTGAAATGTTTACCCCTAGACCTAAGATTGTAAGAACTTATTTTGATTGAACTTCAACTAATTAACTTTTAAGCTAATTAGTTGAATTCTTGTAAATGAGCTAATATATGGGTGGAATTGACATGTACAACAAGTTGCACCAGACTGAAACCATTTTAACATAGACTTAAGCTGAGCTCTTAGAAGAATTTATTAGTAGAGCTCTTAAAAGAGCTAATGAGTGGAGCTTTCATAAGAGCTTATGAACCAAACTCTTAAAAGAGCTCGTGAGCAAAGCTCTTAGGAGCTAATCAATGGAGCTCATAAAAGAGTTGATGAGTTAAGTTCTTGAATAGTTGATGAGCCACCACTAATAATAGCTTTTAGCGATGCTTTTTTGTGTACCACTAAAAACCCTGTTTCTTGTAGTGGATTGAGAATTATCCTCTAAATTTAAATGAATATATATTTTTGAATACGTTACTATCCATTTTAAATATGAGTTGATGTACGACAGATATGGTATTCTAAAAATAAAGATTTTGTTTCAAATTGTATTAGGATTGTTAAGTTTATAATTTTTATTTATTCCTATTTCTTTAATTTCCTAGTTTTATTAGGATTAATATAGGAAATATAGGAATCACTAATCACCTATTTGAATTAGTAGTATTTATTGTATTAAGATTAGTATAAAAATAGAAGGTTTTTTTTTTTTTCTAACCAAAATAGTAGTATTTTAACTCTATAAATATCATGTAGTAGGTGTATCATGAAGTTTTTTATCAATAAAATATTAATTTTGAATTTTAGAGAATTAATTCTCTTATTTGAGTTGATTGTTTCCGATTGAGTTGAGAATTCTCCGTTTGTGGTTGTATCTACTGTTTTCATTTCTGTTCTGCATTATGAGTGGACCAAATGTAACTATGATGTAGGACAGATTAGCTACCCTAAAAATAACGATATTAATTTTAGAGTTGTATTAAGATTGTTTAGTTTACACTTTTGATTGATTCCTAATTTCTCTAGTTTTCTTGTTTTGTTAGGATTGGTATAGAAAATATAGAAATTAGTAGTTTCCTATTTGAATTATTAGTCTTGATTGTAGTAGGATTAGTTTAAAAATAAGAGTTTTTATTTCCTAATCAAAGTAGTAGTGTTCTAGCACTATAAATATAATGTAATAGGTCTTTATAATTATGTTTTTTTATCAATAAATATTAATTACAAATTTTGGATAATTATTTTCTCTTATTGCGTTAGGAGTCCCATGTTACTTTGTTACTAAGGAATTCGACTTGTTCGATTCTCTTTCCCATGTTTCCATTCCATTGAAGATGACCACAAGGAGTCAATAGAAAATAAAGTTGAATTTATTTCTATTGATGTTGCTGAAACAATTAGTGTGAATGATATAGAAGAAGAATGTCTTGAAAATTCTACTGATGAAAATAAAGAAGAAGAAAACAGTTCAAAATCAATTGATCAAAGTATAGATTTAGTGGAACCAATAGATTCTACAAATTCTTTTTTGAAAGAAAAAACATAAATTCCCATGGAAATAGTCAATAATACAAATAAGAAAGAACCTTAATTTGCGAGGAATGATGATGATGCTTACAAAAAGATTGAACTTGTAAGAGATCAAGAATATAACTTTTGTTTTGTTACAAGAACATTATTATCATCAGAAAAAATGGCATAAAGGTACAGACTTCATTAAAGGTCTTGTAAATGAAATTTTTGAGTTTTCAATTATTCTTGAAAAGATTCAACAGGGTTATAGATAAGTTCGTGGTCACATTCATCCTGTTAACTCGAGGACAAGTTCTTTTCAAATAGGGGGGAGACTGATGTAGGACAGATTTGATACCCTAAAAATAAGGATATTAGTTTTAGAGTTGTATTAGAATTGTTTAGCTTTTACTTTTTATTTATTCCTAATTTCTCTAGTTTCTTTATTTTATTAGGATTAGTATAAAAAATATAGGAATTAATAGTTTTCTATTCGAATTATTAGTCTTTATTGTAGTAAGATTAGTCTAAAAATATGAATTTTTGTTTCCTAATCCAAGTAGTAGTGTTCTAGTACTATAAATATGATATAATAGGTCTTTATGGTTATGTTTTTTTTTATTAATAAATATTAATTACGAATTTTGAAAAATTATTTTCTCTTATTAGGAAAGTAGTCCCATCTTATTTTGTTATTAAGAAATTCGACGTATTCGACTCTCCTTCCCACGTTTCTGTTCTGCATCAAACTATATTTGGATAATATTAGTATAATTTTAGAATCTTAAGTTCCGTTTGTTTCATGAATTAGATAAATGTAAACTAACTATACCTTTTACTAATAGTGATAAGATTAATAATTCAACTCCCTTTTTCATTATTTTATTTATGTTATGAATCATTATTTTTTTTTTTTAATATTATTAGTGAGGTTTTTTTTTTTTTTCAAACAACGACTTCACATAATCATTTGTTCTAATTTATCTAATTTCCTACTTAAACCGGCAAAAAAAAGTAATCTTAAATATTCATCGCATATGGAAATGGAAAAATGTTTGCCTCTAATATCCTCCCTAACTCAGCTACACGTTTGGGCTCCCTTTTCTAATTACAGATGCCAAATCAATAAAGAAACGAAGGACTTTTCTACTTCTAATAAGACCAGTCATTTACTTCCCATACACGAGTACATTCCATTATTAAAAAGCGAAAGATAACCAGAAAAGAAAAAGAAAAATAAAAAAACAAAGACTTTACCCTTTCTGTCTGCTCCGTCTCTAGAAAGATTCCTTGTGAGACAAAAGGCCGGGAATATGTATGGGATCGTACGGTTGAAGGGTCTAACCAATCAACGAGTCAAAGAAATAAGATTATTTAGTTGCAATATAATATAACATAAACAGGCGTATCTATATCTATATCCACATGTAAAGGACTCACTTTTCAATAAAGAATGATTTTACGTTGTGTATGGTCTTTCTCCTATTGACACATATATGCGTTCAAGTACATGACTAGTTCAGGTTAAAATTACACTGCCAAGGGGTTTTTCACAATTGCCATTTCTTCGGAACTGTTTAAGTTAATATATTTTGAATTTAATCTTGTATTAATTAAATATTTTATAAAACATTTATGATCGATTTGTTTTTAAAATTTTAATACATGCATTTTTACCTCCCTGACTCAAATTTTTCCATCCACCACTGTATTTATATGTCTCAACTTTCTCTTAAATTATCAATCTTTTTGTCTAATTTAAATTTTTTATATATGTTTATACATTACCAGAAATTACATGTCATTTTAAAGTTGACAATGTATTAGATATCACAATACACTGCAACAATGAAGTCCATTAAACAACATACGGAGCTAATAATTTCTGAAACATCGGTGTTCAATAATTATTATTAATATAAAAAATTACATCGCAATCTTTGGAGTATGAGATGTTAGAATAAAATTTAAACATATCGAGTTCAAATTTTTTTGCACCAACCGATAATAATTAAAGTTTAAAATGTAGATTTGATTATCACAAAAAAAAAAAGGTTTACTCTGATGTGCATAAACTGACAAAAATATTCCTAACTAATTTGTAACAAAAAAAAGTATTACTAAAACAAACATGGCTAATATTACTTCGAAGTGGCAATTGTTGGAATGCAACTTAAAACCTAGATTTGATATTTGAAGATGCAATGGCCCATCAATTACATATTAATTGAAGATCTGAGATGAGGCAATGATATCAAAATATAGGAATGTTTTATGATCAGAGATTGGGCTTATGAAAAAGCTCATAATTTGTAGCTAAAGTTTAGAGATTCGGCATGTTTTGCGCAACTCAGCATTATCTATCTTCTGCTTTGCTTTACTTACAGTTACAGGGACCAATCAGCAAAAGTATCTAAAGAGTCACATCCATCTCTAAATTTTTCTGCAACAAAACAATAAAAATAAAAATTATTTGATGTCAAAATCACATTGAAGACAGAGGCTTTGATCTTGATTTTCTATTTGTGACATGGGTGTGATAGAGGCCCACTCAATGTTTTCTTAAAGGATTTTGCTTTGCATTAAGAAGTCAAAGATACTTTCACATTTTTTTCTTTCCTTTAATTTAATTAACAGTTGAACATGTCAGTTCCTACCTTCACTTACTATGTTCGTCCTTTCTTTTAGGCGAGAGAAAGGATAGGTGAACCTTGAATTCATCTTCATTCCCATCAAATAAGATAACCTTTCACTCTTTTTTGATTTTAGTCCGTATCCATGGCATTTTCCTCCTTACTCTACTCTTTCTGTTGGCACAGGCAGCACTAAAGGACCATAATTAAAATTTCTAAATTCATCGCTACAAGTAAATGTCTGGCCCTATTCTTTTTCTTTCTCTATCTTATTATCAATTTCTCATACTAATTTAAACTTTTAATATATATATATATATATAGACACACACCCTCACTATAAATGACACGCTATTTTAAAATTGACAATATTGTATTAAATGTCATAATATGTGTAACAATAAAGGTCATTAGTGATGTACAAAAATGTCATTAATAATTTGAAAAGAATGAATAAAAACTATTATCGATGTACAACAATATGTCTCTAAAGCGTGCTAAAACAAATGTTGCTAATATTATTACCGAATGGTGAAGTCACTAATGTCACGATCCGAAACCCACCCTCTGCGGATCTCGCATCGCGACCGCCACCCTCAGGCCCGGGGACCCTTGGGTGAAGGCTCACATAGGCAGCGGTATCGAATAGATGTGCAACATACGTTTTGCGGAAGCGTGAAAAACTTTTTCATTTCTTTTTTTCATTTTTAAATTATGCACATCCATCCGATACTGCCGCTCCATACATAGCATACATGGTTACACATTCAGAGTATAACTAAAACTTAATGACTTATTACATTAATACAAGACATGTTCGGTTGCCCTGAGGGCTTAATACATATTCTTACATTGTCTACTAATACAAATGTACTACTAGAGTTCATAGGTTCCTCAAAAGAAACTACTTAAACATATCTTCCCAAAAACAGCTAGATTCATCTCCATCGTCCTTGAGACCCTGTCTGTTGTGAATCACCTGAAAATGAGGGTCCGAACAAAGTCCGGGTAAGCTAATCTAAGCTTGTGAGCAATTCCAGTATTCGTCATGGGGTTTTCAATTAGCAGTGGTTTAGTACATAAGAGTTTGTAAATTAATCACCGCCAATTGTTCGTATACTTTGAATACAGAATATATGCATTCCTTAAAACATGTAGCTTTGAACCATTTAAAGTATTCAAGCTAAACTCATACTTTGTCAAATAGAGTATATAACTCAAAACATATGCATTTCATAAAACAGATAGCTTTGAAACATTTAAAGTATTCAAGCTATACTTATACTCGTGAACTTCAAAACATGTAACATAACATGTATTTCTTAAATAGAGTATATAAACTCAAAACATATGCATATTGAAAATGAGGGTAAAACCTGCTTCCATTTTCAAATCATTTGTCATCTTATCGCTTCCATTAATGGAATCCGTTTCGAACCGGACTCCCATCTTACTTATAAATGGAGATATCTCATTTTCTGGGGGATTAGATCCTGCTACCGGGCATTTCACGTGACAGGTCAATGAGTTACGATGAGAACTCAAAATACTGACTATGTGGTTCACATGACAGGTCAATAAGTTCCAATGAAATCCAAAATACTGACTATGTAGTTCACATGACAGGTCAATGAATTCCGAGGAAACCTAAAATACTGACTATGTGATTTTTGACAGGTCAATGAGATCCGAAGAAACCCAAAGTGCTGCCTGTGTGCTTATGCACCATTATCTTATAAAAAATTTATCATGTGACTTTTCTCATAGATACTTTTCATAACTTCGTAAAATCTTCATATACTTGAAATAAACAAATTCAGAATATTTAACAATAATTGCATTTTAACTAGACATGCTGAAAAGTATTTGAAGGAAAAACTGTTGTAGAAAGCAATCACTGAGCATGTCACAATGGGGTTATAAAACAGAACAATTAAAACTGAATCATGTAAACACTGAATTTGAAATTTCAAACATTTCATATCTTTGCATTTAAAACCTTTTTGAATCCATGGAGTTAAATCTCCACTTCAAACACAGGGTTACTCACCTTGGTCCTTTAGGGTTAGTGCTAATAATGCGCTTTCCCACTTTCCTTGTAGTTCCTAAGAACAATTCATAAACATCTCATCAACTTCATATTCATTGTAATATCATCTCGATATTCCTTAACTTATGCTTAAATCGTATTAGATCCTAAACCGATTTCATAATTTCATATGCACTTAACTCGTATTCTTAACCTATGACACAATTTAACGTGTTAGAAATTTAATTCATTTCAATTTATACTCTTCTGGTAGCTCCATTAACTTTGAATTAAAGTTATTTATTTGACATGTTTACGTGTCGTGTCTTTTCGTATTTCATTTCTCGTACACGCCTTAGTATTAGTACTTTGGCATTACTCTAATTTATAGTCATCTGACAGATGCTATTCATCAAATTTTATGTCTTTTTATTTTAGAAATTTCTTTTGGTCGAATAGACTCTACCATTGAGTCCGGGGTGTCGAAGAAAGTCGGTTTAGGCTTTTCTAAAAGTTTATTTGGCCTTTTGTATGTAAAAGGGCAAAATGGTCATTTTATCGTTTTACGTGTCACATCTTTCCGTATTTCGTTTCGTAATTTGGTCTCCATTATTGAGTCCAGAATGTCAAGAAAAGTTAATTTAGACCTTTTCTGATTTCATTTTGGCTTTAGGGGTACCAGGGGGTATTTTGGTCTTTTTACCCCTTTACGTGTCTTTATGTTCGAGACCTCATCTCGTGTCATGGACCTCACCATTGGACTCAGAAGGTCCGAGATAGTAAGAATGCACTAATAACTTGTTAATTTTGGTCAAGGGGTATTTTAGTCATTTACCCCTTTACGTGTCTTTATTTTTCAGGCTTTGTCTTGAAAAACAGACCCTACCATTAGTCTCAGAATATCCAAAATAATAAGGATACACTATTCATATGTTTAATTTGGACTTTATTTGCCTTATTTATGATTCAGGGGCAAAATAGTCATTTTACTTTATTTATTAAATAATTAAATTAATTATTTAATTATTTAATTTATTTTCTAGGGCTTAAGTGCATAAAATTCTCATCAGTTGGGCCACAGTAGGATTGTCTAGAAATTCTAGGGTCAATCCGTAAATACAGAAAGTCTTGCTTTATTTAATTTTAAATTAAATTAAAGAACCAATAGGTTCGGTCTAAATCCAAGTGAACCGATCCGGTTCACCTACAAACCAACCAGTTTAACCGGTTTGCCATGTAATGCTGACGTCATGATGACGTCAGCCCTAATGGTTAAAATTTAAAATTTTTAAACCTCTAAACGTCATCGTTTAAATAAACCCATAACCGGATTTGACCCGGACCCGTAACCGACCCGTAGACCGACCCGACCTGAACAGTGTCGTATTCCCCATTGAAGTCGACACTGTTCACTCAAAACCCTAATTATTTTCAGTCGTTATCTCTTCAATTTCGTGGGTTCTGGTTCATCAAATCTCTACTGTTTTCGTCTTAGATTGTTCCTAGAACATAACCAACTAGTTCGGCATTCGTTTGGACGTTCAAAACTTGTTCATACGTTCGTTTTTGGGTTTGATAATTCAAACCAAAAATCTGCTCGTAAATGCTCATTTCTGAGCCAATTCCAACGAGGTTTTGTTTGTTGTGATCCCTTCTTCATGGGGCTTCACTTTTCATTCAGAAAAGTAGATTTAATCTCATATTTTTGAGATTTGTTTTTGGGACCCGAACCTATAACTCGATATTTGGGCTTCGATTCTTTTGAGTTTTGATCGCGGCTAAGTGTTTTTAACATTCTTATAGGGTCTACTTGAGGTTTATATACACCAAACAAAGTTTGGTTGCCATGGGTTCAGACCTGCTATAAGCAAGGTCCTCCCATGGCGGTTCTTCATGGGTTTACATTTTCTTGGTGTTTTTGAAGCCTAAAATCATGCTTGACAGTCTTGTAAATATATATCTAGCATTATATGATCATATATAACTCAAAAACAGTTCATATTTATGCTAAATTCTAGAGAGAGAAATATTAAAACTTTGAATATCTCTTACCTTTTTGCTACGGTTTTCTCTCTCTTCACTTATGATTTTCCTCTATTCTCCTTAGTTTAACTCCTTTTGATTTCTTTCGTAAGAGAACAACATGCTTTGCATGTTTTGGTTTTTAAAGAAAATGTAGCCGACCTCTCTCTCTCTCTCTCTCTCTCTCTCCTCCATTCTCTCTCTCTCTCTCTACATGACTCCATAGCCCTACCTTAGCCTGCATTTCCTGCTTCCTTTCCCATCTCATAACTTTGCTTTTTCTCTTTTCTACTTTGTATTAAATTTTGCAAGATATTTTGGATATATATACATATAATATAACACACACACCAACACATGGAGACACACACACACACACACTGCACTGTTCACACACACTTTTAGATATTTTTACTTATATATATTTAATTTAATTATATACATACATGCATACATATTGGATTACATATATACTTATACATACATGATACACCTTCCATGTAAATGCAATGGTGCATTTCAATATTCATTTTGAAATTAAAATAATTATTTCGTATATTTAATTAAATAAATAATTTAATTAATTAATTATCCTTTTGAGTGTAAAACTCTTCACATAAATTTTCATAATCTCGTAATACGTGTCATATGACCCGGTATCCCGGGTCGGGATGTTACAATTAAAGGCGATTCTGACTCTTTTAAGAGCTGACATGAGCCTTGCAAAGTTATTTGACAACTAATGCCTACATAAGAGCATCTACAATGATGCTAACTAAAATGCACATGCTAACTTATCCATGCCGACATATTTGGTTGTGTTAGTTACTTTTTTTTTTTATGTTAGTGGAGAGCTCTTCAATAAATATTAACTCCATTCTTTATATGGGTTCCATATTCTTTTTATTATCTCTTTTTCTTTCTCCTCCCTAGCTCTTACTACTTTATCACATAAAATATTAAAATAATATCTTTTTTTGCCACTGTGGCTAGAAAAGGGTTGGCCATAATTAGCAAAAAAGTTAGCAAGTGATGTGAGCTCTCCATCATTTATTTTTGTCACTAACACACACCTGACACCAACACATGAGATAACAAATACTTCGGATCTTCTAAGCCTAGTGTTATGAAGTCTTTGAAGAGAATAATGGCGAAATGGAAAATAAAGGAACTTAAAGGGTAGTTTTGATTCTTTTAAGAGCTGACATATATGAGGCAATTATCAAAATTTAGGAATGTTTTATGATCAGAGATTGGGCCGTCAATAAGCCAATGAAAGATATGAATGTCACTTGTGAAAAAGCTAAATTGATAAGTAAAGTTTAGAATTGAAAAGGGGGGACATTAGGCATGCCTTGTGCAAGTCAACATTATCTATCTTTTGCATTGCTTTACTTACAAGTAGGGGTGCAAACGAACAGAGTCGTTCATGAACAGCTCGAGCTCTGCTCGATTATGGCTCGTTCAAATTCGGTTCAATTAATAAACGAGCTGAGCTTGAACTCAAAATAGGACTCGTTTAATAAACGAGCTGAGCCGAGCCAAAAGGAGGCTCGTGAACAAACTCAGTTTAAGCTCAGATTGTGGCTCGACTCGTGACTCATTTTTGTTTTTAGTATAAATAGTTTATTTTTCCTGCAGGGTTTAAAGTTTCCTACGATACGCGGTTCTGCCCCTTCTCCCTCTCTCAACCTCCCGATCGCAATTGCAATTTATTCAAGTTCCCTGTGGCACGTGGCAGCGAAAGCTCCTCTGCCCCTTCTTCCTCTCTCAAACTCCCAATTCAGGTTTGAATTTTTTTTTTTTTTTTTGCAACTTTCACATCTGGGTTTCTATTTTTTTTTTCTTTTCATCTTCAATTTTTTTTTTCTATTTATGATCAACTTTCACATCTGGGTTTTGTGTCGGCAGACCCATTCTTCTAGCAACGTTGGCCATGACCCATATGATAATATGTTGTAATATGTTTTCTCTAGAGTTTTTGTTTCTAGTGATGACAGATTTGAATGGTTTCTCTAACCTCTGATGTTTTTCTTGTTCTGCCGACCACCTGGATTCAGTTTCCTTTTCAGTACTAGAACTGTAAATTGTGCACCGTAAATTTGAGCACATGTATTTTATTAGTCTTGAGGTGTGTGAACTATTTTGGTGGTGGTTTGACCCTTTCTAGGCATATTAGGAGGTCAAAGACCCAAAACTCGTCATTTATATTGGGCATCCGAGTTATGTACCATAAATTTGAGCACATGTATGTTATTATTCATGAGGTGCATGAACTATTTTGGAAGTGGTTTGACCATTTTCGGGCATTTTGGGTTGTTAAAGGCCCAAAATAGGTTGTTTAAGTTTTTATTTTTGCATAAGATACAAACCGAGCATCCGAATTATGTACTGTAAATTTGAGCACCTGTATTTTGTTATTTTTGAGGTGCGTCAACTATTTTGGTAGTGGTTTGACCATTTTTGGGCATTTTGGGTTGTTAAAGACCCATAACGGGATGTTTAAGTCCCCTTTTTTTGCATAAGTTACAAACTAGCATCTGAATTGTGTATCATAAGTTTGAGCACCTGTATTTTATTAGTGTTAAGGTGTGTGAACCAATTTGGTGGTGGTTTTACCATTTTCAGGCGTTTTGAGAGATCAAAAGCCCAAAACGGGGCCGTTTAAGTCCTTTTTTTTGCATAAGTTACAAACCGGACAACTGAATAGTGTACCATAAGTTTAAGCACGTGTATTTTATTAGTCTTGAGGTGTGTGAACTGGTTTTGTGGTGGTTTGACCATTTTCGAACATTTTGGGTGGTCAAAATCTATTTTTTCTACATAAGTTGCAAATCGGGCATCTGAATTGAGTTATGTAACTTTGAGCATGTGTATTTTATTAGACGTGATGTGTGTGAACTGGTTTGGGGGTGGTTTGACCATTTTCAAGCATGGTGGTGGTTTGACCATTTTCAGGGATGGTAGTGGTTAGACAATTTTTGGGCTATTTTAGACAGTCAAAGGTCCAAAATGGGTCATTTAAGTTACTTTCTCAGTATAAGTTACAAATCAGGTATTCAAATTTTTTGCCATAAGTTTGAGCATGTCTATTTTATTAGTCGTGAGGCGTGTAAATTGGTTTGGAGGTGATTTGACCATTTTTGGGTATTTTGGGTTGTCAAAGGCTCAAAATGGGCCTTTTAAGTCTTTTTTTCTACAAAAGTTTCAAATTGGGCATTCGAATTGGGTATTATAAGTTTGAGCATGTGTTTTTTATTAGTCGTGAGGTGTATGAACTTGTTTGGTGGTGATTTTGCCATTTTCGAGCATTTTGGGTCTTCAAAAACCCAAAACGGGACTTTTATGTTACTTTTTTTGCATAAGTTGCCAATCGGGCATCTGAATTGTGTACAGTAAGTTTGAGCAAGTGTATGTTTTTTGTTGTGAGGTGTGTGAACTAGTTTGGTGGTGGTTTGACCATTTCTAGGCATTTTGGACAGTCAAATGCCTAAAACCGGCTATTTAAGTCCCTTTTTTGCACAAGTTGCAAATAGGGCATTTGAATTGTGAACCGTAAGTTTGAACACATGTATTTTATTATTCTTGATGTGTGTGAACTAGTTTGGTGGTGGTTTGACCCTTTCTAGGCATTTTAGGTGCTCAAAGGCCTAAATTGGCCATTGAAGTCCATTATTTTTTGCATCAGTTGCAAATCGGGCATCCGAATTGTGTATCATAAATTTGATCTCATGTGTTTTATTATTCATGAGGTGCGTGAACTATTTTGGTAGTGCTTTGACTATTTTCGAGCATTTTATGCTGTCAAAGGCTCAAACGGGCCGTTCAAGTCCCTTTTTCCATAAGTTGCAAATCGGACATCTAGATATTATGCCATAAGTTTGAGTGCATTTATTTCATTAGTCGTGAGGTATGTGAACTAGTTCGGTGGTGGTTTGACCATTTTTGGGCATTTTAGTTTGTTAAAGGCCCAAAAAGGGCTGTGTAAGTCCTTTTTTTGCATAAGTTGCAAACTGGGCATCTGAATTGTGTATCATAAGTTTAAGCACCTATGTTTTATTTTTTATGAGGTGTGTGAACTAATTTGGTGGTGGTTTTACCCTTTCTGGGCATTTTGGGTGATCAAAGACCCAAAATGGGCCGTTTAAGTCCCTTTTTCTACATGAGCGCAAACCAGTAATTCGAATTGTGTACCATAAGTTTGAGCACGTGTATTTTATTAGTCGTGAGGTGTGTGAACTTGTTTGGTGGTGATTTGACCATTTTCGAACATTTTGGGTGGTAAAAAGTCCAAAACGTACCATTTAAGTCCCTTTTTTTTTGCAAAAGAAACCGGGCAACTGAATTGTATTCTGTTAGTTTGAGCATGTGTATTTTATTAGTCGTGAGAGCTTTAAACTGATTTGGTGGTGGTTTGACCATTGTCGGGAATTTTGGACGGTCTAAGGCACAAAATGGGCCATTTAAGTCCCTTTTTTTCGTACAAGTTGCAAATTGGACATCCAAATTGTGTAAGAAAATCTTGAGCACGTGTATTGTTTTAGTCATAAGGTTTGTGAAATAGTTTGGGGGAGGTTCTACCATTTTCGGACATTTTGGCAGTCAAATGCCCAAAACGGAATATGTGAAATTTAATAGTTCTAACAAAAAATGTGGCTTTTAAACTTACTGTCATCAATATGGGACAACCTCTACTCTAACTCAGTGTTATGACACTCTAATGCCTCGGTCCTCTGGTCTTTCTATTACTAACATCCTACCAATTACATTAATTTGAACAGATAAATCAAGTTACATTAGTAACATATTTGTATGATATCTTCTACGATACCATTGTAGTCCAGGCTTTGTCCTACTTCATACCAACTGTCAACCATGACACCACTATTTTGTGTTCGGGGGTGCACCTCATGTTGCTTCATGTGAAAGAGAACACCATCAACAATGCAATCGATGTACTGAAATATCCTTTCATCCAAGCCACATGACAAGGCATATGCTTGATCGTACACATCAGACGATCCTTGGTTATGCAAGAGCTTTATTTATTAAACGGATTAAAATTAGAAAAATAAATGAATACATGTTAATTAAGTAATTAACATCAAAATAAGATATGTTATAATTACACAGTCTCCGAACCACTTAAGAAATAGTTTCTACTGTATTTGCTCTACATTTGCAACATTTTCTCTCTGAAACTTAATCGTATGCTCACTACATAAGATAAGATATATTTTTTGTAACTCGGATTCCGCTAATAAGGTAGCATTATAAAGGTGCATGGTAAACTTACTTAAAATATGGCAATGTCTTATCATAATTATTGACTATGGTATCACTACAGGAAATAGGACTATTAGCGACGCACATGTGCGTTGCTAATAGTAGTCATATGCATTGCTAAAGCTCTTTAGCGATGCACACATGGGCGTTGCTACAGGCGTCACAAAAGGTCGTGTCGCTAATAGTATTAGCGACGCACACACCATTAAGCGTCGCTAATGGTTACCTTTAGTGGCGCACACATAATGTCGCTAATAATCGAGAATGGGTGTCGCTAATACTATGCATGGGTAGATTGTGCGTTGCTAAAGGTTACCATTAGCGACGCACATGGAGCATTGCTAAAAATTTGGTTTCTTAGCTTTTAAGGACGCCTTTTGTGCGTCGCTAAAAGTTTTTTTTTTTCCCTAAATTATTTGTTTTATTTGTTGTTTTATTCCTGTTTAAACCTGTATCAATCATCCTGATATACAGTAAAATCCAAACATCTTGAAATAAATATATTGAAAAAGAAAAATACATCATATATATATATTATATTATATTAATTACTTACATTTGTAAAAGTACAATTTAACAACAAATAAAAATAAATAAATAATTTTCTCAAAAAATGTAACTACAGATGTCCATGAAAAGAAAAAAAAAAAGTCAAAAATAATAAGTCCCGATGCAAGACATAAAGACCCCGCGCAATAATCCTGATTAATCTGAAATAAAGATCAAATGATGATATTAGAACACTTATTAAATATATATGAAAGTGAATATATATTTTTTTTCTATGCATAAATAGTAAGAACGGCATAAACTAGCATAAGTTGCAAACCACTAATACCGTAAGTTTGTGGTAGTCTATTTTTTCATTTGTGAGGTGTGTGATGGGGTTTCGAGATAGTTAGGCGGATATCCAGTATTTTGGTCCTTCAAAACCCCAAAACTCGCCTTTTTGGAACAAAAACTTGCATAAGTTTCAAACCGTTGATCCGAACTGAGTGTCATAAGTTCATGCAAATCTATTTTATCATTTTTGAGGTATGTGATGGGGTTTCAGGGTAGTTAGGCGGATATCCGGTGTTTTGGTCCTTTAAAACTCCAATTTGGGCCTTTTAAGAGCAGAAACTTGCAAAAGTTTCCTGACCGGGCATCCGAACCGAGTGCCATAAGTTTCGTGTAAGTCTATTTTATCATTTTTGAAGTGTGTGATGGGGTTTCGGGGTAGTTAGACCAATATCCGGTGTTTTGGTCTGTCAAAACTCCAAAATGTGCCTTTTTGGAGCAGAAACTTGCAAAAGTATCAGACCGGGCATTTGAACCGAGTGCCGTAAGTTTGTGTAAGTCTATTTTATCATGTCTGAGGTATGTGATGGGGGTTCGTGGTAGTTAGGCTGATATCTGATGTTTTGGTCTGTCAAAACCCCAAAATTGACCTTTTTTGGAGTAGAAACTTGCAAAAAGTTTCAGACCGGACGTCCGAACTGAGTGCTGTAAGTTTGTGTAAGACTATTTTATCATTTCTGAGGTGTGGGATGGTGTTTTGGGGTGGTTAGGCGGATATCCGGTGTTTTGGTCTGTCAAAACCCCAAAATGGGCCTTTTTTGGAGTAAAAACTTGCAAAAGTTTCAGACCGGGCATCAGAATCGAGTGCCGTAAGTTTGTACAAGTCTATTTTATTATTTCTAAGGTGTGTGATGGAATTTCGAGGTATTTAGGCTGATATCCAGTGTTTTGGTCCATCAAAACCTCAAAATGGGCCTTTTTTGGAGCAGAAACTTGTAAAAGTTTCAGACCGGGCATCCGAATCGAGTGTCGTAAGTTTGTACAAGTATATTTTATTATTTATGAGGTGTGTGATGGAGTTTCAGGGTATTTAGGCTGATATCCAGTGTTTTGGTCTGTCAAAACCCCAAAATGGGCTTTTTTGGGGCAAAAACTTGTAAAAGTTTTAGACCAAGCATCCGAATCGAGTGTCGTAATTTCGTGTAAGTCTATGTTATCATTTTTGAGGTGTGTGATGGGGTTTCGGGGTAGTTACGCTAATATCCAATGTTTTGGTCCTGTCAAAATCCCAAAATGGGCCTTTTTGGAGCAGAAACTTGTAAAAGTTTCATACCAGGCATCCGAACCGAGTGTCGTAAGTTCATGCAAGTCTATTTTATCGTTTCTGAGGTGTGTAATGGGGTTTCAGGGTAGTTAGGCCAATATCCGGTATTTTGGTCTATCAAAACCCTAAATGGGCCTTTCTAGAGCAAAAACTTGCAAAAGTTTCAGACCAGGCATCCGAACCGAGTGCCATAAGTTTGTGCACGTCTATTTTATCATTTCTGAGGTGTGTGATGGGGTTTTGGGGTAGTTAGGCCGATATTTGGTGTTTTGGTCAATCAAAACCCCAAAATGGGCCTTTTGGGGTGGAAAGTTACATAAGTTTTTAACAGTCATTAGAACCGATGAAATTAAATAAATTCGTGCAACTTTATTTTTGTTTTACAGTAAAATTTTCTACAAATAATAAATCCACCAAAGTAAATAATTTTAAAAACTTACCAAGGCTGAACAGAGCCTCCCTACTAGTTGAGCATCATCTGCGCAAGAGCCTCTAGTTGGGCGTGGTGCTTTTCAAGCGCTGTCATCTTCTGCTCCTGCTCTGCATTCCGTCGCTCAGCTACCTCAACTCTCTAGGTGGCTGCGTGAAACCTAGCATCGCTCTCTGCTGTAGAGGATAATGTTGTCGGCTCCATCCCACTCCCTAAGCCACGCACTTATCCGTGCCTCTTGCTCAGAACAGTCTCCCGTATTTGGTCATCGGTCGACGGATGCTCACCCTCAAGAGTCGGCTGAGCACGCAGCTGGACCATCTCCTCCTATAAAAGCACATAAATATATGTTACTACTTTTATAACTTTAGATTAATATTAAATTAGTAATACTGGTATGTATACATAAATAACTTACATAAAGCCGCTGAGCTTCAGGCCTAGTCCAACCCTTATAGGGATTGTAGTGCGTCCTGTACCACAACTCAATGGGGCTGGGTGGTGCACCAGTCTCCTGGTCTCGCTTGCAGCAAATAAACAGTAGCTTGTGAAGATTAATTTCATGAAAAGATTATACAATAAGATACTCATTAGAAGTATTAACTTAGCATCTCATGCCTATACCTAACAAAAGATCGTGATCCACCACAGTGGGTCACCTGTTGCTTGCTTCTGCTCTTACTATTTTTCTTACTAAGTTTTTACACTTGGCCAAAATAAAGAAGGTTAACATAAATGACAATGATTTATCATACGACAAAATTAATTTTGACAATTTTTACCTAGAATGCATTACTAGCGAACCGGTCGCATAGTAACATTCAATCCTCCACCACCACCCCCCTATAGGGTCTGTCGCGAGGCTCTCTACCTGCTGCCATGCGGCCACCTCTACCTCGTTCTGTATGTGGAGCCTATGTCGATGGTCCCTGAAACGGACTCCCAAGTAACGGTCCATTGCTTCACGACATGAGGTAGGTGGAGATCGATGTCAAACTTCTCTTGTAAAGCATGTCATTGTCAAAACATTACGGCATATATTAGATATGTTAAAATCTAGTTGAACACAATAATAAAAGACATACTAGGATATGAGTATGAATATTCCGTCTGTCCGCGTTAGTGACCCGACTCTAGTCACTAATATGGAGTGGGGCACGTAACCGGCAAATGATGCCAACCTCCGTGATGAACTGTTGTGCCCACCTACCAACGGGCTTTAGTAAGCCCAGGAAGTATTCAATCCGACGATGCACACCCCTCCCTGCCTCCATCTGAACTTGCAAGCTACGATTCTTCAACCTACCACGCCCTTGTCTAGGGGTAGTGGCCGAAGCTTGAGAAGAAATAAAATAGAAATAATTAGTACCATATTTATATAATCATTAATAAAAATAGAAACTATGCATACTATCGACAACAGGATCGGTCGACCTTCTAGATGAGGGGGAAGGGGTCGATGGGTCTTGCATAACTGTTCGCCTAAGTGAACCTGGTCCAACCATATCTACAAAGAAAATTTAAAAATAAAATTGTTTCTATTTAATCATAAAAATTAAAATCCTTATCAAAGTAAAAATGAATATCCATTACATCATAAAATTTAATATCCATTACATTATGAAAGCCGAAATCCATGACACTTAATACTAACATATGTAACACCTATTACTATTATTCATTTGAGTCTGTATCATTATCTGAACTTGAAATTTCTTCATTCTCGATACAATACTCTAACAATGTATCATCATCAAAATCACTTTCCTCGTCATCATGATCATTAATGAATGTTGCATCCCTCGGATCTAATTGTGTGGTATTGGTGACGTTGGAAGCTACGACATGATCTGGTTCTACATCAGTTCTATTCAACCGATACGAAGTAACATCTTCCTAATCATGCCGGACAACACCATCGTGGGCAAATTGAGACTCTTCTTGTAGTGCCTCCTCAATCATTTCCAAATCTTCATCTCCCTCACCAACTTTTAGGACATCATGAACATTTCTAGATTTTATTTTTTTGACAACATGCCAATCACCTTTGATTTTGTGTGTCCTTCAAATAGAAAACTTGTTTTGCTTGAGATGCCAAAACATACGGATCATCTTTAAATGTCATACGTGACGTATTAACACTTATGAAGTGCTTATCGATCTGCATTCCAGTCTTCTTATTACTTACATCCCACCAATCACATTTAAAAATATACATAGAATGACCGTAGCAATAATGTAACTGTATGATGTCTTGTAAAATACCATAGTACTCTACAGTTTGTCCTGCATCACCATCTCCCTAAACAAGGACCTCGCTATTCTGTGTTCGCCGACTGACCTCACATTCCTTCGTGTGAAATCGAACACCATCAAAAATTAAATCAGTATAGCGGGATATTCTTTGATCAGGACCACATGCCAAGGAATATAATTGATCGTATGACTCAGGAGATTGTTGATGGCGTAATAGCTTCATCTATTAAATCAATACAAGTACAAAATTAATTGAATACAACTACATTAACTAATACAATTACAATGAATTGAAACCTATTCTTACACGTTCTCCAAACCACTTTGGAAACAAATTTTGTTGTCTTTGCTCTAGATCAGAACTTGATACATGTTATCTCTGAAGCTCGATTGTATGCTCACTACATAAGATATGTTATATATAACTTACATTTGTGTATTAACGTAGTATTGTAATGATTTTGATAAATTTACTTAAAATATGGTAATGTCTCATCGCAGTTATTGAGCATGGTATAGTGAGCTTTTTTCAAGTCTTAAGGATGACACCATTCATATATACGGGCACCTATTGGCTGCACATTCTGGTTAAACACCACAAGGCCAGTTCGTTGCTGCCTTGAACATCTATCAAAATTTTGCTCCTGACGATTAAACCTTGTCTCAATATCTTTAAGATGTATAGAGCAGAAGGCAAAACATTCAGCATCAACGTAAGCCTCAGCAATTGACCCTTCCGAGCATACTTTGTTACGCACATATTGCTTTAATAGTGTGCAAATATTTGTTTTAATAATTAATCAGTTATACATTAAAATAGTTAGGATGGATAGATAACATAATTCATAAAATTAAATGTACCTTTTTGTTGGATACATCCAATGATATTGGACAGGTCCGCCAATTTTTGACTTATGAGGCAGATGCACAACTAAGTGGACCATTTCATCAAAGAAAGCTAGATGGAAAATCTTTTCCAACTTGTAGAGGATCACGACAACATCCCTTTCAAGCTTTTCCAGCATTTCCAAATTCAACGTCTTCGCACATAATTCTCTAAAGAAGTAGCCCAGCTTAATAAATGTAGTTGATACGTCATCAGTGAGATATCCACGTAGTGTAACCGGAAGAAGTCATTGTAAAAGGACAAGGCAGTCATGGCTCTTTAATCCAAATATTTTCTCATCTATAACATTTACACACCGAGATATATTCGATGCATATCCATTTGGGAACTTCACCGATTTAAACCACTCGCAAATCCTCATTCGCTCTGCTAATGATAACGTATACTGTGTAGGAGGCACGATATATTTATCACCGTTACGTATTAGGTGTAGCTCTTTCCATATTCCCAGCTCCTGCAGGTCCAACCGGGCTTTAACAGTATCCTTCGTCTTCCCTTCAATGTTCATTAAAGTTCCTAACATATTATCACAGATGTTCTTCTCGATGTACATAACATCCAAATTGTGCCTCAATTTAAGGGTCCCTAGTACGGAAAATAAAAAAATGTGCTCTTCTTCATCCAATTTAACTCCACATTAGTACGTTTCCTTTTCTTACTCCCCGATATCTTCCCAAACCTCATTAGTTGGATAAGTGCCAATTGTGCCAACACGTCTTTGCCAGATAACAATGGAGGTGACAATCTACGCTCAATTTTTTCATTAAACAAATGCTTTTGTTGATTTTGCTAGCCATGTGATGGCGGTAGAAAATGACTATGGCACATGTAACATATCTTCTTTCCATTGGACAAATGTAGGGAACATCATCCTTATTACAAACTGGACATGCCAGATACCCCTTAGTGCTCTACCTAAACAAGTTCTCGTATGCTGGAAAGTCATTTATGGTCCACAGTAATGCTGCATGCAATTGAAATGTCTCATTCTCAGAGATGTGGTATGCCTTCACTCCCACCTCCCACAATTCCTTTAACTCATCCATTAAAGGACGCAAGTACACATCAATTTCATTACCTAGGAGTCTGTGGCCCTGGAATAAGCAAAGACATGAAGATAAATGGTTTTTTCATACATTTCCATGGTGGCAAGTTATACGGCATGAGCAACACTGGCCACATGCTGTAGGCATTACTCATGTCACTGAACGGATTGAAACTGTTGCTAGCCAGCCCAAGTCATACGTTACACGCCTTATTTGCAAACTATTCATGATTTGTATCAAACTCAGCCCAAGTTTGAGAATCTGTCGGATGCCTACATACATTTTCCTCAGCAACACGCTTCTCCTTATGCCACCGCATATCTTCTGTCGTCTTCTGAGACATGTACAACCTTTTTAACCTAGGTTTTAAGGGAAAATATCTCAGCTTCTTGTGCAAAGTTGTCTTGATCTTTCTTCATTCAGCTTGTACCTGGATTCGTGGCACACCGTACACTCCACACATTGTTCAGTCTCCTTCCAAACTAACTTTCAACCATTTTTGCAAGCATGTATGCGAATATACCTGAGGCCCAAATTTCTTAATATTCTTTTCACCTCGTAATATGATTTTGAAAGGGTCTCCCCAGTAAGAAGCGTTACTTTAATCAATTCAATGACCATATTAAATGATTTGTTACTCCATCGGTTGATGGTCTTAATATAAAGGAGTTTCACTGAGAAAGTCCAGTTTCGAAAACTTATCACAACCCGGATATAACGGCTACCTTGCTTCCCTCAACAAGGACTCAAACGCTTCTGATTATCCTGTGTCACTCCTGTGACTACTCGCCCCAATTGTAGCCCCCTACAAGTCTGCCAGCATTTGTGGCAAGCCTTCGTAACCAACACCAATATTATCACTAAATTCATCATTGTCGTCTTCTTCTTCATCCTCAAATATCACTCGTACATCATGGTGTTCCTCGCGAAATTCCTAACATGTATACCTCTTGTCCATCCTATGTTAGAGTAGGTGCTCTTTGGCCTCATCTATGTGAATATAATCCCTATTATTACACCTCCTACATGGACATCTTGTCCTATTTCTCCCATCTACAGATGCACGAGCAAACTCAATAAAATCTTTGATCCCTTTCACATACCTTGGCAAATGCCTGCCCCTCAAGTCCATCCAACTCTTTTCCATTTTCATCTACCTAATACAAGTCAAAAATGATACTCATTATAAATATGAAACATGAATCCTATCACCTCCAACTTCTCTCTAAAGGGTAAGGTGGTTCTATCCCATTCGTGAATGCACAATCTATATTGCAATTAGCAGCAAATCAAATGCTTGATTCCACTCGGACAAAATTTTAGTAGCATCTTCCCACGGGTCTTCAAGTATGCGAGATAGACGTTAGCATGCCTAAATATATACCTAGAGAACAATAGGAGACCGTGTTAAAATTTTGTCATAGTGGAATATTCAAGCATAAGTAGCTATTAATTGCCATGCAGATTTATGCATTCTCGAACTATCCTTTCTGGGCAATTTAAGAATCGATTTTCATACACACAAGCCCAATTGCAAATAAATTTTGTGACAAGATTCACATGTGATGAAAATGACTCCCGAACGGGGCTAGGCTTACATGAATGCAATTGCTAACTTACAAAACAATCACCATAATTTTTTTTTCACGAAGTAATCCCTAAAAAAATAATTAGGCCACGCTCACAGCGGCCTTGCTGAAAAAGGCACATCAGCACACAATATAGGAGAAAAGAGAAATGGAAGCTTTTCTAGCCAAAACTCATCTGATCCAATACCTACAGTAGGGTGTGAGTTGTCGGACTGACTAGCTATGAGAGTTATATGTCAAAAACCTTACAAAAGAAATGGTGAATTTCATAAACTTGCCAAGCTTTAGTGTGTTCTTGTTTCGTATTTATGTTGTAACTTGCCATGGTTTAGAAATTTTAAATGAAATAAGACTTGGTGAAGAAAAAAGAAGAAAAGTTTGATGCCCGGAATTTTTGTGTTCTTCTTAACATGAGAAAGAACAATAATAAAGCTTATATTTATATAAACATTGATACAATAGATGGCTACAATCATAGAGATAGATATAAAATCAAAGATTCAATACTAATTACATTCACAGAAAAAAACGGCCTGAATTGAGTCTTCTCGTAGGCTTAAAGCACACACACAAAAGTATGTTCTCTTTTTCATTTATATTAAAAAAATTGTTTTATATCATCTTAACAAAATACAATAAATTGGAATTAGTTTGGTGGGATTTAGGAATGCCCGCATAAGAAAATTAGGCAACTGCCAGGACCCAAATGAGGTTTCAAAAAGAAATATAAAAAATGATGAGCTTCCCTTAGAGAGAGAGAGAGTCTACGGCTCTACATCACAAAAAAATGGCATGAACCTCATATTCCTTTGTCAGTTATCCCATATTTCTAAGTCAATTCTTCTTGTTTTCTAATAAAATGCTGATTGTGGCATTCAATTGCCTCGTATATCAATGGGCTGGAACCACCTCCTTCTTCCTTCTCTCTCTCTCTCTCTATATATATATATAATATACATACACATATATATATATATATAATATACATACACACACACACACATATATATATATATATATCTGCACATTTCTACTTTGAGTTTGGTTTCCTTCTTACGCTTTCTAGCAAGAACAAATAAGTTCCATATGTATCTCGACAATTGGAAGATAGGGGATTCAGTATCAGAGTTTGGAGATTATGTTCTCAGAAAATCTAACACATTTTGGGAATGTTGCATAATTTTTGAAGTTTTAAGTCCAAAGAACCAACACTAAGTTGTTGTAGGTAAATTTGTCAAAAATAAATAAAAATACTAATGTCATTCAATTAGGTTAAAAAAATAAATGCCCACGGCCATACTTTTTGGAAGGAGTCATGATTATTGGTATGAAAAACCCTTCAAGTATTAGAATAATGTGAATTGAATGATATAATCATAGCCATTCTATTTTTTCTGGAAAATTGGAGTCCTCTAAACAAAATTTACTTTCCTTCTATTCGGTATCAACCTCATATCATATTGTGCTGCAAACACTATATTTATGTCCACCTAATCTGATCTTCCTAAAGAGCATCTCCAATGGTTACTCAGATTAAAAAACAGCCCGTCCAATCGTTTACTCAAATTTATACCAAATCCATTTTAGTCGAACTTAAATCTAAATCTGCAAAACATTGTTAATAAATCAGATATGATGATTTTTATTTTTTATTTTTAAGATTTGAATAAAACTGCATGTAACCATTGGAGAGCATCATATCAAATGAAGATTTGACTCAGCATTTGGGTAACCATTGGAGATAACAAAATAGTCGAATAATAAAACCCCAGAAACAACAAACAAAGTATGGCTATGTGCAGGAGTAAAAAACACTACACACATAATATCTTTTATTTTTTTCCCCTTTACTTTTTGAGAAACCAAACAGAGAGCGAGAAGAGAAAATATGAAATCAACAAAGAAGTTCATAAAATTAGATAAGAGGATAAGTGGTTATGGAGTATTTATTATTGGACTTACCTGAAAACTACTACAGAATGATGATTCGAGAAGGATGAGTGTGGTTTAGCGAAGAAGAGGCCGCCGTTGATGATGGGCAGTGCTACCCATTGATTCAACAAACCATTCCAATTACAATTACAGTTTATCAATCAGTGAACTTACATGAATGTCGATTATATTTTAAGCTCAAAACAACAAAAAATTACAAAAAAGAAATAGATCAATCGATTGACGAAACAAAAAAAGGCAAAAAAACTTAAAGAGAACGAACCTTGTTTTTTTATCAAGAATGGAGATCAGTACTGAATCTACTTCGAGTTCGATCAAATCTTCACAGCAACTCCAAAAAACAGAATCAGATCAGCGAGAGAGCGAGAGAGAGAGAGAGAAAGACAGAGAGAGAAAGAGAGAGAATAACGTGCGACGCAGAGAGGGAGCGACCCTTGAGTTTATGACAGGACTTATTATTATGCGTCACTAATATGTCATTGAGCGTCGCAAATGTTTAGTGAGACGACATCGTTTCATATACACTAACTATCAGTGACGTTTGAGTGTGCGTCACTAATGGACAATAAGGCGTCGTTAATAGCTTGTCGCCTCTTTTTTTCTTGCGGGAAACCCTATTTTGGTGCTTTTTAGTGACACACGTTGTGTGCGTCACAAAAGGACCCTATTTATGACGCTTACCTGAGCATCGTAAATAATGTGCGTTGCAAATACACCTATTTTTTGTAGTGTATAATGTACTTTTGCCAAGTCTTTAGGAGGACACCATTCATACGACGAAGCACCTAATGTTCGTATATTTTGATTGAACGCTGCCAAGCCAGATCGTGGTTGCGGTGAACATCTATCAAAATTATGTTCTTCACGATTAAACCTCGTCTCAATATCTTCAAGATACGTGGAACATAACATGAGACACTCAGTATCTATGTATGCCTTAACAATTGATCATTTTGTTTATGCTTTGTTACGCACGTATTGCTTTAATATGTACAAGAATCTATGGAAATAATAATTCAACAAATTCATGCAAGATATCTGTAGACATATAGGACATATAAAATATTAAGTTACATAGCTTTCAATTGGATATATCCAAAAATATTAGACCGGTCCACCATTTCTAGCTTTTTGCAAAAAATGTACAGCCAAGTGAACCATGACATCAAAGAAAGCTGGAGGAAAGATCATTTCAAGCTTGTAGAGGATTATAACAACATCCCTTTCAAACATGTCTAGTACTTCCAACTTCAACGTCTTGGCACCTAATTCTCTAAAGAAGCATCCCAACTCAATTAATGTCGTTAATACGTTCTCAGGGAGATATCCATGTATTAAAATTAGAAGAGGTCATTATAAAAGTTCATGGCAATCGTGGCTCTTTAAGCTAGATATTTTCCCATCTTTAATATTTATACATCGAGATACATTCGATGCATATCCATCTGAGAATTTTACCGATTTAAACCACTCGCAAATCTTCATTCGCTCATTGGGTGATAACATAGAGCATGTAGGAGGCACGAAAAATTATCTCTACTACGTACTAGGTGCAACTCCTTCTTTATAACCAACTCTTGCAAGTCCATTCGATCTTTAATAGTATCATTGGTCTTTCCTTCAATGTTCATTAATGTTCTGAGCACATCATCACATATATTATTATCAATGTGTACAACATTCAAATTGTGCCTTAACTTCAACGTCTTTCAATACGATAAAATAAAAAATATGTTTTTTTTTCATCCAATTACATTTTATTTTAGTACGCTTCATTTTCTTAGCACTCAGTATCTTCCCCAACCTCATTGGCTGAATGTCGACCAATTGCACCTCTAAGTTCTCACCAAACAATTCACAAGGTGCTGACCTATGCTTAGGTTTGAAATCAAATAAATGCTTTTGGCAGGTTCACTATACATATGATGGCGGTAGAAAATGTCGATGGTACAAGTAGCCTATATTCTTTCCAATGGACAAATGTAGCCAAGATGCATCCTTATTACATACTGGATATGCCAGATACCCCTTCGTGCTCCACCCATACAAGTTGGCGTAAGCGAGAAAGTCATTTGTGGTCCACAACAACGCTGCATGCAATTAGACTGTCTACTTCCTAGATACATTGTATGCTTTTACTCTAACCTTCCACAATTCCTTCAACTCATCTAGTAACGGTCGCAAATAAACATCAATTTCATTTCCAAGAGACTTTGACCTAGAAATAAGCAACGATATGAAAATAAATGGTTCTTTCATACACATCGGCCTAAGGCACAAGTAACACTGGCCACATGTTGTAGGCATTACTCATGTCACCGTATGGATTGAAAACATCACTAGCCAGCCCAAGCCATACATTACACGACGTATTGGCAAGCTAATCGTGATTTCTATCAAATTCACCCCAAGCTTGAGAATTTTTCGGATGACTATATACATTTGCCTTACCAACACGCTTCTCGCTATGCCACCGTATATTTTCAATCGTCTTCCGAGACATGTAGAACCTCTTTAGCCTTAGTTATAACATAAAATATCTCAGCACCTTGTGCAAAATTTTCTTACCCATTCTTTCATTCACTTTGTACTTGGGTTCATGTCACACCGTACTCTCAACACACCATTTAGTCTCCTTCCAAAATAACATACAATTGTTCTTGTAAACATGAACGATGATATATCTAAGGCCCAAGTCCAACAACTATCTTTTCTCCTTATAAAGCAATTTCAAAAGGGTCTACCCCTACAGGTAGTGCTGATTTAAATAATTTAATGGCCATATTGAAATATTTGTTTGTCCATCGGTTAATGGTCTTAATATGAAGGAGTTTGATAAGAAAATCAAGTGTCAACAACTTCTCACAATCTGGATATAACGACTGTCTTGCTTCCCTCAACAAAGGATCCAAATATATTTTTGATTTTTCAATATCGCTCATAGGACTTGGACAGTGGATTGCAATCGCACCCCTTACATGTTCGCCAAAATTTCTAGTAGTCGATTATAACCAAATCCAACATTTTCACTTAATTCAATGTCCTCGTCATTGTTTTTATCCTCACTTACCACTCGTACTTCACATTGTTCCCTGTGAAATTTTAAACACCTATACGTCTTGACCATACCATACTCGAATGAGTGCACTCTAACCTCATCTGTTTATATAATCCCTATTATTGCACTTCTTATACAAATATGTTATCATATTGCTCCCAACCATACATTCGCAAGCAAACTTAATGAAATCCTTAATATTTTTCACATATCCGGCCAAATGCCTACCCTTCAAGTCCATCCAACTCTTATCCATTTTTGTCTACTTAACACAAATCAAACATGTTACTCATTATAAATATGAAACATGAATCCTAACTTTTCTCTGAAGGGTAAGGTGGTCATATCCCATTCAGGAATGCACAATCTACATTGCAATCAACAGCTAGTAACTTAAATGCTCGATTCCACTCAGAGAAAAAATTTTGACAGCATCTCTACATGGTTTTCCAAGTACACAAGATAGATGTTACCACGCTTAAATATGTGCCTAGAGAAAAATAGGAGAATGTGCCAAAATTTTCATTCATTGGAATCAAGTATTCGTTATTGCATGCAATGTAGATTTATTCATTCCCAAATTGTCCTACTCTGAACAATTCAAGAATCAATTTTCATACACATGTGCTCAATTGTTGTTAATTAAGTGACAAGATTCACGAGTGCTGAAAAAGACTCTCGAATGGGACTAAGGTTACATGAATGCAATTACATATTTAATTTCATTAACCTAGGACTATTCCATATATCATTAACCTAGGACTAATTCAAATATCAAAATAAGTTGTTGAAGTTTTTTTTCCCTTTATCCATTTACCCAAAAATGGTCTCCATGAAAGTTTTCTCATGGACTTGCCTATTTTTCCTCCTCCTACATAAGAAAAAGTGTTCATCCCCATATGTTTAGTTTTCTTTTTCTTCTTCTGTTTTTCAACTGCAAATGATTATTAAGTAATGGTATCAATTTTTAACATGACACGACAACACGATACGAATTTAATGGGTTTGGGTTAAGCATAAATGAGTTTAGGTCATAAAAGGATTAATAGGTATAACACAATTAATAAACATGTCATGTTTGAGTTTTAGTAATGTCAATCCACGTTTAACACAAATTAACACATGTAATTATAAAAAAAAAAACATGAGTTAAGGTAATTCGCCTCATATCGAAAGTTTATCAAGGTTTAAAAAAAAATTTAATTATAAAATGATTTTACTTTGATTTCTCAAGATTTCAAGCACATTACAATGACATGAATCAATAGATTAGAGATCAGACATATGAAAAAGAAAGAATTCAAACCAAATAAAAATAAAACCACACACACACACACACACATATATATATATATATTCATGTCATTTTAATGTGCTTGCATATATATATATATATATATGTGTGTGTGTGTGTATGTGTGTGTGGGGGGGTTATAGATCTATAAAAGTAAATAAAAGCATGGAAATTTGATTAGAGTAGAAACCCTAACCTTCACAACCTTTACTAAATGGATGACAAACAACGATCGACGTTGACAGTGGTGTTGGCTTTATAGGTGACAGTGCTGTTTGCTGGTGGTGGAAGGGACTTTTTGGGAGATGAGGTTTAAAAGATGAGAGAGATCGAAGACTAAGAGAGACTAAGCATGAGACAGAGAAATTGAAATGGGTTAGCATCGACGATTGTGTTGGGCTTATCGGCGATGGAGTGCTTGTCGGTGGTCGAGGGGGATTTGTTGGCAACAAGCTTGAGAGATGAGAGAAAGATTGAGCATGAGAGAGAAATTGATATGGGGGTACTGGTTATGTGACCTTATTAGTTGCGCACAAGCGTGCATCCCTACTAAGTATAATGAGCATCGCTAAAAGTCTAATACATATCAACACGATGTCGTTTTATTAAACAGAACTATTAGCGATGCACAAGTGTACATCACTGAAGATATTTACTTTTGGCGACGCATAATGTAACACCCCGATCCCGTGTAATTAATAATTAATTATCTAATTATTAATTAATACCGACTTACAGAATGATTTAGGGAATTAATCATGATCCTGACGGTCGCCATAGACTGATTAAATAAAGAAAATGTCTGGAGGGAAGGGTACCTTACCCGAACCCAAATTACTGATTAATTCGGTGAAATAACGTCGTTTTAATACTAACGGAACCCGAATCAGCTAACCCAGAAAATCCTAAATGATTAATAAATGACACAGAACCTCTGACACTGTAGATAACTGAAATATGAAACTCTCGGAAGAAACCGCGTCGAAAAAGAAGCTACGGAATGAAAGTTATGTAGCAAACACTGAAACCGAATTAATGCGCAGCCAAACAGGGCCTTAACCAAAAATGGTGAAAAATGGCCAAAATGGTGGCTAAGGGAATTGAACCCTTCACCTTTGAGGGAATGACTTTTTCTCAAAAAATTTACCAACTAGGCTACCCATTACTTTGTGCATATATATGCAACTTATTTGTATATATCTCTGTATTGCCTTAACTTGCCACCCAAAGCAACCAATGAGATTACATGCAAACCCCATATGATTGGTTTGCATCAGCCCACCTCGGCCCTAGGTTCCACTGATTCTCTGATGTATACATCTAGAGATGTATATGTATAGGTATGTGTGATATTATATACATAGATATATATATGTATATATTACATACAAAAGACTGATATTTGCTAGTTAAAGGGGAGAAAACAGATCTGTTGGGGGTGAGAGACCAAGGGAGAGAGAGAGAAAGGGCTGCATGTACGTGTGTATCCATGGCTTGTGTGTATACAAGCTTGTGCATGCCTATTGTTTACATGGAAATGCACCAAAGGACAGAGGGGAATTGAGGCAAGACTGATTGAGGCACACCTGAAGTGCCAAAAATCAGGAACTGAACCATGGGGGACAGTGGTCGACCCTAAGGTATAAACACCAAAATTTTGAATTTTT
The DNA here is from genome assembly GCA_008638375.1 of Nyssa sinensis. Classification (NCBI taxonomy): domain Eukaryota; kingdom Viridiplantae; phylum Streptophyta; class Magnoliopsida; order Cornales; family Nyssaceae; genus Nyssa; species Nyssa sinensis. Next base: position 20,813,747 of record CM018041.1, on the reverse strand, counting down.
TTCCTCTTAAGTTTTGCTTACTGTTTCAGTCAATTGAGGCCATATAAATTGCATGCATAAGCTACTGTGACACCTAGGGACGGATTTAAATAGTTTGAGAGAGCCTAGAAGGCTCGAAACACACCCTCCATTAGAAACTGCCATTGATGACCTCCCATACAGCAGGTCTGATTCGACCCTAGCCAAACCCATTTTGGCTTGCCTAGACCTGTTCTAGACCTCAAGAGGGTCCTAAAAACCCTAGACCGCGACCCAAAATCGCATGGTAAGGCCCTCGAATCTGAAATTATTCCTTTCGGCCAAGGAACCCAAAATCTGAAACAAACATCTAAACTGAAATTTGTAAATGGGGAATTGAAGCCCCTGTTCTAAGGGTCACAAAGAACCAAACCGTGTGCGATTTGGTTTAGGAACAAGGCCACACGGCCGAACTGAAATTCTGCGCAACAATCGGTTCTACCGAGCTTAATCCTTAGATTCGAAGCTCAAAATCGATGCCAAATCATTGGTCTCACATCCAGGAATGTTTTGGAATCCAAACATATCGAAAACTGTACCTGAAACTTCACGAATTGAAGAAATCGTGAAACTGTGAATTAGGGCAACACTGAGTTGTTCGTTGGGGACGACAGAGTTGACTCGGCCGAGTTGACCGAGTCGAACCGAGTTGGTGAGTTGACTCTGGACACGTGTCGGCCTATGAGGATGCCACCGAAATAATGAAACTGCGCCGTTTTAGTGTTAACCGTTTTAATTTTAAATCGAATTCAGCCTGTTTGGCAACGCGGTTAATAAATTAAAATTTGGATTTGGCTAATCCTAAACACGGATAAGGGGGCAATTGAGGTTAAATGGGATATGTTATCCCAGTTTTCTGAGGGTCAGTGAACCGGCTGGTTCACAAGAGTTCTGGACCGGTTCAGCCAGTGAACCCTTAAACCAATGGGTCTGAACCCCTATTTTCTGAATTTACATTTAACCCCCAAATAATTTCTGAAAATTTCAGATCCACCCCTACTGTTTGACAGAATTGCACAGTGGCCCAGATTTTTGGAAAAATTATACATTTAAGCCCCTGCTAAATTAATTAAATCATAAAATAATTATTTAATTATTTTATTAAATTGGTAAAATTACGATTTTACCCCCTGGATATTAAATATGTCAAACGGAGTCCAAATAAATTAAATAAATAGTGTATTTTCACTATTTCAAACATTCCGGACTCAATGGTACAGTCCAAATTGGGAAATACAGTACCGAAAAATACAGACCTGTAAGTGATAAATTACTGTACTGCCCCTGATGACACCAGACCCAAATAAAAATAAAAGACAGTCTATTTTGACTATGTCGGGCATTCTGAACTCAACGGTGAGGTCCGTTTAACGAACTGGAGTCCCGAAAAATACAGACACATAAAGTGTAAATGACCGTACTGCCCCTAATGATTCCCAAGGTCAATTAAACATAACAGATAGTCCAACTTAATTATGTCGGACACTCTGGACCCAATGGTGAGGTCCATTTTATGAACTGACGTGCCGAAAAATATGACACGTGAAATTACCAAATTATCCCTGATACTGTACAAAGCCCAAATGAAGTCCGATTGGGACGAAATTGATACCGATAGAAACCCGAACACTGGTGAAACTGTATACCCGAATAAATGACGAACCGGGGTCAAAATCTTACGAAACGTAAAATGACCAAAATACCCCTAAGCACTGTAAGTGCAAGATAAAGGTCAATCTGATCTGATAAATTATCGTAAGTATAATTATGAACACTGAAGGGCTAAGTAAGACTCCGGAACTATCAACGCGTAAAACGAGAAATAACTGATGTGTCCCGATGATCTAAAGCAGATACCAAATGAAGACCAAAGGACTTAGAAAATTATATACATGATATATGAGACATTCTGAAGACCACGACAGGGTCCGGGGCGAGAATGGCAAACATTACCATTTTGCCCCTAAGGCTAATAAGCACCTAACTGATACCGATTTAAGTCTAAAAGACTTAGAACTTCATACATAAGATATGTAGACTATTCTGAGGACCATGACAGAGTCCGGGGCAAGAATGGCAAAATTACCATTTTGCCCCTAAGGTCAAATAAGTGCTTAACTGATAACGAATGAAGTCTAAATGACTTAAATCATAATTCTGATGACTGCTAAGCCTAATTAAAGAATGAAATAGCCTCGGGTGAGACCCAGTGAAAGGGCGATAGGCTACTAGGCTGTCTTAGGTGATCCGATAGATACCTAAGATGATAAATGAGACCTGAATGGATGAGTTCTGATCTGTATATGATTGATGATTATTGTTCAGGATATACATGGAGATGCCTGACGTATCTGGAGGTTATCGGATTGTTGTGCAAGGACATAATCGTAACAGTTTGTGAGTAACCCTGACTCCTGAATTGGTGTATAAGTTCTGTCTAGATACTGTATTTTGAAGCTCTGTACTGTTTTGAATGTTATACTGTTTAAAAAGCATATATTTAATGTACGATATGTCTTGATCTGATTGATATTGTACCGTTTGTTCCGACTTGTTCAGTTCTGATATGTCTTGATCTGATTGATATTGTACCATTTTGTTCCGACTTGTTCAGTTCCGATATGTCTTGATCTGATTGATATTGTACCGTTTTGTTCCGACTTGTTCAGTTCCGATATGTCTTGATCTGATTGATATTGTTCCGTTTTGTTCCGACTTGTTCAGTTTCGATATGTCTTGATCTGATTGATATTGTACCATTTTGTTCCGACTTGTTCAGTTCCGATATGTCTTGATCTGATTGATATTGTTCCGTTTTGTTCCGACTTGTTCAGTTCCGATATGTCTTGATCTGATTGATATTGTACCGTTTTGTTCCGACTTGTTCAGTTCCGATACGACTTGATCTGATTGATATTGTACCGTTTGTTCCGTCATGTTCAGTTCCGATATGACTTGATCTGATTGATATTGTACCGTTTTGTTCCGACTTGTTCAGTTCCGATACGACTTGATCTAATTGATATTGTACCGTTTGTTCCGTCATGTTCAGTTCCGATATGACTTGATCTGATTGATATTGTACCGTTTTGTTCCGACTTGTTCAGTTCCGATACGACTTGATCTAATTGATATTGTACCGTTTGTTCCGTCATGTTCAGTTCCGATATGACTTGTCCTGATTGATATTGTTCTGTTTTGTTCCATCCGTTTTGATCTATCCGTTTCATGGTCTGTCCGTTACTGATATGTCCTTGTTTTGACTGACGTATTGATCCGTTTGGTTCTGTTATATCTCGACCGTTAATGAGTTGTCTGTCTTGATTGTTTACCTGTGACTTGAACTGGTGTTTTGCTCCGTCTGATTCCGTTATGTTCCGTCCGTTAATGATTTGTCTGTCTTGATTGATATATGGTCCAGTTCCGTTATGATCTGTCCGAATTCTTGACTTGGTATATAAGTTACTGCCTAGATACTGTATTTTGATGCACTGTATGGTTTTAAAAGTTATACTGTCTGAATGCATGCTTTTAAATGCAAACTTTTATACTGTATTGTACGCGGCATGATTTTGTCCCGTCTTACTACTGTTTTGTTCGGTCTGTCTTGTTCCGTTTTATGGTCTGTCTGATTTTGTTCTGCTATGATGTGTCTGATTCTGGGTACCATTCTGATTATGAGCGGTCTGGCATAAGTAGGCTTGATTATGTGCCTAACTGATATATTGTTTGTTATGCCCTGTTATATTCCGCCCAGTACTGACCTGTTCTAATATTGAATTAATTGCCTATACTCTCGATTGATATATTGGCATCATGCACTGTTCCGTCTGTCCTGATTTGTTGTTCTGTTTAGTTCAGTCCCGTTTTATTCTACTTAAACTGTATTCGAGTAGATCTATAAAACTGTTATTTTAAAGCGATTGAACTATCCTTGTGATTTATAAACAAGACCGGGTTTGAAACCCATGACAGGGAACCTGTGTTACTCACTGGGCTTTTCGAAGCTCACCCCATTCCCTAACATTTTTCAGGGATTATCTCTGATGGATTAGAAGACACCATGATATGACATGGTAGGCCGAGTGGCACTTCAAGTAAAGGATCTGACGGCACTGATCTGTAGAGACTGGATTCTTGTGGACTGATTCTGTTATTCAGGTGAGTGATATGATACGGCTAACCTGATTTACATGTACTGGATAGATAATTATGACTCATGGAAATAAACGGTACTCTAAAGATATTAGATCTGCTCTGTACTATATGCCTGATTTTAGATATGCTCTGAACTTAGAACTGTTAACTGTTTTGGATTTAGACTTGCTCTGTGGTACATACCTTTATGGTGGATAAGTGAGTTGCATTCCCGTGACACAAAGAAAAAGTTTTAAATTCCGCTGCATCTGACCCTACAATTGGAGTGCAATTCGTCGGAAAGTTCAGAATTTGCCTTTGGTTGGTCGCGTCGCGATCGACTGGCAGTCACGTCCTCGACATCCGCGTAGGGTGGGGTTCGGGATGTGACACATAACAACATCGCTAATGACTCCATGTGCATCGCTAAAAGTAACATGTCAATTTGTTTTAACGCAAAAATGAAACTTTTATGCCTTTTAACGATGCACGCCTTGTCTGTCGCAAATAAAAACTTTTAGTGATGCTTTTTTGTGCGCTGCTAAAACCCTGTTTCTTGTAGTGGATTGAAAATTATCCTCTAAATTTACATGAAGATATTTTTTGAATGTTACTATTCATTTTAGATATGAGTTGATGTATGACAAATATGGTACTCGAAAAATAAAGATTGTGTTTCAAATTGTATTAGGATTGTTTAGTTTATAATTTTGGTTTATTTATAATTTTTTTAGTTTTCTAGTTTTATTAAGATTAATATAGGAATCACCAATCACCTATTTGAATTAGTAGTATTTATTGTATGAATATTAGTATAAAAATTCGAGTTCTTGTTTCCTAATCAAAATAATAGTGTTTTAACTCTATAAATATCATGTAATAGGTGTATCACGAATTTTTTTATCAATAAAATATTAATTTTGAATTTTAGAGAATTAATTCTCTTGTTTGACTTGATTGTTTCCGGTTGAGTCGAGAGTTCTCCATTTGTGGTCGTCGTATTCATTGTTCGCGTTTTTGTTTTGCATTATAAGTGAACCGACAGTAACTATGTTTGGTGGAGTACGTCTCTTATTTATATATTGTTTTCTCATCAATAATTATGTAGATGGACTGATTAAAATTTAAATTTTAAAAAATGCAACATTTCATAAAAAAAAATTACAATAAATAACAACTCTCCCATGCAACATGAATTAGACAAAAAAAAAAAAAAGATTATAAATTTTTAAAGTATGACTTCAGAATTTTGTTCATTATTGCATATGGGGATGGAAAAATGCTTGCTTGATTTTGAAAAGAAAATAATGAATACCTAATGTCCTTCCTAACTTAGCTACACCTTCAGGTTACCTTTTCTAATTGCACACACCAAAGCAATAAAGTAAATCCTTAAAATTAGCTAGGGAAAAGGAATCATAATCATTGGATTGAAAATCAAGATTTTTATTTTTAATTTCTTTAACTTTTCTATTTCTAATAAGACCAGTCATTTACTTCCCATACATGAGTATATTCCATCATTAAGAAGTGAAAGACTTAACCATAAAAGAAAAAGAAATTAAAGACTTTTCCCTTTGCGCCTCCTCCCTCTCTAAAAAGAAGAAGATGATGGAAAGATTCTGATATACCACAAAGTGACAGACCAATCTCCATGTAACACGTGTAATTACAGACCAACTAAAGCTCAGCCATATAGAGCAGAGTTAAACACCCAACCTTCAGAGCTCACAGGTCTGTGCACCAGGCCTTCAGAGCGTCCCTCAAGGTTCAGAGCTCGATACTACCTTAAACATCCTACCGAGCAAAGGATAAGGAAATAGTCTTCAACAAGGAAATTGCCACTTCTGGATATCTCTCAAGTGCAGTATCCAACTTGTTAACTGCCATTCTTCGGTGATCAAATCTCTATATTCATGGCTCCAAAGCCTAATCAACTTAGGAAATCTCTGGCCTATAAATAAGACCCTAAGGTACGCTGTTAGATTCATGCTTATTCTTTGGTTTACACTAAAGTCTTTTAATTCAGTTTATTGACTTAAGCATCGGAGCGGCTACCACTAGAGCCAATCCAGTGGCCCTCTGATCCTTCTATTTGAGTGTTTCTTAGGCGATGGAGTTTGGAGCCCCTATCAACCAAAAGGTGCAGCATCAGTTTGGCGCCGTTTGCAGGAACGACAATCATTCTTTCAACCAAAGTGCTTTACTTACGAACAAACCCATCCTTTTTCTCACTGGAGGACCATAGCTCCCAATCTCTGTCCGAGAAAAAATGCTCAAAACCCTTAACCCCGGCTGCCTGTCGAATGAGGAAGGAGACAAACAACTGATCCCATGCAGCAAGAGCTTGATTTGGTCACACAACAAAACGAGTTGATACAAGAACAGCTACTTGTAATGTCTAAAACTCTGGCGGTACTCACCCAGAACCTCAGAACTAGTCCTTCGAATCCATCCGTCAACACGGCTAATCAAAGGACACAGCCTCCTACCGCCACCATGGGCAGAGGACTCCGTGAAGAGATTCCCAATAATTAACCAATGTACCCCCAAGGTGCCGCCCACATTAGCGGAGACCCACAGCTATCAGCAACTGTAGGCAGGGGGATACCAATTTTCATTCCAGATATCCACTATAGAAGCACCACTAGGGCTCCAACCCTAAGGGCTTCAGGAGCAGATCCAACGCCGTAAGAGTCTCAACCTCAAGCGACTCTAGTTCCTCCAGCTCAAGAACACCAAAATCCTCCTCCAGCCATGGGACATGCCCATCCCATCTAGGAAGGAGCCGAAACTGCAAGGCAAGACTCGCAAGAAGTCCCGTCCAAGGATCCACGAAGAGTTGAAGAAATTGCGGACTCTATGGACCATACTGTTGTGATGAGGGGTATTCAAATCCCTCTAGAGCAGGAGGAGTTAGCCAGGCTACTTGGAAGGCTTTCCACGCCGTTCACCCCCGCTATCATGGCTAAGGAGAGGCCGAGGAAGTTCGTCGTCCCAAAGTTCACCCCTTATGATGGGACTGAAGACCCGGGGGATCATCTTTCTCACTATTAGCACACCATGGCACTACACAGGGCTTCCGACGTCTTTATATGCCGTACGTTTATTACTAGCCTCAAAGGTACAGCTCTGAAGTGGTTCTACCACCTCTTACCGAGCTCAGTCACCAGTTTTTATGAGCTCGACTGGCGCTTCCTAGACAGGTTCATAACTAGTAGGAGGTTGAGGAAGGGCCCACAATTCTTACTTCAAGTAAAATAGTCCAAAGAAGAACCCCTCCGAGGTTATATTGCGCACTTTAAGGCCAAGCTCATGGAGATTACAGACTACAGCCCAAGCTTTTTAGTAGCTGCTATGACCTCTGGACTCGCACAAGGAGGCTTAAAGGACTCTCTGACAAAGAGCCCTCCTACCGACATGGCAGCCCTTATGGATCGAGCTAGGAAGTACAGAAATCTAGAAGAAGCAAAGACTCCAGCTCAAAAGACTAAAGAACAAGCTCAGTAGGATGAACAAAAGGACTCCAGTACAATTAGGAAGAGGGTCAAAAGCCCAGACAGAAGAACCGCTTCTAGAACTCCAAACAACACTGCTCCAAAGGGATTCAATACCTTCACTCCTCTGAATGCCTCCCTGACTCATATACTTCGGCAAGTCCGATCACGTGAAAACCTAAGATGGCCAGAGCTACTAAGAGGCGATCCTAGTTACCGGGACCAAAGAAAGTATTGTGACTTTCACAAAGACCATGGGCATGCCACTGACTCATGCAAAACTCTTAAGCATGAAATTGAGCAGCTCATAAAGAGAGGACAACTACGAAATTTTGTTAGGCAGGACGGAGGCAGAACCCCTGCAACGACAGACCCTAACAGAGAAAATCGGACCAAAGGCCGACCAGAGACCGGACCAAAGACCAAAACAAAGGGAAGGACGAAATGGGCATCAACAACAAAACACTTAGGTTATCTTGGTCCTCCATACAAATACCTTGGCAACAGAGACGTCCAACTGAGCAAGAAATGGTATGCTCGGGAGGCCAGAATTACTCCCAGCATCTTATAGATCTCCAATATCGAGAAAAGACCGAGGCTAGTACCTGAGATCCACTTCTGAAATCAGGATCTTACAGGAGTACACCGTCCTCACAGCGATGCCCTCGTTATCTCCATTAAAATTGCTAACTTTGAGATCCGAAGAGTCTTAGTGGACTGTTCTATGAACCCCTCAAACATATGAAGCTCAATCCCAATGACATCAAGCCTACCATTGCCATCATGGCAGGATTTGATAGGAACCTCAGTACCCCATTGGGGAGGGTTGACCTTCCAACCACAGTAGAAGAGGGAGATGGACAAAAGACGACAATGCTAGAGTACATGGTTCTAAATGCCAAGTCCACTTCAACATCATAATTGGGAGACCTTGGCTACACCAAATGGGTGCAGTCACTTCGACCCTCTACCAATGCCTGAAGTATATCCACAATCATGTTGTCTATTCCATCAAAGGATGTCAACTGACCTCTTGGGAGTGTCATGCTCTCACACTCAAAGAAAGGGCCACCAAATAGCAATTACTACACACTCGTGAAGGCATGGATCCAGACCTCACCCACCAACACAAGGCGGAAAGACTGCCCTTCCAAAATTGATGAGCCTTTAAGCTCTAGAGGAAGGGACAGTAGGGCCAAGCCCATAGGAGACCCCATTAAGGTGTTGGTCAGCTCGGAAGAACAAGGGTGTTACTTACAGATCGGTCCGGACCTGACACTTGCCGAACAAGAAGAGATGATAAGATTCTTAAGAAACAACCTCTCATGTTTACTTGGGAAACAAAGGATATGGAGGGCACAGACCCAGACCTCATACCCACAAGTCGATGGTAGATCCTGATCACCCCCCAATGAGACAAAAAAGAAGGCCACTCGCTCCAAAGCGACATCATGTCATTAATAAGAAGGTCCAGAGGATGCTAGAAGCCAAGATGATACGAGAGGCATTCTATCTAGAATAGCTTGCAAACATTATTATGGTCAAAAAGAAAAACAGAAAGTGGAGAGTTTGTATTGACTATACAGACCTCAACAAGGCCTACCCAAAAGACAGCTTTCCACTGCCAAGGATAGATCAACTAGTTGATGCTACTGTAGGACACGAACTCATGAGCTTCATAGATACTTACTCTGGATATAACCAGATCCAGATGTACCCTCCAGACCAAGAAAAGACAACATTCATAATTGAGCGAGGTCTCTATTGCTATAGAGTGATGTCGTTTGGCCTAAAGAATGTTGGGGCAACATATCAACGTCTGGTCAACAAGATGTTCAATCGTCTGATCGGCAGTACCATGGAAGTTTACATTAACGACATGCTTGTCAAGAGCGTACAAAAAGGAAGCCACCTCCAGCACTTAGCCCAGACATTTGACATCCTGAAGCAACATAAGATGAAACTGAATCCCTTGAAGTGCATATTTGGTGTAACCAAAGGGAAGTTCTTGGGGTACATAGTTTCTTAGAAAGGTATAGAAGTGGACCCCACTTAGATTGGGGCATTGATTGGGCTGGAATCACCGAAGACCAAGAAAGACATTCAGGCTCTGAACGGTAGAATTACAGCTCTAAGCAGATTTATCTCCAAATCCACTGATCGCTGCTTACCATTCTTCAAAGCCCTGAAAGGTAACAGAGACCTACAGTGGTCAAAGGAATGTGAAAAGGCCTTTTAAGAGCTAAAGGAGTACTTGGCTTTTCCTGAACTCTTGTCAAAGCCAGTCCAAGGGGAAAAGCTACTCCTTTACCTTGTTGTCTCTGAAAACGCTGCCAGTTTTGTACTGGTCAGCAGGATAGGGGAATCTATAAGCCCATATTCTACGTCAGCAAGGCGTTACTGGACACAAAAAAAAGATATCCAGAGATTCAAAAATTAGCCTTCGCCCTAATAACCTCAGCACGGAAGCTCAGACCCTACTTTCAAGCTCATCCCATTGAGATTCCAATAGCCTATTCGTTGAAGTCGATACTTCGAAAGCTAAAAGTCCGAGAACGACTGGTCAAGTGGTTAGTAGAATTGGAGGAATTTGACATATCTTATGTTCCACAGACCTCCATCAAAGGGCAAGCCTTGGCCAATTTCGTCGTCGAATTCACCCCAGCACTACAAGATAAAGCACAGCTCTGTGAAAGCTCTGGTACATGGCAGCTTTATACTGATGGATCTTTCACCGACCATGGTTCTGGCGTTGGCTTGGTGCTACGATCCCCTGATGGGCTAGCTCTAGAATAAGAGGCTCAGAACCTCGAGGTCTTCTCCGATTCCCAATTGGTGGTAAGCCACGTCCTGTGAAAGTTTTTCATCAAAAATGACAGAATGCTCCAGTACTCAGAACTACTGAAATTGCTGAAGCAATCCTTCCAAAAATTCACAATCTAAAAAATTGAAAGAGGTCAAAACTCCAGAGCTGATGCACTGGCCAATATGGCCTCCCACATCAAAGTCGAAGGAGAATCCACATTGAAAATCTCCCATAAATTAGAACCAAGCATAAAAGAGGTCCAAATTGCCCAAACTATAGAGCAAACCCAGAGCTGGATGACTCCCATCCTCCAATACCTAGAAAGAGGGCTCCTTCTAGAAGACAAGAACAAAGCCAGAAGGATCCGAATCAGGGCAGCTCGGTACCTGATCATGAACGGGAAGCTCTACAGAAGATCCTATTCTCAACCCTTGCTAAGTTGTTTAACTCCAGAAGAATCCAAGTATATCCTAGCTAAAATAAATGAAGGAATTTGTGGAAACCATAATGGAGGCAGAACTATAGCCCATCGAGCTTTAACACAGGGCTACTATTGGCTAAGCATGTTGAAACAAGCAAAAGAGTACGTCCAGAGGTGTGACAAATGTCAACGGTTTCCTCCCTACCAACATCAACCCCACCATGAGCTCATTCCTATTGTCAGTCCATAGCTCTTTGCTCAGTGGGGGATGGACATCATAGGCCCACTACCAAAGGCCACACCAAACAGGAAATATCTTTTGGTGGCCATTGACTATTTCTCCAAGTGGGTAGAAGCAGAGCCCCTAACACACATTACAGAGAAAGAAGTCAAGAACTTCACTTGAAAGAACATAGTTTGCAGGTTTGGCATACCACGCGTTATCATCTCAGACAATGGTACACAGTTTGCAGGCAATGTTTTCAAGAAATTCTGCCAAGACTTGCACATCAGTCAACATTTTTCCTCTCCAAGCCATCCCCAAGCCAACGGGCAAGCAGAGGTCACCAATCAAACAATCCTTAATGCCCTTAAGAAGAGGTTGGAAGAAGCCAAGGGAAGATGGGTTGAAGAACTCCCTAGAGTTCTCTGGCCCTACAGAACCACCAAAAAAACACCTACCTCTGAAACTCCCTTTTTGCTTGCCTATGTTACCAAAGCGATGATTCTTGTTGAGATCGGTATGCCTACCCTAAGGACTGAAGCTTTCAACCAAAAGAGCAACGATCAGCAACTTGTAGAAAACTTGAACTTACTTGAAGAAAAGAAAGATCAAACCAGGATCAGGATGGAAGCATATCAGCTACAGGATAATCAACAACTCTAAACTGGGGCTAAAGCCTATCAACTTTCAGATTGGGGATCTTGTCCTGAGAAAGGTGTTCCCAAATACCAAAGATCCCACTATGGGAAAGCTTTCGCCCAATTGGGAGGGTCCTTACAGAGTAACAAAGATAATCAGACCTACCACATACTGGTTAGAAAATATAGCTGGGAAACCTGTTCCCAGGCCTTGGAATATAGAACATGTACGGAAACATTATCAATAAAGCTTTTCTCTCTTACACCCCTTTAGAAAAATATTCTCCTTTCAATGTACAGACCCCCTAGGTTTGGTCCAGCGTATTGACCCCTGAAGTCTTGTATCCACTACAAGTCCTTCAGGCCTGGTCACCTCAATGCATAAACCCCTAGGTCTGGTCCAGCGTATTGACCCCTAAAGCCTTGTATCCATTACAAGTCCTTCGGGCCTGGTCCATCTTAATGCACAGGCCCCCAAGTCTAGTCCAGCGTATTGACCCCTAAAGTCTTGTATCCACTACAAGTCTTTCAAGCCTGGTCACCTCTGTCACGCCCCGAATTTTCATAAACTCGGGGAGTGAGTGGAAATAATAAAGAAAAGGAATCAAAAGACAATTTAAATGGGTTCGATTGGACATACATTCATTTTCATTAACACATATACAGATGAGTCACATTCAATACATATATCATACATGTCCTTTTAGGATTAAGTCCTTACATCACAAAATATACCCAAAGGGTCAATTATACTTCCAAGTTCATTTCCTCTCCTTTCTTTAAGATTTCATCAGGTCTCAAGTACTATGAGCATCATCTGTAATATGATATCCCATGAATGGGTCAGCGCAACTGCTGGTATGATACAATGCTAATTCAAGGAATAAAATTAAGGCGTGGCATGTGCAAGTGTACATTTATATCTACATGTCATCCAAATCATTAATGTAGTATATGAACAATATGCGTGACACACCTATGAAAACTCTATGCCACACCCATGTCTCACTTTATGGCCCTTCCTCAATGACATGAGTACCAATCGTATGTCTCACTTCACGGTCTGTCCCCGTTGGCATGAGTACCAATGGCTAATTTTGGGTTTTTCACCACAGGATCTGTACCCTTATAATGCACAGCACCAAGTGCTCAACTCACACTATGTTCTCAAGGAATCACACCATGCCAATATGCCTTGATTCCATTATGTCACTATAATCTCAATGAAGCATTTTATCCATACATGAAGCATGCTTTAAATAATGCACATTCACAATCTCAACAATTCTCAAAAAACATATGTAGCATACCGCACTAACATATGGAATATACATATGGTCATAGTTCACTGGTTTATCAATTAACCAACTCCCAAGGAAATAACGGGGAAACACATAAGCACATATACAATCGAATAAACATACTAATCATTAAATTAACATAAAAGTTACTCCTAAACTTAATCCTATTTCTTACTTAGCAAAATATCATACTTGGAAGGATTTATTTCAACCTTAAGAAGTGTGTCCACTATGCAGTCAAAACAATCGGTGATAACGTAGTTCTCTTACTATATCTATCAAGAAGTTTAAATCGCTTCCTCCCTTCCTTTCGGTGTTCCTAATATTCACAAAGTATGCCTCAGTTATCGACACATGAATTTATGTTATTCATCAAATTTTATGTCTCTTTAATATTAGTATCTCTTTTACTTGAATGGACCCTACCATTGAATCCAGAACGTCGAACAAATTCGATTTAGGCTTTCACGGAATTCAATTCGGACCTTTGTACTAAAAAGGGCAAAATGGTCATTTTACACCTTTACAGGTCTTTTATTTTTTGGGACCCTGTCTCGTGCAACAGACCTCATCGTTGGGTTCAGAATGTCTGACACATAAAGAAAATATTATTCACTTGTTTATTTTGGACTCCGGGTCATTTCGCTATATTTAAATTATTTAAATTAATTGAATTAATTAATTAATACATTTGTATAATATATATATATATATATATATATATTATTGCCCATTTTCTCCCATGGGCGATGCCTGCCCACTTGGTCACGTGTACATCCTCCCTACATTTGGTTCATGGTTCAAACCTTAGGGGCTGCGCCCTTTTGTTTTTAATTTAATTATTTATTCAGTATAATGCATATATATATATATATATATTTTGAATCAAGTTTAAACCATAAGGGCATACATGGCTCAGTGGTAGAAGGTGGAAGTTAGGTGCTTGGGCACCTCAGGTTCAGGGTTCGAATCAGGGGCACCGCAATTTTCCCGCCTTCCCATTTCTTTTCTTTCCTACGTTTGGCCTAAACGACACAGCATCATTTTCCCCATTATTTTCGGTCAGGTTCTAACCCAACCCAACCCGAACCTGGCCAAAGCTCGACCCGACAGCCAACCGTCCTTCCGGTCATCTTTCTCCGGCCGTATCGCTGACGCCGGTCACCGAAAAGACACGGTAATCCCTATTTTTCATCATTTTGATGTCCGTTTTTCCCCATTTTTACACCAAATCAATTCTAGGACTTCAAGGAATGATTTAAAACTAGTTTTGGCCCCAAACTTCACTGTTTTCCAACACCCAATTCCAGTTTCTGGCGTTGCACCGATGAAAGAATAATTGGCCATTTTTCAACCCTTTTAAGTAATTCAAACTACATTCAAATCCTAAAGACATTTCTTGCTTGTTCCTAATCCTAGAATCAAGATTGATTTAACGTATAAAGATCTACCATGGTTGACCATATGGAACAGTTTTGGTTTCATTATTTTTCTTCATGCTTTGAGTTCTAATTAATGCTATCATGTAGTTATAATTTAGAAGAAAATAAATCAAACAATTACCTGATAGTTAATTTGATCAATCCTCTCCTTTCAAAATTCTTCTTCTTCCCTTTTTCTTCACTTTCTCTCTTTGGATCTCTCTCTCTCTCTCTCTTTACGCCTTAATTCACTTTTTCTCTCTTTTAATTTCCCCTCTAAACCGACCTCGAGGTCGGTGGCATTCCACCTGTTAGGATGAAAACACTACACACACACACACACGTATACCTATAGCAGGCAGCCACTGTTTCTCTCTCTTTCACTTCTCATTTCTTCTTTTAACTTCTACGTCCTTCTCAATCCTTCTATTGCATTCTACCAATTTCTATTTCTTTTTTTTTTTTATTTCTTTCCTTTTTTTTGATTTTCCATTCCTTTCGTTATATTACAACATATATATATATACATATATATAATGTAACTATATATATATATATGTAGTCTAAGCCATATATATCCGTATATACATTGACATATATATATATATAATCTCATTGATGTAGATATATATATATATATATGTGCATTTTAATATATATGCATATATACATTTTGATTACATGTATACCACTATATATTTAGTCATATATTTCCCGACCCTCCGTAATAAAAATAATAAAAAAAAATTCACTCTCATTTTATTATATAGATATATATATATATATATATATATTTTTCAGGTTTCTACGACCTCAATGCACGGACCCCCAAGTCTGATCAAGCGTATTGACCCCTAAAGTCTTGTATCCATTACAAGTCCTTCAGGCCTGGTCCATTCAATGCACAGACCTCCTGGTCTGGTCCATTGTAAAGAACAGACCCCTAAAAACCTTGTAGCTTGTGCAAGTGATACAGATCTACACAATCTCTGTACAAGGATGAACCTGCTCAGTTACCCCCTATACTAAAGACAAAATACATATGCGCAATTACCAATTCTGGTTCAGTTCTTACGAAGCTTCCTGTGTAGGCCCTATCTAAAGAAGATTTGATCTTAGGAGACATGTTATTTATTCTTCTGATGAGCAAAGGTTTTGATCAATTCAATTACTTAGTTAAGTCCTGGTTTACACAAATCCTCACTATGGATGGTTTGTTATCATAAGTCATCCAACAGACCATAATCATTGCAAGTTCTCTTGCTCAAGTTACTCGTACCAGTTTTTGATTCAACTGCCTAGTTACTTACTCTGGTTTTTCTACTCTGTTCTAACTTTAAGAGGCATGCACAAGCATTATCAAATTCTGTTAATAGATTTGCGCAAATTATTACAAGTTGCTTTGTCTGGAAGATAGCCTCCTAATCATAACCAGACACAAGACTGGTTTGAAATAAAGATCATTCTGGAACATCTTGGTTTACACTAATTATGAAAGTAGGAGCCCAATCCTATATTACGGGGCAACAATGACTTGGGACAGTACTAAGTCTACTTGACATCCACAACAATCCTCAGAATTTACAAGTGTTGTAGTTTAAAAGGGTAAAGACATTCAAGCTTTGAAGAAATTTAATTTCATTGATAAAAGTGCTACAAGTACATTAGTGATAAAAAAATAAATAGCATGGAATATTAATACACAAAACAAGATCCAATTCTACTGGATGGAGTTCAGAAGGAGCTGCTCCGCCATCCTTGCTCGAAACCTCAGCATCGAGAGGAAAGGCTTCAACACCTTCGATCGCTGCTAGATCAAAGTCTAGAAATTTTGCAAGGAGCTTGGACCTGAAGGTGTCAGATCCATGCTAAACCAGCTCCCGACCCATTTCCTCGACTTCAGCCCTCATCTTCGCTTCAATTTCAACTTTGGCAGAGGCGACTAAGTCTTGGAACTTCTGATCATAAGCATACCGAAGATCATACAACTCCTTCAAAAGTTCTTCTGGCCTCCAAGCATGAAACTCCCTCTCAGATTCCAAGACAGCCAGAGAATTAAAGTCTCTTTCAGCTTCTCCTCAACAGCATGAGCTGCAGACTGAGCTGTCCCTAGCTATAGTCTGACCTCATTCAACTCAGCTTAAAGTTTATCAACTTCTTCTGAGTTTGAAGGAGTCACCATCAGAGCAGCCAGACTATGCATACTCTGCAAAACATAAAGCAAACAAGTCAGAACATGCCAAGTATAATGCAAACAAGCAAAAAAGAGAAAAGGAAACCTTCAGTAGTTACCTTCATCTGGAGATTCATCATGTCGGTCATTAGTTTATCCGGCTTTTCCCCCCTATATCGGTGAGGGCCTTTAGTCCATAAATCATCAGAAGCCTTTTTTTGTAGCCAAGTAGTCAGGACCCTCAGACGATTGGGGGGTTGTGGCAGCCATCTTCCCCTTCCTAGTTCGTCTGCTTGGAACGGCAAGGGCAGGAAGGATTATTGATATGGGGGTTGGGACCTCCCTCTCATCCTCAAACGGTGTACGTTCCGAAGAACTGCAAGCCAACCTCCTCCTCTTTACTTGGAGCGGCTGTTCAGCAGAAGAAGAAGCCTCTCCCACCTTCTTCTTTGAAGGCTCAGGAATCCATGTGCCCAAAATTCATTTCTTGAGTCCCTCTGCACGCTTATTAGCATCCATCAGGTTTTCCTTGGTGACAATAACTATGTGAGCTTGGTTTTGGGTTTGAAGGAGTTGACAGTACCGACTCTAGAGGTCGGTTGTAAAAATAGACCTCTTCTAGGCGCTCTTATTTGCACACAAGACATGAGAACAAGGGTCAGTTAAGCAGTTCGGAAGTGAAAATATAAGACAGAACTAGAACAATCACAAGAAAATAGGGTCTCACCCTTAAACCCTATATTCTAGGGGAATGTTGAGATATGATCTTATAACTCCCCGAGCTCCCATCTTCCTCTCACGAAAAAAATACCACTTCTTCCAAGTCTTATTCGAAGTGGGTATAGAGGAAAGGGGTCTGCACCCTCTATCAAAAGACATGTAAAAGAGACTTTTCGACCTCATATATTTCAGATCCATATTGTTACGGATCAAATCAAGGGACACGTCAACATTGATCTGGTGCCCTAACACTATGAATCCTAACAGGTGCCTCCAACTATTAAGATTAAGGTCTGCAGGGCAAATGTTAAACCAACAGAAAAACTGACTAACAAGGTTAGGAAGAGGGAGTCCCAATCCCATCTTAAACCAAGCGAGATAGACACAAATTTCACCCTCTTGAACATCAAATGGGGACTCTTCTGACCTATTTCTGGTATTACTAGGAGGGATTACTATCTACGGTTTGGATACGTGATGGCACAATCATCTCCGAATAGCTTCCTACGCCATCACCAGTACTAGAGGAAGAAAAAGAGGCCGACATTGCCAAGAAACAAAAAGGGGGGGAAATAGGATTTTCAATAGGAAAAGAACAAAAAATAAAGAGAGACTAATCAAACCTAAAGTCAAATAGAAATGGGAGCTTCAAGCAATAGGCACTCCTTACGATTCACTAGATGCTCTGGTTCAACAATAGCAAAATTTCTTCTTCTCTTTCGAATACAATGAAAATGGTGAGGGAAAAGGCGTACTAAGCCTCTCCCCCTCTTTATATATGTTTTTAAAATATGGGCCCACTAAGCCGAGCTGCTGTAATGGTTGTACGCAATAATGGCTTCGAAAGCCCAACCATCGGCTGCGCAGTAAATGACGTGCCAACAGTCGTCTTAGAAATCGAAAAGATAAGACACCTGAATTTTTGAGCTCATAGCCCTAGTTACGCGTTAAGCTCAAACTAAGGCTCGGGGGGGGGGGGGAGTAACTGATATACCACAAAGTGATAGACCAATCTCTATGTAACACATGTAACTACAGACCAGCTAAAGCTCAGCCGTACAGAGCAGAGTTAAACACCTAACCTTCACAGCTCACAAGTCTGTGCACAAGGCCTTTAGAGCGTCCCTCAGGGTTCAAAGCTCATCACCGCCTTAAACATCCTACCAAGCTAAGGATAACAAAACAATCTTCAATAAGGAAACTGCCACTTTCGGATATCTCTCAAGCGCAGTATCCAACTTGGTAACTATCATTCTCCGGCAATCAAATCCCTATATTTATGGCTCCAAATCCTAATCAACTTAGGAAATCTCTGGCTTATAAATAAGACCCTAAGGTACGCTATTAGATTCATACTCATTCTTCGGTTTACATTAAAGTCTTTTAATTCAGTCTATTGACTTAAGTATTGGAGCGGCTACCGTCGGAGCCAATCCGGTGGCCCTTTGATCCTTCTCTTTGAGTGTTTCTCAGGCGACGGAGTTCGGAGCCCCTACTAACCAAAAGGTGCAACATCAGATTCCGTATGAGACAAAAGGTGGGGGAATATTTATGGGATCGTACAGTTGAAGGGCCTCACCAATCATTGTGACACGACCCGAGACCCACCCTATGCGGAATCTCGAGCCGCGCACCCGATCCGACATTGGTTGCCGAATCAAGGGTTCTTATCTTGCTACATAATCAGTGTTACTAACATGAAACAACTAAATATGCGGAAAAGCTTAATAATATTTACATAAAGTTGCATGTTATACATAAAGTGTTCTCAAAATGCGGAATACAAAAATTTGCTTAATACAACTAATCTTTCCAGGACGTGGATAACATGGGAGAGCTATAAGACTATCTGTACTAAGCATTACCCTGCAACTTCAAAAGTATGTCCACTGCTATTTAGATAGCTGCTACTGCTACTGCTGCGGCTCTTCTACAACTTCATTTCCTGAAAGGGGTGGTAAGTTTGGGGTGAGCTAACTAAAGCTCAGTAAGTAATTCTCCTTTGCTCTGTCATGTGTACAAGAATAGAGGCACTATCCATGAAAGAATTAGGATAAATGCAGATATGCTAACCAGTCATAAATACTGAACTCATCTATGATCATTAGAGGATAAGAAATTCAAAGATAAACAAGGAAGATCTGTCTGACAATATAATCATATGTGCTGAATAAAAGCTGTGAAGTTTCAAAGTCACACATAAACATGAATGTGTTCAAGTTACAAATATCGATAACATCAACAATATAAGATACTGATAGCAACGAATCTGCGATGCCATGATGCTAGACCCGAAGGTCATAACTAGACCCGAAGGTCATATCTAGACCCGAAGGTCTTAACTAGACCTGAAGGTCTTAACTAGACCCGAAGGTCATATCTGGATCCAAAGTAAATTATGTCTAGACCCGAAGGTCATATCTAGACCCGAAGGTCTTAACTGGCATCAGATGGAAATGTGATTGATCACAAATCTGGCACTTAAATATCATCCATGAAGAATAAAGTGAAACTATGATTGAACACAACTGTCTGGCCTTTACAGCCCTAGGTACGAATGTACAACAAGAATTCAATATACAAATATACCATCATGATCAAGATATATGTATGAACATCATCAAATGCTTCCCACATGATAGAACAATATCGATGTGGTTCTATAAATTTTGATAACCGTGTAAGGAGTACAATAAGCAATGTATATGGAAAGAGCTATGACTTAGCTTGGAATGTAGTACATACAGAGATCAGAGATTACTTACTCTTTTTACTGATTCTTAGGACTCAAGCTATTTCCTTCCCTTTATCTTTAGACGTGCCTGTCATTTAGAAATAAATTCAGTCTATAACTGTAACCGATTTATATTGTATATTCAAATATACATTATCTTGACTATCGGTATCTTAATTACTAATTTAGACTTTGTTATTGTGTCTAGAATGTCAATTAAAAGTGGTTTAGGTTTTTACGGATCTTAAATCGGACTCTTGGATTAAAAGGGTAAAACTGTCATTTTATACTTTACGTGTCTTTTATTCCCGGGACCCCTTTTCATAATTTTGACACTGCCATTGGGTTCGGAAGGCTCGAGATAATAAAATTTGACTATTTATTCGTTTCGTTTGGACTTCGTTTGACCTAGTTTAGGATTCGGGGTCTTTTTGTAATTTTCTCAAATTATTATTTAATAGATTTTTACTGTTTGGGGTTCAACTGTAAATATTCAAACCTTCTGGGGCCGGTCTGTTATTTCCAAGAATTTCGGTCTGAACCAGTGGGTTCACTGGACTCAACCCTAAACCGGTTCTAAGACTCACCGAACCAACCGGTTCGGTTTAGCTCAACAAATGCCCCTCGTTTTTCCGATCATCAGCTCCGACCACTCGCCGGCGCCGGTGCAAGTTCTGCACCATTTTTCCTTTCAAAATTTGACGTTCATTCTTCATAGTTTTTACACCAAAACACTCCTAATATTTTAAAATTAATTCAACTAAATTTTATCCCTGGTTTCCACCGGTTTCCGAACACCCACGACGAGTCTCCGGCGTTGCACCGGTGACAAATAATTTGACCAAACTTGGTCATTCCGAGACCATTTTAACTGATTCAAGTTGCGTTGGGCTCCTGAAGATGTTTCCTACTCGTTTCCAGTCTTAAAATTAAGATTAATTCGACATACAAAAATCTACCATTGTTGACCATGTGCTGTGAGTTCAGTTCTTGGTTTTCTTTTCCTATTTCAATATCTCGTCAATTCTAATAGTAATGACCCAACTTAAAATGTAAATGGACACATTTTCAGTCAGAAATATACCTGTTTAAGCCGATTTCCTCCAACTGTTCTGAAGCAGTTTTCTCTCTCTCTCTCTAAATCCTCTTCTTCTTCTGCGCGACTGAGTTTTCTTGTTTCTATTTTCTCTATTTTTATTTTTCTTTTCTTTTCTTTTGGTCTTCTCCCACCGGCTCTTTAGTTGGTGGCCTTGCCACCTGGTTACATAGTAATCCCACACACGCACACCCGTACATACACCGCTGCCATGCAGCCCTCAATCTTCCAGCTCTCAACAAGTCACCCTCCACTCATTCTTTCTCTTTAATTCCAGTGTGCCATTGCGTCTCTTGATTCAATTCTGCCCGCAGTTTTCTTTGCTATCCGATTATCAATATCTATGTATATTATCATCTATGTATATATATATATACCATAGTTATAATATACTGTGAACACAAATGTTATCATATATGTATCTACCGTATTTTATACATATATATATATATAGATACCGAATACAATACATGTATATCTATATATATTGTTATGTAGCTAAATAAATACAAGTTATCCGTAAAATCGGCATTCCGATATGCTGGTACCCGGTACCCGTAACTGATTTTTATTTCATGCATGTATACTAAATTCGGCGTTCAACCAAGTGTTGATTTTTATTTACTGAGTAATTTAAGTACAGTCCGAATTTATACATCATAACTCGGCCTAACCCGGGTCAAGTACTGACCCACTCGGGTCGAGATATTACATCCTTACCCCCTTGAAAATAAGTTTGTCCTCAAACTTAGCATATACTAAGATAGAAATAACTAGGGGTACTTAGCTCGCATACTATCCTCCCTTTCCCAAGTAGCCTCTTCAATCTGATGGTTCTTCCACAGAACTTTGACTAGGGGGATTGTCTTGTTCCGTAGCACTTGCTCTCGCCTGTCCAGAATCTGTACTGGCTGTTCTATATAACTCAGATCCTTTTGAACATGTAACGGCTCGTAGTCTATCACCTGATCTGGACTACGTACACATTTCCTTAACATTGAAACATGGAATACATTATACACGTGTGCTAACTCCGCAGGTAGAGCAAGCTGGTATGCAACGGGCCCAATTCTGCTCATGATCTTGAATGGTCCAATGTATTGCGGCCCTAATTTCCCCTTTTTACCAAACCTTACCATGCCTTTCATCGGTGACACTTTCAGAAACACATAGTCACCCTTAGCAAACTCTAGTGCTCTCCTTCGTATATTAGCGTAACTCTTTTGTCTGCTCTGGGCCGCTAATAGTCGTTGCTTGATCGGCTGTATCTTTTCGGTGGTTTGCTCTACAATTTCTGGCCCATAGAGTTTCCTTTCACCCACTTCAGTCCAACATAGCAGTGATCGGCACTTCCTGCCATACAACGCTTCGTATGGAGCCATACCAATACTTGATTGATAACTATTGTTGTACGTAAACTCTACCAAAGGTAAGTGATCCTCCCAACTTCCTTTAAAATCTATGACACAGAACCGCAATAGATCCTCCAGAGTTTGTATAGTCCTTTCTGTCTGACCATCTGTCTCTGGGTGGTATGCAGTACTAAGACTCAGCTCCGTGCCCATAGCTTGTTGTAAACTCCTCCAAAATCTGGATGTAAATCGTGGATCTCGATCGGATACTATAGACACTGGAACTCCATGTAGTCTGACTATTTCCTTGACATAAAGCTCAGCTAACCTCCCTAAGCTGTGTGTCGTCTTGGTCGCAAGGAAGTGAGCTGTCTTGGTGAGTCTGTCTACAATAACCCATATGCTGTCATTTCCTTTTGACGTCTTTGGCAATCCTGAGACAAAGTCCATAGTAATATGCTCCCATTTCCACTTTGGTATTTGGAGTGATTGCAAGAGTCCCCCAGGCTTCTGGTGTTCAACCTTAATCTGCTGGCATACTGTACAACGTGCAACATACTCAGCTATATCTCGTTTCATTCCGGGCCACCGGTAAGTATTTTTGACACTGTGATACATTTTGGTATTTCCCGGGTGCATAGCAAATCTTGAACTGTGCGCCTCTTTTAAAATTTCTTTTCTGATTTCTGGAACGTCAGGTATACAGATTCAGCCCTAATAATACAATACCCCATCTCGTATAGCAAATTTCGAGGCCTTAGCCATCTAAACTCCCAGACGAAGCCTGGTCAATGCCGCATCTTGAGTCTGCAAGCCCTTGATCTTGTCTATAATAGATAGACCAACTGTGACATTGGCACAAAGGGCTTCTGAGTTAGGCAAACCTAACTCAATCTCCATATCTTCCATTTCCTTCAATAGCTCTACTCGGGTCGTAACTAAATAGGCTAGACTTCCTGACGACTTCCGACTAAGAGCATCAGCTACTACATTGGCTTTCCCTGGATGGTACTGAATATTAAGCTCATAGTCCTTAATTAACTCTAACCAGCGTCGTTGCCTCATATTCATCTCTTTCTGCGTGAACAAGTACTTGAGGCTCTTATGTTCAGTGAATATTTCACATGTTGTACCATACAGGTAGTGCCTCCATAACTTTAGTGCAAAAATAACAGCCTCTAACTCAAGATCATGTGTCGGGTAATTCTTCTCATGCTGCCTGAACTGCCGGGAAGCATAAGCTATTACCCTACCATTTTGCATCAAAACACAGCCCAGGCCCCTGTATGAAGCATCACTATAGATTACAAATCCCTCCACTCCGTCTGGTATTGTTAATATTGGAGCCGTCACTAACCGGTTTTTCAATTCCTGGAAGCTCTGTTCTTGCTCCTCAGCCCAGACAAACGGGGTGTTCTTCTTGGTCAATTGGGTGATTGGCATAGCTATCTTGGAAAAATCTTTAACAAATCGCCTGTAGTATCCTGCCAATCCCATAAAACTCCGCACCTCCGTAACACTAGTGGGACGAGGCCAATTTACAATAGCCTTTATCTTTTGAGGGTCAACGGAAATGCCTTCCTTGCTAATCACATGCCCCAAAAACGAAATACTAGGGAGCCAAAACTCACATTTCTTCAATTTGGCATAGAGTTTCTGCTCCTGTAGCTTTTGTAACACTTTCTTCAAATGTGCCTCATGCTCCTCCTGGCTTTTAGAATAAACCAGAATATCGTCAATAAACACAATCACGAAATCATCCAAATAGGGCTTAAAGACCCTATTCATCAAATCCATAAATGCGACTGGGGCATTAGTAACTCCAAATGGCATTACTAAGAACTCATAATGCCCATATCTGGTTCTGAAAGCTGTTTTTTCTATATATTTTGGTCTCACTTTCAACTGGTGATAGCCAGATCTCAAATCAATTTTAGAGAATACTTGTGCTCCCTTTAATTGATCAAATAAATCATCTATACGCGGCAAAGGATACTTATTCTTGATAGTCACCTTGTTCAGCTCACGGTAATCAATGCACAACTGCATAGTTCCATCTTTCTTCTTCACGAATAGCATTGGTGCGCCCTATGGTGATGTACTGGGTCCGATAAAACCCTTATCTAATAATTCCTGCAGCTGCAACTTCAATTCTTTTAATTCTGCTGGCGCCATTCTGTAAGGATTCTTGGAAATAGGTGCCGTGCCTGGCTGAACCTCAATGGTGAACTCTATTTCTCTGTCCACTGGTATCCCTGGCAAGTTGTCTAGAAAGACCTCGGGGAACTCCCTTACAGTGGGAATCTAATCTAAGGGTGAGTGTTGGGAACGAGTGTCCAATACATTACACAAAAGTCCATGACAGCCCTTACGCAATAACCGTTTGGCCTGGATAGAAGATATAAAATATGGTGGGGTAGCTACACCCGTCCCATCAAATTGAATACTAGGACATCCGGGCCTCTGTATATTGACTGTTTTGGCCACGCAATTTATAGATACATGGTTTGCAGCCAACCAGTCCATACCGAGTATGACATCAAAGCCATAAATATCTAACGGTATCAAATCGGCTAATAATTGTGAGTCTCCGAACTCAACCCTACATGCTCGATATACAGTATTGCTACAGAGTGATTCTCCTGAAGGCATAGAAATGGTTAACATGTAACCTAAGGGCACTGTTTCTATGTTCAGTCTAGCAGCAAATGCGGGTGATATAAATGAATGTGTGGAGCCAGTATCAAATAGTACTCTAGCATGCTTTGAACAAATCAGAAGAGTACTTGCAACCACTGAGGCGGTCGCCTGCATATCACCAGGTGTCAGTGCAAAAACTCGCCCTGTACGCTGCGGCTCAGCTCCTTGTTTACCACCTCGGGGTTGGGTTTTAGCTGCAGTGGTAGCCGCCGAGGCAGATGGAGTGCCAGCCGGAACTCCTATTGTCTGAGTCTTTTGGGGACAGTTGATCTTGATATGCCCTTCTTGACCACACAAATAATAGGCCCGGGAGTTAGCCTGACACGGTCCTCAATGATATCTTTCACAAGTGGGGCATTGGGCTACACCTTTACTAGTGGAATTGACCCCTAATGATTTGAATCCAGAATTCTTGGATGCTGGTCCTTCTCCTGGTCGGGAAAAAGTGGGTCCTATTCCGCTGCTCTGCCCCCCAGTCCGTCCTTTACCCCGACTTCCTGATGGCTTCGATGTTGAGTTGGCTTTCTTCTTGGCGAACTCCTCGCCGCACTGCTCTATGATCTTTGCAGTGCTTACTACTTTTTCATAGGTGTCTAACTGTAGGGGTTTAATCCTATTTTTTATGTTCCACCTCAACCCGTTCTCAAACTTGCGGGTTTTCTCATGCTCATCTTCCGAAATAGTAGGAGTAAATCTAATCAATTGTGTAAATTTGGCTTCATACTCCTCCACCGTTGAGTTTCCTTGCTGCAAGACATAGAATTCTGCAATTCTCTGATCTTTGGCTTCCCTGGGGAAGTATTTTCGGTTGAAGACTTCAGTGAATCTAGCCCACGTCATCTCAGGCTCCCTGGCCTTTTCTAGGAGCCACCACTCATGAGCCATCCCTCTGAACATGAAAGTAGCAAAGGCTACCTTCTGGGTCTCAGTGCAGGCCATCACTTCAAAGATCCTTTCCATTTCAAGTCTCCAGTCTTCTGCTGAAGTGGGGCCCTTGGTGCCATCGAACGTAAAGGGTTTTAATGCTTGGAATTCCTTGTAAAGATGAGCCTGACTCCTCTCGTTCTCCTGACGTACTATGTGTACTACTGGTGGTTCCTGTCGCTCTGATCTAGCTGGAGTGCTGGGTCCCGTTTGGTTCTGAACCGTATTCTGAATAAGCCTATCCACTAGCCACTCTAACCGAGCTATATGGGCGTTAGCTTCATCCAATGGTGTGGTAGTACACGTACGCACCATTTTTTGCAATGATCAAAGATTAGTTCATATAAGAGTCTAATTATAGTATGTCAGTTCTTATATGCTAACCCTACTTGGACATTTGTAATACTAGTACCTTAGTCTTATCTCCCATGAACCACTGTGTTACCTAAGCTCTGATACCAATCTGACACAACCCGAGACCCACCCTATGTGGATCTCGAGCCGCGCACCCGATCCGACATTGGTTGCCGAATCAAAGGTTCTTATCTTGCTACATAATCAGTGTTACTAACATGAAACAACTAAATATGTGGAAAGCTTGATAATATTTACATAAAGTTGCATGTTATACATAAAGTGTTCTCAAAATGTGGAATACAAAAATTTGCTTAATACGACTAATCTTTCCAGGACGTGGATAACATGGGAGAGCTATAAGACTATCTGTACTAAGCATTACCCTGCAACTTCAAAAGTATGTCCACTGCTATTTAGATAGCTGCTACTGCTATTGCTGCGGCTCTTCTACAACTTCATTTCCTGAAAGGGGTGGTAAGTTTGGGGTGAGCTAACTAAAGCTCAGTAAGTAATTCTCCTTTGCTCTGTCATGTGTACAAGAATAGAGGCACTATCCATGAAAGAATTAGGATAAATGCAGATATGCTAACCAGTCATAAATACTAAACTCATCTATGATCATCAGAGGATAAGAAATTCAAAGATAAACAAGGAAGATCTGTCTGACAATATAATCAAATGTGTTGAATAAAAGCTGTGAAGTTTCAAAGTCACACATAAACATGAATGTGTTCAAGTTACAAATATCGATAACATCAACAATATAAGATACTGATAGCAACGAATCTGCGATGCCATGATGCTAGACCCGAAGGTCATAACTAGACCCGAAGGTCATATCTAGACCCGAAGGTCTTAACTAGACCCGAAGGTCATATCTGGATCCAAAGTAAATTATGTCTAGACCCGAAGGTCATATCTAGACCCGAAGGTCTTAACTGGCATCAGATGGAAATGTGATTGATCACAAATCCGGCACTTAAATATCATCCATGAAGAATAAAATGAAACTATGATTGAACACAACTGTCTGGCCTTTACAACCCTAGGTACGAATGTACAACAAGAATTCAATATACAAATATACCATCATGATCAAGATATATGTATGAACATCATCAAATGCTTCCCACATGATAGAACAATATCGATGTGGTTCTATAAATTTTGATAACCGTGTAAGGAGTACAATAAGCAATGTATATGGAAAGAGCTATGACTTGGCTTGGAATGTAGCACATATAGAGATCAGAGATTACTTACTCTTTTTACTGATTCTTAGGACTCAAGCTATTTCCTTCCCTTTATCTTTAGACGTGCCTGTCATTTAGAAATAAATTCAGTCTATAACTGTAACCGATTTATATTGTATATTCAAATATACTTATCTTGATTATCGGTATCTTAATTACTAATTTAGACTTTGTTATTGTGTCTAGAATGTCAATTAAAAGTGGTTTAGGTTTTTACGAATCTTAAATCGGACTCTTGGATTAAAAGGGTAAAACTGTCATTTTATACTTTACGTGTCTTTTATTCCTGGGACCCCTTTTCATAATTTTGACACTGCCATTGGGTTCGGAAGGCTCGAGATAATAAAATTTGACTATTTATTCGTTTCGTTTGGACTTCGTTTGACCTAGTTTAGGATTCGGGGTCTTTTGTAATTTTCTCAAATTATTATTTAATAGATTTTTACTGTTTGGGGTTCAATGTAAATATTCAAACCTTCTGGGGCCGGTCTATTATTTCCAAGAATTTCGGTCTGAACCAGTGGGTTCACTGGACTCAACCCTAAACCGGTTCTAAGACTCACCGAACCAACCGGTTCGGTTTAGCTCAACAAATGCCCCTCGTTTTTCTGATCATCAGCTCCGACCACTCGCCAACGCCGGTGCAAGTTCTGCACCATTTTTCCTTTCAAAATTTGACGTTCATTCTTCATAGTTTTTACACCAAAACACTTCTAATATTTTAAAATTAATTCAACTAAATTTTGTCCCTGGTTTCCACCGGTTTCCGAACACCCACGACGAGTCTCTGGCGTTGCACCGGTGACAAATAATTTGACCAAACTTGGTCATTCCGAGACCATTTTAACTGATTCAAGTTGCGTTGGGCTCCTGAAGATGTTTCCTACTCGTTTCCAGTCTTAAAATTAAGATTAATTCGACATACAAAAATCTACCATTGTTGACCGTGTGCTGTGAGTTCAGTTCTTGGTTTTCTTTTCCTATTTCAATATCTCGTCAATTCTAATAGTAATGACCCAACTTAAAACGTAAATGGACACAGTTTTAGTCAGAAATATACCTGTTTAAGCCGATTTCCTCCAACTGTTCTGAAGCAGTTTTCTCTCTCTCTCTCTAAATCCTCTTCTTCTTCTGCGTGACTGAGTTTTCTTGTTTCTATTTTCTCTATTTTTATTTTTCTTTTCTTTTCTTTTGGTCTTCTCTCACCGGCTCTTTAGTTGGTGGCCTTGCCACCTGGTTACATAGTAATCCCACACACGCACACCTGTACATACACCGCTGCCATGCAGCCCTCAATCTTTCAGCTCTCAACAAGTCACCCTCCACTCATTCTCTCTCTTTAATTCCAATGTGCCATTGCGTCTCTTGATTCAATTCTGCCCACAGTTTTCTTTGCTATCCGATTATCAATATCTATGTATATATATATATATATATACCATAGTTATAATATACTGTGAACACAAATGTTATCATATATGTATCTACCGTATTTTATACATATATATATATATATATAGATACCGAATACAATACATGTATATCTATATATATTGTTATGTAGCTAAATAAATACAAGTTATCCATAAAATCGGCATTCCGATATGCTGGTACCCGGTACCGGTAACTGATTTTTATTTCATGCATGTATACTAAATTCGGCGTTCAACCAAGTGTTGATTTTTATTTACTGAGTAATTTAAGTACAGTCTGAATTTATACATCATAACTCGGCCTATCCCGGGTCAAGTACTGACCCACTCGGGTCGGGATATTACACATTGAGTCTAAGAAATAAGATTATTTAGTTGCAGTATAATATAAACAGTCGTATCTATATCTATATCTGTCACGACCCGAAACCCACCCTAAGCGGATCACCGGATCGCGATCGCCGCCCCGAGACCCGAGGGCCCCGAGACAAGGCTCGCATATGCAGCGGTATCGAATAGAAGTGCAACATACGTTTTGCGGAAGCGTGAAAAACTTTTTCTTTTCTTTTCTTATTTTTAAATTATGCACATCCGTCTGATACTGCTGCTCCATACATAGCATACATGGTTACACATTCAGAGTATAACGAAAACTTAAAGACTTATAACATTTATACAATACATGTTCAGTTGCCCTGAGGGCTTAATACATATTCTTAAATTATCTACTAATACAAAATGTACTACTAGAGTTCATAGGTTTCTGAAGAGAAACTACTTAAACTTATCTTCCCAAAATCAGTAGATTCATCATCAACGTCCTCAAGTCAAGATTGCTGCTAATTACCTAAAAGGGGGGTCCGAACAAAGTCCGGGTAAGCTAATCTAAGCTTGTGAGCAATTCCAGCATTCGTCATGGGGTTTTCAATTAGCAGTGGTTTAGTGCATAAGAGTTTGTAAAATAATCACCGCCAATTGTTCGTATACTTTGAATACAGAATATATGTATTCCTTAAATCATGTAGCTTTGAAACATTTAAAGTATTCAAGCTAAACTCATACTTTGTCAATAGAGTATATAACTCAAAACATATTGCATTTCGTAAAACAATAGCTTTGAAACATTTAAAGTATTCAAGCTATACTTATACTTCGTCAAATAGAGTATGTAACTCAAAACATTTTGCATTTCGTAAGACAATAGCTTTGAAACATTTGAAGTATTCAAGCTATACTTATACTTCGTCAAATAGAGTATCTAACTCAAAACATTTTGCATTTCGTAAAACAATAGCTTTGAAACATTTGAAGTATTCAAGCTATACTTATACTTCGTCAAATAGAGTATGTAACTCAAAACATATATATTTCGTAAAACAATAGCTTTGAAACATTTAAAGTATTCAACCTAAACTTATACATGTGAACTTTTAAAACATATTCCATATCATGTATTTCTTAAATAGAGTATATAAAACTCAACATATGCATATTGAAAATGAGAGTAAAAACTTGCTTCCATTTTCAAACCATTTGTCATCTTATCACTTCCATTAGTGGAATCCGTTTCGAACCGGACTTCCATCTTACTTATCAATGGAGATATCTCATCTGCCCGAGGGATTAGATCCTGCTACCGGGCATTTTACAGGGCAATTGAGTTCCGTAAAACCCAAAATCCTGCCTATTTTACAGGGCAACTGAAAACTCAGAATCCTGTCTAAGTGCTTATGCACCATTCATCTTGTAAAACATTTATCATGTGACTTGTCTTATAGATACTTTTCATAAATTCGTAATAAACATTCGTATACATGAAATAAGCAAATTCAGAATATTTAACAATAATTGCATTTTAACTAGACATGCTAAAAAGTATTTGAAGGAAAAACTGTTGCAGAAACCAATCACTAAGCATGTCACAATGAATTTCTAAAACAGAACAATTAAAAACTGAATCATGTAAATACTAAATTTGAAACTTCAAATACTTCATATCTTATACTTAAAACCCTTTTTAAATCATGGAGTCAAATTTCCAATTCAAACACAGGGTTACTCACCTTGATTCTTTAGGGTTAGTGCTAATAACGCGCTTTCCCACTTTCCTGGTAGTTCCTAAGAACAATTCATAAACATCTTATCAACTTCATATTCATCGTAATATCATTTCGATATTTCTTAACTTATGCTTAAATCGTATTTGATCCTACAATGATTTCATAAATTCATATGCACTTAACGTAACTCGTATTCTTATCCTATGACACAAATTAATGTGTTAGAAATTGAATTTATTTCAATTTATACTCTTCTGGGAGTTCCATTAACTTTAATTTAAAGTTATTTATTTGACGTGTTTACGTGTCGTGTCTTTTCGTATTTCGTTTCTCGTACTTGCCTCAGTTTAGTTCTTTGGCAATACTTCAGTTCATAGTCATCTAACAGATGCTATTCATCAAATTTTATGTCTTTTTATTTTAGACATTTCTTTTGGTCGAATAGACTCTACCATTGAGTCCAGAGTGTCGAAGAAAGTCGGTTTAGGCTTTCGTAACATTTAATTCGGACTGTTATATGAAAAAGGACAAAATGGTCATTTTATCGTTTTACGTGTCATATCTTTCCGTACTTCGTTTCGTAATTTGGACTCCATTTTTGAGTCCGGGATGTCAAAGAAAGTCAATTTAGACCTTCTCTGATTTCATTTTAGCTTTAGGGGTACCAGGGGTATTTTGGTCATTTTACCCCTTTACGTGTCTTTATTTTTCGGGACCCCGTCTCGTGTCGTGGACCTCACCATTGGACTCAGAAGGTCCAAGATAGTAAGAATACACTAATAACTTGTAAAGTTTGGGTCAGGGGTATTTTGGTCATTTACCCCTTATGTGTATTTATTTTTCGGGCTTCGTCTCGTAAAACGGACCCTACCATTGATCTCAGAATGTCCAAAATAGTAAAAATATACTATTCATATGCTTAATTTGGACTTCGTTTACTCTATTTATGACCCAAGGGCAAAATAGTCATTTTACTTTATTTATTAAATAATTAAATTAATTATTTAATAATTTAATTATTTTTCCAGGGGTCTAAATGCATAAAACTTTCATAATTTGGGCAACAGTAGAATTTCCCAAAACAATTGGGGTCAATCCATAAATAGGTAAAGTGTTGGTTTATTTTATTTTTAATTAATTAAATAAACCAAAGGGTTCGGTCCAATTTAAAATGAACCAATCCGGTTCAGTTATAAACCAATCGGTTATCCGGTTTATTTCCATGTGGCTGACGTCATGATGACGTCAGCCCTAGATCTCATTTAAATTTAACCGACAATACAAAACGACGTCGTTGGATTTAATCGGTGGCAAGCCCAGAGGCTGCCACCTGTCCGAGTCAACTCGGCCATTTTAAACCGAGTTAACTCATCGTCATCTTCTTCATTTCGCCCCTACGTTGCCCTAATTTGCAGGTTTTCTTTTCCTTCTATTTCGTGACATTTCAACCAATCTTTCTTCACTGTTTCTAACCTAATCCATTTCTGGTACATTGGTTTAAAGTTTGCCATTCATTTTAGGCCTTAAAACCTCGTCATATGTTCGGTTTAGAACGAGATAATCCAAACTGTAAGTTGTTCGTAAATGCTCATTTCTGAGCTAAAACCCTTGGGGTTTGATTCTTTGTGTTCCTTTTCTCATGGAGTTTCATTTCCCATTTAGAAAAATGGGTTTAAACGTCAGTTTGAGAGGTTGGGATTTTGAACCCGCACCTGCAACTCTATTTTTGGAGGGCTTCCTTTGAGCTTTGTGATCGCGTATATAGGTTTTTAGTACCCTCATAGCCTCATATCGAAGTCTTGACAAGCCAAAAATGGTTTGGTTGCCATGGGTTCAGACCTGCTTCAAGCAAGGTCCTCCCATGGCGGTTCTTCTGGGTTTCATGTTTTTGGGGGTTTTTAACACTCTATTTCATGCTTGACATACTCATATACATATATTTAACATCATACTTGCATATCAAACTTAAAACAGTCCCTATAATGCTCAATTTTCTAGAGAGAGAAAAATACAAGAATTTGAAACTTTACCTTTTTACAGTGTTTTCTCTCTTGTTCTGCTTCCAACTCTCTCTCTATTCTCCTTACATCTTCTTCTTTTGGTTTTCTTCGTGAGAGATCAACATGCTTTGCATGTTTTGGCTTTTAAAACAAGGTAGCCGACCTCTCTCTTTCTTCACTTTCTCTCTCTATCTCTACACATTTGCAGCCCTCATTCTTGACCTTATCATCCCATCTTACACTTCATTAATTTTGCTTTTTCTCTATTCAGCTTTCTCTTCAATTTTTGCAAGATATTTCATATATATATACATATAATATAATACACACACTTATATGTGAAGAAACACACACTAGCCGACACACACACACACACACTTCTTCACACTTACTTTTAGATATTTTCACTTATATATATTTAATTTAATCATATACATACATGCATACTTACATGCTTCCATATACATACATGCATACATACATATATGTATATATATAATAGTTCATTATATTTTATACTTTATACTTTATACAATGTATCTAGGTATATATATACATAATATATACACATATACCCACTTGTCCACTTATACATGCCTTTATACACTTGATAGCATACACACATAATACACATAATGTGTGTATATGTGTGTTCATGTAAAAATCAATTTTAATAATAAATTTTATTCTCATATAATAAATTAATTAATTATTTAATTAATTAATCCTTTTTAATGTAAAATTTCTACATAATTTTCGTTGCTTCGTAAGGCATGCCATATGACCCGGTATCCCGGGTCGGGATATTACAATATCCATATGGAAAGGACCCACTTTGCAACAAAGATTGATTTGGACGTTGTTTGTGGTCTTCCTCCCACATTAGTCAATCTTAATATAAGAAGTATGAATTAAGTGAACTACAAGTGCGACCTTCTCATCCCCCTTCAAAACATGAAAGAGAGAACACCTAGAGAAAATGATAGCAACATCTAGAACAGGTCCCTTTCAATTGATCATGTGCCACACACTGAACAAAGATTTTGGGAAGACAGTCTTGACTATTGTAAAATATTTAATGGGTGGTGGACCATATATATCTATTTATATCATCACAAACTTTGAATCAACAGGCTGTCCAAACATTAGTAAAGATAGAGGTGTCTCCCTTTCTCTCTACCATATACGTGCAGAGAAAGTATGTCTCTTATCTCTCGCTCTTTCTCTTTGTCTTTCTCTCTCTCTCTCTCTCAGTCTTTCATGTACACGCACAATAAATCATTATTTGTGAACTAATTTTTCATACTTCTACTTTTTGCTCTTTATTTTTTACGCAGAGCTAATGAATTCATTGCATTCTTCTTTAACTAATAACTAGTTCTGTTCTACAGATTTAGAGAATGAAGGGTCTATGCTTTTGGAAGCCATTGTCAAAAACAGATGTGTATGGTTACCTGGAGGTACCTATGGCGGCGAGGTATTTACCTACTGGGAATGAGGTTATGGATGGACAAGACCAAAATGAAGGTTATTGGTAGTTTAGGGCTTTAATAAGAAATGATGGTCTACATTGTTTCACAGGCAATTAGCGTAATTTCGTGGCAGCTACATCTGCTAGGATTAGTGACACATTCAGATATTATTTCTTGCAAAATAGTAATAGATACTTTGTGGAGATTGAGCGCCAGCCAGTGGTGGAGACCGAGTACCTCAAGGTGGAGGTTGAAAGCCGGCTGGCGGTGGTGGTCCAGTACCCAAAGGTGGAGCCTGAGTAGCAGCCGGTGCCGGATCTCATTCTCTTTGGTGTGAAAATATTCATATAGGTTGGAGTCCATTACTAGCTCTAAATAGTTGGAGTTCATTTCTCGCCTGTGCATATTCTAATGTTTAAAGTGCATTATATATATATAGGTATATATGGAGAGAGAGACAAAAATTTCTATCTATATACTTCTAATGTGGTTGGTGTGGTCTGGTGACTTATACTTTTCATTCCTTTGCTTCTATTATCCATTAGTGAATGGTAATGAATATTTGCATGTTCCATTGCTTTTTTATACTATATATATAAATAATATTTTCTGGGCACTTTTTTATGTGAAAAATTATATAAAAAAAATGGAGGGGATGTGTGTATCAGTGATTAAGCACCCGAGGTCACCGCCGGAGCCTGTTAAGGGGGAGAGGGACCAATTGTACCCCTGAACTTTTCAAGCTTATTTAGTCACCCAGCCATAAGCTCCATTAAGGGTAAAATGGAAACTTTATGCAACTTAAAGGGTACTTTTATTATTTAGAGATAAAATGACGGATCAGCTGGCTAACTCTTTTGATGGCTTTCTTAAATAATAATCTAATATAAAAGTTACTGACAATATCTGTCACGACCCGAAACCCACCCTGTGCCGATCTCGCATCGCGATCGCCACCCTTAAGCCCGGGGACCTTAGGGCGAAGGCTCACATAAGCAGCGGTATCGAATAGATGTGCGACATGTGATTGAGGAAGTGTGAAAAACTTTTTCCTTTTCTTTTCTTATTTTTAAATTACGCACATCCATCTGATACTGCCACTCTTTACATAGCATACATGATTTAACATTCAGAGTATAACTAAAAACTTAAAGACTTTATAAACAATACATGTTTAATTGCCCCGCGGGGCTTATACATAACGGGATACCACTTTACTAATACAAGATTTCATACTTAAAGTTCGTAATGCTAGACAAAATTACTTGAACATAACTTCCAAAACAGCAAATTCATCATTGTCGTCCTCGAGTCAAGACTGCTCCTAATCACCTGAAAGGAGGGTCCGAACAAAGTCTGGGTAAGCTAATCTAAGCTTGTGAGCAATTCTAGTATTCGTCATGGGGTTTCAATTAGCAGTGGTTTTTAGTACATAAGAGGTTGTAAAACATTCACTGCCAATTGCTCGTATACTTGAACATAGAACATATGCATTTCTTAAAATAGATAGCTTTGAAACATTTAAAGTATTCGAGCTAAACTCGTACTTCATCAATAAAGTATATAAACTTTAAAACACATAAATATGTACTGTGAAAATGAGGGTAAAACCTGCTTCCATTTCCAATACATTTTCTTATCACTTTTCATTAATAGAATCTATTTCGAACCAGATTCCCACTTTACGTTTCGTGAAGATATCTTATGCCTGGGGGATCAGATCCTGCTACCTGGCAGTTGACAGTCAATTGAGTTCCGTACAATTCAATATCCCATCAGATTTCGGATTAATTTAATTCTGAAGAAACCTATAAAATTCATGGTGCTTATGCACAGCTTTTCTTACATTCAAATACATTTGACTTCTTCAAATAAGTGCTTCTCATGAACATTTAAAACATCATGTACGTAATTTCACAATAAAACTTTTAAACATTTGATATAAGCAAATTCAGAATAATTTACATAATTTGGCATTTAAAACTTTAGACATGCTGAAAATATGTTTTAAGAAAACTGTGATAGAAACCATTTTCTGAGCATGTCATAATAGAGGTTATAAGAACAGAACAATTTAAAACTGAATCATGTAAATACTAAATTTGGAATTCAAACATTTCATATCTTTTGAACTTAAAACATTTTCAAATCCATGGAGTTAAATCTCCACTTCAAATACAGGGTTACTCACCTTGGTCCTTTAGGGTTAGTGCTAATAATGTGCTTTCCCACTTCCCTTGTAGTTTCTAAGAACAATTCATAAACATCTCATCAACTTCACATTCATTGTAATATCATCTCGATATTCCTTAACTTATGCTTAAATCGTATTAGATCCTAAAACGATTTCATAATTTCATATGTACTTAACTTAACTCGTACTCTTAACCTATGACACAATTTAATGTGTTAGAAATTAAATTCATTTCAATTTATACTCTTCTGGTAGCTCCATTAACTTTAATTTAAATTTATTTACTTCACGTATTTACGTGTCGTGTCTTTTCGTAATTCATTTCCTCGTATACGCCTTAAATTAGTACTTTGGCATTACTTTAATTTATAGTCATTTGACAGATGCTATTCATCAAATTTTTGTCTTTTTATTTTTGACATCTTTTTTGGTCGAATACACTCTACCATTGAGTCTGGAGCGTCGAAGAAAATCGATTTAGGCTTTCTTAAAAGTAAATTCGGACTTTTATATACAAAAGGACAAAATGGTCATTTATCTATTTACGTCACATTTTTCTGCACTTCGTTTCGTAATTTGGACTCTACTATTGGGTCCAGAATGTCGAAGAAAGTCAATTTAGACCTTCCCTGGTTTTAATTTGGCTTTAGAGGTACTAGGGGTAATTTGGTCATTTTACCCCCTTATGTGTCTTTATTTTCGGGACCTCGTCTTGTGTCGTGAACCTCACCATTGGACTCAGAAGGTCCGAGATAGTAAGAAGACACTAATAACTTGTCTTTTTTGGTCATTGACCCCTTTACGTGTCTTTATTTTTCGGGCCCCCTCTCATAAAATGGGCCCTACCATTGGCTTCAGAATATCCAAAATAGCAAGGATACACAATTCATATGTTTAATTTGGACTTCATTTGCTTCATATATGACCCAAGAGCAAAATAATAATTTTACTTTATTTATTAAATAATTAAATTAATTATTTAATTATTTTTCTAGGGGCTTAATTGCATAAAATTCTCATCAGCTGGGCCACAGTAGGATTTTTCAGAAGTTCTGGGGTCAATCCGTAAATAGAGAAAATCTTGGTTTATTTAATTTAATTAAAACCAAAAACCAATGGGTTCAGTTGGATTTTAAGTGAACCGGTACTGTCCGTTCGTAAGCTAATCGGTTTAGCCAGTTTTATACGTGTTGCTGACGTCATGATGATGTCAGCCCTATCGTTATTTAAAATTTAAAACAAATTGAAACGACGTCGTTCCAATTATTCGGTGGCAATCCCAGATTCTGCCACGTGTCCCGAGCTACCCCAGTCTTTTAAAACGAGTCATGAGTCGACTCGGTCGTTTTCCTCACTTCGAACCCACTGTAACCCTAATTTTTGAATTTCATTTTCTTTAATTTCGTGCAGTTTGGATCCATGGATCCTCACTGTTTTCAAACCAATCCATTTCTCGAACATAAGGCAAAGGTTTGGCATTTATTTTTGAAATTAAAACTAAGTTATATGTTCGGTTTAGATTTTGATAATCCAAACCTGCAAGTTGGTCGTATATGCTCAGTTCTGAGCTAAAACCCTTGGGGTTTGATCCGTTGTGATCCATTTTTCATGTAGTTTCATTTTCCATTTCAATATACTCGTTTTGGTGCGGTTTCGAAAGGTTGGTTTCCACAACCGAAGCATATAACTCATTTTATGGAGGTCGATTCTTGTGATTTATGATCATAGATAAATGTTTTTGACATGCTTGTAGGATCTAGTTCTTGTCTCAATAAACCAAACAAGGTTTGGTTATGATGGAATCAGACCTGCTGTAAGCAAGGTCTTGAATCGAGGTTTTTTGTGGGTTAGGTGTTTTTCACTGTTTTCATGGCCTAAAATCATGATTAACAGTCTTATAAAAATATATTTAAACATCCTACGTATATAGACTGCTCCAAATAGTTCATATTCATGCAAAATTTTAGAGAGAGAATTTGGCAAGTTTATGTGTTCATACCTTTTTGGTTGTGATTCTTGCCCCTTTTTCTTTCTGATTTCCTATATTTCCTTAGCTTCTTGTATTCCTTCTTGCAGAGCAAGCATGCAGTGCATGTTTTTGCCCTTATAGCCACCTCAACCGACCTCTCTCTCTCTCTTCCATTTTCTCTCTCTCTCTACACGATTCAAGCCTACACCTAGCCTTTATCAATCTCTCTTACACTCTATTAAATTCTGCTTTTTTACAATTTCAGCTTTCCATTATGATATACCACAAAAGAGCAAGAGCAAGAGCAATCAGCACTCGACACGTATGTCTACAGTCCAGCTCACGCTCGGCTAACTCAGCTCGTGCTCAACTAGTGGCTAGCGCTCGGACATTCAAAACAGGCTAAAAGATCGGAAGTGGACGAGCATATGCCTCTAGAACACATACATATCCGGATAAGGATCACGGAGTTAATTACAGGACTCCAGACCAACACTCCAGAGCTCGTCACCACCTTAGCGGCTGCCGAGTAGGGAATAAGGAAATAGTCTTTGACAAGGAAACCGCTATACATGTTCATCTCTATCTATAGTGCAATATCCAATAAGGAAACTATTATCTCCGGTGATCAAATCCCTACTTTCATGGCTTCAAATCCTAATCAACTTAGGAAAGCCACGGCCTATAAATTAAACCCTAAAGGTACACTTTATTTTCATGCTCATTCTTTGGCTTTCAATAAGTCTTTCAATTCAGTTTACTTACTTAAGCATCGGAGCAGCAACCGTCGGAGCCAATCCGATGGTTCTCTGATCCCCCTTTTTGACTATTCTACAGGTCTTGGAGCCCAGATTTATTGCGAGTCGAAAAGTGCAACATCAGTTTGGCGCCGTCTGTGGGAACGACTAATCTCCAAGTGCTCTATTGACAAATTAATCTTTTTCCTCATGGGAAAACCATGGCCCCGAATCTCCGACCGAAACAGAACGCTTAAAACCCACAAAGCTCTCAACGTCGGCCGCCTGTTCCACGAGCAAGAGGGCCGACGGTTGATCCCATGCGACGAGAGATCGAATCAATCAAACGACACAACGAACTCGTGCAGGAACAACTACTTGCCATATCTAGAACTTTGGCAATACTCACACAGAATCAATGGACGAGTCCTCCTAACCCGCTGGTCAATGTTGCTGAAAGAACGCAACCCCATATAACCACTAAGAATGAAGAGCCTCATAAGCAAGCTCCAACTAACCAGCCTGGGCACCCCCAGGGTGTTGCTCACGTTGGCAGAAATCCACAGCCGTCGGCAGCCCCAAGCTGGGGAACATCAGCCTTCATCCCTGACGTCCACTACCGAAGCACTACTAGAGCCCCGACTCTAAGGGCTTCGAGAGCACATCCGGCACCACAGGAGCCTCATCCCCAAGCAGCACCAGTCCCGCCAGCTCAGAACCCTACTGCATCAGAGAGACATGCTCAGCCCGAATA
Source organism: Nyssa sinensis (assembly GCA_008638375.1). Classification (NCBI taxonomy): domain Eukaryota; kingdom Viridiplantae; phylum Streptophyta; class Magnoliopsida; order Cornales; family Nyssaceae; genus Nyssa; species Nyssa sinensis. The sequence goes on along the minus strand of CM018041.1, from coordinate 20,773,357 downwards.
ACCTAACGCCGATGCTGTGAGGCAAGGTTCACAAGAGGTCCGGTTCAGAGACCCACGGAGGGTAAAAGAAATTGTCGAATCTATGGACCGAACAATAGCTTTGAGAGGTGCCTAGAACCCTCTAGAGCAGGATGAGTTGGCCAAGCTGCTCGAAAGACTTGCCACCCCGTTCACTCACGCCATCATGTCAGAAGAAAGGCCTTGGAAGTTCATGGTGCCAAAGTTCACCCTGTACGATGGGACTGGAGACCCAGGAGATCACCTATCGCACTACCAGCATACGATGGCCCTCCACGGAGCCTCTGATGCTTTTATGTGCCGAACTTTCATTTCTAGCTTGAAGGGAACTGCTCTAAAATGGTTCCACCACCTCCTTCCGAACTCAATTACCAGCTTCTATGAGCTCGGTAGGCAATTTCCTGGACAGATTCATGACCAGCAGAAGGCTCAAAAGGGGACTAGAATTCCTGTTAAATGTCAAGCAGACTAAGGAGGAGTCCCTCAGAGGATACATTGCACACTTTAATGCCGAACTCACAGAGATCATCGACTGTAGCCCAAGATTCCTTGTAGCTGCCTTAACTGCTGGACTTGCTCACGATGGCTTCAGAGATTCCTTCACCAAAAGCCCTCTTGCCAACATGGCAATATTAATGGACTGGGCCAGGAAGTACATCAACTTGGAAGAAGCCAACCGCACATCCCAAAAGGGCAAAGAGCAAAACCAGAGGGATAATCCGAAAAAGGGAGGATCATAAGAAGGAGGACCACAGAAGAGACCCTAGCAAGAAGAGAGCCAGGAGTCTAGAAAAGAGAACGGCACCCAAGGCTGTCTACAATTCCGGACCAAGGGAGTTCATTAATTTTACCCCTCTGAACACTACACCGAATCAGGTACTTCGGTAGATCCGAGATCGGGAAAACCTGAGATGGCCAGAACCCATCAAAAGGGATCCCAGCCTTCGAGACACAGGTAAATATTTTAATTTCTACAAAGATCATGGGCATACGACTAACTCATACAGGTCCCTTAGATATGAGATTGAGCAACTCATAAAGAAAGGACATCTCCGGGAGTTCCTTAAGCAGGACGGGAGGCAAAATCCCCATGAAGACAAGCCTCAGCAGCGGATAGAGCAAAGGCTTGAGCAAAACAAGAGCAGAGGGAAGTTCAAAACGAGCCTCAAAGGCAGAACAACCATGTCATCTATGTCCTCCATGCAGACTCCCCTACTATAGGAATGTCCTAACAAGGCAAGAAAGAGGTATGCTCGGGAGGCCAGGGCTGCCCCAGATATATTGCAGATCTCCAACGTTGAAAAAAGGCTCAAACCAGCACCGGAGATCCAATTCACTGAACAGGACCTAGCAGGGGTGCACTGCCCTCATAGTGATGCCCTCGTCATCACTCTCAAAATGGCTAACTTCGAGATCAGAAAAGTCCTGGTTGACACTGGCAGCTCTGTCAATATATTATTCCATGAGCCATTCAAACAGATGGGGATGGACCATGACAGCATCAAGCCTACCACTGCCGTAATGGCAGCGCTTGATGGCAATCTCAGTACCCCATTGGGAAGGATCGACCTACCCACCACTGTGGAGGAAGGTGAAGGGCAAAAAACCACCATCTCAGAGTACATGGTGTTGAATATGAAATATCCCTACAATGTCATAATTGGGAGACCATGGTTGCACCAGATAGGGGCGGTTACCTCGACCCTCGATCAATGTCTAAAGTATGTTCACAACCAGAATGTTTATTCTGTCAGAGGGTGCCAACCAACTTCTTGAGAGTGCCATGCCATTGCACTCAAGGAAAAGACTGTCAAATAGCAATTATAATACACCCGGGACTATGCAGATCCAGTTCTCTCCCACACTCCCGATGAGGAAAGTTGCCCTTTCCAGAATTGAAGAACCCCTAAGCCCAAGGGGACGGGGCAGCAGGGCCAAACCCATTGGTGAGCCTATCAAAGTATTGGTCAATTCAGAATCAGAGGGGTGCTATTTGTACATTAGTCCAGACCTGACACGCGCTGAGCAAGAGAAAATAATCAATTTTCTAAAAAATAACCTCTCTATGTTTGCGTGGGAGACCAAAGACATGGAGGCTATAGATCCAAACCTGATAACTCATAAACTAATGGTGGATCCAGATCACCCACCAGTGAGACAGAAAAGAAGGCCGCTAGCCCTAGAATGGCATCAGATCATAAACAAAGAAGTCCAGAGGCTGCTTGAAGCCAAAATGATACGTGAAGTGTTCTACCCCGAGTGGCTAGCCAACGCCGTCCTGGTCAAGAAGAAAAATGGCAAATGGAGGGTCTGTGTTGATTATACAGACCTCAATAAGGCGTGCCCCAAAGACAGCTTTCCATTGCCAAGGATAGATCAACTGGTTGATGCTACTGCAGGGCACGAACTCATGAGTTTTATGGATGCCTATTCTGGGTATAACCAAATTCAGATGTACCCTCTAGACCAGGAGAAGACAGCCTTCATAACCGAACGAGGTCTCTACTACTACGGAGTAATGCCTTTCGGTTTGAAGAATGCTGGAGCCACATACCAGCGGTTAGTTAACAAGATGTTCAGCCCGCTGCTCGGCAATACCATGGAGGTATACATTGATGATATACTGGTCAAAAATCTGCAGAAAGGTAGTCACCTCTAGCACTTAACCCAGACCTTCGATATCCTAAGACAACACAAGATGAAGCTCAATCCCTCGAAATGTACCTTCGGGGTGACGAAGGGAAAATTCTTGGGATACATTGTCTCTCAGAGGGGTATCGAAGCAGACCCCACTCAGATCCAAGCTCTGATTGGACTAAAGTCACCGAAAACCAGAAAAGACATTCAAGTGTTGAATGGCAGAATCGCAGCACTAAGCAGATTTATCTCCAAATCCACTAATCACTGCCTACCCTTCTTCAAAGCTCTAAAGGGTAACAAAGCTTTATAGTGGACAGAAGAATGTGAGAAAGCTTTTCAAGAACTGAAGGAGTATCTTGCCTCTCTAGAGCTTCTGTCAAAACCAGTACAGAGGGAAAAGCTACTCCTGTACCTTGCATTCTCTGAAAATGTGGTCAGCTCCGCATTAGTCAGACAGGACAGGGGAGTACAGAGGCCCATATTCTACGTCAGTAGGGCACTAATCAACACAAAAAAGAGATATCTAGAGGTTGAAAAGCTAGCCTTTGCTTTGGTAATATCAGCTCGGAAGCTCCAACCTTATTTCCAAGCTCATCCAATTGAAATCCCAAATGCCTATCCTCTGAAGTCAATATTGAGGAAGCCTAAGGTGTCGGGAAGATTAGTGAAGTGGTCTATAGAGCTAAGGGAATTTGACAAATCATATGTACCACGGAACTCCATCAAAGGACAGGCCTTGGCGAATTTCGTTTCCGAGTTCACCCCGGCACTTCAAGATAAGGCACAACTCATCGAAACTATAGGAACCTGGCTACTTTATATTGATGGGTCATTAACCAATCAGGGCTTATTAGTGGGCCTGATATTACAGTCCCTTGATGGGCTCTCGTTAGAAAAAGCAGTCAGCCTGGGATTCAAAGCCTCCAACAATGAAGCAGAATATGAAGCACTAATCCTAGGCATGAAATTGGCTCTGGAATGCGAGGTTCAGAACCTTAAAGTCTTCTTAGACTCCCAACTGGTAGTAAGCCAGTCCTTGGAGAATTCTCCATTAAAGATGATAGGATGCTTTGGTACTTTGAACTGGTGAACTACTTGAAGCACTCCTTCCAGATGTTCACTATCCAGAAAATAGATAAAAGCCAGAATTGCAGAGCAAATGCTTTGGCAAACATGGCGTCCCGCCTAAAGTCAGAAGGGAACTCCACAGTAAAAATTTCCTACCAGCTAGGACCCAACATAGAGGAAGCCCAAGTTGCCCAAATTACTAAACAGCCCCAGAACTAGATGACCCCAATCCTCTAGTACCTAGAATTCGGGCTCCTCCCAGAAGACAAAAACAAAGCAAGGAGAATCCGAATCAGAGCAGCTCGGTACCTGATCCTGAACAACAACGTTTACAGAAGGTCTTATTCTCAACCTCTGTTAAAATGTTTAGATCCAGAAGAATCACAATATGTCTTGGTTGAAATACACGAAGGTATTTGCGGGAATCATAATGGGTGCAGGACGATAGCTCACCGAGCTCTAACTCAGGGCTACTACTGGCCCAGCATGCTAAGGCAGGCTAAGGAGTATGTCCAAAAGTGCGACAAATGCCAAAGGTTTGCCCCATATCAACACCAGCCTCATCACGAGCTCATCCTGATCACTAGTCCTTGGCTCTTTGCTCAGTGAGGGATGGACATCATGGGTCCATTACCCAAAGCCCCACCAAATAGGACATATCTCTTGGTAGCCATTGACTACTTTTCTAAATGGGCCGAAGCCGAACCTCTAACACTGTAAAGACCTAAAAATCTAGGGTGAATTTTTTTTTTTAATAAGGTACTAGCTGTAACACTCTGACCAAAGGACTCTATGACATAAATGATCCAAACAGTAAGCCATAACGGGATTATTTTTTGAAGAAATAAATTAAATCCAGAACACAAATGATAAATGTTCAGAAAATAATTAACGCGGTCAACCGAGTGCTAGGACAAATAAATGGGACTGATACAAATCGTAGTTACCAGAATAAAAGAATAAAAATGACATAAGACGCGAACAAACACCCAGAGACGGTAAAACAAATAATACTGATATTGAGCCGGCTTTATACCATCTTTATTGACATTCATAATTAATATATGAAAAATAAAATAAAATAAAATAAAAATATGTATAATAATATATATGAATAAAATGTAAAGTATGGTATATATATATATATATATATATATATGGTGGAAAATGAATAAAAGAAGAAGCAAAGGAAAGAAAGAGGAAAAATGGGCGGTACAGGCCGCGGGTGAGGGAGAACGGCAGAACAAGGGAGAAGGAAAGGGAGAAGAAAAGAGAGAAAGAAAAAGGAAGGGAAGAAGAAGAAGCGACGGTGGTCGCGAGGGGGATCGAGGCAAGGGGGCGACGGAGTGCGATGGGTTTCGAATTTCTTGGGGCGATTGGGGCTGTGTGTTATGGATTGGAGGGACGCAAAGCAGCAGCGATGGGTTGGGATGGATCTGTCAAGGAGTCATCGTTGAGTTGATCTCTCAACTCTGTATCGAATATCGCAATGAGGGAAGTAGCATTTGGCGAAACCCCTTGTTCCGATCAAGATAGATGGGTTTCGAGATGGTCGATTGAGGATGATGGCACGGTTGTATTGGCATGGACGGAGCTGCGATAGGTGGTATATATGTATATATAGGCAGTGTAGATATGTGCGTGTTGGTGCTGTGGGAGAGAAATTGTAGAGAGAACGGTGCCTGTTGTGGTCCAGATTTGCGTGTGGATGGTGCGATTTTGTGAGGGACACTACGGGGGTTGCGGTGACAGCATGTGAATAGGTTTTGTCTCTATTTCTTTCCTTTTGATTTGGTAAGGGTCTTTCTTGTTGATTTTGATTAGAAAATCATGGATGAATGGGGGATTTTGTGTCAATTTGTTGGGAAGATCATTGGGGTTTGATGAACAGTGCCGGTGGTTGTGATGGTGATGTCGTGATGTTGGGTCTCTGTTTGGGTGGAGAACTCTAGATAGACTTGTGTATTGCTCTGTTTCATGGCAATTTTGTTTGTGGTCAGTATGTGCGTTGGGTTGTTCTTTGATAGCACTGGGGGCCATTTGTTTGAGCAGTGGTTGATTGTAATGCGTTGTTGGACAGATTTTGGCGATGGACGATAAAGGATGGTAATAGTGTTCAGGTGAAACCTGAACAGAAGGAGGATGGAAGCTTGGGCTGTGTTGCGACGGGTAAGGAGCTGATGATGATGCCAGTTCCAATCAGGTACACTGGGCTGCGCTTGACAAGTTAGGAGGTCAGTAAAGGAAAGAATTATCAGGTGCCCGGTATGTTGGTCAAATTGGAGATAGAGGGGGAATCACGTTGGCTTGATCATGGATGGATGATTGAGGAGTTCGGTTTGCATAAAGGATTACTGGTATTGCAAACTGGGTGGAAGAATTCAAGTGATTGCTGTGATGAATGAGAGGGAATTCTCACTGAACCTGTAGGTAGGAGATGAGAGATGTTGAGAGTGTTTTGTGGGAATTTTAGTTTGTCACAAAGTTTCCGTAACATGTGGGTTCTTGGAAGTAGTTGGCAGCTCATGACAAGGGCTTTTAAAGAATCCAGAGAGCTGTAATTAGTTGTTCAGTACTCTTTAAGAAAACGGAGGAACTTGAGAATGACAGTAAGTAATACAATAGTTGAGGACTCTACAACAGAGAACTAGATAGTAACCTGATGAGAGGAAGGGAAAGTTCTTTAATATCTGATGGATGGGATGATAAGATGGATGGGATGATAAAGGGACAGAATCTGTCAGGATCATCATCTACTTGAGGGAAAAAGGCTGAAGAAGCTGATGAAACTGATTTAAAATGGTTGGCCGACTTGATCAACTGCCGGTGTGTTTTCTTCAACTTCTGAACCGTAGACTAAAGATTAACCTCAAACTCTCTAAACAGCTACAATAGGAGGACTGAATCATCCATCAATTGATTGGACTACTTAGTGGACACAGCTTAGTAGGGTTGTGGCCAACCCTATCAGGTATGATATTTTACTAATGATCTCATCTTTCAACTTCATGACCATTATGGGAGAGCATTTTGTTCTAAATGTCGGTTGAAAAACATACAATTACAACAATCAAAATAAGAACAAGATAATGATTTGTTAAATAAATTAGTTATAACTTTTTTTACCGGTATGCACGTCTTCTTCTATGTAGGGAGGCATCATTTGTCGATACATTTGTCTTTCTTGTTTTGCGCAAAAATTATAATAGTGTTTTTCCTCTATGCTCAAATCTTTCTACATCTGTCCTCCCAATTGTGCAACCTATAAACCATGAAAAATGTAACAAAACTATGATAAATATACATTGGATTCCTCATCTAATTCTACTAAATAAATTATCACTCACTGATGCCATTTGTCTTCTTATGTCATTACCCATTGCACTTTGTTGTAAACCTTGGATTAGTTACCCAAAATAAGTTTGAACATCATGTTCAATTGTTTATTAATAACTAAAAATTAATTTTAACATAATCAACATGTTAACTCACTAGAATAATTTAAAACCTGTCTGTTTTCTGAAGGGCTCTGTTGAATATGAATGTGTGCTAAATTCACCATATTCATCCATTCTTGAATTTGTTATCCTATGCATTGTCTCTATACTGAATGTAATGTTCTTAAACTTTTGGAAATAAAGAATTAATAAATAAAAGAATACTTTTGAACGATCACAAATTACTTAAAAGTAATGAGGAGAAAAGAGAATGTGATGCCTAAATATGATGGATGCATCGAAATGAAGATATGAAAGAAAAATTTTGTTATATATTTGAGCATTTTACTAGTTCTAGGGGCCTATTGGACTAGCACTATAAGCTTCTTGGATTAGCACCTCGGTGCTTAACAGACTGGCACCTAGGTGCTTAACTAACTGACACTTGGATGCTTAACTGACTGGCACCTATATGCCCTTAGTTCACCTAAACTCTGTGAAAGGTATATTAATTCACACTTGTTACCAATAACAAAGCATATGACAATGCCCTGTGAACACGTGTTCGTTTAATCCAAAAGAAAAAAAGAAGACTCCCTTCTTTTCATTTTAAGAAGGGTAAATTATACATACATTCTCTATTGTTACTAACAATTACAAACAATATCCCTCTTATTAAACTAATTACCCTCATTATGGCTCCAAGTGTTGGTGTGCATGTATGGTGATGAAAAATGAATAATACTGTACCTGGAGACAAATGAAAATTTTACCACCATGTTGGAGATGTTCTAACAAATCAAATTGGTGAGAAATGATGAATTATGAACTTGACAGTATTTTATGCATTGAATTTTAAAAATAAACTTTAATTTTGGAGTTAAAAAAATAAACACTTAAATCAGGACAGAGGCAGTATACATGAGTACAGAGCCTAGCTCCCTTGTAAGTTGTAAATCCACAAGTCGATTTCATTGTTTCTGGGCCAAAGCTGTAATACAAGCAACGAAGACTGGTTCATGTAGCCGTGCGGGCCTTATCAAACCAGTAGTTCCTTTCTCGTAACAAAACAAAAGAAGTCCATCTTTGTCCACTTGTTTAGATTTTTTTCCCTTTTTTTTTTTTTATTCTGGCTATTATATTATTATATCTGTAAGCAAGGACAGGACATAAAAAAATCCATTTATGAATATTTTTTTTACTTTCTTTCTTTACGTTTCATCGTTTTATAAGAAAATTTGTCAGTCAAATTAATCAAAAGTCTTTCTTTATTTTTCTTTTCCTCTTCATGTTTTTTCCCTCACAATTTTCCAATACAACAAATATGGAAAAAATTGTAATTCCCTCCTTTCCTTTAGTTTTAAGTTTCAAACGGAATATTGTTGCAAAGACTACATGACAGTAATTAGCAAAAATCGGTAGCACACAATAATTCGCAGAAGGTATGAAAGAGAGACATTGGAAAACATAAAAGCACATTTGGACATCACATGGATATATAACATAATGTTCAAAAAAATTGGCATCGTCATCAGAAACTAAATAAAATATGTAATTGATATCATCCCTTGAAAATGCACAGGTAATACTAAACAATATAATATTCAGATGGACTTTCGAGTGTCATGTAAACAAAACCAGTTGAACAATTTCCTTTCAAGTGATACCCAACTAATATTTTAATTATACCCAGTTGAACAATTTCCTTTCAAGTGGTCCTTCTCACTAGATCCATAACATAGAATCTTTTGATGAAAAACAAATGAAAAAACAAAAACACTATACCTTGAAAAAGCAGAGAAATTCCACACGGAAGGCACTTCGTTTCAGACCTTGTCAGAGAGCACAAGAGGATAGCTATCGATCTGGAAATTGAAGAAAAAATAGCGATTGTCGGAGAGCACTTCATTACGATTAGGGCAAAGAGATGAAAAGAGGGAAGAAAGAGAAAATAACAATTGTCGGAGAGCACTTTGTTACGGTTAGGACAAAGAGATGAAAAGAGGGAAGAATGTATGCAGACAGAAAGGGAAAGTGTGCAGGCGGGAAAGATTTGCTCTGTATTCATTGTTTTTAGTTGTTTCAAGCCTGCTGATGTGGATTGGCTGATTGGGCAGCCGCATTAGCAGGTATAATGTTCTGGTAGAAAAAAAGAGTATGGATAGCATTATTGTTGTAAGAATAACATCCCTCAATTGTTCTGCAACAAAACAAAAAAAATTGATTTGACGTGAAAGTGACATGGGTGATAAGGGCTTAGACTTGATTTTCTATTTGTGACATGAATGTGATGGAACCATTAAACATATTTCAATTTTTACTTTTTTCTACTAGTTTGGACCGCCAAATGTTTTTTTATAAAATAATATTTTAATATTTATGTTTCTAGACTTATTTGATATCCATCTTTTTTTAGATTTGTTATTAAAATATTAGGTAGTGTAGATTTTGATAATTATTGTACACTAATTTATACTCTATAGATCTTGATAGATACTGTACATTATTTTTTATTTCATATTATTTTTCTGTTACTCTAATTCTATGCATTTATAATTGATGAGTCACATCTTATTATAATACTTTCAAATTATAGTGAAACTATAATAGCAGTAGACATAACCCTATTCTGAAGTAAATTACGTAAATTTTTGTGTTCTTGTGTGTGTGATTTTAAATTCATTTTTTTATTTACTTTCGTATCTTACTGATCCTGATTAGGTAATTATATTTCTAACATAAAATCTATGATAAGATATCTCATTTCTTGTAAAAAAAAAAAAAAATGAATATCATATTAACACAAAGACATAATCATTAAAATATTATTATTTCTCAAAGGATTTTGCTTTGCATCTATAAGTGGAAAATAGTTAAAAACTTTTTGCTTTGTTTAACAGTTGAACATGTGGTTCTCAACCAGTCTCATGCCACTTGCTTCCTTTTTCTTTCCTACTTTTGCTCTAATTTCTTACATCCTTTTCCCGAAAAGGAAGAAGGATTCATGAATCTTCAATTTCATCTTTATTCCCATCAAACAGGATTTGTCCTTTTTCTCTTTCTTGGTTTTTAGTGGAAAATCATGGTATCCCCTCACCCCTTCCCATCAACTAGTACATGTGAATGTCTGAACCCTATTCTCTCTTGCATACACTACTTCAAATATTTTTAGTATTATTCGTGATGTCATATGGCCATATAAATAAGTTCTTTTGAAATTGTTTTAAAAGATGGAGTTTAAATTATGGTAAATGTCGGTGACGTGGTTCAGGCATTGCAAATGATGTATAAATTTTTCACAGGAGCATCGCCATCATACGATACGCCTTCCATTATCAATCTGAAGCTCTAAAGCCCTAGGTCTGACCAAAAAGGTATGCCCAATAAGCCCTAGATTTGAAGCTCTTCCACACACATATTTTTGAATTTTTCTTTTATTTTCTTTTTGGCATAAATTTCAAGATGGCAAGGGTTTTCTTTCATTAATTATAGGTAGGATTCCTAACACGAAGAGGTTCAACTTGGAAGTTATAGGTGTTGAAATTGACAGTACCAAGCTATACAGGTTAATAGCTTTTTCTAAGGCTTTTAGTGAGTTTTGAAATTTTAGTAAATGTAGTTTGTATAGATTTTGAATTTATGTACGTTGTCTACTTGATTATTGTCATCAATGATATGAAATAGTAAAATTTTCATCTTATATGGTGCATTTTCTTTGAACTAATGTGTATTTTGATTTTGTGTCCTTTGAAGTTTAAAGCTCATAATAAAAGTCTATTATTCTTAAACTTCCAATGTTACTTGATTTTTTTCTAAAATATTTCCCAAATCATTGTGATTTTTTTTGTAGTTTGAGGGGGAGGATTTTAAGTATTTTGTATTCTGGTTTAGAACATGAACCTCTTCTATTTTTGACAATATATTCAAATAAGTATCTTATAATGAGGCTCATTGCTTGTGGAATGAATTGTTGGATGAGTCTTGATCTGTAGCTAGAGTTCATGACTGAAAATGATGATAATCTTTGATTTATTTTTTGAGTTTCAAACATGCCATTCAGATTGACTTTTCTGAATTAGGATCATAGAATATCAATCTGAATTTTGCAACTATTGTTCAAATCAATATCTTATAATTGGTTGGATCCCAGTCGACTAAATAATATATCAATATTTTCAACTATTGTTCACATAATTAATATAATGACCTTATTGAATTTTGCTTAGATAGCTGATTTTTTTTTTCAGTTTTTATTTTTGGAATGAGTATTGCATGGAAGCATTTTCTTGTATTACTCTCATACTTGGTATTTCTCCCTTTTGAAATAGGATATTTCCTCAGCCAACAATGTGTTTGTTTAATGTTATTGATTTGATTTAATTTTTGGAAGAAATAATCTTTGAAATGTCTGCCTTAATTTAGTGAAGCCACATCCACTATCTTTTAGTCTACAATTTCATTGAGAACATTTTCTTTTGTTGTCTTATTGTTGATTTTTTGCTGTACTCTACCTCTATCTTGGTCGTTGCTTTGTCCCATTTTTATTGTTCTTGTTTCCATGTGTTATATTAGCTATTGTTTTGGTCTCTGTTCTGCTATTTTGTTGGGGGTCTGACCTCCCCCTTCCCTTATTCTTGTCTAGGTCATAATCATCTTGTCATCTTTAAAAAAAAAAAAGTATATAAATGTTGAACTTATTATTATCTATAGAGCAGCGGAAATCTCAACATATATGTAAGGGAAATTTCAACTTTAATATTATCTTGAGAACTAAAGTATCAAATGAAGAATAAAAAAAAATGTATAAAAACTTATTTACTTTATGATGATGTTAAGAGGGAAGCAACTTCCATATATATATATATATATATATATACATTGTTTAGTTTTGAATTTTCTTATCAATGGTGGTGCAGGTGCAGTTTTATTAATTCAAATGGACAAGTTAATGGATGTAATTTGGTATTATATTAGCATCAACATCAACATCAATGAGACACAAATCGACTCTACCTCTTTGTCTGCACTGCAACTTTCCATTTTTTCTCGTAATCCCACATTACTAGAACTCATTGACATCCCCACCATTTTGGACGACTTTGATCGTTGAACTACTAACTCTCATTCATTGGATCACAAATAATATATAATTGATGTTGCTCTTTTTTATTGAAAGGGCTCCCGTCCTTCGATACCTGTCAAGAACTCAATGTCAGAGGGTCACCGGGTAGGCTATGGTGATAGCCACTCCGCTGATGAAGTCAGTAAAGAAAATAAAGCTATAATTGAAAAGAATAATTGAACATGAATCAAAAACGTACCTTATGGTCTTATTTATAAGTTGTAGATCTCCTAAGTTGAGTAGGATTAGAAGCTATAAAAGTAAGAATTTGAAGATATCCAAAGATAGTAGTTGCCATATTGAACTCTGTTTCCTTATTCTAGTGTCGGTAGGGCATGGATGGCAGTGCTATATTCTGAACCATATACCTCTGATCCCCCATGCCTGTTTGATCTGGATAAAATAATCTCTCCTAATCTGTAGCCCGAAGAGCTCTCAATATACACGTGTCATGCTTTGGATATGTTTGTGATTTTATCGTATATCAACAACTCCCCCCCCCCGAGCCTCAGTAGTCACGTGTATTTTCATAAATGCGCTATTTCATGTTTCAATAAAATAGCGGTTAATGGGACAGTTATAGTCTCATCATTGCACTACCCGTTGATTGAGTAATCGAGGCTATTATTGGCCAAGCGTCGGTTGGGATTTTAAGGCCATAAATGTCGATCCTCCTTGGGTTGTTTTATAAATAGATGAAATCTCCCCAAGAAGAGTCTTTTATGAACTCTCTAATGTTTCAAGTTAAATTCCAAGCAAAATAAGGCTTCTAGGGAATTTCAGTGTTCCAAAAGATTACTTCGGCGTTCATCCTTCAATTTCCTGTCAGTTGTGACAACATCCCTTCATTTCCTCATTTTAGTCTTTAGTTTTATTCTTCTTCTCCTCTCCTACTTCATTCGTGAGGATGTCAATCTTTGATGCTTATTCAAGCACAGGGAGAGGAAGAGAGAAAAGTGGTAGAAATAGGGGATCAGGGGGCACTAGGCCCTATTTCAGGCAACCAAGTTGAAAGTGTTTCTGGTAATAGCTCGGGAGTACTTCTAATTGAAGCGTACCTCGAGTCTAGGGACAGAGAGGTCGGCTCATCGGGTTAGCCTCATAGGAGAGAGGAAAGTGAAAGTGCCATGACTGAGGGCATGCTAGATGCCTTTAGTAATTTTAATTTTCCTCAGAATGTGTCTTGTAGGATTCTGAGGCCTCGAGTCTAGGGATATTAAGAGAGGAGATCTATGATTACCTTGAATGGTTTGAGGTCGGTGTACATTTCCCTATCTATTCTCTAGTGAGCAAGTTATTTAGCTAGTTTAAAATCTGCCTTGCCGAACTGAACATCTACAGTTGGAGGTAGCTAATAGCCTTCTTAGTCTAAGGTCACCAAAACAAAGTCAAAGTAGATTTAGACCTTATTAGAAGTAATATGGACATGAAATTCTTGAAGTCAGAGGGGATGTTCTATATGTCATTTGACAAAAGGTTCAAACCATTGACCTCAGTACCCATTTCCAACAAGACATGGAAGAAGTGGTACTTCCTTGTCAATGGTGGCTGGAAACATGAAGACTTTAGGAATCAGGATAGTTTCTTCCTTCGGCACATCGGTTTTAAGGGTGAGCCTACAGAACTTTGGATTCTAACCTGAATACTATAATTCCATTCCGACTTAACTGATGCTCTTTCTGAATTTCTATTGTCATAGATGAAAAGGTTTGGAGAAGGTCGATTTTTACTCCCTGCCTACAAGAGAAGTACAGAAGACTTCTTCACCCGCAAGATCATCCTCACGACCGAGTTCTTACCTTCCAGAACTTTATTGATGCCAGACTAGTGAAGGACAAGTCGGAGGTTTTGAAAAAGACCTTCCTAATGAGCTAGATGCTTGGAACCACAAAGGTTAGGGGAACGTCCACCTCCGTGGTACAAGCTCATTCTCAAAAAAAGAGGAGGATTAAGGTGGGGGGATCCAGTTCCCCCAAACGTATGGTTTTCGAGAAGCTAGTCCTGCCATGTACAACGCAAACTGCCACCACCTCTAGCCCTTACAACGCGCCCTAGATCTCACGACAAAGGGAAAATGGGTGTGGTTCCTCCCGGAGTGGCCACGGCTGAAACCGGGGATGTGGCTATAAAGAGGGCCTACGAGGAGGCCCGAACCTCGACTGCAAGTCGTTCTAAGGGTCTAAAGCCTCAAAAGATAGCGAGGGACCTCTTGGCTTTCTCACATGAGGGTAAGATTGTCCTATTTTGTTCTTTAATTGATTTCATATATGTGATTTAACCTTTTTCCTCACTAACTTATCTAATTTTTGTCCTATTTTGTTCTTTAATTGATTTCATATATGTGATTTAACCTTTTTCCTCACTAACTTATCTAATTTTTGTTTGTTTATAAGCAGTTCATGCTATAGCTGCTATCATAGATAGTCCCAAGGAATCAAAATGGGAGGACAAACTCCAAGTTGAGCTAGATGAAACTCGCCTCCAGCTCAGAACAGCTCACTCTACATCTCTCTCTTTTGAGGAGAAGTTTCAAGAATCCCTCACCAACGTGGCTATTTTGGAGTCATAAAAAAAGGCTTTGGCTTCAGAGTTGGAAAACCTAAAGTAAGAAAAAGAGGAGGCTGAGGCCACTGCTACTTTGAAGCTTTCCATCAGCATTCAGGTGGCGAGAGAAAAAATAAAAAAAGCCCTTAGAGAAGAGGTGCAGAGGCTGGGCAGAGAATTCGCGGACCATGGATATGAAATTTTCTTGAAAAAGATCTAGATGTTGTATCTTGATCTTGACATCTCTGGTGTAGACGAGGTCTCAATAGATGAACTTGCGCCGAGCCCTTCCAAAGTCGCCTTAGCAGAGTCCACAGATCTTGAGGGAGAAGCCCCCCCACCGATGACTGTTAGTTAGGATTTTTGTAACATTTTTTTTTAGTCCTTTTGAGCTTGTAATTCTCCCACTTTTTGGGTTAATTTATTAAACTTTTATTCATTTCATTCACTTGTGTCTTGTTTGTTATTTTTGTGTTATGTCTGATTTTAAGATAATCTCTTCAACATTCAGACCAGTAGAAAACATAAGCCCTTTAGAGACTCCAAAGCATTCATAAGCTTATTTTAGAAGTCTGAAAATAGGATATACAGAATCGTAACACTTGAAATTAAAACAAGGTTTTTCAGTTGTCTGTATACTAATAATTCAGACCTAAAACACGTGTGAATAAAACAAGGGCTTCCTAGAGGTTTGTAGAATAAAAATGGACCAGTCCTATAGTACTTGTAACAAACACAAGACATTTAGGGATCTGTACATTGAGTGAAATGGACCAGACCTATAGCCCTTGTAATGAATACAAGACTTTTAAAGGTGAGTGTATTGAGTGAAATGGGCCAGACTTGTAGCACTTGCAATGAATACAAGGCTTTTAAGGGTCTGTGCATTGAGTGAAATGGATCCGACCTGTAGCACTTGTAATGAATACAAAGCTTTCAAGGGTCTGTGCATTAAGTGAAATGGACCAGACTTATAGCCTTTGCAATGAATACAAGGCTTTTAAGGGTCGGTGTATTGAAAATAAACTCTAAAGTGAATCATAAGTAGCTTTGTTATTGATAATACTTGCATAAATATTCGATGTTCTAAGGTCTGGGTACAGGTTTCCCAATCGAATCTTCTAACCAATAGGTCGTAGGTCTGATGATCTTGGTTATTTTGTAAGGTCCTTTCTAATTAGGGGAAAGCTTTCTTATGAAGGGATCTTTTGTGTTTGGAAACACACTTCTTAGGATGAGATCTCCAAGTTGGAAGTTGATAGGTTTTAACCGTTGATTGAAATATTTAGCCATTCTATATTGGTAGGCTTTGGTCCTAATCCGAGCTTGCTCATGTCTTTCTTCAAGTAAGTCCAAATTCTTCGCGAGCTGTTAGTTATTGGTCCCTTGGTCAAAGTAATCTATCTTAAGAGTTAGTATGCTAATTTTAACAAGAATGACTGCCTCGGTGCCATAGGCCAGTGAGAATGGTATTTCTGGAGTTAGGGTCCTTTTAGTAGTTTGGTAGGCCCAGAGTACTCCAGGGAATTCTTCGACCCTTCTTCCCTTGGCCTCCTCCAACCTTCTTTTAATTACCTCGAGAATAGTGTGGTTGGTAACTTTGGCTTGCCCATTAGCTTGAGGGTGCCCTAAAGAGGAGAAGTGGTGACTAATATGCAGGTCTTTATAAAACTTTTCGAATACTTTTCCAACAAACTGCGCCCCATTGTTTGAAATAATGACTGCGAGGTATACCGAACCTACATATTATATTTTTTTCATGTGAAATTCTTTACTTCTACCTCTGTTATATGGGTCAGTGGTTCAGCCACCGGCCATTTAAAAAATATTCAATGGCGACTAGCAGGAATCTCCTACTCTAAGGGACTTTTGGCAATGGCCCTATAATGTCCATTCCCTATTGGGCGAAATGACAAGGACTGGTGATAGGGACGAGTTTATGATGAGGTTGATGTTAGTATGAGGTGAATTGTTTACATTTGTCACACCTCTGGACGTATCCTTAGCTTGTTTTAGCATACCGCGCTAGTAGTAGCCCTGAGTTAGTGTTCGATGGGCTATGGTCCTACTGCCATTATGGTTGCCATAGATCCCTTCATGTATCTCGGCTAGGACATAGTGGGCCTCTTCTTGAGTTAAGCAATATAAGAGGGGCTGTGTGTAGGACCTTCGGTAAAGCTTTTCTTTAAGAATTAACTACCGAGCTATCCTAATTCGAATTCTCCTAGCATGATTTTTATCCTCTAGAAGTAACCCCTCCTTTAGAGACTGGATGATGAGAGTCATCCAATTCTGAAGTTGTTCTAAAATTTGAAGGGATTGTATTACCTCAATATTAAGTTTTGACTGGTAAGAGATTTTTACCATTAAGTCCCGTTCTGGCTTGAGATGGGAGGCCATGTTTGCTAAAGCATCAACCCTGGAGTTTTAGTTTCTTTCAATTTTTTGAATGGTGAATTTGCGGAAGGATTTCTTTAGTGATTCCACTAGCTTTGAATATCTGGTCATCCTGTTATTCTTGGTGGAAAATTCACCCAAAACTTGACTCACCACAAGCCAAGAGTTGAAGAATGGTTTAAGCTCTAGAGCTTCACATTCAAGAGCCAGTTTCATCCCAAGGATAAGCGTTTTATATTCAGCTTCATTGTTAGAGGCTCTGAATCCCAAGCTAATGAATTTTTTGGTTACGATTCCATCAGGGGATTGAAGAATTATACCTACTCCAGAGCCTTTGTCGATAGATGAACTATCGGTATAAAGTTTCCATACCAAAGTGTCTATAATGGTTGGAGCTTTCGAATGTAATGTCTGAGTGAACTCTTCTACAAAGTATGTTAATACTTGGCCTTTGATAGCAGTTCGCAGTATATAAGATATGTCAGATTCTCCCAATTCTATTGTCCATTTGACCAGTCATTCTGAAACTTCAGGTTTGTGTAGGACTGGTTTTAAAAGATAGGACGTAGGGATTATGATAGGACGAGCGAATATCACCAAGGCTAAGGCTAATTTTTAAATTTCAAAATATCTCTTCTATGTGTCTAGAAGTGCCTTGCTAGCGTAAAAGATAGGCCTTTGAAATCCCTTGTCCTCCCTCACTAAAGTGGAGCTGATGGCATTTTCTAATACAACTAAGTATAAGAGTAGTTTTTCTCCTAGTACTGGTTTTGAAAGGAGTTTAGAGGAAGCTAAGTATCGCTTGAGTTCTTGGAAAGCCTCTTCGCATTCAGAAGTCTATTCTAGGGCCTTACTCCCCCTTGAGGCTCTAAAGAACGAGAGGCACTCATTTGTAGTTTTAGAGATAAACCTGTTCAATGCTGCTATCCTTCAATTCAGGCCTTGGATATTTTTCTTAGTTTTCGGTGATTCTAGTTCAATCAGAGCTTTGATTGGTGAGGGATCTGCCAAAATTCCTCTTTGGTAGACAAGAAAACCTAAGAATTTTCCTTCTGTGATCCCAAAGGTACATTTTAAAGGGTATAGCTTCATTCTATGTTTCCTCAGGATGTCAAGTGTCTGGCTCAAATGTTGGATATGGTCACCTTTCTGAACACTTTTGACAAGCATGTCGTTGATGTAGACTTCAATTGTATCCCCAATTTAGGGGCCAAAAATTTTGCTTACAAGCTTCTAGTACGTAGCTCTAGTGTTCTTTAAACAAAATGATATTACTCTATAACAATAGAGACCTCGTTCTAATATGAAGGCCATTTTTTCTTAGTCTAGAGGACACATTTGAATTTGATTGTATCTAAAATAAGCATCCATGAAACTCATAAGTCCGTGACCAGCCGTGGCATCAACAAGTTGATCAACTCTAGGAAGAGGAAAGCTGTTACTGGGGCAAGCTTTATTCAAGTTGGTATAGTCAACGCAGACCCTTCACTTGTCGTTCTTCTTTTTTGCAATAACTGTATTAGCAAGCCATTCTGGGTAAAACACTTTTCTTATCATTCCAGTATTTAGCAACCTCTGAACCTCTTCATTGATGATTTATGACGTTCAAGTACAAATGTTATTCTTTTTTGTCTTACCAAGGGATGGTCCGAATCTATCATCAGCTTGTGGGAGATGAAATCAGGATCTATTCTCTCCATATCTCTTGTTTCCCAAGCAAATACTAACAGGTTATTTTTTAAAAATTCAATAATATCCTCTTGCTTGGAAGGAGACAAGACTGAGCTAATTTGTAGATACTTTCCCTTTCCTTCAGTGCTAATGAGTATCTTGATGGGCTTCTCCATTAGTTTGACTGTGTTGTCCCTTCCTCTAGGACTTAGTAGCTCTTCAATTTTAGAAGGACATTATTCTACCTCATAAAGGTTGAAAAATGAGGAACTTTTCCCTCTCACGAGGGTACTGTAATTGCTATCTAGAGTGATTTTCTTTTAACTGCAAAGGCATAACATTTCCGGATAGTGGGCTAACAGCCCTTGATGGTAAAAACTTTGTCGTAGTGGACATATTTTAGACATTAATTGAAGTTTGAAGTAACCGCTCCCATATAGTGGATCCAAGGTCTCCCAATAATGACATTATAGGAAAATTTTGTGTTTAGGACCATGTATTCAGATATTAGCCTCTTCTGTCCGTCCCCTTCTACCATCATGGTTGGTAGGTCAATTCTATCTAATGAGATGTTGAGATTCCCGTTGAATCCTGCCATAACAGTAATGGTAGCTCTGATGGCATTAGAGTTGAGCTTCATGTGTTTGAAGGGTTCATAGAATAATACATTGGAACTTCTAGTATCTACGAGAACCCTTCTCACCTCAAATTAGCGATTTTGAATGAGATAACAAGAACATCGCTGTGGAGACAATGTATCCTAACGAGGTCAATTTTAGAGAACTGGATTTGAGGTTCTGACTTTTTCTTTTTCTTAATGACCGAGATCTAGGTAACATGAGGTTCTGCCCTTGGCTCCCAAGCATTTCTTTTATTGGCTCAGTTAGACATCACTGTCATCGCATTGTCAGCGTAAAGCACAAAGATGACTTGATTATTTTGCCGATGCCTAGTCATTTCGAATTTCTCTCTGTCCAGGCCTTTGTTCTTGCCTTCTTTGAAGTGGTCTCTCATCATGGGGGTTCTGCCTCTCGTCTTGGCGGATAAAATCTCTCAGTCGTCCTCTTGTGATAAGATGTTTTATTTCCTACTTGAGAGCCCTGCATTCCTAAGTTGTGTGCCTATGCTCTCTATGAAAATCATAATATTTGTTCTGATTTCTTATTTCAGGATGGCTTTTTAGTGGCTCTGGCCACCTCAATTTTGCACGAGATTGAATTTGTTGGAGTATAGTGGGTAAGAAAAGTGTTTAAAGGGGTGAAAGTCCCATACCTCCCAGAGTTAGAATTGTTCTGGGCTCTGGGTGTTGTTCTCTTATCAGGGTTCCTAATTCTCTTCCTATTAGCAGTGTTATCCCTATTCTGAACTTGTTCTTCCTTCTGAACCTGTTCTTTTACTTTTCGAAAAGACGTTTTTATATCGTTAAGATTAATACACTTCTGCGTTCAGTTCCATGAATGTTGTCATATCGATGGGAGGATTCTTGGTCAAGGAATCTTGGAAGCATTTAGGCTCAAGGCTTGAAGTGAGGGCGGAAACTAGGAAGCTTGGACTACAGTCGGTTATTTCTGTAAGCTCAGCAGTTAAAACAAGCTATGCACTCTCGAAGTGATTTTTACTTTGTTTGCTTATAGTTTCTTCATTGCTACCGCATTCAAATTGCCAAAGAAAATATATATACTTTAGGCACCGTTTGATGAAACTTTTTTGATACATTTTTACCAAGTGAAAAATTAACCTTAATAATATTTTTTTGCATGCATTTAATAACTATCTCTTAAAAATAATTTCAAATATAAATTGCATATGTACATATATGTGTAAATATAGATATATACACGAAGTATGTGTGTAGGTACATATTATAAAAATTTGCCCTACATATGATAAGAAAGATATCTTGTTAAGTGATTCAATACTTGTGATTTGTGGGTAATTGTAGATATCCAAAGTTAGTGTTATGTTAAAAAGGATTGTGGTTAAGTCATCTATATATATTAGAAAACAACTTTAATATAATAGTAAATTAGTTACATTCAATGAAAGAAATATTAATTTCCAAAACAGAAAAAAATGATTATTTTTATTTGTGATTTGACTGCATGTTAAAAATTGATCAAGACATTAAAATGTACAACTAATGTTTTTAAAAGAAAGAAGAATGAGGGGTTAGCTAATTAGAAGAGGATTAGCGAGGTTATTTTATGTTATTATATTTATTTTTCTATTGTTTTCGTATATGATGAAAATTCTACACTGTAGCCTTCAAATGAGTCCCCCAGTAAGTCAAGGAGGAACTAACATACTTTTACCTCTTACATTAATGTATTCATGTATGCATGCAACCTTATTAGACCCGTTCGAGATTTTTTTTTGACACTTGTGTATCTCATTACTTGTTTGAAATTTGCGATGAAGTACGTTTGTCTTAAAATAAATCTTGAATTGTCTAGAGTTGGATAGTTTGGAAATGTATAAATCTATATTGTAATCAGTAGCATATGCTTTATTCCATTTTGAGGAAACAATGACATTTTCTTCTCTTGTTCTCTACGTACATATTTAGGCTTGGTGGTATATTGTGTTGGTCTCAAAATCAGCGATATACAGTTCAATCTAATTTATCTCATGTACTTAGAGAATCATAGAGAGATATTGTCGAAATTTCTTTGAATATGGAATAAAGTAGTTGAGCTACTAATTGCAATAAAGATTGTGCATTAATTCCTAAATAGGATATGATCACCTTACCTTATATAGAGAGAAGTTTATGCTATTAAGATTCAAGTAGCATTTGTTGTGTACATATCTGTCATTAAATTTGCTTAATTTCTTATAGGAGCACGAATATGGATAAGAGTTGGATGCATCTTTGGGGTAGGCATTTGTTTGTATATGTGAAGGGAATTCTAGATTTTATTGAATACGCACGTGCATATGTTGACAGTGCCAATAAGATAAGATGTCCATGTAAGAAATGCTGTAATAGGATTTATCTATACATTGATATGGTGAAAGAACATCTATTAGACAATGGGATGGATAGGGCATACACATGTTAGGAATTTCACAGGAAAAAGTATTAAGTATGATGATGATGATGATGATGATGATTATGATGACGATGATGATTATGATGACGATGATGAGGATGATCACTGTGGTGAACCGAGCGATAGTGGATATGAGGATCTTGGTAATAAAGGATTGCGGGAAATGTTGGCAGACATGCAGGGAGGAACAATGAGAAATGAAATGCCACAAGGGGATGCATTTAACGGATGATGATCCAAAAACATTTGAACTATTTGGCAACATGTTAAGGGATGCACGATTACCATTTTATCGAAGTTGTCAAAAGTTTTCAAAATTAAAGTTTCTTGTTAAGTTGCTATATATCAAGACCATTAATCGTTGGAGTAACATAGCATTTAACATGATTATTGAACTCATAAAAGAAGCACTCCCTGATAGTAAGATACTTCCGAAATCACATTACAAGGCTAAGAGGTATATGTGTGACCTGGGCCTTGGTTATATCCCTATCCATGCATGTAAAAATGATTGCATATTGTTTTGGAAGGAGACTGAAAAAGATATAGAGTGTAAAACATGTAGTGAATTTAGGTATAAAACTAATGCGAAAACTCTAAACAAGGTATTGAGGTATTTTCCTTTGAAACTGAGGTTACAAAGGCTATACATGTCAAGGAAGACATATGAAGATATGAAATGGCACAAAGAAAATTGTGGAGGGGAGGAAAATGTATACAGACATCCAGCAGACTCTCAAGCTTGGAAAGAATTTGATAAAGATCATGAATGGTTTTTTAGTGAGCCTTGCAATGTTCAGCTTGGCCTCGCCAATAACGGTTTCAATCCATTTGGTGATATGAGCAATGCATATAGCATATGGCCAGTTATGGTTATGTCATATAACTTTTTTCCTTGGAAATGTATGAAAGAGTCATTTTATCACGCCCTGAATTTCCACAAACCCGAGGAGTGAGTGAAATGAAATAAGAAAAGTAAATGAAAGGCCATTAAGGTGGATTTAGTTGATTATGCATTCATTCCCCCATGGTTCCCCAAAATTAGAAATGAAGACTTGTTATTTGACTTAACCAAAATGGTCTCCTAATGTCACTCAAACATCCCTCCCAATTAATATTCAAAATAGTCTAAGTCATGTTAAAAAATGGCTTTCAAAACAGTCCCAAAATATATCTAAAAATTTCTTGCAATAATGACCCAAATGCCCTAAGACATGGGCCAAGAATAGGTCAAAAGTCCTACCTAAAGTGGTCCAAGTAAATGGCCAAACATGGCCTTAAAATATGGCTAAAATGTATCTCAAAAAGGTGCCTAACATGGCTTGGTATAATGGTCAAAAGTGGCCTAAAATGGACTCCAAAAGGTGGCATCAAACATGGAACCAAAAGGCCTAGAAATGGCCTTGAAAGGTAAGTCATGGCATGCCATGACATGCCTTGGGCAGCATCTGTGCAGCAGGGCAAGGCAGAAGGGCAGCACGCGCAGGCAGGGCGATGGCAAGCAGGGCGTGCGATAGGGGCATGTCCTAGGCTGATCTGGGCTGTTTTATGTAGAAACACTGTAGCAACAGTGTATTTATTGCAGTTGAATTTCTCTGTTTGCTGCACTAATTTTCTCTGTTTTCCAAAGTTTTGAAGGTTACTTTTTCTCCATTTTTAGCCTACTTCTTCAAGGTTTTTAATCCTCACTTTTTAGCACTTTTCCCACCTATTTATAGGGTGTTTTACACACTTAACAAATATTTTAATTTCATTAAAATTTAAACATAGTCCCCTTTGTTTTCTAAGTCTTTTCCTACCTAATATTCATAATACTTCATTAAATAAGGACTTATACATTCCATCCTCACTCGATGGCCACAATCTCTTAGAAATTAAACATACATCATTTAAATATACAATCCATCATACATACACATGTACTTGAACTTAAATGCTACAAACTTCATGGTTATTATAATTTTTTTTAGGGCCTTGCCAATTGTGTTCATAATATACAAGATTTTTCACAATTCATTACATATATCTTTGGGCTTATGCCCTCATACAACTCAAAAATATGCCCTGAGGCCAAAAATAATTCATGGTCCATTTTTCCTCCGCTCTTCAAGACTTCATCAAGTCTCAAGTACTGGAAGCCGCATCTGTAATATGATATCCCACGAGGGGTCAGCTCAACTGTTGGTATAACATAATGCTAATGAAAGGAACAAGATTAAAGCGTGGCATGTGCAAGTGTACATTTGTAATCTACATGCCTTCCAATTCATCAATACAATGCAATAGCAATATGCGTGACACACCCATGCAAACGCTATGCCCAACACATGTCTTGCTTCACAGTCCTTCCCCGTCAGCCCGCGAGTACTGTAGTATGTCTCGTTTCATGGTCCTCAACTGTCAGTCCGTGAGTACTGAAATTGGCCAGATTTTGGGTTTTTTACCTATAGGATCTATACCCTCATAATGCATAACACCGAAATGCTCAACTCACACTATGTTTCCAAAGGTTCACACCATGCCAATATGCCTTAATTTTTCTACGCAATCTCAATGAGGCATTTTATCAAATACATGGTATACACCTTAAATTATACATCATCCATAAAGTAAATTCTAACTTTCAAACCACACAACTTCTTCCACATGAACATATGTTATATACAATCAATTTAAACACATGCTCATGTTATATGTTCACTATATTACCAATTCTCAAAGAACACATAATTACACAAAGCATCAATGCATTAAACAATCATATCTTCCAAAACACAAGGTCTATTCACATGAACATAAACCACAAAGTAATGAATCAAACATATATTCAAGTTATATGTTCATCATTTTGAAAAATTCTCAAAGATTACAAAATACATAAAGTACCAACACATTGAATAAATCATAACTTTCCAATTACAAGATTTTGTCTACATGAACATAAGCTAGAATACAATGAATTATACATATAGTCATGGTTCATGTTTATCACTTTACCACATTCTCAAAGATTACAAAGAACACACAAGTACATAAACAACCAACTCTAGGTTTTCAAAGCAACTACATCCTAAGTGACTTTCTAACAGCAATTAAACATATAAATCATTTAATCAACTTATAAAACACTCCTAAACTTAACCCTATTCCTTACTTAGCAAAATATCATACTCAAAAGGGTTTTTCTCAACCCTAGGGAGTTGTGTCCTCTATGCAGCTGAACCAATTGGTGAGAATGTAGCCCTTGATGTGGGGAACAACTTCTTAGAAGGAAGCCTTATGAGAATTCTAGCCTAGAGATGTGTTTTGGTAGCTTGAAACTTGGAAAACTCTAGGTTTTTCTTCACTTTTCTTCCATGCACGAGCTGCTGCTATATTCTCAGACCAAATAATGAATTTTTATCTCTAAGGGGCTGTGTTTATAGTAAATGGGCAAAAAGACCCTTTTGCCCTTAATGAATTCGGGACCCCGTTATACTATAACCCGTCTCGAAACGCCTCAATTCGACATTTTTCTTTAACCAAAGTTCTTAAAATTATTTTAAATAAAAATTTTCAAAAAAATTTATTTTTGCCCATTGGCGGTTTCGGCTGGACCCACCAAGCCATTCAGGATGCCCTTTTAGTCTAATTTCTCAAATTGGCTTTGATTAAGCTCAAATTCTCACAGGAGGTGTATTTTAACATTATAAGCATTTTTCTCTTCTATGGCATACTCAAATTATGCTTCTAAACATGACTTATGCCTAAATAATGTATGTATAACCCCCTACCGGCAAACAGTGCATGAATAGTACCTTACCGGCAAAAATGAAAAATTTACCTTGATTTTTCAGATCTTTACACATTTATGTTCATGTCATTGCTTATTCCTAGTCCAAAAGAACCAAAAATTGAAATTGATGTTTACTTGCGGCTATTAATGGATGCGTTGAAGAAATTAAAAGAAGTAGGAGTGGATACTTATGATGTTGTCAACAAGGAAAAATTTTGATTACATGCAACATTAATATGGACTATAAATGATTTTCCTGCTTATGGTAACTTGTTTGGCTAAAGTGCTAAGAGCTACAGGGTATGCCCAGTTTATAATATTGATGCATGTTCTCAGTCACTAACCCATGGAAAAAAGATATACTATATGTGTCACCGACGTTTTCTACATCGAACACATGTGGTGTTGTCAGAAGAATTTGTTTAATGGCACAATTGAGCTTAGATTGGTTCCTAAGGTTTTGTTTGGGGATGATATTTTAGCTCAATTAGCACTTATCGAGACGGTTAAATTTGGGAAGGCACTAGTAACTAGAAAAGGAAACGGGCTGATATCAAGTTAAATTGGACAAAAAGTAGTATATTTTTTGAGTTGGCATATTAGAAAATACTAAAGTTGCACCACAATTTAGATGTTATGCACATCGAGAAGAATATTTGTGATAATGTGCTCGGAACATTACTGAACATAGAAGGGAAAACAAAGGACATCGCTAAAACTCGATTGGACTTAGAGAAGCTCGATTTAAGAAATGAATTACACCTAATCCGAAGTGGAGATAAATTTGTTGTGCCATCTATATGTTATACATTATTAGTTGATGAGAGAAATACATTCTGTGAGTGGTTTAAATCAGCGAAGTTTCCAGATGGATATATATCAAACATATCTTGATGTGTTAATGTCAAAGATGGAAAAATAAGTGAACTAAAAAGTGATGATAGTGACGTGCTTTTATAGCGGCTCCTCCCAGTTGTAATACGTGGATATTTGAATAGGGATGTTTCCACCACGTTGATTGAGTTGGGTTCATTTTTAAGGGAGTTGTTGTTTGGGCTATGAAAGCTTATTGTTTAGTCAAACACTTGAAAGATTTCTGTTGAATCTTCAATATTGCAAAGATTGTAGAAGATCAGAAGGCTGAAGAAACTTGATCTCAATTAGACTCTTTGAAGTTTCCTTTTGAGACTTTTCACTGTTAGGAGATGAGTAAATGATTTCTAGTGTTAGCCTTTGATTGTTAGGAGAATCACCGGTGCTTAAATTTGTGTTTTGTTGAACATCCATGAGCAAGTGTTAAGTGTCTACAGAATTCTAGCCAAGGGTTGGCCTTCTATTTATATGTTAAGTTGAGGTTGTAGGTTTGGAAACTTTTTATTTAGATTCCCTTTTATTGGGACTTATTATTAGAATCATATTTTCTTAATTTGGTATTTTATTTTGAATTTGAAGTTTATTTCTATTTGATGTGAATTTTGTTATCTTGCAACAATGCAATCCAGATACATAGTAGCCTTCTAATAGGATACAAATATAGCATCGCACTCATTACAACCCAACCAAGGGTTGGATTGATTCATCTTCTGAGCATTTTTACGTAAGAAGTCTTTGACATATTTTTTATGTTTAGTTTCCATTTTAGCATGTTAAATCTAATAAGTTCACCTCATTCAACACTTTCAAAATGAGTTAATTGCATTACAATCCCAGCCTGTACAAGATGGTATAAAGCCATTGACAGTTGATGAGATATGCGATAGGGTATTGGGGAAGAGGCCTGGATATTTTTGAGGGCTTGGGCATGGTTGGACACCTGCATCATTGTCATCATCATCAATCCACACTCACTATGATGCGCAGGTCCCAGAGGAGAGGAAGAGGGCACATGATGCTGCTCAATGTGCAGATGAGCTAGATGCACAGGTTTCTATCGAGTAGGAAGAGTTACATACATCAAAACAAGAGTTGTAGATAACACAACAAGAGCAACGGGATACGAAGTAACAACTCGAGGAGCTCGGGACTTGGCATCAGTAGATGGACTCTATCATGCAGAGATTCATGTCCTAGCAAGATAATGGAAAACTCCATTACATTGGTAAGTTATTAAGCTTTAAGTTTTAGTAACCTAACATCAAAATAACTAATCCTACATATAGTTAGACCTAGAAGTTAGAGATGAGATGCATTCTCCTGACATTTGTGAATAAAGATGATGGTAATAGAGGTCTATCAGTTGCAATAGAAATGGGTGCTTATTATATATCCCTGATTTCTTGTGTTGACAGTCATTTACTAAAGAAGCTTATTATTTTGTTGCTTGTATATTTGTTTCAAGATATAGGAGCATTCATATATTAGAACTACTACAGTAAGACTCAATAGAGAAAAACTATGTCTTATAAGCTCAAATTTACTAGTTAAATATATAAAGCAGAAGTTTATTCAAGATTCAAATAAAAGACACTAATCTACTCACAGTCTATGAACAGTCTTATTTTTTTTTCTTTTCAGTTTGTTTAATCTTCACTTGAACCTCCATATTTGTGTTCCATCAGTAACGTTGAGCCACACAGTATCTACAATCATGATTACTGGTCTACTTATGTCTGAGTGTACAATTCCATGTAATGAATGTAAGTATGAAGATTTTATATGCTATACCAAGTTTATCGAAGCAACCAATTTCTAAAACTACAAATCACAAATATTTTTGTAAATGAACAACTATATATATATATATATATATCTCCCCGGCGTATCTCTAACACACTTAAGGCGTTCAATACAACAAAATACATGGTATCCTTATGAGTCTACCTTTATAAAAGAAACATCAAGATCACTCATTTCAGTAAGCACTACCTGGTATATGTAATAAAAAAGCTCTGGAATAATTTCTGCATTTCCTTGATTATGTAATCTAAGATCATAACATTCCAAAATTCAAGTTCTTTCCTGGCACATATACAATTCATTTCAAACAAGATAAATCTTTAAGGAAACAATGAACAACATTATCCAAATAATGCATCAAGTTTCATTATCAATACTTCTACTCTCCTTTGGGAAACTCTAACCCATGCCCTAAGCCTTTGGCCATCCTTATTCAAAACATTCTATTATAATTATTAGGGCAACACCTACTCTTCATAATAATTAGTGCAGGGCTTCCAAGCATGCTTGCAAATGATGCTTTAAGTTGTAAAGTGTTAATTGTAAAATAATGATAATGTTGATCTTATAAACAATTTTGCATCGATAGCGTAGAGCAAATAACATGATTGTAAATGAGATGCTGAATATATAACTGCTAATTGAAGTTGCACCAACTCAGAAACACTAGTAAAGGGATCATTGCATTTCTATTAAGGCTGTTTCTAGAGCAGGCCTCCATAAAAACTCCCCCTTGTCATCTCTTACTTTGTCTTCCTCATTATGTGAATTTGGAGTGGTTGGTTGTATTCACATCCCCTAAAGACTAAATTTCAATGCAATGAGAATGATTTGCAATGCAAGACTATACCAGATAGTTTTATTTACTATTCCCTGACATTGTTTTTTTTGCACTTTGGCATATCAAACTTGATGGGAAAGATCGGTTAGAAGAAGCTATGGCAGATCAAATATATTGTTGGGATTGGAGCTTTTTAATGAAGATTTAGGGATGATTTTGATTGTGTTAGGTTGTTTACATTACTATCATTGGCTTGGTATAATTTTTTGATGCAGTTTTTACGAATTAATGTTTGCGAAACAAGAAACACTATCTTAGTTTTTGCAGCAGTTATAAGAATTGATATTTGGGAAACACTATCATATTTGTGCTTTATCATGGAATGTTTCTGAATGTGTTAATATGTGCGTTGTCATATTTTTAATATTTTTTAACACGTTGGTTCTAAGATCATATGCATTATAAACATGTTGGAAGCCAGAGTTAGAACATAATAAAAATTGTGACTTTTGAGATGTTTTTGACTACATTAGAAAAAATAATCAAAGGAAAGGCGTCGACATTATCAATAACTTTGATAATTGTTTGGACTAACAACACAGGATTTTACAGCCAAAATGAGGTTGTGTATAAAAAAAAAAAAAAAAAAAAAATAAAACTATTAGCGACACCTAGGGTGTTGTTATTAATTTGAAAAAAAATATTATTTACAACGCATATCTACATTGCCAAAAACACGACACTTTTAAGTAATTATTGCCAATGCTTAAGGCATCACAAATAAGGTGTTATTACCGATGTTGTGGGACATCGCAACTTCATAAATTATTAGTGACACTTACTCTGCATCGAAAATATATATCAGTAGTGACGCAAAATAAGTGTTGCAAATATATTACAAATTAGTGACGCATTTTTCCCTTATTATTGCTGACACTATATAAAATCTGAATGACGTGACAAACGTTGCAAATAGCTATTATTTGTGACGCATTAGCACCGCATCATAAAATAGTTTCTACAACGGTAGTATTAGCGACGCTTAAAAGCTAATATCAATTCATGATGTGTTATCAGATTAATATCAATTCATGAATGTAAAAACTTTTGATAGAATTTTTAAGTAAGTCCACATTATTGACAAAAAAAAAATATTAAAATACTCAAATGTTAATGTCTAAATGATGCCCAAAGAGTCACATGAAGTAAATTCATCATGATAATGAACTCCACTACATGTGAATATTTGGACATTATGTTTGAGTTAAAAAGTTAACAGCGTCGTTTTAGTCCCATTAATAATGGTCCTACTATACTAATGTGGAAAGGTGATAACTGATAACTATCGTAAAGAAAAATGATGAGTATATTATTAGTGGACTATATATGCTTCATAATGGAGCACCTCTCACTAAATTTCTAAAGACAAACATTACATTAATTGGTCCATTAGTCATCAATATATATATAATGAAAGACAAAGATATTACATTTCAACAACAACTAGGGTCGACTCTACCATTGAGAAAAATAATCGTTTTAAATTTCATTTATAAAAAAAGTCTTAAATTTTATATATCTTTATAGTATAATCTAACTAAAAACAAGCAAGAGTCCAAGTCTCATAATAAAGTCCCATAAATATCTAAGTTCGAAAAAGAAAATTTATAAATTACATTATCTATATATAGGTTGTAATTGTATTGTAATTGAAATATGTTTCCTTAGACCGTTAGACTAGTGCTAAGCCTCCTCATTTGGACGGGGACTACTCTTTTGTTTTTGACATATATTAAATGCAATTTTTCTAATAAAACCATTGTAAGGTAATAAAAAAAGTTTAAAAATTTTCAAACCTCTTTTTCATAAATAGTTAAAGCTAACTCATATTTAAGGTCTATTTAATCACACTAAAATTCATATCTAAACCTCACAATAATTCTAAGGTGTGTGCTAAGGAAAGTGATATGTATGAATAGATATTTTTGAATTGTAAATTTTTTTTTTTCAGATATTGTTGCAGATGCAAGGTGTCCTGAATCTTCATTTTACGACTAACAGTAAATCATATGATTCAACATTGACTTAACATATACTATCTAAAGAAAGACAACTTTTTAGAAAAGAATTGCCAACATAAATTTTCTAACAATCTCACTCTTTACAATTCTTGACAAAACATAAAAAAATAAAAATTAGAACACTTAAATTCATTACAGTTTGTCAATCCCAAAAATGAATGGCTTGTATACACATCAACAGGCATGTATATCTTGCACATGCACGTGCAAGTTCAAAGATACTTTCTCAAATAATGAAGCAGATTTACATTATTGTCTATCAAGATTGAAAATTTCTTTTCAAATAGTGTAGTAGTACTCTAAAAATATGCCCCTCACACCATCACAAAATCATAATTTTATAGGTTGCCAAAACATAAATATTAATGCCAGTAAGAAGGAACATGAGTTCCATTAACCTTAATCCAAACTTTGTCAAATTTTAAAATTATTATACTTAATTATTTGTTTTTTAATAACAAAGAAAAATTACTTATTTTGCGCAAAAAATAAGAGCATAAATTGCTTTAGTCACTAATGCTACACTTTTCGACTCGCAATAAGTATGGGCTCCGTGACCTGTAGAACACTTAGAAAGATGATCAGAGGACCACCGGATTGGCTCCGGCAGGTAGCCACTCCGATGCTTAAGTAAGTAAATGAAATTGAAAAAACTGTATTGAAAGTCAAAGAATGAGCATAAAAATAAAGCGTACCTTTAGGGTTTAATTTATAGGTCGTGGCCTTCCTAAATTGATTAGGATTCGATGCCATGAATATAGGGATTTGATCATCGGAGATTGCAGTTACCTTGTGGAGTATTGTGTCGTAGATAGAGATTATAATCATAGATAGTAGCCTCCTTGTTGAAGACTGTTTTCGTGTTGAAGACTGTTTCCTTATTCCCTGCTTGGCAGTTGTTAAGGAAACCATAAGCTCGGAACCATATGAAATGCTGAGTGAATATTGCCCAGAGCATAAGGTCTGGAGGATATGTGCATGAGAATGCCCTGGAGGCTCTGTATGATCGAGTTTATCGGCTCTGTATGATATATATATATATATATATATATATATGAGAATGCCTTGAAGGCTGTCACTGTTCTTTATGACCGAGTTTATCGGCTCTATATAATATATATGAGAATGCCCCGAAGGCTGTGGCTGCTCGGTATGATCGAGATTATCAGCTCTGTATGATCGAGATTATCAGCTCTGTAAGCATACGTGTCTCAAGATAATTGGTGTGTCTGTTTGTGGTATATCAGTCACTTAAAAAGATTTTCACATAATCTTCGATTACGTGCAGAGTGCCCCCAGCTACTCAAACTAAGGACTTCTAAAGAATATTGTCACTATTCTCTCAATCGACTTACCTGATAAATTTTTTTCCTAATTAAATATTTGACATATATATTTGTGGTACAGTTTTAATTACCCTCTTTAAATGATAATTTTATTTGTGGTTTTACGCCGTGAAATTGTAGTTATTGTTTTTAATTGAGTTCAATCACTAAAATGTAGTAAAGAATGCTTGATTATTCTGAAAACCTTAAAAATGTTATTTAATTGGCCCACACTAAGCATTATTTTTGAAAAGCACATTAGTTGACCAAGTCAGCATTATCTTCTGCCTTTCTTTAGTACTTGTTCCGATTCTGTCCCACTAATCAGCAAAAAAGTATAGACTTTGATTCATGTCGTGGCCCATATTATGAGTCACATCTCTCAAGTTTTACTCTAACAAAATAATAAAAATTAATGATTTGATGTGAAAGTGACAAATATGAGTGAGAAAAGTTAGTTTAGACTTTGTTTTCTAACCACTACATATTTTCTCTCTAAGAACTTGATTGTGAAGCATTCAAAAGCTTCCTAATATTAGCACTTGCAGCACTATAAACTTGACTTCCTAGAAGATTACATAATATGTAGGGAGCAGGAGAAACTGACAGAAAAGAAAGTAATATTGAGATACTTAGATATAGAGAGAATAGTCAAATATGTGTCGGCATCATGTTCACTTAATTTAAAAAATCTAAAGGGTAGTGTGTTTAGACAAAATAACTTTCTTATATTTATTTTAAGCTTAATGTTTAAGATATAAAAATAATAGAGATAGATCTTTATTGTTGACAATTCTATAAATACAAAATAAAAAGTTGTAAGATCCGTTGCCCTCTTAATAATAACTTAGATATAGACTTATAAGGGCTAACTAAGAATGGGTTAGGTTGGGCTCTAGTTCATCTTAAATTTTAGAAAGTATTTTTTATACATATAAAATTTTGACTTTTTTCAAATTAATTTATCTTAAAATTTTAGCCAAACTCACTTTTTACTCATTCTCTCTTTCAGTTTTACCCCAAAATTTTTATCCAAAATTTTTGACCTAACCTAATTTTTATCCATCATTTTTTTCATTTTCAACCCAAAATTTTTTTAACCCACTCCAATTTTTTACCTAGTTCTGCCCTTGGTTGATATTGATGTAGAACAAGTTGTGAAATGTTTTGAAAAATAATGGAAACCTTTCAAGTCTCATTCCAAGAAAAAGTACTAGTAGAATCGATTAATATTCATTGCTCCACCATGACCGAAGCTGTCACGGGACTAAACGATTTCGTTTAAGCCTCTAACCTTTTTGCTAGTAATTTTTAATTTCGTAATTATTTTATTTAGGAAAGTCCGAATTAATTTTTGCTTATGGCTATAATTTCCTAGTATAATAAGGTTTTTAATTTTCTAAAAAGTCTCAATTTTTATTAATTTTGGATTTTTCTTTTCTTTTTCGCGATTATTATAGTTTCTTAATTGTAAAAAGACTGGCATAAGGAATTAGTAGATTCCTATTAAAATTAATAGTAGTCATAACCTATATATATAATGTAATTTAGTCTTTATTATTGCGATTATTAATAATATATTTCTGTTTAAAATTTTAAAATTTGTTCTCTTTAAATGAAGAATCTTCCCTATTACTTGTTTTATAAGAAATTTAACGTATTTAATTTTCTTTCACGTTTTGCATTGTATTAATTATATGTAATTGTTAAGTTAATTAATTACTCTCTCCGTCTCAATTTAAGAATCCTTTATTTCATTTTGGATTGTCCTATTTTAAGAGTCCCATTTGAAAAGTCAACATATTTTTAACTTATAAATTTTTAAAATTACTCTTTATTATACTTAATGTGAAGATAATTTACAATTGAATGATAATAATATAAAAAATTTAAATAGTTTAAAATAATAAAATAATACTTCTTAAAATAAAATAAGAATTACATTAAAGGGTGTTTTAGATATTCGAAGATGCAGTTTTCTCATAACACCCGACTCATTAGGTATTTGTTGAATGTGGGCGCTAAAATTAAGAATGTTTTATGATGGGAAGGTGTGTAGTCAATGAGTCAATGCAAAACATGAATTCCACTTTAAATATTGAATGGTAGGTAAGCTTAGAATTGAAAACGGAACTCTAGGCAGGGATTATGGTCTTCTGCCCGGCTTTACTTGCACAGGAATAGCAGAAATATTTTAGAAGAAACATCCCGCCTTTTTTTTTTTTTGGCAATATAATAATTAAGATCCGTTATAATTTTTAAATTTAAAGTGATAATTTTAAATAAGTTTTTTTTTTGTTTTTCAAAAAAAATAATAAATTTTAATAAAAAATTAAATTTTAAACAATGATGAAATAAATGATAGTATAAGAGTTTTCAATAATTTTAATATAAATAAAATTCTAATAAATAATATATATATATATATATACACGCTTTCATATATAGAGTTATAAAATTGTAATATTGTTCTAATATAAAAGATATAGATGTTGAATAAAATTTCAGTTAATAACAGTATTTAGAAACAATGTTTTTATTTTCAGAAAAACAGAAACTTTTTTGAAAACAGTATACTGTTTTAAAAATCAGAATTTTTTTAAAAATCAAAATAGTATAAAACTTTGAAACAAAAACTTGAAAATATAGAAGCAATATTTTAACAGTATAGAAAAACAAAAAATGAAACTGTAAAACTTATAGAATTGCAAAAAACAAGAGATTACAAAGATCAAGCATTGTATTTAACACAATGTCCTTAAAAAAAATTCATCTTTCATAGTGGTGTTTATGAGTTTCTTGGATTTTACTTTCCAAGATACAATGATCAACACATTAACATAATGCAGAACATAAAGGAGAATCAAACACGTTAAATTTCTTATAGAACAAGTAACACAGGGGATTTCTCACCCAAAGAGAACAAATCTCAAATTTCTAAACAGAAATATATTATTGGTAATCTGAATATTAAACACTGAATTACATCATATATATATATATATATATAGGCTAAGACTACTACTAATCTGAATAGGAATCTACTAATTCCTTATATTAGACCTATTACAATTAGGGAACTATAATAACTGTAAAAAAAAAAAAGAAAAATTCAAAATTAATAAAAATTGGGGCTTTTAGAAAACTAGAATCTTTATCATATTAGGAAACTATAACTACAAGCAGAAGTTAATTCTGACTTTCCTAAACAAAGTAATTGCGAAAATAAAAATTACTATAAATGGCAAAAAAGTGAAATTGAAGGCCTAAACGAAATCGTTTGGCCCCTGGAAACTTCTGTAAAGATCTGAAAAATCAGAAAAAAAAAAAAATTTATTTTTGCCGGTAGGGCACTATTCATTCACTGTTTGTTGGTAGGGCGTTATACATGCATCATCTAGGTATAAGTCATGTTTAGAAGCATAATTTGAGTATGCCATAGAAAAGAAACATGCTTAGAATGTTAAAATATACCTGCTGTGAGAATTTGACCCTAATTGGAGATAGTTTGAAAAATTGGACCAAAAGGGCATCCTAGATGGACCCGGCCGAACCCGTCCGCAAGAGAAAATAAATTTTTAGAAAAATGTTTATTTAAAATAATTTTAAGAACTTTGGCTAAAGCAGAATGTCGAATTGAGGCGTTTCGGAACGGGTTGTAATGTAATAGGATCCTGAACTCATTAAGGGCAAAATAGTCTTTTTGCCCCTTGGCACCTTTACTATAAATAGGACCCCTTAGTGGAAAAAAATCTCAGAATTTGGTCTAAGAAGAAGCATCAACTCGTGCATGGAGAGAAAAATGAAGAAAACCTAGGGTTTTCCAACTTTCAAGCCTTTAAAACATATCTCTAGGCTATGATTCTCACAAGGCTTCCTTCTAGGAAGTTGTTCCCCACGTCAAGGGATACATTCTCACCTATTAGTTAGGCTACAGTGCAAGCGCCGCGGGCCTAGGCGTGCTTGCACCTGCCTACCTATGCACTTGCGTGCCTTGCACTCCTCTCCGCCTACCTACTGCCTCATGCCGCGTGCGCTTGTGCCTTGCCCCGTGCACACCTGCCCCTTGGGCATGCCATGACTTAACCTCCAAGGCCAATTCAAGGCCATTCATTTCCATGTTAGGCACCACCTTTTGGAACCGCTTTTGGGCCACTTTTGGCCATTATACCAAGCCATGTTGGGCACTTTGTTGGGACACATTTTAATGATTATTCAAGGTCATGTTTGGCCATATCCTTAGACCATTTTAGGTAGGATTTTTGACCTATCTTTGGTCTATGCCTTAGGGCATTTGGGGCCATTTTGGACCATTGTTTCAAGACACATTAAAGACATTTTTGGGACTATTTTGGAGGTCATGCTTAGACATGACTTAGACTATTTTTGACCTTTGGTTGGGGAGATATTTGGCTACTATTTGGAACTCATCTTGGGTGAGTCTAGTTAGCAAATTTTTATTCTTAAGTTTGGGAAACATGAAAAAATTAATGTGTAATCAACCAAATCCATTTAATTGTATTTTATTAATTATTTTTAATTCATTTTCAATCACTCCCTGGGTTTTGGAAATTCGGGGCGTGACAATATTGGTAAACTGTGTTCTAAGTAAATTATCAAGTTTTG
The DNA here is from genome assembly GCA_008638375.1 of Nyssa sinensis. Lineage (NCBI taxonomy): Eukaryota > Viridiplantae > Streptophyta > Magnoliopsida > Cornales > Nyssaceae > Nyssa > Nyssa sinensis. The sequence continues at coordinate 20,736,143 of CM018041.1, read as the reverse complement.
ATTAGGTTGTCATTAATGCATTCATGCATGCATATAACCTTAGACTGGTTAGAGACTTGTTATTCGACACTTATGTATCTAATCGCTGATTTGAGACTAATTTATTGTTGATAATGATCTTTATTACTAATTGTGATCAAGATTAGTCAATAATATCTCTTAAGTTTCATTGGTGCTTACTATTGATTGTCTTAAAATGATTCTTGAATTGTCCAGATATGGATAGTTTGGGAATTCAACCATCTACTTTATAGTTAGTAGCTCCTGCTTTATTCCACTTGGAGGAAATTTGGATGACATTTCGCATTGTTCTCTGGGTACTTATTTAGGCTAGGTAACTTAGCCTATCTTATGTACTTAGAGACCATAGGGGGATGCTGTTGAAGTTTTCTTGAAATTGGAACAAAAGCATATGAGTTGTAGACTATAATGTGGATTGTGCAATCTCGAATAGGACAGGAACCTCTCACCCTTTTGAGAAAAGTTAAATATTTTGTAAGATACATGATATGTATGTATTATAGTTTGTTAAAGTCTATTCCTTTTTTTCCTTATTAAGATAGGAGTCAAACATGGATAAGAGTTGGATGAAACTTCGGGGTAGGGTTATAGAAAAGAAATTAAAGACTTCATTGAATATGCATGTCCGAGGGTAGATTCAGTGAATAGGATCAAATGTCCATGTAGCAAGTATAACAATAGGTATTATAAACTCATCAATACAATTAAGTCACATTTGGAGTATAATGGAATGGAAAAGACTTACACCCGATGGGTATTTCATAGCAAAGATTTTAAGGTTTTGAGTGAGGATGTGGTTGAAGATGGTGGTAATGGTCCTACTAAACAACATTTTGATGGCTTGGGGGAAATGTTAGCAAACATACGTGTGGAAAGATCTAATATTAATAGTGATGTGCAAGGTGGATTACATAGTAGTCATGTTCCTAGTGTAATAAGAGAGGACCCACAACCATCTGATGTTTTGTCAGGTGATTTGCAGATTCCACTTTATCTGAGTTGTAAGCAGTTCTCAAAGTTAGACTTTATTGTGAATTTGATGCATTTAAAAGTAATGAATGGTTGGAGTAACAAATCATATGATATGAACCTAGAACTGATGAAAAAGGCACTCCCTGTTGGCGCAACACTTCTGAAATCTTATTATGATTGCAAGAAGTATATGCGTGACTTGGGTGTCCTCATTCATGCATGAAAATATGATTGTGTTGTCTTTTGGGAGCAGTATGAAAGTGAAACTAAATGTCTAATATGTGGTGAACGTGTCACGCCCCGAATTTCCAACCAAACTCGGGGACGCGACTAAAGCGAAATAAAAGAAGAAAATAAATAGATGAATAAATAAATAAATAACAATTCAACTGATTTAGATACAAGCCTACATACATTCCTGTTTTATAAAATTTCGGCAGAACTTCCTTTGTTTTCTAAGCCTTTTCGCACCTAATATTTTGCAACAATTCACATACATTAACAACAATACATCCCATCCTCACTCGATGGCCACAATCTCATCAAATTAAAATATACATCGCCTAATTATACAACCGAAGACAATTAAATAAATACACACGTACATACGTTCACTTCGGTCAATATATATATATATATATATATATGTCTTTGGGCATAAGCCCGAACATCATAATACATGCCTCATGGGCCAAATATCCTTCTAAGTTCGGGTCTCCTCTGCTCTGTGAGACTTTCTCAAGTCTCAGGTGCCTGGAGTGTCATCTGAAAAATGTTGCCCACGAATGGGTCAGCTCAACTGCTGGTATGATACAATGCTAATGCAAGGAACAAAATGTAAGACGTGGCATGTGCAAGTGTACATTTATCTCTATATGCCTTCTAAATCATCTATGCATGGCAATAATAACAATCCACATGCCTTCCACATCATCTATGCAATATAACGACAATAATCCGCATGCTTTCCAAATCATGCATATCATATAATGGTAATGAATCCATATGCCATCCAATTATCCATGCAATGTAATGACAATGCACATGAACCACCCACACAACTCTATGCCACATGACAATGCATATGAAACACTCACACAACTCTATGCCATATCCATGTCCACTTTATGCATGTCATGTCAACACCATACATGTCATGTCTCGGTTTACGGATCGCTCCCGATGGGTACCCGAGTAACCAACACCTGTTCACGGACCGCTCCCGTTGGGTCGCAGGCACCAATGCAATGGCCAATTTTGGGTTTTTCACCACAGGATCTGCACCCTCATAATGCATAGCACCTCGTGCTCACCCACACTATGTCATCAATGAATCACACAGTGCCAAATGCCATGATTCCACCATGCAATGCCACAATCTCCATAAAACATTTCTTTCCAACACATGCAGTATGCTTTAAATAATGCAACATATTTAAAGCAACAATATCATCTGAATCTCAAAACTTCTTCCACAGGCCTGTATACCATGAACAGTCAAATTAAACACATGCTCGATTCACACATTCACAATCTCAACAATTCACAAAGAACACATAACTCTATAAAGCACCAATACATCAAACTATCACACCTTCCCAAACATATGATATATCAACACGAATGTAAGCCAAAACATAATAATCCAAACGTAGAAGTACGATCCATCTTCACTATAGCAACAAATTATAAAACAATTCAAAGCACATATCAAAGTGCATAAGTTATCAATTCTAGGTTCTTCAAGCAGTTATGTTCTACGTGATTCCCTAATCATCAAATCAATACATGTATAGAGCAATCAACATGCAAATCATTCCTAAACTTAATCCTATTCCTTACTTAGCAAAATACCATACCTAATAGGGTTGGTCATAACCCTAGTAAACTGTGTCCACTATGTAGTCCAACTAATCAGTGAACAACTCAGTCCTCCTACTATGTCGGTCTAGGAAGTCAAGTCGCCTTCTCCTTCCCCTTCAGAGTTCCTAACATTCACAATTCACATCTCAATAACTCAACACAATAAAAAATAAAAAATAAAGAAAATTCCTCAATGATTTTAAGGACACTTCAAAGTCTTTCACCCACTTACTGACCATCTAACAAATCTCAAATCCAACCATGAAATCACCTAATGATTTATCACAATGGCATCATTCACATATCACCCGTACCACAATGCAATTTAATAACCTATTATTCTCCCAAGGTTATTCTAACTCATCGAAGCCTACCAGTAGCCTACAATATCAATATCAAAGTATGAAAAATCCATCTCAAAATATATTAATGACTTGTCCCATTCAGACATTGGGTTATTTCGGCACATTTAATTTAATTAATTTAATTAATTAAATTATTTAATTTACACTGACAAGTACTCACAAACTATAAATTTTCAAAAGCCTTTAGCTTAAGGAACCTATAGTCAACATTCACCATTAAATGTTTATTACATAGATTTTCTATCACTAAATCTGTGATTAAAAAGATATACAGAAATTCAAAGAACTATCACATAGTTCCATAAGGTTGGCCAGTTTTCAAATTGAAACAAGATAAATTCAATTTAAAGTTGGCTCAAATGATTAAATGGATAGAGCCCTATGGGTTCAATTAAATAATCCATCACATGTCACATGTCACAAGGTGTGTCAACATGTACATAGGCTCACAATATTATAATACAACTCTATCAACGAATTAAACACCAATCAAGGCAACAAATCACTCAAAAACATCCAAAAACACAAATATGCCTAAACTACCAACTCTAAACTTTTCAAAGGGGCTATCACCTAGATGCTTTCTTAACCTTAATTATACACTTACAGTAGTTCAAACTTAATTAAAAACACAAGGGAACTTAAATCTATTTCTAGATTAGTACTACATCATTCCTAAAATCAGTTTTTCTTAAACTGAGAAGGCTGTAATTTTTGGATGTATAAACTGTTTGGTGAGTCTATAGTATTCGTTGAGCTGAACACTTTCTCAGAAGGAAGTTCGGCCAAATTCCCGCTTGAGATGTGTGTTCTAGCAGCTTAAAAATGTGGAATTTTAGGGCTTTTCTCTCCCTCTCTCTATACGGACGAGATTCCTGAAATCTCTGAATGTATATGTGATAAGGATGGACTAGATGAGCTTTATTTATAGTGGGGAATCAAAGGGGCAAGGACAAATAACCATTTTGCCCTTAATGAGGCCGTAACCCCGTTACTCTACAGCTCATTCCTAAATGCTTCAAATTGAAATTCTGTTTTAACCAATGTTCATAAAATTATTTTAAATGAAAATTATTAGAAGGAAATATTTTCATTTGAGGTCGGCTTAGACCCGTTCCACCCGGGTCACCCGAATACCCTTTTTGTCCAATTCCGGAAACCATTTCCGTTTCGGTTAATTTTCGTACAACAGATACTTCACATTATTATAAGCACTTTACTCTTCTATGACACACTCTAAATATATCTCTAAATAGGTCGTTCGGTGAAAACAGTGTAAAAAGGTACTTTACCGATAAAACCGACAAAAGTGATAAACTATGCATGCAAAGTGTTCTACCTCAAAAACGAAAAATTTACCCTCATTTTTCGGATCTCTACAGAACGAAGGTAGAAATTCAACACCGGTAAGAGTAAAAAGATACCTCATAAGGTTTTACGGTATTCTCCCTTGAAGCCTAGGCTACAAAGTTGGTTTATGTTAACAAAAATGAGAGGAGATATGAGATGGCACAAGGAAAAAAAGAGTTAGTCGGGAGAATGTATATAGGCATCCGACAAATAGTCTAGCTTGGGAGAAATTTGACAAGGAATATTCGTGGTTTGCCGAAGATCCTCGCAATGTTTGATTGGGCATCGCAAGTGACGGATTCAATCCTTTTGGGAACATGATCAACTCTTATAGTATGTGGCCTGTATTGGTTATTCCTTATAATTTACCACTTTGGAAGTGTATGAAGGAACATTTCCTCTTTATGTCACTACTGATCCCTGAACCAAAATCACCAGGAAATGATATCGATGTATACCTATGACCATTGATCGATGAGCTCAATGATTTATAAAAAAATAGTGTTGAGATGTATGATGTAGTGTCAAGGGAGAAATTCGAGTTGACGTATAGAAACTTGTCTAGTTAGAGTACCAAAGGGTATATGGCATGTCCTATTTGTAACATGGACACTGGATCAATGTATTTAAAGAGTGGAAGGAAGGTATGTTTCATGTGCCATCGGCCTTTTTTTGCCACCGAGGCATGCTTGGCGAAGAAGTTACAATGATAACTCTGATAGCAATATTGAGCACACATCGACACCAAACCTTTTGTCTAGGGAAAAAATTGTTTGTACAGTTAGAACATATTCAACCTATCCATTTTAGGAAGGCACCAACTACTAAAAATAGCAACCATTTTGATGCGGACTTGAATTGGAAGAAGAAGAACATATTTTTTGAATTATAGTACTAGGCGAATGCTCAAGCTTCAGCACTGATGTTATGCACATTGAGAAAAATATTTGTGATAATGTATTGGGAACAATACTAAACTTGGTTGGAAAAACAAAAGATAACGTCAAAGCTCACATGGATTTAAAGGCAACGGGTATACGAAAGGAATTGCATTTAATACCTCATGGTGATAAAGTCTTTATGCCACTTGCTTGCTATACATTGTCTGTTGATGAGAGAAAGGGATTTTGTGATTGGTTGAAAGAGGTGAAGTTTCTAGATGGATACATATCTAACATCTCTCGATGTGTGAATGTTACATATGGTAAAATAACTAGAACAAAGAGCCATGATTGTCACGTCCTTTTACAACAGCTTCTTTCAGTTCTGATTCGTGGATATTTGATAGATAATATTTGTATTCCATTGATTGAATTGGGTTTTTTCTTTAAAGAGTTATGTTGCAGGACATTAAAGTTGCATGTATTAGAGAAGATGGAGCGGGACATCATTTTCATTCTTTGCAAATTGGAACAAATATTTACTCTGGCATTCTTTGATATCATAGTCCACTGAGCTATTCATTTACCACATGAGGCCAAACTTGGTGGACCAGTGCAATACCAATGGGTATATCCAATTGAAAGGTGACGTGAATAATATACATTATTATTCTATGACATTATTTGTTAGGGTAATAAGTCTAATTTCTTATCGTAAACAGATTCTTGCACACACTAAAGCAGTTTGTGCATAATAAAGCATGCCCGGAAGGTTCAATTGTCGAAGCATATATTGATAGTGAATCCCTTGCATTTTTTCAATGTATATAGATGGAATCGAAACAAGATTCAATCAGGAAGATCGGAATTACAATGGAGGCCATAATTAGAAGTGCTCAAGCATAGTTATCAGAACTAGATCGAACCGGCCGGTTCAACCAATTGAATTAATAACCGGGCATTGAATCGGTTTGGTTTTACTAAAATACCAATTTTGCTAAAGAACCGAAAAGAACCGATTGAACCGGCCAATTTTTTAAAAATCGAGTGAACTGGCCTATTTTTTAAAAAATCGATTGAACCATCTTTTATCTTTTTATCACCTACAACTTTTTTTCTCACAAAAATACTCATATTTGATGATTAAATGATGAAATTTAGTATAAAATAAGATATTGTTGCATTTATGTTTGTTATATATACAAATATATTAAACTTATACATGAAGATAATTTCAATGATTATGCTTATATTTTATTATTTATCACTAGATAATAAAAAATATATATTTTCTTGTTATTTTCTTAATTTTTAATATACGTATTGATATTTTTAATATATTAATTATAAAACCGGTTGAACCAGTGAACTGACCCCTTCATCGGTTCATCATCCAGTCCAGTTCTAATAACTATGTACTCAAGTCATCTTCCTATTTTTGGAATGGTAGCTCGATCGTTAGGATCTGGATCGTATGAAAACATGGATGTAACAGAGTATGAAAAAGTTTGATATTATGTGCTGAATAATTTAGAGGAAATTGCACCATATTGTGAGTAAGTTAACTATGTATCTCTATTTTTTTTTACATATAGTGGATGCATAAATATATTAAAAAAATTTATTGACTTTATCATAAATGATATATACTTCACATGTAGGGAGCACAAGGATGTGTTACACATGAAAAATGCACTTAATGTTGAACAAAAACATGAAAAAGAATTTGCTAGATGGTTTCAAAAATGTGTAAGTGTTAATACATATTATAGAACAATATTTTTATATAATTCAAAATACATGCAATATTTAAGGATGTATAATTTTTCTTATATGCATAGATGAAACTATTACACGAACAAAATGTAGATGAAGCTAGTGATTCCTTGTATTCATTAACATGTGGGCCTGATAAGCGAGTGACACATTATAGTGGCTGCATCTGCAATGGTTTTAGGTTTCATACGAGATAATGTGAAAAGAACTATCAAACTTAAAACAGCGGTGTGGTTGTGATAGGATTTGAATGTGATAAAGAGATTCATTATTATGGTGTACTAACAAATGTTCTTCAATTAAATTATTTGTTCGAAAATCAAGTTTTCTTGTTCAAGTGTGATTGGTGGGATGTTAGTAATACAAGGACAACAATACATACAGACGCATACTTTACTAGTGTTAATATGGCTCAAACAAGGTATGCTAGTGATCCTTATGCGCTAGCGTCACAGGTTCGACGAGTCTGCTACCTTAAGGATAGTAAATTTGAGGTGATTGGCAAGCTGATCAACTAACAAAGCCAAAAAACATTTATGATGTTTTAGAGGTAGAGGATATAGACAAAGAGCCGATGGAGGGTGATGCATTCCAACAAGTTGAGCATTCGACACATAATGGAGTTTGTCCAACATCATCAAGTACATCAAGCAATGGACAATGACATTGATGAAAATATGGTAGAACCATTATCGTTGAATAGGATAGACATTGATGCATTTCAATCAGATGCCTTATATGTTGTCGTCAATCTAGACTCAAATCAGATAGATGCTAGTTTCATTAACGATGATGAAAGTGATGAAAATGATGACACTTTGATAGATTATTGTACTAATCAAGAAGAACATATGTCAACTAGCGATGACACTGATATAGATGAATGATGTGATAGTTGTTTATAAATTTAGATAAGTTTTTTGACTTTTTGATAAGGGAGTTAAGGCCTTAATTTTTGTAGCCTCTCCCTCATCTTTTGTATACAGGTTTGCCCTTCTTACGCATCTTGATTATAATACATAAGTTTTTTTTATGAAAAAGAAAAGTTTTTTGTATTGTTTAGTTTACACTTTTGATTTATTCCTAATTTCTCTAGTTTCCTTGTTTTATTAGGATTAGTTTAGAAAATATAAAAATTAGTAGTTTCCTATTTGAATTATTAGTCTTGATTGTAGTAGGATTAGTTTAAGAATAAGAATTTTTGTTTCCTAATCAAAGTAGTAGTGTTCTAGCACTATAAATATGATGGAATAGGTCTTTATGATTATATTTTTTTATCAATAAATATTAATTACAAATTTTAGATAATTATTTTCTCTATTGGGTTAGGAGTCCCCATGTTACTTTGTTACTAAGGAATTCAACATGTTCGATTCTCCTTCCCACGTTTCCGTTCCATTGAAGATGACCACAAGGAGTCAATAGAAAATAAAGTTCAATTTACTTCTATTGATGTTGCTAAAACAATTGGTGCGAATGATATAGAAGATGAATTTCTTGAAAATTCTACTGATAAAAATAAAGAAGAAGAAAATAGTTTAGAATCAATTGATCAAAGTATAGATTTAGTGGAACCAATTGATTCTAAAAATTCTTTTTTGAAAGAGAAAGCATAAATTCCCATGGAAATAGTCAACAATACAAATAAGAAAGAACCTGAATTTGCAAAAAATGATGATGATGTTTACAAAAAAATTGAACTTGTAAGAGATCAAGAAGATAATTTTTGTTTTGTTACAGGAACATTATTATCATTAAAAAAAATGGCCTAAAGTTACAGACTTCATTAAAGATCCGATAAATGAAAGTTTTTGAGTCTTCAATTATTCTTGAAAAGATTCAACAAGGTTATGGATGAGTTCGTGGTTGTCACGACCCGAAATCCGGCCCATGCAGATCAGGGGTTCGTGATCGGCCACCGAGGCCTTTTTCAATGATCACGATGCTTTCTTCATTTCCATTAATCAAATGCAGCGGAATAAAATTCTTTTTCTATTGCGGAAGCGTCATTACACAAGTCAACGTCAATCATCCATTTATACATTCCATAGTAATTACAAAAAGTACATGATGTAATTTTTCAAAGCCTGCTGATGTCATATTCGATATACAGTCCAAAAGTTCCCAAAAGCAACTACATCATGACTAGCAAAATCCTATCACAAAAAGGGTTCATAGTTTTACAAGCTTCCATCTAGTCTGACTGAACCTGCTATTTCTTTTCCCATATCATCACCTGAAATAGGATAAAAATCCTATGAGCTCAACAGCTCGTGAGTATCCCAGCTCGTGAGCATTCCATAACATATCAAGGGTTTCAAAACTACTATGTAATTCAATACTGAAATGTCGATGATCATATATCATATGTTATCTTAATTATAGTACAAGATAACGGTATCAAATTCAGTTCCAATATATCTCAATTCAAAGATAATCGTAAATCGATAATCAATAACATGATTCAATAAATCAAAATCACAGATCAATATCATTGTTCAATTCCCAAATTCATAGTTCAATAAATCATAGTTCGATAATTCAGATTCATGGTTCAATAACCCAAATTCATAGTTCAATAATTCATAATTCGATAATTCATATTCATGGTTCAATAACCCAAATTCATAGTTCGATAATTCAGATTCATTGTTCGATTTTCAATAATCATATTCAAAATCATATATTCCACTTCTAGTGGTCAACAAATTAACCCTCGCTGACTGAGCTCATAGGCTAGCTAGTTCGATATGCCGTATCAACACCGGCTCACCACAATATACCCTGTGGGAGGGTCCAGAGAATCACAACCTATTCGATAGTGATTAATCATAGAAGAGTGTTCTATTGAAAGCATCAAAATCATATCTAAATCGAATCCAAAATCAATAATCATCAATAGCAGTTCAATTACTCAAATCAAGGTTCTTTATTTGATATTTAGTTAAAACAGTTCAAACATTTGTAAGAAGATCATATAACATTTGAGAACCTTACAAACACATTTTTTTAAGTCAAAGAAAACAATATAGTTGTCAATAGGTCATTCAAAACGTATACAGTATAGCAGTTAAACAAAGGCTATAAGGGAAAACGATATCATATGTCGATATATCATAAAAGAGTTCAATATTTATATCTATACTGAAAATGTCTACCTTAATATGGTATGAAATACTCACCTAAATTCCAAAAGCTTAACTCCAAAAATCCTTCCTTTGAAGTTCCCTAAAATCACATTTCAAAGTCTAATTATATTTCATAATATCACTTTGATAATTAAATCTCTTTCCTAATTTTAGTTACCTTTTCTGGGTAGCTTCTTTGAGTCTTAAAGTTTGATTCTATTTACCTTACATATTTACGTGTCATATTTTTTCGTACCTTAATTCCTAATACGAACCTCACCATTGAATCCGGAACGTCGAAGAAAGTCAATTTAGACTCTCTCTGACCTCCATTTGGTTTTAGGGGCACAAGGGCAATTTGGTAATTTTCACTTAACGTGTCTTATTTTTTTCGGAGTCCCATCTTGTGAAACAGACCCCGCCATTGGGTTCAAAATGTCCAAAATGGACTATTTATACATTTAATTTGGACATCGGGTCAATTCATTGTTATTTAATGAATTTTATCAATTTAATTAATTAATTTTATATTAAATATATATTAATTCCATAAATGTGCACATGTGATTGCCATGGCACAATGATTAGTGCGGCCCCTCATTTCCACGAGCTCCAAGGCTCGATTCCTGCCAGCACCTGCTTCTCATTTTTTTTCAAAAAGACAAATCAGATTTTAAAAACCAAGCAGCCCAACAGTGTAGCCCAACCTGCGCCCAGCCCACTGCTGCGCCCTACCCAGGCCAGCGTCCAGCCCAAGGCCCAGCCCACTGCCCTTCTTCTTCCCCCACACAATTCTAGCCAAAACCCAGTAGCTCCTCCGGCCATAGTCGCCGAAATAGTGTTCTACCCACCGTTTCCTTCACTTTTTCTCATGGTTTTTATGTCTAATTTCACTAAAATTTTCACCAAATTAACTCTAAAGAATTAAAACTTTCATTTGGGCAGTTTCAAACTAAAAAAATAACCGTTTCCGTCACCATTTTTCCAGTTTTCCGGCCACTACCCCTTGCCGGCCAACTTAAATTTTCCATTGTTTTGTGTCTTTTCATGGTTTGTTTGCAGCTAAGATCACCTCAAAATATATTTTAAACATTACCCACCATTTAAATTAAGGTTAGAGCATAAAATAACACTTCTATCCCATTTTCCATTAACCTGCAACTAACAATTTCTAACCCATTTTTGCATGAATTTTTGTCATTCTTTTTGCATTTAAACTGGTAAATCATACTCTATAAGACCCTACCCTTCAAATAAATCATCATGCTTCTAAATAGGATGCCCATATAGAAATTTTCTAGAGAGAGAAAGTACACGGATTTGGGTTTTACCTTCAGTCTCTGATTTTCTCTCCTTTTAGCCGTGTGATCTCTTCTCCCCTCTGGTTCAGACTCTCCTCGATGCTTCCCAGCTTCTGTTCCTTCATCCTACCAATTTCTTTTTCTTTCTGATTTTCTCTTTTCTCAAAAGTGGTTCAATGTATATATGTATATCTCTCACTTCCTCTCTCTCTCTCTTTTCTCTCTCTCTCTCTCTCTCTCTAAATCAGATTTGCTTATCCCCTCCATGCCCTGAAGTTCGCTACCACACACAACCCACTTACACACTCCATCTCCCACCATGCCACCTTGAGTGTGGCACACTCCATCACACATACACACACACCTAACACACACACACCCACACGACACACACCACAATCTGGTATATATATATATATTTATATATATATATAAATTTTATTATTATTATTATATATTTTGTTTTCATTTTTTTTATTTATTTATTTATTTATTTATTTACTTATTTAAGATTATTTATTATTATTATTATTATTATTATTATTATTATTATATATATATATATTTTTAGCTTATGGTTCGGGTTTACATGTCATGGCCCTTGTTCACCGGGTCGGGTACCTGCTAACTCGGGTCGGAGTATTACAGTGGTCATGTTCATATGGTTAACTTGAGGACAAGTTTTTTTCAAGTGGGGGAGACTGATATATGGTAGATTTGATACTCTAAAAATAAGGATATTGGTTTTAAAGTTGTATTAGGATTGTTTAATTTTTACTTTTGATTTATTTCTAATTTTTTTAGTTTCTTTATTTTATTAGGATTAGTATAGAAAATATAGGAATTAATAGTTTTCTATTCGAATTATTAATCTTTATTGTAGTAAGATTAGTCTAAAAATATGAATTTTTGTTTCCTAATCAAAGTAGTAATGTTCTAACTCTATAAATATGATGTAATAGGTCTTTATGGTTACTTTTTTTTATTAATAAATATTAATTACAAATTTTAGAGAATTATTTTCTCTTGTTGGGTGAGTAGTTCCTGTGTTACTTTGTTATTAAGAAATTCGATATGTTCGATTCTTCTTCCTATGTTTCCATTTTGCATCAAACTATATTTGGTCGAACACATCTCATATTCATATGTTGGGAGATTATTTTCTCATCAATAATCATGTAGATGGATTGATTATAAATTAAAATTAAAAAAAAAAGGCAACATTTCTTTAAAAAAAAAAAATACAATAAATAACAACTCTCTCATGCAACATGACTCAAGACAAAAAAATAAAATAAAATCATGAATGTATAAAATATAACTTTAGAATCTTAAGTTACGTTTGTTTCATGAATTGAATAAAGGTCAATTAATTATATCTTTCACTAATAGTGATAAAATTAGTAATTTAACTTTTCTCTTTTATTATTTTATTTATGCTATGATTCATTATTTATTTATTTTATTTATATTATTAGTAAGCCTTTTTTTTTCTAAACCATGACTTCACATAATCATTTGTTCTAATTTATCTAATTTTCTACTTAAACCAACAAAAAAATATAGCCTTAAATATTCATTGTTGCATATAGGAATGGAAAAATGTTTGCCTCTAAGAGCAACGCCAACGCGAGGTGCCGTCTAGGGTGCCAAATCCATAACCGCCAAAATGGCACCCCAAACTCAAAATTTTTTACTCCAAAGGGGGTGGCATCTGCGATTGCAAAATGGCAACTAACGGTCTAGGATGCCATTTTTACAAACTTTGGAGAGAGAAAAGAGAGAGGTGTCATTTGACGGTTTCCATTTTTACTGTTATAACAGCTACCATTCCAACAGCTCTATTTAAACAAAGAATTTTATAAATATAGGGAGTTTGTGAAGAGAAAACTTACCAAATCCCGAAAAATCACTCTGAAAATTATTTTATAAATTTAGAATGATTTTATTTATTTAACTAATTTTTACAATTAAATAATTTTTTTAATTTAGTTAATTGTTAGAATTTAAATTAATTTTTTAAATTAAATTAAAATTTTTAATTTAATTTAAAAAATCAATTTAAATTGAACCGTTATGAAAATTCTACCCGTTAAAATATAACCATTAATTTTAATTATATTTTTTAATAAAAAAATATTAAAATGACACCTCATTTTGACACCTACTATTAGAGCAGATTTATAATTTAGGGGTACCATAATACTATTTAAAGTAGCAAATAAATTTTTTAACACCCAAAATGACAACTTCTTTTGGAGTTGTTCTGTAACGAGAGAGATAATAAATAATACCTAATGTCCCCCCTAACTCAGCTACACCTTTGAGATATTTATATTTATACATTACCATAAATGACATGCCATTTTAAAGTTAACAATGTATTAGAAATCACAATACACTGCAACAATGAAGTCCATTAAACAATGGACAGAACTAATAATTTCCAAATCATCGGAGTTTGATAGCTATTATTAATATAAAAAATTACATTGTACTTTTCGGGGTATGGGACGTTGAGATTAAAATTTAAACATATCGAATTTAAATTTTTTTTGTGCCAATCGTTAATAATTAAAGTTAATAGTTAAAGTTTAAAAATTTAAAATTTACTCTAATACGGATAAACTGACGTGAACATCCAAACCAATTCGTAACAAAAAAGACATCACTAAAACAAACATGACTAATATTATTACGAAGTGAATGCAACTTAAAACGTAGTTTTGATATTTGAATATGCAATGGCCCATCAATTGCAGATTACTTTAAGAACTGAGACGAGGCAATTATATCAAAATATAGGAATGTTTTATGATCAGAGATTGGGTAGTCAATCAAGATATGAATTCCACTTCAAATGCATATGAAAAAGCTCATAATTTGTAGCTGAAGTTTAGAAATTCGGCCTGTTTTGCGCAACTCAGCATTATCTATCTTCTGCTTTGCTTTACTTACAGTTACAGGGGCCCAAACCAATCAGCAAGTGTATCTTAAGAGTCACACCCATATCTAAATTTTTCTGCAACAAAACAATAAAAATAAAAATTATTTGATGTCAAAATCACATTGAAGACAAAGGCTTTGATCTTGATTTTCTATTTGTGACATGGGTGTGATAGGGCCCACTCAATGTTTTCTTAAAGGATTTTGCTTTGCATCAAGAAGTCAAAGATACTTTCACATTTTTTTCTTTCCTTTAATTTAATTAACAGTTGAACATGTCAGTTCCTATCTTCACTTACTATGTTCGTCCTTTCTTTTAGGCAAGAGAAAGGTTAGGTGAACCTTGAATTCATCTTCATTCCCATCAAATTTTTTATTTTAGTCCGTATCCATGGCATTTTCCTCCTTACTCTACTCTCTCTCTTGGCACAGGCAGCACTAAGGGACCATAATTAAAATTTCTACATTCATCGCTACAAGTAAATGTCTGACCCTATTCTTTTTCATTCTCTCTCTTATTATCAATTTTTCATACTAATTTAAACTTTTAACATATATATATATATATATAGACACACACCCTCACTATAAATGACATGCCATTTTAAAATTGACAATATTAAATGTCATAATATGTGCAACAATAAAGGTCATTAGAGATGAACAAAAATGTCATTAATAATTTAAAAAGAATGAATAATAACTAATATCGATGTATAACAATATGTCTCTAAAGCGTGCTAAAACAAACGTTGCTAATATTATTACTGAATGGTATAGTCATTAAAGGCGATTCTGATTCTTTTAAGAGCTGACATGAGCCTTGCAAAGTTATTCGACAACTGACACCTACATAAGAGCATCTACAACGATGCTAACTAAAATGCACATGCTAACTTATCCATGCCGACATATTTGGTTGTGTTAGTTACTTTTTTTTTTTTTTAAGTTAGTGGAGAGCTCTTCAATAAATATTAACTCCATTCTTTATATGGGTTTCATATTCTTTTTATTATCTCTTTTTCTTTGCCCTCCCTATCTCTTACTACTTTATCACATAAAATATTAAAATAATATCTTTTTTAGCCACTGTGGTTAGAAAAGGGCCGGCCACAGTTAGCAAAAAAGTTTAGCAAGTGATGTGAGTTTTCCATCTTTAACACATGAAATAACCTATTTATTGGAGCATTTTTTTTTGTAAGTAACTAACATCTAACACTAACACATGAGATAACATATACTTTGGATCTTCTAAGCCTACTGTTATGAAGTGTTTGATGGGAATAATGGCGAAATGGAAAATAAAGGAACTTAAAGGGTAGTTTTGATTCTTTTAAGAGCTGACATATATGAGGCAATTATCAAAATTTAGGAATGTTTTATGATCAGAGATTGGATCGTCAATGAGCCAATGAAGGATATGAATGTCACTTGTGAAAAAGCTGAACTGGTAAGTAAAGTTTAGAATTGAAAAGGGGGGACATTAGGCATGCCTTGCGCAAGTCAACATTATCTATCTTTTGCATAGCTTTACTTACAGGGTGTCAAACCAATCAAGAAAGGTATCTTAAGAGTCCCATCGATCTCTCAATTTTTCAGCGACAAAACAACAAAAATCATGTGATGGGAAAGTGACAAATTAAGGCTAACACTTAATGTTCTATTTGTGACATGGGTGGGGTGTGATAGGAACCACACAATGTTGGGTACGGAGTGGTAGGCTCAGACTTGTGACATGGGTGTTTTAGAATCCACTAAATGTTTTCTCGAAAGGCTTTGCTTTCACTACTCTTTTACAAAAATGAGTTTCATTATAAAACTTTAAGGGGGCAGAGGATTTATCTTTCTGAGAGAGGTTGAATATGAAGGTGAATATCTATCGTTGTTCCGAGTAAAATATAGTTGCACCTTTTTTATTTTTGCTTTCCTTTACCACAGCTGAACATGTAAGTCTCTTCAGGGGACTCGGGCCTTTTTTGCTTTTTTATTTTAACACACTCTCTTTGTCCTTCCTTTTAGGGAAGATAAAGGATTCATGAATCTTGAATTTATCTTTATTAATTGCCATCAAATAAGAGTAACCTTTCTCTCTCTTTTTCTATTTTTAGTCCGTAATCAAGACATTTCCCCCATTATTTTCTATTCTTTCTCTTTCATGGTCCATGTGAATGTCTGACCCGGCCCCTATTCTCGCTTTCTCTCTCTCAAATTGTCAATCTTTTCGTACTAATTTATAAATTTAATATATATATATATATGTATACACAGATTACCATAAATGACGTGCCATTTTGAAGGTGACATTAATGCATTAGATGTCACAATACTTCGTTTTGATAAAAGCAATGTGAGGTGGGGAGAAATTTTAAATATTATATATGTATAACGATTTAAATTAAAATATGTGTGTATAAAAAATAGGAAAATTTTGAACTCAAATAGATCAACTTGCCGTTTAAATTTATTTTATAAATAAACGTGATTCTAATAGGAAATTGGGTATTAGTGATAATGAATAATTAATTAGCAACAATGATTATGTCATTATCCGTTCCACAATTATTGAGTTTTTATAAATATTATTTTAAAAAGATCATGTACGTAATATGAATTTTTTTTACCCTTTACTTAGCAGAGATGGGTTGTATATGTATCAAAATATATTATAAATAAGTTAGTTTCAATAATATAATAATTTTTAAATTAATGGTGAGAGATTTTTTTTTTCCCTTATCATAATGCCCCTCACATCTTGAACCAATATGTCATTTTAATAGTACATTTTATCAATATGTCATTCTAATGGTACTTTAGCATGTGAGATATGGTTCATCTTTTTTTTTTTTTTTTTGAAACATAATACATATGGCATAGTATTATTAGAAAACACATATACAACAAGTTATGCCAGAGTGAAACCATCCTAATAAAGACTTAGGTTGAGCTGAGCTCTTAGAATATGTCACGCCCCGAATTCCAGCGAACCCGAGGCGCGAGTAATGAGATAAAAAGAAATAAAATAATAAAGAAGTAAAGGACAATTTAGAAAAATCACATACATTCCATACACTATTTTGATACATTGCATAGGGTCTGGTCCATTAGTTCACGACATACAAAAATAAGAAATAGCCTCGAGCTTATGCCCTTGTACAATATTAAGTGCGCCCCTCAGGCCAAACATAATCTATAATCAAATCATCTCTACGTCTCGCACAGTTGGAGCGTCATCTGAAATATTTGTCCCACGAATGGGTTAGCTCAACTGCTGGTACAATATAATGCTAATGCAAGAAACAAAATTAAGGGCGTGGCATGTGCAAGTGTACAGTTATTTCTATATGGCATTCAATATCATTATGGCAGTACGTGAATAATATGCAGTATATGAGCAGTATGCGTGACACACCCATGCAACTCTATGCCACCATGTCTTGTCTTACGGTCCTTCCCCGATAGCCCGAGTACTAATATATGTCTCGCTTCACGGTTCGAAACCCGTCAGGCATGCGAGTACCTAATGGCCGATTTTGGGTTTTTCACTACAGGATCTGCACCCTCATAATGCACAGCACCACGTGCTCAACTCACACTATGTCCAAGGAATCACACTATGCCAATATGCTCTGATTCATTCATGCCACAATATAATCTCGATGATGCATCTCATTCACACATGAAGCATGCTTTCAATCACATATTTCATAGTCTCAACAGTTCTCATAGAATATAATCCACACACTATACTAACACATGCGATATACACATAATCATTATCCACATTATCACCCAACTTACAGCAAGATAGCATGAAGGACATGAGCATGTGAACAAACAAACAAACATGTGAAGCATCAAGTCAACAGAGCAAGCATTCCTAAACTCAATTCTATTTCTTACTTAGCACAATATATCGTACCTGGTGAGTCAGTCTCAACTCAGAAAAATGTACTCGTAAGGTAGCGAAACTAGCAGTAGAATGCAGAAGGTTAGATCACCTTCTCCTTGCCCTTCCGTGTCCCTAAAATCATAACATGTGACTCAGTCCATTTGCTCCTTGAATTATACTATTCAACAAATTTTATGTCTTTATTTTATAAGTTTCTATTTTGCTAAATTAAACCCTACTATTGAGTCTGGAAAGTCGAAGAAAATAATTTTAGGTTTTCGTGGAATTCAATTCGGACATCTAGGCTCAAAAGGGCAAAACAGTCATTTTGCACTTTGCACTGGTCCTTACATTTTGAGACCTCTTTTCATAAATTGGATTCCACATTTGAGTCCAGAATGGTCGAAATAATAAAGTTTCACTATTTTTTTACTTAATTTGGAGTTCGTTTAACTGCGTTTCAATTCAAGGGCATTTTGGTAATTTTAAAGGTTACTACGGGTCTTTTATTTTTGGAACTCCATCTCGTAAAACGAATCTCACCATTGGTCTCAGAATGATCGAGATAGTCAAAATACACTAATGACTTGTCCCATTTGGACTCTAGATTAATTTGAGAATATTTAAATAATTAAATTAATTTTATTAATATTTTATTCTAGTGGGTCAGTTTATAATTTTTCAAAAGTTAGGGTCAAAGGGAAATTTTTGAAAGTTCTGGGTCAAAGTTAATTTCTAAAAAGTTCAAGGGTTAATTTGTAATTTACAAAACCTCCTATTCCTAATTTGGATAGCCAAACAATGGCTAATCCAAAACAGGGATAGGATATCTCTGTTTCAATTAAATTTCAATTCTTCAATTTTTCAACCTTGTAACCAAATAGTCCCATTCTAGTTTTTAATTTAAAACCTCAGACCGACACGTGGCATGGGCGTGTCGGCCTTGGCCCGACCCGAGCCTAGACCTGACTCGAGACCCAAACCGAACCCGAGTGCATAGTGTCTTCTTCCCCCTTTTTTCAGCTAACCTCCGGTAGGGTTCCGGCGCCTTCTCCGGCGCCGGCAACTGTTTTTCGGTGAGTTTTTCATGTTTTTAAAATGTGGTTTTCTTGAGTTTTTCATGCAGATTTCATATCTATCCTTTGTTTTTAATTTGGAACTATAGATCCTCACGAATAGAGGGTCAAACCTCTCGGTCAACTCTCTGGCCAACCCAAAATTTCTATTTTTCGTGACTGTTAAGTCACTGTTCAATCCCCATTTTGATCCCAATGCCTTTCTGCACTCAAGGAGGTTGGTTTTCCTTCATTTTGATTAAGTTTTTGAAACATAAAAACTCACCCACCCGATTGTCCTAACTAACCTGTAACTGAGAATTTCTCTCTATTCTCCCACCCATTTTAACTCATTCTTGTTGTGTTATTTTCTAATTTTCATACTTTTCAAGACCCTACAATTAAATCAAAATAATAGGCTCAAAGGTAAAAGATCAAAGTTAAGTCACTTACCAAGCTTTTCGGTTTTCTCTCTCTATCTGTTTGCCTTTTTCACCTTCTTGGCCCAAGCTTGATTCAAGCTCCTCTACAGTCTCCTTCACTTGGCCTTTCCCTCCTTGTTTCCTCTCAATATCCAGCCCACCCGTATGCTTTTCCTTCACTTTCTCTCTATATTTCTCTCTCTAAATCCCACGACTGTTCTGCTCCTCTCTCAACTCCCACCACACACATGTACACTCAGACTACTCTCTCACACTTTCACCCACCCCTCTTACACACACCATGCCCCTTTGAGTGATCTTCACTCAACCTGCACACACCCACTCCCTGTACACTGTACACACACTCACACACAGCATTACACAGTGCACTCTCTTACCCACAATCTGATTTATATATATATATATATACACCCATATATATACATATATAATTTATACACATGTATATTTATACACACACTTAACGATTTCTACCAGCACACACACACATTTACACATCTTTAAATATACACATGTCCACACACATATGTTTACACATAATAATAATAATAATAACCAACAAAACTTTCAAAAAAAAAAAAAAAAAAATTTGAGGTTATTACAGAATAGTTGATGAATAGGGCTCTTGAAAGAGCTGATGAGTGGAGCTTCCATAAGAATTGATGAACCAAACTCTTAGAAGAGCTCGTGTGCAAAGCTTTTAAGAGCTAATCAGTGAAGCTCATAAAAGAGTTGATGAGTTAAGTGCTTGAAGAGTTGATGAGCCGAGCTCTTGAAAAGGCTAATGAACCGAACTCCAAAAGATTAGTTACCAAGTTCTAGAAGTGTTGATGATCAAAGCTCTCAGAAGCACTAATGAGTGATACTCTTCAAAAACTAATGAGTTGAGCTCTCAGAAGAGAGTATGAGGTAGGGAAGGATGCTACGGTAAAGGAAAATCCTATTGTAGCTCCTAAAAATAGAGCAACATCTCCACTACCTTATAAAAGCATCGACCTCCCACATCAGTTTCTAAATTTGAATGATGGACAAATCCACTAGCCCCCTTCCCATTCATAGGAGACAAGTGGCAAGGTGTCTCAACTATTCACTAAGGATCATTAACTACTGTTCTCAATTATTTGGTTATGGCTATCTCACTATTGAATCTAGAAAATGCAAGAAAAATCATTGTTACTCATAAAAAACACCAAACTGTTGATGATAATGTTAGCTCTAAAGGTTTTCAACTAATGGCATCTCAGTAATTTGATGATCACAAAGCATTATCCAATTGACTAATGGTTTATCCAAGTGACAATGCAAATATATTATCTAGGTTAAAGAAGATTGTTGACCAAGAAAATGTCGAAAGTCCATCAAGCTAAAAGATTCCACTTAAGATCATGTTTCAAAGAAAATATCAAAATAAGAGGAATGCTCTCGTAATGACTCAAGCAAGGTGGACTCACTCAAGCCTAAGGATTCAAGTGAAGACTTGTATTTTTCCTTATTTTGGATTCTAGGTTTTGAGTGACGTTAAGATTAGATTAATCATTGGTCGTAAGCTCTCACTATTTAAAATGATCATCTAAGGACCAACCTCAAATGATTTTTTCAAAATAAAACATTTAACTTAAAGTTTTGAAAGATCAAGAGGTTTTGACAAAAATACACTAAGAGAGAAATAAGTTAGAAGACACTCATTTTTTAAACCAATCGACCAATTTTTAAAATCAGTTGACTGATTCTTAAAGCTTTTTTGTCACACTAATAAAATCAGTTGACTAATCCTAAGAACCATTCAACTAAGTGAAGTTTTACAAAAATTCTTGAGCACATTGTTTAAATCAGTTGACCTCTTAAGAGATTCAGTTGACTGTCCTTAAAAGGCAATATAAGTGTACAAACAAAACCAGTCTCGACTGAATGACCAATTGATGAATTGCCTAAGCACATTGTCCAAATCAGTCGACCTAAAAGTTATATCAATCGACCACTTTTCAAAGGCAAAACCATGTACAAATAAAACCGTCAACTAATACTCAAAATCAGTCGATTGGTTGTTCTTAACCAAAAGAATCTCAAACCCTCCTGATAAATTAGTTGACCTAATCAGTCGACCAATCCTCATTGAATTCAATTGGATGATAATTCAGTTGACTAATTCTATCGATTTGGCATTTGCAAATTCAAATTTTGAATAGACAAAAAGGGGGGAAACAACTCTTTTTGAAAAATAACGGTCACATACTTTAAAGGGCTATAAATAGATGTTCCCTAAGGCTTTCTAAGTCATCTCTTACAAGCTTACGTTATCACATCTTTACTATTGACTTTAGATCTACCATCTTCCAAATCTAGATTTGAAAGTTCTACTCATCTTAAATACTCAAAGCTTATACCTAATCAATCTTTAGAGAGTGAGAATCTTATTGCACTTAAACTACTCTTGGAGAAAGTGTTATTTGGAGTATCATCTCATTGCGGTGAAGGTTGTGCGTAGGTCCTACCTGGTGAGGCAAAATGACATATTTTGTTGGGATAAGAGGGTTACAGTCTTTGCTTTGTAAATATTTGGTCTCAACCTGCAAGGAGGTCGTTATAGTAGAAAAACTCAAGTCGGGATACTTGAGTCAAGGACGTAGGAAGTTTTTCGAACCTCATAACTATTGTGTTTGCTTTCTCTCTCTCTCTCTCTCTCTCCTTACTCTTGTTTATTTACTGTGCATTTACAACATTGATTTTTGAAAAACTAGAAGAAACCAATATTTGCAATTTACCCTATTCACCTCCCATCTAGGGTAAATATCTGGGTAATAGATAAAATTGTTAACATAATCGTTATCCTAACAAGGATGACCTATAAAACAAAAAATGAGCATTAAGGGCACTGATATAGTGTTGGTCGAAAGTTCTTAGATACTTAAGTACTCTTTGAGAGCGAAAGATAGATAAAAGAGATACTTTAGGATTTTCAATAAAGAGTTAGACTCTTGTCTTTTAAATAGAGATAACTACAAGAAACAAAAGTATTAGCAGCGTTCACAGGCGTCGCTAATACTCCCAAAAACGCCACTAAAACATTTTTGCGGCGTTCATCTACATGTTACTAGAAATTCCACTAATAAGTGTCGCTAAAAAAATCATAGTATATTATTAGCGGCACACAGTATGCGCTACTAATAGTCCTCTATTAGCCGCACACAGTGTGTGCCGCCAGTATTCCATTATTAGCCGCACACAATGTGCTTCACTAATAATGTTTTTATATTTTTTGCACCTATAATTATTACATTCAATTAATTTTTATTTTCACTTGTTCAAACTTGTGTCATCAATAATATAATACAATCACATTCCAAACAATAGAGATATTAAATTTGTGCCATAAACATAACAAAATTTAATTACAAAATAATTTTGAGTACAATTAAGTAGTAGATTAAAAAGTGTTCCAAATATACCTATTAATGTCTGGAAAGAAAAAAAGGGTCAAAAAAGCTGTAAGCCCTAGACTACTACACCTCTCTGCCAACACAAGAATCCAATAATCTCAAAAAAGAAATTCATAATTAGATTTGAGTGAAAAAATATTAAAAAAAAATTATTAAATTACATATAATTTTTGTATAAGTTGCAAACTAGGCATCTGAATTGTGTACCGTAAGTTTGAGCACATGTATTTTATTAGTCGTGAAGTGTGAACTAGTTTAGTGATGGTTTGACCATTTCCAAGCATTTTGGGCAATCAAAGGCCCAAAATGAGCTGTGTAAATCCTGTTTTCAACATAAGTTGCAAACCGGGCATCCGAATTGTGTACCATAAGTTTGACCACGTGTATTTTATTATTCGTGAGGTGTGTGAATTGGTTTGGTGGCGATTTGACCGTTTACGAGCATTTTGGGTGGTCAAAGCCCCAAAATAGGCCATTTAACCCCCCCTTTTTTTTTTCATAAGTTGAGAACTGGTAATTCAAATTATGTATTGTAAGTTTGATCATGTTTATTTTATTAGTCGTGAGGAATGTGAACTAATTTGGAGGTGATTTGACCATTTCTAGAAATTTTGGAAGGTTAAAGGCCCAAACGAGCCGTTTGAGTCCCTTTTTTTGCATAAGTTACAAATCGGGCATCCAAATTGTGTACCATAAATTTGAGCTCATGTATTTTATTATTCTAGAGGTGTGTGAACGATTTTGGTGGTGGTTTGACCATTTCTGGGCATTCAAAACAGGTCATTTAAGTTCCTCTTTTTTTGCATAAGTTACAAATCGGGCATCTGAATTGTATACTATAAGTTTGAGCACATATGTTTTATTAGTCGTGAGGTGTGTGAACTGGTTTGGTGGTGGTTTTACCATTTTCAGACATTTTGGGCGGTCAAAGGCAAAAAATAGGTCGTTTAAGTCTCTTTTTTGCATAAGTTGCAAATTGGGCATTCAAATTATGTACCATAAGTTTGAACACATGTATTTTATTATTTGTGAGGTGTGTGAAATAGTTTGGTGGTTGTTTGACCAATCCATTTTTCATTTATTTTTCTGCATAAGTTGCAAACAGGGCATCCGAATTGTATATCATAAATTTTAGCATGTCTGTTTTATTATTTGGGGGGTTCGAAGTGGTTTGGTGGTGGTTTGACCATTTTCGGTCATTAATTGGGATGTTAAAGGCCCAAAATATGTCGTTTAAGTTCATATTTTTGCATAAGTTGCAAACTGGGCATCCGAATTGTGTATTATAAGTTTAAGCATGTGTATTTTATTATTTTTGAGTTGTGTGAACTACTTTGGTGGTGGTTTGATCATTTTCGGACATTTTGGGCTGTCAAAGGCCTAAAATGGGCCATTTAAGTCCCTTTTTTTCTTCATAAGTTACAAATCGGACATCCAAATTGTGTACCATAAGTTTGAGCATGTGTATTTTAATAGTCATGAAGTGTGTGAACTAGTTTGGTGATAGTTTAACCATTTTTAGGCATGGTGGTGGTTTGACCATTTTCAGGCATTTTGGGCCGTCAAATGTCCAAAATGGACAATTTAAGTCACTTTTTTTGCATAAGTAGGAAATCGGGCATCCAAATTGTATTCCGTAAGTTTAAGCACATCTATTTTATTATTCGTGAGATGTGTAAACTGGTTTGATAGTGATTTGACCATTTTTGGACATTTTGGGCGGTCAAAGGTCCAAAGTGGGGCTTTTTAAGTCCCTTTTTCTACATAAGTTACAAATCGGGTAGTTGAATTATATACTATCAGTTTGAACACATGTTTTATATTATTTATAAGGTATGTGAACTGATTTGGTGGTGATTTTATCATTTTCGAGCATTTTGGGTCGTCAAAGGCCTAAGCGTTTTTTATTAGTTATGAGGTGTGTGAATTGGTTTGGTGGTGGTTTGACCACTTTCGAGCATTTTGGACTGTCAAAGGCCTAAAACGGGCCGTTTAAGTTCTTTTCTTTGCATAAGTTGCAAATCGAGCATCTGAATTGTGTACAATAAGTTTGAGCAAGTGTTTTTTATTAGTTGTGAGGTGTGTGAATTGGTTTGGTGGTGATTTGACCAATTTCGAGCATTTTGGACTGTCAAAGGCCCAAAACAAGTAGTTTAAGTCTCGTTTTCTACATAAGTTATAAATTGGGCACCAAAATTATGTATCGTAAGTTTGAGCATGTGTATTTTATTAGTCGTGTGGTGTGTGAAATAGTTTGCTAGTGGTTTTACCATTTCTGGGCATTTTGGGCGGTCAAAGGCAAAAGAATGGGTCGTTTAAGTCCCTTTTTTCTACGTAAGTTTCAAACTAGACATTTGAATTATGTACCATAGGTTTGAGAACATTTATGTTATTAGTCGTGAGGTGTGTGAACTAGTTTGGTGGTGGTTTGACTCTTTTCGGACATTTTGGGCTGCCAATGGCTCAAAATGGCTCATTTTTCGTCCCTTTTTCTACATAAGTTGTAAACAGGGCATCCGAATTGTTTACCGTAACTTTGAGCATGTGTATTTTATTATTTTTGGGGGTTTGAATTGGTTTGGAGGTGGTTTGACCATTTTTGAACATTTTGGGAGGTTAAAGGCCCAAAATGGGTCGTTTAAGTCCATATTTTTTCATAAGTTGCAAACCGGGCATCCGAATTATGTACCATAAGTTTGAGCACATGTATTTTATTATTCTTGAGGTGTGAACTAGTTTAGTGGTGCTTTGACCATTTTCAGACATTACGGATAGTTAAAGCCCAAAACAAAACGTTTAAGTCCCTTTTATGCATAAGTTGCAATTGGGCATCCGAATTATGTACCACTAGTTTAGCACGTGTATTTTATTAGTCGTGAGTTGTGTGAACTGTTTTGGTGGTGGTTTGACCATTTTTAGGCATGGTGGGGGTTTAACCATTTTTTGACATATTAGGCAATCAAAGGTTCAAAATGGGCCGTTTAAGTTACTTTCTAAGTTGAAAATTGGGCATCAAAATTTTGTACCCTAAATTTTGAGCACATCTATTTTATATTAGTCATGAGGTGTGTAAACTAGTTTGGCGGTGGTTTGATCATTTTTGGGCATTTTGGGCGATCAAAGGCCCAAAGCGAGCCTTTTAAGTCCTTTTTTCTGTAAAATTTGTAAATCAGGCATCCAAATTACATATTATAAGTTTGAGCACATTTTTTTTTATTATTCGTAAGGTGTGTCAACTGGTTTGGTGATGATTTTATCATTTTCGAGCCTTTTTGGGTCGTCAAAAGCCCAAAAAGGCACATTTAAGTTACTTTTTCTGCAAAAGTTGCAAATCGGGGATTCGAATTGTGTACCGTAAGCTTGAACAAGTGTATTTTATTATTTATAAGGTGTGTGAACTGGTATGGTGGTAGTTTGACCATTTTCGGGCATTTTGGGTGGTCAAAGGCCCAAAATAGGTTGTTAAGTCCCTTTTTTGCATAAGTTGTAAATTGGGCATCCGAATTGTGCACCGTAAGTTTGAGCATGTGTATTTTATTAGTCTTGAGGTGTGTGAACTAGTTTGGTGGTGGTTTGACCCTTTCTAGACATTTTAGGAGGTCAAAGGCCCAAAACTAGCCGTTTAAGTCCTCTATTTTGCATAAGTTATAAATTAGGCATCCGAATTGTGTACCATAAATTTGAGTGCATATGTGTTATTATTCATGAAGTGCGTGAACTATTTTGGTAGTGGTTTGACCGTTTTCGGGCATTTTGGGTTGTTAAAGGCCCAAAATGGGCTGTTTAAGGTTTTTTTTTTTTTTTTTTGCATAAGTTACAAATCGGGCATCTGAATTGTGTACCACGAATTTGAGCACTTGTATTTTGTTATTTTTGAGGTGTGTGAACTATTTTGGTAGTGTTTTGACTGTTTTTGGGCATTTTGGGTAGTTAAAGGCCTATAACTAGCTGTCTAAGTCCCCTTTTTTTGCATAAGTTTCAAACCGAGCATCCAAATTATGTATCATAAGTTTGAGCACCTATATTTTATTAGTGGTGAGGTGTGTGAAGTAATTTAGTGATGGTTTTATCCTTTTCAAGCATTTTGGGAGATCAGAAGCCCAAAACGGGCCGTTTAAGTCCCTCTTTTTGCATGAGTTACAAACCGAACATCCAAATTGTGTACCATAAGTTTGAGCATGTGTATTGTAAAGATCTGAAAAATCAGGATAAATTTTTTCTTTTTGGCGGTAGGGCACTATTCATGTACTATTTACCGGTAGGGCGCTATACATGCATCATTTAGACATAATTCATGCTTAGAAACATAATTTGAGTATGCCATAGAAGGGAAATATGCTTATAATATTAAAATACACCTCTTGTGAAAATTTGAGCTTAATCAAAGATAGTTTAAAAAATTGACTCGAAAAGGGGCCTCCCAGCTCGCAGGTGGCTCAAATGGACCCAGCCACACCCGCCAATAGGCGAAAATAATTTTTTTGAGAAAATATCATTTAAAATAATTTTAAGAAGTTTGGTTAAATCAGAATGTCGAATTGAGGCGTTTCGGGATGGGTTGTAGTGTAACGAGACCCTGTAACTCATTAAGGGCAAAATGGTCTTTTTACCCCTTAGCCCCTTGAGTATAAATACAACACTTGAGACATAAAATTCTTAGAATTGGTCTAAGAATATTCATCAGGTCGTGCATGGAAAAAAAACGTGAAGAAAATCTAAGATTTTTCAACTTTCTACCTTCCAAAACTCATCTCTAGCCTTGGAATTTCATAAGGCTTCCTTCTAGGAAGTTGTTCTCCATCACAAGGGCTACATTCTTACGAATTGGTTTGGCTACACAGAGAGCACAACTCTTTAGGGTTTAGAAAAAAATTTTTAGGTATGATATTTTACTAAGTAAAGAATAGGGTTAAGTTTATGAGTGTTTTTATATGTTGATTGTATGACTTACATGCTTACTTGTTGTTAGAAAACCACTTAGCATATAGTTGCTTTGAAAACTTAGGGTTGGTACTTTGTGTACTTATGTATTCTTTGGGAATTTAGTGAAGTGATGAACATGTAACTTGAATATATATATATATATATATATAATTCATTGCATGTTAGCTTATGTTTATGTAGGCAAAGTCTTGTAGTTTGAAAGTTATGGTTGCTCAATGTATTGGTACTTTGTTTATTTGTATAATCTTTGAGAGTTTGTTGAAGTTATGAACATGTAACATGATTATATATGTAATTGATTGGATTATATGCTAAGTTCATGTAGACAAAGTTTTTGAGGTTTAAAAGTTGTAGTTTTCTTTTATGTATGATGCATTATTTAAGGCATACCCCATGTGTTTGATAAATGCCTCATTGAAATTTCATAGAAAATCAAGGCATCTTGGCATACTTGAATTCTTGGAAACATGGCGTGTGTTGAGCACTTCGGCGCTATGCATTATAAGGGTGTAGATTCTGTGGTGAGAAATCTAAAATCTGGCCAATGACAGTACTCACATGCTGACGGAGGCGAACCGTGAAGCGAGGCATGGGTGGGTATAGAGTTGCATGGGTATGTCATGCATATTGCCATTGCATTGCATCATTGAATTGGAGGGGATATAGCTTATAAACATACACTTTGCACATGTCACACCTTAACTTTGTTCTTTATATTAGCATTATGTCATATTCGGCCATCGTGCTTACTTTATACGGGATTATATATTACAGATGAGACTCCTGGCACATGAGACTTGATGAAGTCTTAAAGCGTGGAGGGGGAAATGGACCTTGAAGAACATTTGGCTCTTAGGGCATATTTTTGGTTGTGTAAGGGCATAAGTCCCATGAAATTGATTGTATGTTTAAAAACTTAGACCTTGTGTAAACTATGAACTAAATTTTGTGTTGGATAGTATGTAATTGAGTATTAAATGTATATGAAAAGCATGGAGCTCCATGTAGTTACTTATTTTTTAAATATGCTTGTGAATGTTAAAATTACACAATTGTATGAATGATTGTTCCATTAGGTGTTGTGTTAGTCTTGAGAAGGATGATGAGGAGGAATGGGATGAGGAAAATAGGTTAATGAACAAAGGAGACCATGTTAAAATTTTGTGAATTAAAGAGTTATTAGGTGTGTAAAATGCCCAATATAGATAGGAAGAGTGCCAAAAAGTAGGGGTTAAAAACCTTGAGGAAGTAGGTTAAAAATTGGAAAAAATTAGCTTGCAGTACTCTGAAAAAAAATTCAAAAAAGTGGGAAAACAGCTTGCAACAAATACACTGTAACTACAGTGAAGTAGCCTTGACCAGCCACGCGCACACCCGCACGCGCTGCGTGCCTGTGCCCGCCCATGCCATGCTGCCTACCTGCCTGCGCCCTCGCGTGCTGCGCTCTGCATGCCTGTGCCCCTACGCGCGCCTAGCCCCCCTTGCACTTTGTCACCAACCCTTGGTCACTTGCCTTGGGCCATGTTTAGCCAATCCCTAGGCCATGTTTGGCCACTCTTTTGGGCCATGTTTGGCCACCTCCTTAGACAACGTTTGGTAGACTTTTTGACCTATTATTGGCCTATGTCCTAGGGCATTTGGGGCCCATTTGGGCCATTATTTCAAGGCATATTTAAAGACATTTTGGGCTATCTTAGAGAACATGCTTGAACATGACTTAGACTAATTTTGACTATGGGTTGGGGGAAGTATTTGATTGGCATTTGAAACCCATTTGGGTAAGTCTAGTAGCAAATTTTCATTCTTAATTTTGGAAAAACATGAGAAAATAAATAGGTAATCAACTAAATTCTTTTAATGGTCTTTTATTAATTTTTCTTAATTCATTTCCATTCACTCATTGGGTTTTAGAAATTTGGGGCGTGACATGTATTTTATTAGTCTTAAGGTGTGTGAATTGGTTTTGTGGTGGTTTAATCATTTTCGGACATTTTGGGTGGTCAAAAGCCTTTTTTCTGCATAAGTTGCAAATCGGGCATCCGAATTGAGTTCTGTAAGTTTGAGCATGTGTATTTTATTAGTCATGATATGTGTGAACTGGTTTGAGGGTGGTTTGACCATTTTCAGGCATGGTGGTGGTTTGATCGTTTTCAGGCATGGTAGTGGTTTGACCATTTTTGGGGCATTTTAGACTGTCAAAGGTCCAAAATGAGCCGTTTAAGTTACTTTCTCTGTATAAGTTGTAAATCGGGTATCTGAATTTTGTACCGAAAGTTTTAGCACATCTATTTTATTAGTCGTAAGGCGTGTAAATTGGTTTAGAGGTGATTTGACCATTTTCGGGTATTTTGGGCGGTTAAAGGCTCAAAATGGGGCCTTTTAAGTCCTTTTTTCTGTAAAAGTTACAAATTAGGCATTCAAATTGTGTGTTATAAGCTTGAGCATGTGTTTTTTTATTAGTCATGAGGCGTGTGAACGTGTTTGGTGGTGAGTTTACCATTTTCGAGCATTTTGGGTTGTCAAAAGCCCAAAACGGGACATTTATGTTACTTTTTTCGCAAAAGTTGTTAATCGGGCATTCAAATTGTGTACCGTAAGTTTGAGCGATTGTATTTTTTATGTTGTGAGGTGTGTGAACTAGTTTGGTTGCGGTTTGATCATTTCTGGGCATTTTGGGCAATCAAATGCCCAAAACGGGCTGTTTAAGTCCCTTTTTTGCATAAGTTGCAAATCAGGCATCTGAATTGTGACCCGTAAGTTTGAGCACATATATTTTACTTTTCTTGAGGTGTGTGAACTAGTTTGGTGGTGGTTTGACCCTTTCTAGGCATTTTAGGCACTCAAAAGCCCAAACTTGGTCGTTGAAGTCCTTTTTTTTTTTTGCATAAGTTGCAAATTGGGCATCCAAATAGTGTACCATAAATTTGAGCACATTTATTTTATTAGTCGTGAGGTGTATGAACTATTTTGGTAGTGGTTTGACGGTTTTCAAGCATTTTGGGTAGTCAAAGACCCAAATGGGCCATTCAAGTCCTTTTTTTCCATAAGTTGCAAATCGAACATCTGGATATTATACCATAAGTTTGAGCAGATTTATTTCATTATTTGTGAGGTATGTGAACTAGTTTGGTGGTGGTTTGAACATTTTAGGTTGTTAAAGGCCCAAAATGAGCTGTTTAAGTCCCTTTTTTGCATGAGTTGCAAACCGAGCATCCGAATTGTGTATCATAAGTTTGAGCACCTATGTTTTATTTATGATGAGGTATGTGAACTAATTTGGTGGTGGTTTTATCCTTTTTGGACATTTCAGGTGATCAAAGACCCAAAACGGGCCATTTAAGTCCCTTTTTCGGCATGAATGCAACCAGGAATCCTAATTATGTACCATAAGTTTGAGCACGTGTATTTTATTAGTTGTGAGGTGTGTGAACTTTTTTGGTGGTAGTTTGACCATTTTCGGACATTTTGGGTGGTCAAAAGTCCAAAACAAACTGTTTAAGTCCTCCCTTTTTTTTTGCATAAGAAACTGGGCATCCAAATTGAGTTTTATAAGTTTAAGCACATGTATTTTATTAGTCATGAGGGCTTTGAACTGATTTGGTGGTGGTTTGACCATTGTTGGAAATTTTGGATAGTCCAAGGCATAAAATGGGTCGTTTAAGTCCTTTTTTTTGAACAAGTTGCAAACCGGACTTCCAAATTGTGTAACGAAAGTTTGAGCACATGTATTGTTTTAGTCGTGAGGTGTGTGAAATATTTTGGGGGTGGTTTTACCATTTTCGAACATTTTGGCAATCAAATGCCCAAAACAAAATCTGTAAAATTTGATAGTTCTAACAAAAGATGTGGCTTTTAAACTTACTATCATCAAGATGGGACAACCTCTGCTCTAACTCAATGTTACGGCACTCTAATGCCTTAGTCCTCCAGTCTTTCTGTTACTAACATCCTACCAATTATATTAATTTGAACAAATAAATCGAGTTATGCTGGTAACGTATCTATATGATATCTTTTACGACACCATTGTAGTCCAGGATTTGTCCTGCTTCATACCAACCATCAACCATGACACCACTATTTTGTGTTCGGCGGTGCACCTCATGTTGCTTTATGTGAAAGAGAATGCCATCAACAATGCAATCGGTGTATCGAAATATCCTTTCATCTGAGCCACATGCCAAGAGATATACTTGATCGTACACATAAGACGATCATTGGTTATGCAAGAGCTTTATTTATAAAAAGAATTAAAATTAGAAAAATAAATGAATACATGCCAATTAAGTAATTAACATCAAAATAAGATATGTCATAATTACATAGTCTCCGAACCACTTAGGAAATAGTTTTTGTTGTATTTGTTCTACATTTGTAACATGTTTTCTCTGAAACTCAGTCGTATGGTCATTACATAAGATAAGATATATTTTTTGTAACTCGGATTCCGCTAATAAGGTAGCATTATAAAGGTGCATGGTAAAATTACTTAAAATATGAAAATGTCTCATCATAATTATTGATTACGGTATAAAGTGCTTTTGCCAAGTCTTTAGAAGGACACCATTCATATGACGAAGCACTTAATGTTCGTATATTTTGATTGAACATTGCCAAGCCAAATCGTGGTTGCGGTGGACATCTATCAGAATTCTGTTCTTCACCATTAAACCTCGTATCAATATCTTCAAGATGCATGGAACATAACGTGAGACACTCAACATCTACGTATGTCTCAACAATTGATCCTTTTGGTCGTGCTTTGTTATGCATGTATTGCTTTAATGTGTACAAGAATCTATGGAAATAATAATTTAACAAATTCATGAACGATATCTATGGACATATAGGACATATAAAATATTAAGTTACATACCTTTCAATGGGATATATCCAATGATATTGGACCGGTCCACCAATTCTAACTTCTTGCAGTAAATGCACAGCCAAGTGAACCATGACATCAAAGAAAGCTAGTGGAAAGATCATTTCAAGCTTGCAGAAGATTATAACAACATGCCTTTCAAGCATTTCTAGTACTTCCAACTTCAATATCTTGGCACTTAATTCTCTAAAGAAGCATCCCAACTCAATCAATGTCATTAATATGCTCTCAGAGAGATATCCGCGTATTACGACTAGGAGAAGTCGTTGTAAAAGTTCGTGGCAATCATGGCTCTTTAAGCCAGATATTTTCCCATCTTTAATATTTACATACTGAGATATAGCCGATGCATATCCATTTGGGAATTTTACCAATTTAAACCACTCACAAATCTGCATTCGCTTATCAAGTGATAACATATAGCATGCAAGAGGCACGACAAATTTATCTTTGCTATGTACTAGGTGCAACTCTTTCTTTATGCCCAACTCTTGCAAGTCCATTCGATCTTTAATAGTATCATTCATCTTTCCTTCAATGTTCATAAATGTTTCGAGCGCATAATCACATATATTATTGTCAATGTGCATAACATTCATATTGTGCCTTAACTTTAACATCCTCTAATACGATAAAATAAAAAATATTTTTTTTCATCCAATTACACTCTATTTTAGCACACTTCCTTTTCTTAGCACCTGGTATCTTCCCAACCCTCACTTGTTGGATGTTAACCAATTGCACCTCTAAGTCCTTACCAAACAACTCATGAGGTGCCGACCTACGCTTAGGTTTGACATCAAATATATGCTTTTGGCGGGTTCGCTTTACATGTGACGACGGTAGAAAATGTTGATAGTACAAGTAGCCTATCTTTTTTCCAATGGACAAATGTAGCCAAGATGCATCCTAATTGCATACCGGACATGCCAGATACCCTTTTGTGCTTTACCCATACAAGTTTGCGTAAGTGAGAAAGTCATTTGTGGTCCACAACAATGCTTCATGAAATCAGACTGTCTACTTCCTAGATACATTATACGCTTTCACTCTAACCTCCCACAATTCCTTCAACTCATCTAGGAATGGTCACAAATAAACATCAATTTCATTTTCAAGAGACTTCAGCCTAGGAATAAGCAACAATATGAAGATAAATGGTTCTTTCATACAATTTAGCCTAGGGCACAAGCAACACTGGCCACATGTTGTGGGCATTGCTCATGTCACCGAATGGATTAAAACTATCACTAGCCAGCCCAAGCCATCCATTACACAACTCATTGGCAAACTAATCGTGATTTCTATTAAATTTACCCCAAGCTTGAGAATTTGTCGGATGCTTATATACATTTGCCTTACCAACACGCTTCTTGCTATGCAATTGCATATTTTCTTTCATTCACTTTGTACTTGGGTTCATGTCATACCGTACACTCAACACACCCTTCAGTCTCTTTCCAAAATAACATACAATCATTCGTGTAAACATGAACGAGGATATATCCAAGGCCCAAGTCCAACAACCATCTTTTCTCCTTATAAAGCGATTTCGAAAAGGTCTCCCCCTACAGGTAGTGCTGATTTAAAAAATTCAATGGCCATATTGAAAGATTTGTTTGTCTATCAGTTGATGGTCTTAATATGAAGGAGTTTGACAAGAAAATCAAGTTTCAAAAACTTCTCACAACGCAGATATAACAACTGTCTTGCTTCCTCAACAAAGGATCTAAAAATATTTCTGGTTTTTTAATATCGCTCTTAAGACCTAGATCGTGGCTTGCAATCGCACCCCCTACATGCCTGCCAAAATTTCTAGCAGTTGATCATAACCAAATCCAACATTTTCACCTAATTCAATGTCCTCATCATTGTTTTTATCCTCACTCACCACTCGTACTTCATATTGTTCCCCGTGAAATTTCAAACACCTATACGTCTTGACCATACCATACTCGAGTGGGTGCATTCTAACATCATCTATGTGTATATAATCCCTATTATTACACTTCTTACATGGATATCTTATTCTATTGCTCCCAACCACAGATGCACAAGCAAACTTAATGAAATCCTTAATCCCTTTCACATTTCCAGCCAAATGCCTACCTTTCAAGTTCATCCAACTCTTATCCATTTTCATCTACCTAACACAAATCAAACATGTTACTCATTATAAATATGAAACATGAATCCTAACTTTTCTATAAAGAGCAAGGTGGTCTTATCCCATTCAGAAATGCACAATCTACATTGCAATCAACAACTAGCAACTTAAATGCTTGATTCCACTTAGAGAAAATTTTGACAACATCTCTACATGGTTCTCTAAGTACACAAGATAGATGTTACCACGCCTAAATATGTGCCCAGAGAAAGACAAGAGAATGTGCCAAAATTTTCATCCACTAGAATCAAGTATTCGCTATTGCATGCAATGTAGATTTATTTATTCCCAAACTGTCCTACTCTGAACAATTGAAGAATCAATTTTCATACACATGTGCTCAATTGCTCTAAATTAAGCGATAAGATTCACGAGTGCTGAAAATGACTCCCGAACGGAACTAAGGTTACATAAATGCAATTACATATTCAATTTCATTAACCTAGGACTATTCCATATATCATTAACCCAGGACTAATCCAAATATCAAAATAAGTTGTTGAAGTTTTTTTGCCCCTTATCCATTTACCCAAAAATGGTTTCCATGAAAGTTTACTCATAGACTTGCTTATTTTTCCTCTTCTTGCATAAGAAAAAGTCTTCATCCCCATATGTTTAGTTTTCTTTTTCTTCTTCTTTTTTTCAAGTACAAATGATTATTAAGTAATGGTGTCAATTTTTAACATGACACGACAACACGACACGAATACGATACGAATTTAACGGGTTTGGGTTGAGCATAAATGAGTTTGTGTCATAAAAGGATTAATATGCATAACACAATTAATAAACATGTCGTTTTTGAGTTTTAGTAATGTCAATCCACGTTTAACACGAATTAGCACGTGTAATTAAAAAAAAAAAAAAATTAACATGAGTTAAGGTAATTCACCTCATATCGACAGTTTATCATGGTTTGAAATTTTTTTAAATATGAAGAGGTTCTACTTTGATTTCACAAGATTTCAAGCACATTACAATGACATGAATCAATAGATTAGAGATCAAACAAATGAAAAAGAAAGAGTTCAAACCAAATAAAAACAAAACAACACACACACACACACACACACATATATATACAAGCATATTAAAATGACATGAATATATATATATATATATATGCGTGTGTGTGTGTGTGTGTTTATTGATCTATAAAAGCATGGAAATTTGATTAGAGAAGAAACCCTAACCTTCACAACATTTACTAAATAGACAACAAACAACGATCTGCGGTGATAGTGGCATTAGGTTTATAGGTGACAGTGCTACTTCCTGGTGGTGGAAAGGACTTTTTCGGCGATGGGGCTTAAAAGATGAGAGAGATCGAAGACTAGGAGAGAGTGAGCGTGAGAGAGAGAGAGAAATTGAAATGGGTCGATGGCAACGATTGTGTTGGCCCTATCGGCGACAGAGTGCTTGTCGGTGGTTGAGGAGGATTTGTCAGCAACGAGCTTGAGAGATGAGAGAGAGAGAGAGAGTGAGCATAAGAGAGAAATAGACATGGGGGTACTAGTTATGTGATCTATTATTGGCGCACACGCGTGTGTCGCTACTAAGTATAATGAGCATCGCTAAAAATCTAATACATATCAACACGATGTCGTTTTATCAAATAGAACTATTAGCGATACACAAGCGTGCATCACTGAAGATATTAACTTTTAGCGACGCACAACAACATCGCTAATAATTCCATGTGCGTCGCTAAAAGTAATGTGCCAATTTTTTTTAGCACAAAAGTGAAACTTTTATGCCTTTTAGCAACACACGCCTTGTCCGCCGCTAATAATAGCTTTTAGCGAAGCTTTTTTGTGCTTCACTAAAAGCCCTATTTTTGTAGTGGATTGAAAATTATCCTCTAAATTTACATGAAGATATTTTTTTGAATATGTTACTATTCATTTTAGATATGAGTTGATGTATGACAAATATGGTACTCGAAAAATAAAGATTGTGCTTCAAATTGTATTAGGATTGTTTAGTTTATAATTTTGATTTATTCATAATTTTTTTAATTTTCTAGTTTTATTAGGATTAATATAGGAATCATCTATTTGAATTAGTAGTATTTATTATATGAATATTAGTATAAAAATAGGATTTTTTGTTTCCTAATAAAAATAATAGTAGTTTAACTCTATAAATATCATGTAATAGGTGTATCACGAAATTTTTTATCAATAAAATATTAATTTTAAATTTTAGAGAATTAATTCTCTTGTTTGACTTGATTGTTTCCAGTTGAGTCGAGAATTCTCCGTTTGTGGTCGTCGTATTCATTGTTCACATTTTTGTTCTGCATTATAAGTGAATCGAAGGTAACTATGTTTGGTGGAGTACGTCTTTATTCATATATTGTTTTCTCATCAATAATTATGTAGATGGATTGATTAAAATTTAAAATTTAAAAAATGCAACATTTCATTAAAAAAATACAATAAATAACAACTCTCTCATGCAACATGAATTAGACAAAAAAAAATAAAAATAAAAAGATTATAAATGTTTAAAGTATGACTTCATAATCTTATTCATTGTTACATATGGAGATGGCAATGCTTGCCTAATTTTAAAAAGAAAATAATAAATATTTAATATCCTTCCTAGCTTAGTTACACCCATCGGTTACCTTCTCTAATTGCACATACCAGGGCAATAAAGTAAATCCTTATAATTACCCAGGGAAACGGAATCATAATCATTGGACTGAAATCAAGATTTTCATTTTTAATTTCTTTAGCTTTTCTATTTCTAATAAGACAAAGTCATTTACTTCCCCTACACGAGTATATTCCATTATTAAGAAGTGAAAGACTTAACCACAAAAGAAAAAGAAACTAAAGACTTTTCCCTTTGTGTCTCCTCTCTCTCTAGAAAGAAGAAGACGACGGAAAGATTCCGTATGAGACAAAAGGCGGGGGAATAATTATGGGATCGTACAGTTGAAGGGCCTCACCAATTGTTGAGTCAAAGAAATAAGATTATTTAGTTGCAATATAATATAAACAGGCGTATCTATATCTATATCCACATGTAAAGGACCCACTTTGCAATAAAGATTGATTTGGACGTTGTTTATGGTATTCCTGCTATTGACACATATATGCGTTCAAGTACATAACTAGTTTATATTTTTTACTTTATATTTTAAAATAAATACTTTATATTTTTTTTCGTCAACGAGTGTTTGATTAAAAATTAAAAAAAATTAATTAAAATTAAAAAATACAGAAAAATATACTTTTATCATTTAAAAAATATTAATTAAAAATATATATATATAATTTGTCAATTAAAATATAAAATATTAATCTTATTTTAAAAAATTCAAGTAAGATATTTATAATTATTCGAAGTCGTGTGATAAGTTAATAAAATTTAAGTAAAAGCAAAAAGAAAAAGATACATGAGTAGTTAATATATACATGCACAAAATAGTTATTCACACCCATTAGCTCATTTTAGTTCCAAAAGAATACCTCAAATAATCAAATAGGTAGCGGGATGCTTAGCTTGGCCATATATATTTATATACACTAGGTTTTTTTTTCTTCAAGATATAAAAATGGAATGAAAAAGACTTTCTTGCCCTTCTTAAGTAGCTTACAAAGTCAATCCGGTATGCTTGATTTCAACTAAAGGCCTATCGATGTCTGTATACAACTCACTATGGTTGCCTTCTTAATAACAAAGGAAAAAAACAAAAGAAAAAGAAGAAGAAGAGTATCTGCAGCTGCCCATACAATTTTAACTTAACAATAAGCTAAGACTATATATGCTTAAGAATAGAGCAACTTTCTTATTTTATTTATTAATAATATTTGATCAATACTGTCAATTCATAAAAATAAATATTTTTGATAAAATTTAAAATAAAATTTGCATTACTTTTTATTTATTTGATTCAAGGAATAATTATCAAATTTTAAAAAAAGAGAGACTACAATACAAAAGTAAGTTGAATTAACAATGACATGTGTTATTATGTGGTATTTTTGTCTCACATGATTTAATTTTTAAAATAATCATATAATAACATATCATATTAGGATAGAATTAAGAATCTCTGACATTAGTCAATCTTAATATAAGAAGTATGAATTAAGTGAGGTACATGAGTGCCACTTCAAAACATGAGAGAGAGAACACCCAGAGAAAATGTTAGCCGTCAACATAATAACATCTAGAACAGGTCCCTTTCAATTGATCATGTGCCACACGCTGAACAAAGATTTTGGGAAGACAGTCTTGACTATTGTAAAAGATGTAATGGGTGGTGGACCATATATATCTATTTATATCATCACAAACTCTGAATCAACAGGCTGTGCAAACATTAGTAAAGATAGAGGTGTCTCCCTCTCTCTCCACCATATCCGTGCGGAGAAAGTATGTCTCTTATCTCTCGCTCTTTCTCTGTCTTTCTCTCTCTCTCTCTCTCTCTCTCTCTCTCTCTCTCTCTCTCTCTCTCTCTCTCTCAGTCTTTCATGTACACGCACAATAAATCATTATTTGTGAACTAATTTGTCATACTTCTACTTTTTGCTCTTTTTATTTTTACGCAGAGCTGGTGAATTCATTGCATTCTTCTTTAACTAATAACTAGTTCTGTTCTACAGATTTGGAGAATGAAGGGTCTATGCTTTTGGAAGCCATTATCAAAAACAGATGTGTATGGTTACCTGGAGGTACCTATGGCAGCGAGGTATTTACCTACCGGGAATGAGGTTATGGATGTACAAGACCAAAATGAAGGTTATTGGCAGTTTAAGGCTTTAACAAGAAAGGATGGTCGACGTTGTTTCACAGGCAATTGGCGAAATTTCGTGGCTGCTGCATCTCCTAGGATTGGTGACACATTCAGATATTATTTCTTGCAGAATAGTAATAGATACTTTGTGGAGATTGAGCGCCAGCCAGTGGTGGAGATCGAGTACCTCAAGGTGGAGGCTGAAAACCGGCTGGCGGTGGTGGTCCAGTACCCAAAGGTGGAGCCTGAGCAGCAGCCGGTGGAGGTGGTCGAGTACCCGAAGGTGGAGCCTGAGCAGCAGCCGGTGCCGGATCTCATTCTCTTTGGTGTGAAAATATTCATATAGGTTGGAGTCCATGACTAGCTCTAAATAGTTGGAGTTCATTTCTCGCCTGTGCATATTCTAATGTTTAAAGTGCATTCTCTATATATATATATAGGTATATGTGGAGAGAGAGACAGAAATTGCTATCTATATACTTCTAATGTGGTTGGTGTGGTCTGCAGACTTATACTTTTCATTCCTTTGCTTCTATTATCCATTAGTGAATAGTAATGAATATTTGCATGTTCGATTGCTTTTTTATACTATATATATAAATAATATTTTCTGGGCACTTTTTTATGTGAAAAATTATATAAAAAAAAATGGAAGGGATGTGTGTATCAGTGATTATGCACCCGGGGTCACCGCCGGAGCCTGTTAAGGGGGAGAGGGACGAATTGTACCCCTGAACTTTTCAAGCTCATTTACTGACCCAGCCATAGGTCCGTTAACGGCAAAATGGAAACTTTATGCAACTTAAAAGGGTACTTTTATTATTTAGAGATCAAATGACGGATCAGCTGACTAACTCTTTTGACGCTTTCTTAAATATCTTTAAAAAAAATGATAATTTTTTCATTTTGAAATTAATTTGTTAATAAAAAGTTGAATAAATCAGTATAATTTATAAATCTCGAAGAGCGTTCCATACAATTATCAAAAATTTTTAAAAATATCAGTGTAAGTTACTATTTATTATTTATTAGTTAGAGATAAAATGATGGATAAGTTTTGATTTCTTAAATAATAATCCAATATCAATATTATTGACTATATTTTTAATTAATTTAAAAATTAAATTTTTATTTATTTCAATTATTTTATTTTTTCTTACTAAATTATTGAACATATAAACTTGAACTTATAATAACATTGTTTATAATAAAATGTGGGTGCAATCTTAGATATTCATCTATTTTTTATCATTATCCATATAGTCAACACTTGAGAGAGATTTGAGCCTGCCCATCATCGTCTAGGTGGGTGCTGATATGAGTAGGGGAAAATTCTTCATTTTTGACCATTTCAACTTTCGCATTAAATCCTAATTCCTTAAAAAAAAAAAAAAGTGACATACATTGGTCTCCTCTGAAATAGAATAGTTAACATACCAAGTTCATGACATGCATGTATTTCCTGCAATTCAAAGTATGGATGAGGTTTTCCGTTCTTTCCTTTTCTCTTTGTCTTTTCGTTTCCTTTGTCTCTTTTTATAGGCCACCTTCTTTGTTTTTGAAAACGATTGATTTATCACCACTCTATAACCAATTAGTGGTTGCAGACTGTGTTTGGGCGTTTAATGAATCAAAGCAAGAAATGAAATCCACTTGACCTAACAAAAAAAAAAATTTGAAATTCCCTTCAAATGCTTCAAGCTGATTGGGTAGGTAAAGTTTAGATTTGAGCAATGTCATTAAGGAGATTTTATTGTATGGTCTTGTATCATTGATTAAGTTAATAGTCTTGATCAATTATATAATGTTATATGAATAAAAATTATTTTATTATCTTTGATATATACATGTTATTTTATGATTGGTTGAGACTATTGGTCCCGGACTATATAATAATTTTTTGTCATTACGTATTATCATTTTCTATCTTGCTGTAATTACATAGACAGTAACACACTAGTCTACAGAACATTTAGACTTGACCATAGTTTCACAGTATTTCTCCTTTTATAGTTTCATGATTCTTTTTTTTTTTTTTTGTTAAATTATCGATTGCTTTAAAAATTTAAGTTGATAAAAAATAAGTCTAACAAAACTAAAATAATATATTAAGTTATTTTAATACTATTTTTTCATACACAATTCCCTAAGATATTAAATTTAAAATTTCTTAAAATAAAAATTCTGATAGTATATTAAATAATAAATTATTCCAAAACACTTTCAAATAAACACTACAAATCATTTGACGTCAAAGATGACAGGGGTGACATAGGTCACTGTGATTTCACCTCATCATGGGATGAATGCTGAATTGAAATCACTGCCCGTTACATAAGACATGTAAGGGTCCCACTAGAAGTTTTCTGACAATGGGATTTGGTACGCTTGTATCAGTAAATATTTTCTGAGAGAGAACGGTATAACCCATAAATTATACCTCACTTTATTTATTGTTCCGTTACTAATAACTAAGAATCCACGGGAAACGAGGTTAAAAAAGTTTTTGGTAAGTCATGTGTATGTATCAGACTAATCCAGATTATATATATATACATGTTTAATTTTAAGAAAATAAAAAATTATTTTATATATATATATATATATAACATAAAATGGTTGGACCAGTCTATTGACGTGATCAATTAATTGAAAAAAAAATTTGAAGAAGAGAAAGTGTATGTAGGTTAGAATGGACTATAACCCACACTAAAATTTGAAAAAAAAACTTTTGACTATTATTAGATTAACTCATGTCAAAATTTTGATCTAGTTTAATTTTTACTAATTATTTCTATCATTTCCCAATCTAATATTTCAGTCCACTTCAAAATTTCTATTTTAATTCTATAATATCTCTTATTTTTTATTCCAAAATTCTAACCTAACTGATTAACTATCTTAATTTCTAAAATTTAACCATTGAATTTTATGTGTTTTGATGTTTAATTTCTTGAAAATTTTATCTTTTAACCTTTGTTTGGATGCTTAGAATTTTTTTTTTAACGGATTTTGATGTTTTCTTACTAAAAGATTTTCTGTTAAAGTTTGTTTGGTTCCTAAGAAAAGTTTATTTTTTACGTTTTCTTACTAATTATTTATCATTTAAGCTTTCTTTGGTAGATAATAAAATTTAAGAATAAAAAAAAGACAAATTTGTTATAAAATTTCTCCCTATGATCTTTGTTTTGAGAAAAATTCACTCTTATCATCTTTTTCTTTAAGAAAAAATTTTTGTTCATGTAAAATGTTTCCAATTTGAGAAAAAAATCCTTCCCTATCATCTTCCTCTTTCAAAATTTTTTCAATTTGAAAAAAAAAAAATCTTCCTAAAATTTCTTCCAAAATTTTTTTTTAGCCTATTTAATTTTTTTTTTACTCCACCCTTGCAGACATTGCACAAACATGTATTATTTAACTCAGATTCTTTCAAAATAAACTTTAACACTACATTAAGCTCGTTAAAAGTATTATTTAATTATTTGAAAGACTTCTACTTCTTCTTATTGCAATGTAATTATATAATTGAATTAATTGATTGAAATACCCATCACTGTCAATTAAAAAGAACATTGCTATCTTATTGGTTAGGTAAAAGTCTAGCGTTGAAAATGATACAAGCTCAGGAAGTAAGTATTATCTTCTGCCTTTCTTGATTTCTTTTCTTTCACAGATTGTGTCAAACTAATCAGCTAAAGAGTACAGACAAGAATTTGTTTGTGTTACTATGGTTTCATGTCATGGCCCAAAGGAAGAATAAAACAATAAAAAATTTAATGATTTGATGTTAAATTGACATGGGTGACTAAGTTTAGATTTAGATTTTCTAACCACTAAATATTTTAATTTTCCTTTATGGTTGGACCACACATATGGCCGACACACCTACACATCAAACACACGCACTGCTGCACGCACATTCTCACCTATATATATACATATACAACACATGCACACACACCGTATATATACATACTAATACATATATATATATATATGTATACATACCCATATATATATATATACATACGTATATATTTACACACATATAATATATATATTTCATACACACACAGTTCACACGTATACATGCATACTAATGCATATATATATATATACCCATATATATATACATACACATGTATATAATATATATATATATATATATATATTTATCACTTTGTTCAGGTATTATTTAGACATTTAGGATTTTTCAAATTCAAAATTAGGCTATAGATTTAATCTCGAAAAATGAACCCTATTGTTTTGGGGCTACAACAATTTGCTTGGGTGATTTTGGGTCGGGGTGTTTTATTCTCCCCCCCCCCCCTCAAAAAGTTTGGTCCTCCAAACTTGAATTTAGCTAAGGGTGCATATATACACTTTGCATATTCATAAGGCATGCTTAATGAGTTTCATTTCGTCCATATTGTCACT
Source organism: Nyssa sinensis (assembly GCA_008638375.1). NCBI lineage: Eukaryota > Viridiplantae > Streptophyta > Magnoliopsida > Cornales > Nyssaceae > Nyssa > Nyssa sinensis. Next base: position 20,691,530 of record CM018041.1, on the reverse strand, counting down.
CTTAAGTGATCAATAATGCGTAATCTAATCGACTCCAAGAGTGATTTGAATAATCAATTTCTGTCATTACGCCATGTCACGTCCCGAATTCCCGCGAACCCGAGGTGCAAGTAACGAAACTAAAAGAAAATAAAATAAAGGACAATCTAACGGATTCAACCCAACTTACATTTATTTCCTTCAATGTACATCTATGTAAAGCACAGTCAATAAAAACATTCAACATGTCATTCGGGCTTAAGCCCTACATCACAAAATATGCTCCCACGGGTCAAATATCCTCCTAAGCTAATATCTCATCCACTCTGCAAGACTTTCTCAAGTCTCAAGTGCCGGGAGCGTCATCTGTAATGTGTTGTCCCACGAATGAGTCAGCTCAACTGTTGGTACAATATAATGCTAATGCAAGAAATAAAATTAAGGGTGTGGCATGTGCAAGTGTACAGTTATTTCTACATGTCATTCAATATCATCCACACAATGTACTAACAATAATCTACATGCCATCCAACTCGTTAACAAAATCTAGGGCGTGGCATGTGCAAGTGTACAGTTATATTTACATGCACAATTATAACCTACATGTCATTCAATTCATCCATACAATGCATTAACAAGATTCATCACACATTCATGAATTCATTAATACAATGAAATGAAAATATACGTGACACGCCCATGCAACTCTATGCCACACCCATGTCAACCTTATGGCATGTCAACTCTATGCCATACCCATGTCAACTCATGTAGTGTAATGTTCCTTCACGGATCGCTCCCGTTGATTCGGCTATCAAATGCAATGTCATGTCCGTTCACGAATCGCTCCCGTTGGTTCAGGGTACCAAATGCAATATCATGTCCCTTCACGGATTGCTCCCGTTGGTTCGGGTACCAAATGCAATGTCATGTCCCTTCACGGATCGCTCTCGTTGGTTCGGGTACCAAATGCAATATCATGTCATGTCATGTCCCTTCACGGATCGCCCCCGTTGGTTCGGGTACCAAATGCAATATCATATCATATCATTTCATGTCATGTCCCTTCACGGATCGCTCCCATTGGTTCGGGCACCAAATGCAATGCCATGTTATGCCCAAGGAATCACACTATGCCAATATGCTTTGATTCCATCATACCATAATGTAATCTCAATAAAGCATCATATCCATACATGAAGCATGCTTTAAATGATGTATTACATAATAACATTCAAATCAAAAGATCCTTTCATCAAGGTTACATGCCATACATAGCCCATTTAACACATGCTTTAAGTCACATATTTCATAATCTCAACAATTCTCAAAAACATAATCCACACATTATGCTAACACATGCGATTTACACATAGTCATGATCCACCTTCATCACCAAACTTTCAAAAAGATAACAAGGGGCACATAAGCATATAAGCAATAAAACAAACATGTGAATCATCAAGTCAACATGGTAATTATTCTTAAACTTAATTCTATTTCTTACTTAGCACAATATATCGTACCTGATGGGTCAGTCCCAACCCAAGGAGTCATACTCGTAGCGTAGTTGAACTAACAGTCAAAATGTAGAAGGTCAGACCACCTTCTCTTTGCCTTTCAGTGTTCCTAAAATCATAAAATACAACTCAGTCTATTACTACTTAAATTATGTTATTCATCAAATTTTATGTCTTTATTTCATGAGTTCCTATTTTGCTAAAATAAACTCTATCATTGGGTTCGAAACGTCGAACAAAGTGGTTTAGGCTTTCGCGGAATTCAATTTGGACATTGTACTTAAAAAGGCAAAACGATCATTTTACACTTCACGGGTTTCTAATTTTTGGGGCATCTCTTCATAATTCGGACTCTACCATTGAGTTCAGAATATTCGAAATAATAAGAATCCACTATTCTTTTATTTTAATCAGGGTTCGTTTGACTAGTCGTTGAATCAGGGGCATTTCAGTAAATTTTAAGGTTCCTACAGGTCTTCTAATTTTTGGGACCTCGTCTCATGAAACGGACCTCACCATTGACCTCAGTAGGTCCAAGACAGTCGAAATACACCTATGACTTGTCCCATTTGGACTTTGGGTTAATTTCTCCTTATTAAATTAATTAATTTCATTTAATTAACTTAATATTGTAATTATGCAATATATATATATATATTTGTATTCTGTGTAAAATCAGTTGGGTGAGAAACGGGTGGCACATTGGCAGCGTGCCACCTCCCCAACCCATGCATCCTGTGTTCAATTCCTATCAGCAGTGCATTCCACTCTTTTTTTTTTTTCTTTCCTTTTCATTTCTGTTGCAATTCTTTTTCCTTTACTCCTTTTAAGTGGCCCAATCATGCGAAGCCCAACTCACCCATTAATCCCAAATTAAATTAGCCCATTAAGAGCCCAAGGATTTTAATTAAGACCGGCCCAACTGTTTAAACTCAAACCGGCCCAAACGATTTTTAAAATTAAAACAAGCCCAAAGTCTAAAATCCAAAATAGGCCCAAACCCTTTAAGTTAAAATAGGCCCAACACCTCCATCGTTGCCCCGATCTCCCGGTCATCTTCTCCGGTGACCTGGCCAACGCTGGTCACCAAAAAGCCGTGCCCCTCACTATTTTCTAGCATTTTTGATGTCCGAACTAAGCAGTTTTAACACCAAATTAATCTGGGGACCTTAAGGAATTGTTTAAGACAGGTTCTAGCCCCTAAAAGACCTAGTCTCCGACATACCCACTAAGTTCCCGGCCATGCACTGGCCATCAACCCAGATTTTCGGCGAGTCATTTTTGCCACGATTTTAGTACTGTTTTGACCTGTTTCATTCCTAATTCATCTTTTGTATCGTATATAAATAAACTGTTATCACTCAAACAAGTTTTTAAAGCATGAACTATGGAACCCGTTTGTCACCCTTATGACCTGCAACTGTCTATCTCCCCTTCATTTCTTAATCTTTTTTGTGACTTCTTTTTTGCATTATCATATATTTTTCATGCTCTACGGGTCCTTCTATTTTAGCCTATCATTCATGCTAAAAGTTTATAAAAACAGAATGAAACTTCCTTACCTATTTGAGATAACACCTGGGTTTCCCTCCTCTGTTCCTTCAAACTTCTCGATCCTTCTCAAAACCCTCTCAGTTCCTCACAAAGCACTCTAAGTTTCTCCCTTTCTGTTTTCTTTCTAACTTAACACACCCAAATTCGTATACAACTATATGTATATACACACATAACTTTATGCCAAAACCACTGTCCTATTTACCACCCTCAGCCCATGGTTTTTCTCCCTCATCCTCTTCACATTTCTGACCTCTTCACTGTTTTCTTTCTTCCATTTCTTCTTTCTTTTCAGAATGCATTAAATGCATTTCTTGTAGCTTTGGGTTTCATATATATTTACATATATTATATTGCATACATACACACACACACATACACACTCAACCAAAACCCACACTCCTAGCCACTTGCATACACAGCCTGTCCCCCACTCTCTTTGGTTCATTCACCTATATATATATATATATATATATATATATACACATATTGAAATACTTGTATACAAACGCATATATATACACACATAACACACCAAATAAATAAATAATCAAATAAATAAATTAATAGATAAATAAAATTAGAAATAATAAAAATAAAAATTTTATTCCAAAATTTTGGATCTTTACACTCCATCTCCCAATCATCAGGAGACATCAGATTTCTAACTTATCACTAATTCTATTTTCTCGAGAAATATTGACTCTAAAATTCAGATAAAAACTTTCATGTTTCAATGTTTTCCCTAGATCTCTAGAGTTTCCTATTCTTAAGTACTTAAGAAACATCAACTTCAATTTCGATTTTGGTCTTTCCCAAAAATCATTAACCTTTACTCTGATACCACTCTGTCACGACCCGAATTCGGCCATGCAGATTAGGGGTTCATGATTGGCCATCGATGCCTTTTTCAATGATCATAATACCTTACTCATTTCCATTTAGTCAAACATAGCGGAATAAAAATTCTTTTTCTTTTGCGAAAGCCATCAATATGCATTTCATACAATGATTATTCAACATCAGTCATTCATATATATATATATATATATATATATATCTCATGGTGACTACAAAAGTACATGATGTAAATTTTCAAAATCAGCTGACGTCATGCTTAAATATACATCTCGTGATTACCAAAAGTATTTACATCATGTCTAACAAAAATCCTAAAAAAAAAAGGCTCATAGTTTTATAAGCTCTCAGCTACCCTGACTGGACTTGTTATTTCCTTGCTAGTACTGTTACCTGAAATATATTGGAGAAATTCATATGAGCTTTACTAAGCTCGTGAGTAATTCTTGTATGTTTAGGGTTTCAAAACTACTATATAACTCGATACTGAATTGCCAAAAATCATAAATCATTAATATACATCATCTCAAATTATAAAAAATAAGAGAATGGTATCAAATTTACTTTCAATAAGTCTCAATTCAATAATAATCGTAAATCAATGATCAATAACATAGTTTAGTAATGATGAATAATAATACAATTCAATCATAGTTTTGATTTAAAGTCATGGTTCAATAACATAGTCATAGTTCAAAATCAATATTAGGGTTCAATCAATAACATAGTCATAGTTTAAAATCAATATCATGGTTCAATCTTTAATCATAGCTCAATTTTTGCCAATCCAAAATAATATATATCGATAAGTCATAAAAGAGTTCAATATTTATATTTATAGCAAAAGTCACATCAAACATGACATGGAATTACTCACTTGAAATTTAAGGGCTTTTACTCAAAATCCTTTCTTTAGTTGAAGGTTCCTAAAATCACATTTCAAAATCTGGTTACATTCTATAGCATCGCACGATTTAATTATCACTTAAATCACTTTCTATTCCAATTACCTTCTCTTGGAAGCGTCTTTAAGTTTTAAGGACGTACTAATTTCTAAAACTAGTCAATTTCATACATCAATATTTTAAGTATCTTATTTAGTAAAATGGACTCCACCATTGAGTCCGGAACATAAAAAAAAATAGTTTTAGGCTTTTACGGATCTCAACTTGGCTTTGGGCATCATTAGGGGCAAAATGATAATTTTACACTTTTACGTGTCTAGTTTTCTGAGACCTCGTCTTGTAAAATGGAGCCCTCTATTGGGTTTAGAATGCCCAAGATAATAGGTTTACACCATACTTTCAATTTATTTAGACTCGAGGAATTATTTCGACAATTACCTTAATTAATTAATTTAATTAATGTTATATATTATTTATTGTAAAATATAACCATGCGCGCCTCAGTGGCACGATGGTCTGTGTGTGGGGGTTAAGTGCCCACACATTTCTTCGGTTGAGGGTTCAAATCCTTTGGACCGCAGTTTCCTATCTTTTCTAATTTTCTTTGAGTGCCAAACGGTGGACAAGACAGCAGATCAGGGATAGGGTATCCTATTCTAGCCTCGACCATCAATTTAATTTCTTAAACTCGTTTCCAGACAGGGTTAAATTAGGTTTAATTGAAAAACTGAACCTCCCAAAATGATGTAGTATCACTTATCATCACTACGCTTGGGTCGGTTCTAATTCGACCCGGATCCAGACCCGACCCGAGTAACTTCATCTTCCTCATTTTTTTGGCGACACTCCGGTGACCTTTTTCGGCACCAGTCAACGGATTCTGTAAAATTTAAATTTTTAAAACAATTTTTCTTGTTGTTTTGAAGCCCCTTTTCGAGCCTAATATTTCTCAAAACTCCTTTTAGAACCCTTAGGTGTCATTTTAACCCCCAAATCCCATTGAATAGCCTATTATTTCAAAAACCCGACTCTCCAATCACCTCGGATTTCTCACTCATTTCTCCACCATTTCACTATCGATTTCTTCCCAAATTTATCATTTTTCTCATATATATATATATCCATCACTTTGCTCAGGCATTATCCAAACATTCGGGACTTTTTGAATTCAAAATCGGACTGTTGATTTAATCTCAAAAAAGAACCCTATTGTTTCGGGGTTACAACAATTTGCTCGGGTGATTTTGGGCCAGGGTGTTAAAGTAGTTATATAAATTTTATGCATATATGCTAGATTATATCAATTTGGTACAAACTAATTCCATTTTTTTCTTACAAGGGTTTGACCAACTCGTCCAGATATAGACGTGGTAAGTTGAAGAATAGTAGCTCTGAGCTAATAAGGGCTAGCAACTAAGGATAAAGGTACCCCCATGCTTACTTAAGCTTGTGGATGGGTGGAACCAAAGCTTACCACCAAGGTGGGTATTTTTTGTCGACTACATGCCCCACTCACTATTTGTACTTAGACGAAGGTCACGAACGCTCAATGTCTCATCGTTGAGCATACATACTGGTATGTCTTCTTTTATTATGTATTTTTACATATATATTTTTATTGCATTTCATAGCTATATATATACTGATACACTAATTTGTATATGAATTGATTTCGCAAGAAAAGTTTGACATCAACCTGCACTAACCACATGTGCAAAAAGGGATCAACCGTTATCTTTTTTCGTGTTTCAACTACTATACGACCTACAAATGTACAACAAGGTAAAGGTGTAGGCAAGCTGGGATCCCTGTGCCAGTCATTATAGAAAGGGTCACAGTAAGAGGATAGGGATGCCTACACATGTGCCCAATTCACAGGCCCTTTATTTCAAGTAAAGAATTAGTTTATGTATGCCCATATTTCTTCATTGTACTATAACTCATTTTTATACTAATATTGTTTGGTGACAAGGATAGGAGATCAATGAGAAGAAATTGGGCAGTTGAAAGCAATCGAAGGTGACTCAATATAATGTTTATGATATATTATTTGCTATCGACAAAAGATAATAATTATATGGCTTTTCCCACTTTTTATTAGATATATATAAAACTTAATAAACTTGTCTTATTATTCTACATTCAAATTATTGTAATGAGATCTAAAAGCCCATGCACTGCCCAACCCTATTGAGGTATGGCACAAGACTCACAAGAACCCTATCAAGGGTTCGTCTTATTCCAAGCCACTAAGTTATTACTTTCTACCACTTTTAAAAAATTTAATATTTATAAATAGTTATATAAACACTAACATGAGTTCATTATCATATGCGATAATCAAGATGTGCACTCAATTGCCCTACAAGGAGAGACCCCATTCTTCGATGCCCAGATATTTGAGATCACTTTTGGAAGGAGGCATGGATATGTTAGCAGCCCAAGGATTGGTATCGAGCTAAAATTTCCTTGTCCTCGATAGAGAGTGACACAAGAGTCCACGAGAAATCATTGTGGGAAGGGGTGGTTGATACATAGTCTAAGCAATTAAGACAAACATAGTTGAGTAGATTAAGGAGTTCATGGCTACACAGACTAAGCTTCATGACCTCAAGACTCAAACAAAGTAAGTTGAGAGCCTTATATAGAGTTTGCTAATCCAGTAGGAGGAACTTCCTAATCTTGGTAAGTGTTAAATACAATTGCCCCTTATGTTTACAAATTATGCTAAGAATGCAAGGTGTTAATGGTTTGATAAAGTCTAACTGCGCCAAAATTGACACTTCTACCTCACAACCGGCCAAATAAAATTGTAGAAACTTACAAAAACAAATTAGGACTCCAGAGTTTCAACTCACGCAAGAATGTCTCTATTTAGACACTTAAGTTTCAAGATGACTTATAATTACTTTTATGATTTTAAGGCACAAAATTCTCCAATAAAGGTCTTACTATCCCAAAATCGATACTCACACTTTTTAACCGACGAAGTGGACTTGTAGAAACTTACCAAAACAAATTAAGACTAGCTCCCAACTTACGACTTATGCAAGAATGTAGTCGTTTAGATACTTAAGCTTCAAAATGACTCAGTTTTGTGATTTTGAGGAGATTAATGCTCCAACAACCAACCAAAAAAACTTGTAAAAACTTACGAAAATAAATTAAGACTCTTGACTTGGAACTTATGCAATAATATAGCCTTTTAATGACTTTAGTCTTAAAATGACCAATTTTTTTTGTGTTGAGGGGCAAAATGGACCAATAAAGGTCTAATTTCCCCGAAACTGACCCTCACGTACACCTCAAGACTAACCAAATAAACGTGTGAAAACTTATGAAAACAAATTAAGACTATCAAGTTGCAATTTATGTAAGAATGTAACATTTTAGAGACTTAAGTTCCAAAAGAACATAATTTTAGAGTTTTTAGGAAATGGTCCGATAAGGGTCAAACTGTCCCAAAATCGATACTCACACCTTACAACTGACCAAATAAACATGTAAAAAAATTTTTTAAAAAAAATCAAGACTCTCGACTAGCAACTTATGCAAGAATGTAGCATTCTAGAGACTTGAGTTTCAAAACGACCCAATTTTGGGTATTGAGGGGAAAAATGCTCCAATAAAGGTCTAACTTTCCTAAAGTCAACACTCATATCTCACAACCAACAAAATAGAATTTTAAGAATTTATGAAAACAAATTAGGACTTCTGGCTTGCAACTTATGCAATAATTTAACATTTTAAAGTCTTAAGTTTTAGAACAACCTAATTTTGGAGTTTTGAGGGAAAAATTGCTCTGCTAAAAGACTAAGTCTAAGTACCTCGCAACCATATTCACACCTTTCAAAGTACTAAATAGACTTGTAAAAGCTTATATAAAAAAATTAGGATCCCCAATTTAAAACTTATGCAAGTATATCATATTTTAGAAACTTAAGTTTCAAAACATTTTAATTTTGTGGTTTCGAGGGAAAAAAATGCTCCAATAAGGATCTAAATTCCCCAAATTCGACCCTCACACTTCACAACTAACCAAATAGACTTGTAAAAGCATATGAAAATAAATTAGGAATCCTAACTTGCAACTTATGCAAGAATGTTAGATTTTAAAGGTTTAAGTTTCAAAGAGAACCCATTTTGAGGTTTTGTGCGGTAAAATAGTCCAATAAAGGTCTAGCTACTCTAAATTCACACCCACACCTCATAACCGACCAAATAAACATGTAGAAACTTACAAAAACAAATTAGGACTCCCAATGTCACATCCCCCAGACCCACCCTGTGCAGATTTGGGGACACGTGACAAGGCCAGTTAGGCACCCATTGGGTTTTATCAGTTTTTTTTTTTTTTTTGAAAGCAAAACCCCGACGGTAATCCTAACCACAGGCCATTCCGATATAAATCCCAAGCATAATGCATTCGACATATATAATTTAAGCAGCGAAATTTTCACAAGGGAATGCATACATATATACTTGGCAGAGCATTCAGGATACATCATAGTCAGTTTTATCTTATCAAGATTACAAAACAGTTTCACTACAAAAGTCATAATCTGATCAGTTACACAAAAAGTACAAAAATGGTATAGGTTCACAAAAATGGGTTATCATTTTATCTGGGGGTCTCCAACATTTTCCCCCTAAGTCCTAAACCTACTAAACCTGTCCATATGAGAGTTCCCCTGAAATTATTAAAATAATGGAATGAGCTTTAAAAAGTCCAGTGAGTAACACATATATCCAGGCAAGAGTTTCGAGTTCAATCTTTGCTTAAATCACATGGTAATTAAATCAGTTGGAATTTATAGTTCAAATAATCCAAGACAAGCTCAATAGATTAAAACAGAATAACGGTTCAGAATGCTAGCATATCAATCAGAAGTTTAGTTAATCATTTGAGAAACTAAAAACCATGTTATCGGTGATAAAAGCATGCATTTAAAACATATGGTATCCGAAACAATTTAGCAGATCAAGGAGCAGTAACTAAACAGTGTCAGAAGTTACTCACCTTCAATATTTGAGTTTGAAGCTATGAACGGAGCCTTCCTCCTTTCTCCTTAAGCCTAAAACAATTCATAGAGATTTATCAACTCATGACCTTAGACTGAGTAAGTCTATCCTATGATGGGTTTCATGGAACTAACCATTGAGTTTGGAAGGTCGGAGAAAGTCAATTTAGACTCTCTCGGCTTTTAAATCTGGGTTCGGGTATATCAGGGGTATTTCGGTCATTTTGGCCGTCACATAATTTCTGTCTCGAATTCGCCATCTAATCATGTATATAATCTCACAGGTGTCAGGTCTATCACTGGTATTAATTCTATTTTAATCGTACTTCATTTGGGCCTTGTACAGTGTCAGGGGTATTTTGGTAATTTCATATGTTGTATTTTTTGGTACTTTATTTTCTATTACGGACCTCACCATTGAGTCCGGAATGTCCAACATAGTTAAAATGGACTATCTTTCAGTGTAATTTGGCCCTATGTGCCATTAGGGGCAGTACGGTCATTTACCTTTTACATATCTGTATTTTTCGAGACTTGGTTTCACAAATCGGACTCCACCATTGAGTCCGGAATGCCCGAAATAGTAAGATTACACTATTTAATCATTAAATTTGGACTCCATTTGACCCTTTTAAGGTCTAGGGGCAATATGGTAATTATTCTCTTTTAATAAAATAATTAAATAAATTATTTTATTATTTTAATTAATTTTTTTCAGGGGTGTAATTGCATAAGATTTTCAAAATCTGGGCCTTAGTATAATTCTGTCAAATAGTGGGGGTTACTTTGTAAATATTTAAAAGTTCAAAACTGAACCTAAAGGGTTCAGTCCCTTTGTAATTGAACCAATCCGGTTCAGTCCGGTTCCAACCGGTTCTGTTGCATTGCTGACGTCAGGATGACGTCGGCCCTAAAATAATTAAAAAAACTGGTTATTCAAAACGATGCAGTTTTATTAATGCAGTGGCAGTCCCTAGGACAGACACGTGTCATAGTCTACTAGGCCAACTCGACTCGACTCGGTCAACTCGGCCGAGTCGACTCCGTCTTCCCCATCAAATGACTCACAGTTGCCCTAATTTCTGCAGATTTTCTCTTCCATTTTCGTGATGATTTGGACACAGTTTCTTGATGTTTTCGATCCTAACAGGTTTCTGCATGTTATATCCATCACTTTACATCGATTTTAAGCATCGAATCACTCTAAACCATTCTGTTTTCAAAACGATAGCCATGACCTGTAACACGATCTAGCATCCTCATTTCTCAACCATTTTACACCAAATTTGTTGCCTCGTGACCTACGGATCATAAGGATTGAGTCTATGTTCTTATATCTCAGTTTGGCTGATTGTTTTGACAGATTGTATTTTTGACCCGTGGCTTTATTCTCAAATTCGATGGGCTGTGGTGAGTTCTAAGGTCGAGTAGGTGGGTTTTAGAGGTCTCCTTAGTGTCTATTCTGAGTTCCAATATGCCAAATCTAAAACTGTTACGGTCAAATCAGACCTGGTGCTTCAAAGTCCTTTAATGGAGGTCATCCTCAGTTTTCATGGTTCTTGACCATTTCAATACCTCTATCACACACAGTATGCTCAAAACAGTTCCTAGAGTCAATAATGAGGCATGCATGTAATCTATATCCTTAGTAACCCATCAAACAGTTCTAAAATTCAAAAATAAGAAATGAAGGAAATTGGTATTTACCTTCAACAGTGCCTCTTTCTCTCTGTCATGACCCAACTCAGAGCTTCCTCGGTTGCTGCAGGTATGTCCAGTTCCTTCTTCCCGTACACACAGTGCTTATACTCACTTGTATCAAGGCTTTTCACTCTCTCTAAGAATTTCTCCCACTCCAAACCTCTCATGCATTCACCAACCTAATATATATATATAGAGACATGGCAGCACACAGCTTGCTAGGTGGTTTGTCTTCAAAACCATGGTTTAGGTTTTGCATGTAATTTGGTTGGTAGATGGGGGTGTATCTTGACCATCATGATGTCTCTTATATATGTATCCAGATATACATATCAATGGAGTCTCGGTTGATTGAAAACCTGATGTGAGAGGAGATGAGGTAAGCTAATAATGGGAGTCTTACATGTAAGGCCATTGGCCAATTTGGGTGGTGGCTTGGGCAAGATTATAGGTTATATACATATATTGGTGTATATATGCACAAAGTAACCAACAGCCTAGTTGGTAACTTTTTGGAACAAAATTGCTTACCTTGGTAGGTCAAGGGTTCAATTCCCCTTGGCCTCCCAAGTGACCATTTTCTCATATTTTTCTGGTTAAGGCCCTGTTTGGTTGTCGCGGAATTCCAATTTCACTGTTTTGGCCTTAACTTTCAATCCGTAAGTCCTTTTTCAGCGCGGTTTCTTTCTGTCACTTCCTACTCAGAATATCTTTCATTGACTATGGTCTAATGTCGGTTTTTATTTTCTCGAGTTTCCCATAATTAGCTAATTCGAGTTTTATCACTATTAAAAATAGACATTAAATTAGCTAAACCCGACATTTCATTCCCAAAACAGTTTCCCATATACAAAACATGCCGGTTAAGTAATTGGGGTGTTACACCCAACTTGCAACTTATGCAAGAATGTAACATTTTAGAGACTCAAGTTTCAAAACAACTTAATTATGTGTTTTTTAGTAGCAAAATTGTCTGATAAAGGTCTAATTGCTCTAAAACTGACACTCACACATCACAACTGACCAAATAGACTTGTAGAAACTTATGAAAGTAAATTAGGACTCCCTACTTGTAACTTGTGCAAGAATGTAGCATTTTGGATACTTAAGTTTCAAAATGACCTAGCTTTGGGATTTTGAGGAAAAATTGCTCTAATAAAGGTCTAACTATATAGCCAAAAATCGACAATCACATCTTATAATTGACCAAATATTGTAAAAACGTAACAAAATGAATTGGACACTCCCGACTTACAACTAGTGCAAGAATGTAACATTTTAGAGACTTAATTTTCAAAATGACCCAATTTTGAAGTTTTGAGGAGAAAATGCTCTGTCAAAGGTTTAACTGCCCCAAACCCGACACTCACACATTGGCTAAGACCGATACTCACACCACATAGTTAATCAAATAGACTTGTAGAAACTTACATAAACAAATTAGGAATTTTGGTTTGTAACTTATGCAAGAATGTAGCATTTTAGAAACTTAAGTTTCAAAATGACTTAGTTTTGAGGGAAAAAATGCTCTGATAAAGGTTTATCTTCCCTAAAACTGATACTCATACCTCATAATAAACCAAATAGACTTGTAAAAACTTACGAAAACAAATTAGGTTTACAATATATGCAAGAATGGATTAGTTTAGAGGCTTGTGTTTTAAAATGACCTAGTTTTAGGGTTTTGAGGGGAACAATGGTTTGATAAAAGTCTAAATTTCCTAAGACTAACACTCACACCTCACAATTGATAAAGTAGACTTATAGAAATTTATAAAAACAAATGAGGACTTCTGGTTTGCAGCTTATGCAAGAATTTATGTCAATTTATTGCAGCTTATGCAAGAATATATGTCAATTTTATCTTTTTTTATATTTTCTATATGTTCATATCTAATAAGTATTCTAATATATAATTTTATATTGATTAGATTCTTGGCACGCATATGTTAGAGTATCGAGAGCAGTTCTTGTGATTTTTTTGGGAATATATTTGGACATTTTTTTGACAATTTTAAGTTATTGTAATTAAGATTTTTAATTTAATTGAAGGTGGATAATTTTACTATTTTTTTTCATATATATGAATGTCTAGCTCTGTATGTGGAATTTATTAATGCATGAGACTGTATGTATATATATTAAACTGAAAAAAATAAGTCTAAATTAATAGGAATTTTTATTATAAAAAAATCACTATTGGCAACACGCACATATGGTCGCTCATACGTTATCTCAGTTGCATATTGGTGACGCATGGAGGGTGTTGCTATTTGTCTATTTTTAGTGACAATGATGTTTGTCACCAAAAAATGGTGTTAATTTATTATTGTTAGATTACTAAATACTTAAGTTATAGTATTATAGAATAACTTAACCTTTTAGATAAGTTGATTGTGTATTAGAGTAAACAAAGATTTTGGGTTTAAACCTAATTGGTACACATGTTGATTCACTCATAGTGAAAAGTCTAATCATAAGTGAGTGGGCATGTTAGAGTATTAAATACTTAAGTTACGCCTCTCTAATAACTTAAGTTTTTAGATTAGTTGATTATTTAACAATTATCTTTAGCGACAAATTTTGTATGTCGCTAATATTGTCTACATTTAGCGGTGTCACAGTTGATCACCAAAAATGATGTTCCTTAATTTCATTTAACGACGAACAATGTACATGCTAAAGAGTAACCTTTTAGCAATTGAAGTATTGCATTGATAAAAAGTACGTTTTGGCAATTATTCACCTTTTGTTGACGTTCAAAAAATTGTTAAAAAATCATCTTTAGCGACATACAATAGTTGTACGTAGCTAATATTATTATTGACATTATTTTTTGCGTCACACAATTGTATGTATGTTAAAAAATATTATTGACATTTTCTCATGTATTACCGACGTGCAATAATGGCATGCTGTTAATACTGTTACTACTTTAATTTTTACTGTGCAATATTGTATGTCTCTTAAAAAATATTACTAAAGTTTTTTCAAATACTGACGACATTTTTGTATTTGACTAATACCTTAAAGATATGAATGGAGATATGAATGTAAGTGTAGATAACATTTTTGGGATGTAGGAGTGGGGATATAACGACACCCAATATATTATTGCAGAACTGAGTTTGCGAGAGGGATAACTGAGAAATTTTTAGCCCTCGAAATACATCTCCCTTGGTAGGTCCCCAGTGTCTAAAATTTCGCAGGCGGCGGGTCCCAAAAAGACTTTAATTTATTCCTAGATTTTTAGAGACCTGCCCACTTTTCCTCTCGGGTGTGTCTTGCACTAGATCACTATCTTTCTTTTTCTCTCTCTCTCTCTATAGAAAGAAAAATAAATCCCCAACTAACTGCTCAAGAATTCAGTCAATCAGCATCACATTCACTGTCAATCATCATCACAATCAATCTCTCTCTCTCTCTCTCTCTCTCTCTCTCTCTCTCTCTACACACACAGACAAACACACGATATAACACATTATTTGATGAACTGATTCTGTCACTACTATTTATTCAATTTTTCTGCGTCTTCACATTAGCAATAAGAGGTAAATTCTCTTCCACATTCGTCTACTTGTTTTCATCATCTTCTACTTCCCTACCGGTTTGGAAAATGAAGGGTCCGGCAAAAGAACTCTGCTTCACGAAGAGGCTAACGGAAGCAGATGTTAACAAGTGCTTAGAGATATCGGAGGCAGCACCTCATTTACCACCAGGAGATGAAGTCATGCATGTATTGGACCAAAATGAAACTGTTTGGCGTTTTAAAGCGCCAGCAAAGAGAAAAGGTAAACGTTCTATGACACGCCAGTGGCTTAATTTCGTGGAGGCCGCATCTCTCAAGACCGGTGACATTCTGAAATATTATCGGTTGGTGAATGAAAACGTGTACTTGGTGGAGCATGAACGACAGAATTTGCCCCATTCTGATACATTCATATAAGACGTTGGAGTTCATTAGTTAGCAGTGCATACTACATTACGGCATGTGTGGTTTGCAGACTCTAAAGAATATCAGAGATGTTTGTATTGTTGAGTAGCATTAGCCAATGTTAATGAATATGGTCATGTTTTGTTGTTCTCTTTTATTTTACATTTTTTTTTCAAATTCTTATTTCTTTTCTGAAAGAATGAGAAATATAAAGGAGGTGAATGTATCAATGGCGAAGTCAGTAAGGGCCTAAGGGGCAATGGCTGATTCCTTTCACAGCTGACAAGAACTTTTCAAACTTATTAGCTGTAGTGTTTTCAAGTGTTAAATGGACAATTTGAAGAAAAGTAATTTAAAAGGACAATTTTGATATTTGATGATGCAGTGGTCCCTGAATAGCTGACTACTTATTTAATAGCTGATACGAGTAATTATCTCATCTGGGTGCAAAGGATTTAGGAATATTTTATGATGAGTGATAGGTTAGGCAACGAGTAAATGGAAGATCATATGAATTCTAGTTCAAATCAAATGTACATGAAAAAGCTGATTTGGTAGGTAAAGCTTAGAGTTGAAAAAGCCAAAAACGGAAACTGCCTTGCTTGCGTACACAGGTTGTGTCAAACTAATCAGCAGAAGTTTTTTGAGAATAACATCCCTCAATTGTTCTGCAACAAAACAAAAGAAATGATTTGACGTGAAAGTGACATGGGTGATGAAGGCTTAGACTTGATTTTCTATTTGTGACATGAATGTGATGGAACCATTAAGCATATTTCAATTTTTACTTTCTTCTAGTAGTTTGGACCGGCAAATGTTTTTTTATAAAATAATATTTTAATATTTATGTTTCCAGACTTATTTGATATCCATCTTTTTTTAGATTTGTTATTAAAATATTAGGTAATGTAGATTTTGATAACTAACTGTACACTAATTTATACTTTGTAGATCTTGATAGATACTGTACATTAATTTTTATTTTATATTATTTTTTTGTTACTTTAATTATATGTATTTATAGTTAAGGAGCCCCATCTTATTATAACACTTTCAAATTATAATGAAATTATAACAGTAGTAAACGTAACCCTGTTTTGAGATGAATTATGTAAATTTTTATGTTTTTGTGTGTGTGTGTGATTTTAGATTTATTTTTTTATTTACTTTCGTCTCTTAATGATACTGATTAGGTAATTATATTTCTAACATAAAATCTATGATAATATATCTCATTTCTTGTAAAATAAAAAAATGAATATCATATCAACACAAAGACATAATCATTAAAATATTATTATTTCTCAAAGGATTTTGCTTTGCATCTGTAAGTGGAAAATAGTTAACAACTTTTTGCTTTTCTTTAACAATTGAACATGTGGTTCTCGACCAGGCTCATGCCACTTGCTTCTTTTTTCTTGCCTACTTTGCTCTAATTTCGTACGTCCTTTTCCCGAAACGGAAGAAGGATTCATGAATCTTGAATTTCATCTTTAATTATTCCCATCAAACAGGATTTGTCCTTTTTCTCTTTCTTGGTTTTTAGTGGAAAATCATGGTATCCCCTCCCCCCCTTCCCATCAAATAGTACATGTGAATGTTTGATCCTTATTCTCTCTTGCATACACTACAAAAAAGCCAACTTTGTATAGCACACTATTTGCGACGCAATTGAATTTGTCACAAATAATAGTATTTTTAGTATTATTTGCAATGACATATGGCGTTATAAATAAGTTCTTTTGAAATTGTTCTCAAAGATGGAGTTTAAATTATGATAAATATTAGTGACGCGGCTAGGCGTTGCAAATGATGTAAAAAATTTCTGCGACACACATTAAATGTTGTAAATAGTATTGTTTTTTTTATTACCAACCCCTATTATGTGTCATAAATAATTTATTTACCTGATTAAACGACGTTGTATACTTCTCATCTCGCATCAAATTTCGCTTCCCTCCAATTCTAGATATTAACATTTTTAATATCTCAGTCTCTTCTCTCGATCACCGTGTCTTCTCTCGAACTCTCTATCTACTTTGATTAGTCTCTCACTCATCTTAATCTTTTGCTCTTCTCTAATCGATGTCTCCCTATTCTCTCAATCTCTATTTTCTTCTCTGATCGATCTCTCCTCTCAATCTCTCCTTCTATTCTCTCAGTCTCTCACTCCTCTCAATCTCTCGCTCTTCTCCGATCTCTATTTTCTTCTCTGATCGATCTCTCCTCTCAATCTCTCCTTCTATTCTCTCAGTCTCTCACTCCTCTCAATCTCTCGCTCTTCTCCGATCAATTTCCACGTTTCACTCAATCTCTCTTTTCTTCTACGACTGAGATCTCTCTCTCTCTCTCTCTCTCTCTCTCTCTCTCTTATATCAATCTCTTCCTCTAACATGAAAATGCCATCATCGTCAAGGTCGTCACAGGAGCATCGTCATCATATGATACACCTTCCATTGTCAATCTGAAGCTCTAAAGCCCTAGGTCTGATCGAAAAGGTATGCCCAATAAGCCCTAGATCTGAAGCTCTTCCACACACATATTTTTGAATTTTTCTTTTATTTTCTTTTTGGCATAAATCTCAAGATGGCAAGGGTTTTCTTTCATTAATTACAGGTAGGATTCCTAACATGAAGAGGTTCAACTTGGAAGCTATAGGTGTTGAAATTGACAGTACGAAGCTATACAGGTTAATAGCTTTTTTCTAAGGCTTTTATTGAGTTTTGAAATTTTAGTAAATGTAGGTTTTACAGATTTTAAATTTATGTACGTTGTCTACTTTATTATTGTCATCTATGATATGAAATAATAAAATTTTCATCTTATATGGTGCATTTTCTTTGAACTAATGTGCATTTTGATTTTGTGTCCTTTGAAATTTAAAGCTCAAAATAAAAGTCTATTATTCTTAAACTTACAATGTTACTTGATTTTTTTCTAAAATGTTTCCTAAATCATTGTGATTTTTTTGTAGTTTGAGGGGAGGATTTTAAGTATTTTGTATTCTGGTTTAGAACATGAACCTCTTCTATTTTTGACAGTATATTCAAATAAGTATCTTATAATTAGGCTCATTGCTTGTGGAATGAATTCCTGGATGAGTTTTGATCTGTAGCTTGAGTTCATGATTGAAAATGATGATAATCTTTGCTTTATTTTTTGAGTTTCTGACATGCCATTTAGATTGAATTTTCTGAATTAGGATCATAGAATAGGAATCTGAAGTTTGCAACTATTACTCAAATCAATATCTTATACTTGGTTGGATCTTGGTGGAATAAATAATATATCAATATTTTTCAACTATTGTTCACATAATTAATATAATGACCTTGTTGAATTTTGCTTAGATAGCTGATTTTTTTTTTTTCTGTTTTTATTTTGGAATGAGTATTGCATGGAAGCATTTTCTTGTAGTACCCTCATACTTGGTATTTCTCCCTTTTGAAATAGGATATTTCCTCAGCCAACAATGTGTTTGTTTAATGTTATTGATTTGATTTAATTTTTGGAAGAAATAATCCTTGTAATGTTTGCCTTAATTTAGTGAAGCCACAACTACTATCTTTTAGTCTACAATTTGATTGAGAACATTTTCTTTTGTTGTCTTATTGTTGGTTTTCTGCTGTACTCTACCTCTGTCTTGGTCGTTGCTTTGTCCCATTTTTATTGTTCTTATTTCCTTGTGTTATATTGGCTATTGTTTTGGTCTCTGTTCTCCTATTTTGTTAGGGGTCTGACCTCCCCCTTCCTTTATTCTTGTCTGGGTCTAAATCATCTGATCATCTTTAAAAAAAAAAAAGTAAATAAATGTTGAACTTATTATTATCTATAAAGCAGCAGAAATCTGAACATATATATATATATATATATATATATACATTGTTTAGTACAAATTGAGTATAAAAAAAATGTATAAAAACTTATTTACTTTATGATGATGTTAAGAAGGAAGCAACTTCCACATATATATATATATATATATATACATTGTTTAGTTTTGAATTTTCTTATCAGTGGTGGTGCAGGTGCAGTTTTATTAATTCAAATGGACAAGGTACTGGATGTAATTTGGTATTATATTAGCATCAACATCAACATCAACATCAACATCAACATCAATGAGATGCAAACCGACTCTACCTTTTTATCTGCACTGCAACTTTCTATTTTTTTCTCGTAATCCCACATTACTAGAACTCATTGACATCTCTACTATTTTGGACGGCTTTGACCTATTGAACTACTAACTCTCATTCATTGGATCACAAATAATATATAATTGATGTTGCTCTTTTTGATCAGAAGGGCTCCCGTCCTTCGTTACATGTCAGGAACTTAAGGTTAGAGGGTTACCAGGTAGGCTCTGGTGATAGCCACTCCAATGATGAAGTGAGTAAAGAAAATAAAGCTATAATTAAAAAGAATAATTGAACATGAATCGAAAGAGTACCTTATGGTCTTATTTATAAGTTGTAGATCTCCTAAGTTGAGTAGGATTAGGAGCCATAAAAGTAAAAATTTGAAGATATCCGAAGATAGTAGTTGCCATATTGAACTCTGTTTCCTTATTCTGACGTCGGTAGGGCATGGATGGCGATGCTATATTTTGAACCATATACCTCTGATTCCCCGTGCCTGTTTGATATGGATAAGACAATCTTTCCTGATCTGTACCCCGAAGAGGTCTCAATATACACATGTCATGCTTTGGATATGTTCGTGATTTTATCGTATATCAACTACTCCCCCCCCAAGCCTCAGCAGTCACGTGTATTTTCATTAATGTGCTATTTCGTATTTCAATAAAATAGCCGTTGATGGGACAGTTACAGCCTCATCACTGCACTAGTCATCGATTGAGTAATCAAGGCTATTATTGGCCAACCGTCGGTTGGGATTTCAGGGCCATAAATGTCTATCCTCCTTGGGTTGTCTTATAAATAGAGAAAATCTCCCCAAGAAAAGTCTTTTATGAACTCTTTAACGTTTCAAGTTAAATTTTAAGCAAAATAAGGCTTCTAGGCGATTTTCGGTGTACCAGAAGATTACTTCATCGTTCATCCTTCAATTTCTTGTAAGTTGTGACAACATCCCTTCATTTTCTTATTTTAGTTTTTGGTTTTATTCTTCTTCTCCTCCCCTACTTCATTCGTAAGGATGTCGACCTCTGATGCTTATTCAAGCATAGGAGAGGAAGAGAGGCAAGTGGTAGAAAATCGGGGATCAGGGGGCACTAGGCCCTATTTTAGGAAACGAAGTTGAAAGTGCTTCTGGTAATAGCTCAGGAGTGCTTCTGATTGAAGCACACCTCGAGTCTAGGGATAGAGAGGTCGGCTCGTCGGGTTAGCCTTATAGGAGAGAGGAAGACAAAAGTGCCATGACTGAGAACATGCTAGATACCCTTAGTAATTTTAATTATCCTCATAATGTGTTTTGTAGGATTCTGAGGCCTTGAGTCTAGGGACATTGAGAGAGGAGATCTACGCTTACCTTGAATAGTTTGAGGTCGGTATACATTTCTCTATCCATTCTCTAGTGAACAAGTTTTTTAGCTGGTTTAAAATCTGCCCTGTCGAACTGAACATCAACAATTGAAGGTAGCTAATAGCCTTCTTAGTCCAAGGTCACCAAAAGAAAGTCGAAGTAGATTTAGACCTTAATAGAAGTAATATGGACATGAAGTTCTTGAAGTTAGAGGGGATGTTCTATATGTCCTTTGACAAAAGGTTCAAACCATTGACCTCAGTATCCATTTCCAACAAGACATAGAAGAAGTGGTATTTCCTTGTCAATGGTGGTTGGAAACATGAAGACTTTGAGAATCAGAACAGTTTTTTCCCTCGGCATGCCGGTTTTAAGGGTGAGCCTATAGAACTTTGGATTCTAACCTGAATACTATAATTCCATTCTGACTTAACTGATGGTTTTTCTAAATTTCTACTGTCATAGATGAGAAGGCTTGGAGAAGGTCGATTTTTACTCCCGACCTACAAGAGAAGTACAGAAGACTTCTTCACCTGCAAGACCATCCTCACGACTAAGTTCTTACCTTCTAGAACTTTATGGATGCCGGACTAGTGAAGGACAAGTCGAAGGTTCTGAAGAAGATTGTCCTAAAGTGTTGGATGCCTCAAACCAAAAAGGTCAAGGGAATGTCCACCTCCGTTGTACAAGCTCCTTCTCAAAAACAGAGGAGGACCGGGGTAGGGGGATCCTGTTCCCTCGAACGTATGGTTTCCGAGGAACTAGCCCTACCAATTGTACGGTACGAACTACCACCACCTTCGGCCCTTACAACGTGCCCTGGATCTCACGAAAAAAGGAAAATGGGTGCGGTTCCTCCTGGGGTGGCCACAACTGAAACTGGGGAGGTGGCTATAAAGAGGGCCTACGAGGAGTGCCCGAACCTCGGTTGCAAGTCGTTTCAAGGGTCTGAAGCCTCAGAAGATAGCCAAGGACCTCTTGGTTTCTCACATAAGGGTAATATTGTCTTATTTTGTTCTTTAATTGATTTCATAAATGTGATTTAACTTTTTTCCTCACTGACTTATCTAATTTTTTTTTTTTTTTTTGTTTATAGGCGGATTCATGCTATAGCTGCTATCATGAACAATCCCAAGGAATCAGAACACAAACTCCAAGTTGAGTTAGATAAAACTCGCCTCCAGCTCGAAACAGCCTGCTCTGCATCTCTCTCTTTTGAGGAGAAGTTGAAAGAATCCCTCACCAACGTGGCTATTCTGGAGTCATAGAAGAAGGCTTTGGCTTCAGAGTTGGAAAACCTAAAGAAAGAAAAAGAGAAGGCTGAGGCCATTGCTGCTTTGAAGCTTGCCACCAGCATTCAGGTGGTGATAGAAGAGACAAAAAAAGCCCTTAGAGAAGAGGTGCAGAGGCTGGGTAGAGAATTCGCAGACCATGGATATGAAACTTTCTGGAAAAAAGATCCAGATGTTGTATCCTGATCTTAACATCTCTAGTGTAGACGAGGTTTCAATAGATGAACCTGTGCCGAGCCCTTCCGAAGTCGCCCTAACGGAGTCCACAGATGGAGAAGCCCTCCTACTAAGGACTGTTAGTTAGGATTTTTGTACCAATTTTTTTAGTCTTTCCGAGCTTGTAATTCTCCCACCTTTTGGGTTAATTTATGAAACCTTTATTCATTTCATTCACTTGTGTCTTGTTCGTTATTTTTGTGGTATGATTGATTTTAAGATAATCTCTTCAACATTCAGACCAGTAGAAAACATAAGCCCTTTAGAGACTCTAAAGCATCCATAAGCTTATTTCAGAAGTCTGAAAAGTAGGATATACAGATCTATAACACTTGAAATTAAAATAAGATTTTTCATTTGTTTGTATACTTATAATTCGGACCTATAACACGTGTGAACAAAACAAGGGCTTTCTAGAGGTTTGTAGAATAAAAACGGACCAGTCCTATAGTACTTGTAACAAACACAAGACATTTAGGGATCTGTACATTGAGTGAAATGGACCAGACCTATAGCCCTTATAATGAATACAAGGCTTTTAAAAGTCTGTGCATTGAGTGAAATAGACCAGACCTGTAACACTTGTAATGAATACAAGGCTTTTAAGGGTTTGTGCATTGAGTGAAATGGATCAAACCTATAGCACTTGTAATGAATACAAGGCTTTTAAGGGTCTGTGCATTGAGTGAAATGGACCAGACCTGTAGCACTTGTAATGAATACAAAGCTTTCAAGGGTCTGTGTATTAAGTGAAATGGACCAGAATTATAGCCCTTGCAATGAATACAAGGCTTTTAAGGGTCTGTGTATTGAAGATAACCTCTAAAGTGAATCATAAGTAGCTTTTTTATTGATAATACTTGCATAAATATTCGATGTTCTAAGGTCCGGGTACAAGTTTCCCAGTCGAATTTTCCAACCAATAGGTCGTAGGTTTGACGATCTTGGTTATTTTGTAAGGTCCTTCATAATTAGGGAAAAACTTTCTTATGATGGGATCTTTTATGTTTGGAAACACCCTTCTTAGGACGAGATCTCTGAGTTGGAAGTTGATAGGTTTTAACCTTTGGTTGAAATATTTAGCCATTCTCTGTTGGTAGGCTTCGGTCCTAATCCGAGCTTGCTCATGTCTTTCTTCAAGTAAGTCCAAATTCTTCGCGATCTGTTTGGTAGGCCTAGAGTACTCCGGGGAGTTCTTCGACCCATCTTCCCTTGGCCTCCTCCAATCTTCTTTTAATTACCTCAAGAATAGTGCAGTTGGTAACTTTGGCTTGCCCATTAGCTTGAGGGTGCCCTGGAGAGGAGAAGTGGTGACTAATATGCAAGTCTTTATAAAACTTCCCGAATACTTTTCCAACAAACTGCGTCCCATTGTCTAAAATAAGACACGAGGTATACCGAACCTATATATTATATTTTTTCACGTGAAATGCTTTACTTCTACCTCGGTTATATGGGTTAGTGGTTCAGCCACCGCCTATTTAAAAAATAGTTAATGGCAACTAACAGAAATCTCCTATTCTGAGGGACCTTTTAGCAATAGCCCTACAATGTCCATTCCCTATTGGACAAAAGGACAAAGACTGGCGATAGGGACGAGTTCATGATGAGGTTAATATTGGTATGAGGCGAATTGTTGACATTTGTCATACCTCTAGACGTATTTCTTAGCCTATTTTAGCATACCGGGCTAGTAGTAACCCTGAATTAGTGTTCGGTGGGCTATGGTCCTAATGCCATTATGGTTGCTATCACACCCTGAATTCTCACAAACCCAGAGAGTGAGTGAAATAAATTAAAGAAAATAAATGAAAGGCCATTAAGATGGATTTAGTTAAGTGTGCATTTATTCCCCCATGTTTTCCCTAAAAATTGAAATGAAAACTTACTATTAAACTTAACTAAAATGGTCTCCTAATGTCACTCAAACATCCCTCCCAATCAATAGTCAAAATAAGTCTAAGTCATGTTCAAAAATGGCCTCCAAAATAGCCCCAAAGTGTCTCTAAATATACCTTGGAATAATGGCCCAAGTGGGCCTCAAATGCCCTAAGACATAGGCCAAGAATAAGTCAAACATTCTACCTAAGGTAGTCGAAGGAAGTGGCCAAACATGGCCCATGAGAGTGGCCGGCCCAATGGGATGGCCAAACATGGCCCAAAAGGGTGGCCAAACATGGCCCAAGAATTGGCCAAATATAGCCCAATAGGGTGCCTAAACATGACCCAAAAGGGTGCCTAAACATGACCCAAAAGGGTGCCCAAACATGGCTCAAAAAGGTGACCAAGGGCTGGTGTTAGGGGGGTGTCAAGCTGGGGCACAGGTGGCTGGGCAGCAGGCGCGCGCATGGGAGCAGCCAGTGGGCATGCACGAGCGCGCGCGCGGGGCAGGGCACGGCAGGGTGAAGCGAGGCTGTGGTTGGGCTTTCAGGTTGCTGGTCTGGGCATTTTCCTACAAGTTTACTGTTGCCGACTGCAGCTGAATTTCTCTGTTTTCCAAAGTTTTGCAAGCTAATTTTTCCCCATTTTAGCCTATTTTTTAAAGATTTCTAACCCCTCCCTTTTTGGCACTTTTCCCACCTATTTAAAAAGGGTTTTACACATCTAACAAACCTTCTAATTTCATAAACTTTTAGCATGGTTTCCTTTATTTTCCAAGTCTTTTTTCACCTAATATTCTACAACACAACCCATCATTTCTCAACTAGTAACCTAAATACATCCTTCACTTTAACTAAGCATTTATAAATTACTTAAAAAGACACAATCCACCATACATACACATATACCTTAAATTTAAATATTACAACCTCATTTCATTACAATTTTAGGGCATTGCCCATTGTTTTCATACTATACAAGATTTTTACAAGTAAACACACATGTCTTAGGGCTTATGCCATCATATATACAAGAATTATGCCCCAAGGGCCAAATATCCTTCATAGTCCATTTGCCCTCCATCCTTCAAGACTTCATTTGCAAGTCTCAAGTACCGGGACCCTCATCTCTAATATGATATCCCACGAGAGGTCAGCTCAATTGCTGGTATGACATAATGCTAATGCAAGGAACAAAATTAAGGCGTGGTATGTGCTAAGTGTACATTTATAATCTACGTGCCTTCTAATTCATCAATACAATGCAATGGCAATATGCGTGACACACACATGCAACTCTATGCCACACCCATGTCTCGCTTCACAGTCCTTCCCTATCAGCCTGCGAGTACTGTAGCATGTCTTGCTTTACGGTCCGCCCCCGTCAACCCGCAAGTACTAAAATTGGCCAGATTTTGGGTTTTTCACCACAAGGTCTACACCCTTATAATGCATAGCACCAAAGTGCTCAACCCACATCATGTTTTCAAAAATTCAAGTATGCCAAGATGCCTTGACTTTTTCTATGCAAGTTCAATGAGTCATTTTATCAAACACATGGTATACACCTTAAATCATACATCATCCATAGAGTAAATTCTAACTTTCAAACCACACAACTTCTTCCACATGAACATATACTATATACAATAAATTTAAACACATGCTCATGTTACGTGTTTACTATATTACCAATTCTCAAAGAACACATAATTACACAAAGCATCAATGCATTAAACAACCATATCTTCCAAAACACAAGGTCTATTTACATGAACATAAGCCACAATGTAATGAATCAAACATATACTCAAGTTACATGTTCATCATTTTGACAAATTCTCAAAGAACTCAAAGAACACACAAGTACACAAATAACCAACTCTAGGTTTTCAAAGCAACTATATCCTAAGTGACTTTCTAACAGCAAATAAACATATAAATCATTCAATCAACATATAAAACACTCCTAAGCTTAATCATATTTCTTACTTAGCAAAATATCATACCTAAAAGAGTTTTTCTCAAACCTAGGGAGTTGCACTCACTGTGTAGCCAAACCAATCAATGATAATGTATCCTTTGACATGGGGAACAACTTCCTAGAAGGAAGCCTTGTGACAATCCTAGCCTAGAGATAAGTTTTGGAGGCTTGAAACTTGGAAAACCCTAGGTTTTCTTCATCTTTCTCTCTACGCACGACCTACTGATGTATTCTCAGACCAAATTCTGTACTTTTTTTACACTAAGGGGTCCTATTTATAGTAAAAGGGCCAAGGAGTAAAATGACCCTTTTGCTCTTAATGAGTTTGAGACCCCATTACACTACAACCCATTCCAAAACGCCTCAATTCGACATTTTGCTTTAGCCAAAGTTCTTAAAATTATTTTAAATGAAAACTTTCCAAAAAAATTATTTTTGCCTATAGGCGGGTATGGCCGGGTCCACCCGGGCCACCCGAGATGCCCTTTATGGTTTATTTTTGAAACTGTCTCTGATTAAGATAAATTTCTCACAGGAGGTGTATTTTGACATTCTAAGCATGTTTCTCTTATATTGCATACTCAAATTATGCTCCTAAACATGACTTATGTCTAAATGATACATGTGTGGCACCCTACCAGCAAACAGTGCATGAATAGCTCCCTACAGGCAAAAAATGAAAAATTTACCCTGATTTTTCAGATCTCTACAGTTGCCATAGATCCCTTCATGTATCTCAGCTGGGACTTAGTGGGCCTCTTCTTGAGTTAAACAACGTAGGAGGGGTTATGTGTAGGACCTTTAGTAAAGTTTTTCTTTAAGGATTAAATGTCGAGCTACCCTAAT
Organism: Nyssa sinensis; assembly: GCA_008638375.1. Taxonomy (NCBI): domain Eukaryota; kingdom Viridiplantae; phylum Streptophyta; class Magnoliopsida; order Cornales; family Nyssaceae; genus Nyssa; species Nyssa sinensis. The sequence continues at coordinate 20,664,353 of CM018041.1, read as the reverse complement.
TTGAATTCTGCTGGCACGATTTTTGTCCTTTGAAAGTAACCCCTCCTTTAGAGACTGGATGATGGGAGTCATCCAATTCTGAAGTTGTTCTAAAATTTGAAGGGATTGTATTACCGCAATATTAGGTTTTGACTGGTAGGAGATTTTCACTATTGAGTCCCTTTCTAGCTTGAGATGGGAGGCCATGTTTGCTAAAGCATCGACCCTGAATTTTTGGTTTCTTTCAATTTTTTAAATGGTGAATTTGTGAAAGGACTTGTTTAGTGATTTCACTAGTTTTGAATATCTGGTCATCTTGTTATCCTTGGTGGAAAATTTTTTCAAAACTTGACTCACCACAAGCTGAGAGTTAAAGAATGCTTCAAGATCTAAAGCTTCACATTTTAGAACCAGTTTCATCCTAAGGATAAGCGCTTTATATTCGGCTTCATTGTTAGAGGCTGTGAATCCCAAGTTAATGACATTTTCGGTTACGATCCCATCAAGGGATTGAAGCATTATACCTACTCCAGAGCCTTTGTCAGTAGATGAATTGTCTAGTTAAGTTGCCATATTGAAGTGTCTGTAATGGTTAGAGCTTTCAAATGTAATGTCTGAGTGAACTCTACTACAAAGTCTGTTAATACCTGGCCTTTGATAGCAGTTTATGGTACATAAGATATGTCAAATTCTCCCAATTCTATTAACCATTTGACTAGTCATCCTAAAACTTCAGGTTTGTGTATGACTAATTTTAAAGGATAGGACATAGGGATTATGATAGGACGAGTGAATATCACCAAGGCTAAGGCTAATTTTTTAATTTCAAAATATCTTTTCTCGATGTCTAGAAGTTCCTTGCTAATGTAAAAGATAGGCCTTTGAAATCCCTTGTACTCCCTCACTAAAGCTAAGTTGATGGTATTTTTCGATACAGCTAAGTATAGGAGTAGTTTTTCCCCTGGTACTGGTTTTGAAAAGATTTCAGGGGAAGCTAAGTATCGCTTGAGTTCTTGAAAAACCTTTTCGCATTCAGGAGTCCATTCTAGGGCCTTACTCCCCCTTGAGGCTCTAAAGAACGAGAGGCATCGATCCGTAGTTTTAGAGATAAACTTGTTCAGTGCTGCTATCCATTCAGGCCTTGGATATTTTTCTTAGTTTTCGGTGATTCTAGTTCAATCAGAGCTTTGATCTGTGAGGGATCTACCTTAATTCCTCTTTGAGAGACAAAAAAATTCAAGAATTTTCCTTCTGTGATCCCGAATGTACATTTTAAAGGGTATAGCTTCATTCTATGTTTCCTCAGAATGTCGAATGTTTGGCTCAAATGTTGGATGTGGTCAACCTTCTGAGCACTTTTGACAACCATGTAGTTGATGTAAACTCCATTGTATCCCCAATTGGGGGGGCCAAAAATTATGCTTACAAGCCTCTAGTACGTGGCTTTAGTGTTTTTTAAACCAAATGACATTACTCTATAACAATAGAGACCTCGTTCTGATATGAAGGTCGTTTTCTCCTGATCTGGAGGATACATTTGAATTTGATTATATCCAGAATAAGCATCCATGAAACTCATAAGTTCGTGACCAGCCGTGGCATCAACAAGTTGATCAATTCTAGGAAAAGGAAAGCTGTCCTTGGGACAAGCTTTATTCAGGTCGGTATAGTCAACGCAGACCCTTCACTTGTCGTTCTTTTTTTTTACAAAAACTGTATTAGCAAGCCATTTTAGGTAGAACACTTCTCTTATCATTCCAGCATCTAACAACCTCTGGACCTCTTCATTGATGATTTTATGAGGTTTAAATGCAAATTTTTTTCTTTTTCGTCTTACCAGGGGATGGTCCGAATCTATCATCAGCTTGTGAGAGATGAAATCAGGATCTATTCCCTCCATATCTCTAATTTCCCAAGCAAGTACTGACAAGTTATTTTTAAAAAATTCAACAATATTCTCTTGCTCGGAAGGAGACAGGACTAAGCTGATTTGTAGATACTTTCCCTTTCCTTCAGTGCTGATGAGTATCTTGATGGGCTTCTCCATTGGTTTGACTACGCTGTCCCTTCCTCTGGGACTTAGTGGCTCTTCAATTTTAGAAAGACATTATTCTACATCATAAAGGTTGGAAGATGAGGAACTTTCCCTGTCACGAGGGTACTGTAATTTCTATCTGGAGTGATTTTCTTTTAACGCAACGGGCATGACATTCCCGAACAGTGGGCTGACAGCCCTTGAAGGTGAAAACCTGGTCATTGTGGACATATTTCAGGCATTAATTGAAGTTTGAAGTAACCAATCCTATCTGGTGGATCCAAGGTCTCCCAATAATGACATTATAGGAAACTTTTGTGTTTAGGACCATGTATTCAAAGATTAGCATCTTCTGTCCGTCCCTTTCCACCATCGTGGTCGGTAGGTCAATTCTATCTAATAAGATGCTAAGATTCCCGTTGAATCTTGCCATAATAGCAATGGTAGCTCTGATGGCATTAGAGTTGAGCTTCGTGTGTTTAAATGGCTCATAGAATAATACATTGGAACTTCTAGTATCCACGAGAACCCTTCTAATCTCAAAATTAGCGATTTTGAATGAGATAACAAGAACATCGCTATAGAGACAATGTATCCTAACGAGGTCAAATTCAGAGAACTGGATCTGAGGTTTTGAATTTTTCTTTTTCTTAATGACCAAGATCTGGATAACATGGGGTTCTACCCTTGGCTCTCAAGCATATCTTTTCTTGGCTCGGTTAGACATCTCTGTAATCGCATTGTCAGCGTAAAGCACAAAAATGACTTGATTATTTTGCCGCTACTAGTCGTTTTGAATCTCTCTGTCTAGGCCTTTGTTCTTGCCTTCTTTGAGGTGGTCTTTCGTCATGGGGGTTCTATCTCTCGTCTTGGTGGACAAAATCTCTCAATCGTCATCTTCTGATAAGATGCTCTATTTCATACTTGAAAGCCTACATTCCACAATTGTGTGCCCATGCTCTCTATGAAAATCACAATATTTGTTCTAATTTCTTAATTCAGGGTGGCTTTTTAGTGGATCTGGCCACCTTAAGTGTGCACGAGTCTGGATTTGTTGGAGTATATAGATAAGAGAAGCATTTAAAGGGCTAAAAGTCCCATACCTCCCAGAGTTAGAATTATTCTGGGCTCTGGGTGTTGTTCTCTTGTCAAGGCTCCTGATTCTCTTCTTATTAGCATTGTTATCCCTATTCTGAACTTGTTCATCCTTCTGAGCCTATTCTTTTACTTTTCGAAAAGACCTTTTTTTATATCTTCAAGATTAATATACTTCCGCACTCGTTCCATGAGTGTTGTCATCTTGATGGGAGGATTCTTGGTCAAGGAATCTTAGAAGTGTCCAGGCTCAAGGCTTGAAATGAGGGCGGCCACTAGGAAGCTTGGACTGCAGTCGATTATTTCTGTAAGCTCGGCGTTAAAACAACCTATGCACTTCTGAAGTGATTTTTCCTTTGTTTGCTTTATAGTTTCTTCATTGCTGCCACATTCAAATTGCCAAAGAAAATATATATACTTTAGGCACTGTTTGATGAAACTTTTTTGATACATTTTTACCAAGTGAAAAATTAACTTTAATAATGTTTTTTGGCATGCATTTAATAACTATCTATTAAAAATAATTTCAAATATAAATTGGATATGTACATAGATGTGTAAATGTAGATATATACACTAAGTATGTGTGTAGGTACATATTATAAAAATTTTCCCTACATATGATAAGAAAGATATCGTGTTAAGTGATTCAATACTTGTGATTTGTGGGTAATTGTAAATATCCAAAGTTTGTGTTATGTTAAAAAGGATCGTGGTTAAGTCATCTATATATATTAGAAAACAACTTTAAAATAATAGTAATTTAGTTACATTCAATGAAAGAAATATTAATTTCCAAAATAGAAAAAAGTGATTATTTTTATTTGTGATTTGACTACATGTTAAAACTTGATCAAGACACTAAAATGTAATTCAACTAATGTTTTTAAAAGAAAGAAGAAGGAGGGGTTATTAATTAGAAGAGGATTGGCGAGGTTATTTTATGTTATTGTATATATTTTTCCATTGCAAGTTTTCATATGTGATGAAAATTCAATGCCTGTAGCCTTCAAATGAGTCCCCCATTAAGTCAAGGAGAAACTAACATACTTTTACCTCTTATATTAAGGTATTCATGTATGCATGCAACCTTAGACCCGTTCGAGATTTGTTTTTGGACACTTGTGTATCTCATTACTTGTTTGAAATTTGTGATGAAGTGCGTTTGTCTTAAAATAAAATCTTGAATTATCTAGAGTTGGACAGTTTGGGAATGTATAAATCTATATTGTAATTAGTAGCATATGCTTTATTCCATTTTAAGGAAACTACAACATTTTATTCTCTTGTTCTTTAGGTACATATTTAGGCTTGGTGGCGTATATTGTTGGTCTCAAAATCAGTGATATACGTTTAATCTAGTCTATCACGTGTACTTGGAGAATCATGGGGAGATACTGTTGAAATTTCTTTAAATATGGAATAAAGTAGTTGAGCTACTAATTGCAATATGGATTATGCATTAATTGATAAATAGGATATGATCACCTTACCTTATATAGAAAGAAGTTTGTGCTATTAAGATTCAAGTAGCATTTATTGTGTACACATGTGTCATTAAATTTACTTAATTTCTTATAGGAGTGCGAATATGGATATATAAGAGTTGGATGCATCTTCAGGGTAGGCATTTACTTGTATATGTGAAGGGAATTCTAGATTTTATTGAATAAGCACGTGCATATGTTGACAGTGCTAATAGGATAAGATGTCCATGTAAGAAATGCTGTAATAGGATTTATCTACACATTGATATGGTGAAAGAACATCTATTAGACAATGGGATGGATAGGGCATACACATGTTAGGAATTTCACGGGGAAAAGTATCAATATGATGATGATTATGCTGACGATGATGAGGATGAACATTGTGGTGAACCGAGCGATAGTGGTTATGAGGATATTGGTAATAATGGATTGCGGGAAATGTTGGTAGACATGTAGGGAGGAACAATGAGAAATGAAATGCCACAAGGGGATGCATTTAGTGGTGATGATCCAAAAATATTTGAACTGTTTGGCAACATGTTAAAGGATGCACGACTACCGCTTTATCGAGGTTGTCAAAAGTTTTCAAAATTAGAGTTTCTTGTTAAGTTGCTTTATATAAAGACCATTAATCATTGGAGTAATAGAGCATTTAAGATGATTATTAAACTCATAAAAGAAGCACTCCCTGATGGTGAGACACTTCCGAAATCACATTACGAGGCTAAGAGGTATATGTGTGACCTAGGCCTTGGTTATATCCCTATCCATGCATGTAAAAATGATTGCATGTTGATTTGGAAGGAGACTGAAAAATATATAGAGTGTAAAACATGTGGTGATTTTAGGTATAAAAGTAATGCCAAAACTCTAAACAAGGTATTGAGGTATTTTCCTTTGAAACCAAGGTTACAATAGCTATACATGTCAAGGAGACAAATGAAGATATGAGATGGCACAAAGAAAATTGTGGAAGGAAGGAAAATGTATACAGATATCCAGCAGACTCTCAATCTTGGAAAGAATTTGATAAAGATCATGAATGGTTTTTTAGTGAGCCTTGCAATGTCCAGCTTGGCCTCGCTAGTGACGGTTTCAATACATTTGGTGACATAAGCAATGCATATAGCATGTGGCCAGTTATGCTTATGTCATATAATTTGTCACCTTGGAAATGTATGAAAGAGTCATTTATGTTCATGTCTTTGCTTATTCCTAGTCCAAAAGCACCGAAAAATGAAATTGATGTTTACTTGTGGCTATTGATATATGAGTTGAAGAAATTATGGGAAGTAGGAGTGGATACTTATGATGTTGTCAACAAGGAAACATTTTGATTGCATGCAACATTGATGTGGACTATAAATCATTTCCTGCTTATGGTAACTTGTCTGGCTAGAGTACTAAGAGTTACATGGTATGCCCAGTTTATAATATGGATGCATGTTCTCAGTCACTAACCCATGGAAAAAAGATATACGATATGTGTCACCGTCGTTTTCTACATCGAACATACGTGTGGTGTCGTTCGAAGGATTTGTTTGATGTCACAATTGAGTGTAGATTGGTTCCTAAGGTTTTGTTTGGGGATGATATTTTAGCTCAATTAGCACTTATCGAGCCAGTTAAATTTGGGAAGGCACCTAGTAACTAGAAGAGGAAACGGGTTGATATCGAGTTAAATTGGATAAAAAGTAGTATTTTTTTGAGTTGGCATATTAGAAAACACTGAAGTTGCGCCACAATTTAGATGTTATGCACATCGAGAAGAATATTTATGATAATGTGCTTGGAACATTATTGAACATAGAAGGGAAAACAAAGGACATCGCTAAAGCTCGATTGGACTTAGAGAAGCTTGGTTTAAGAAATGAATTACACCTAATCTGAAGTGGAGATAAATTTGTTGTGCCACCTACATGTTATACATTATCAATTGATGACAGAAATACATTCTGTGAGTGGTTTAAATCAGTGAAGTTTCCAGATGGATATACATTAAACATATCTTGATGTGTTAATGTCAAAGATGGAAAAATAAGTGAACTGAAAAGTCATGATAGCCACATGCTTTTATAGCGGTTCCTCTAGATTGTAATACGTGGATATTTGAATAGGGATGTTTCAACCACGTTGATTAAGTTGAGTTCATTTTTAAAGGAGTTGTTGTGTGTGGGCTATGAAAACTTATTGTTTAGTCAAACGCTTGAAAGATTTCTCTTGAATCTTCAATATTGCAAAGATTGTAGAAGATTAGAAGGCTGATGAAACTAGATCTCAATTAGACTCTTTGAAGTTTCCTTTTGAAACTTTTCACTGTTAGGAGATGAGTAAATGATTTCTAATGTTAGCCTTTGATTGTTAGGAAAATTACCGGTACTTAAATTTGTGTTTTGTTGAACATCCATGAGCAAGTGTTAAATGTATGCTGAATTCTGGCCAAGGGTTGGCCTTCTATTTATATGTTAACTTGAGGTTGTTGGTTTGGAAACTTTTTAATTAGATTCCCTTTCATTGGGACTTATTATTAGAATTATATTCTCTTAATTTATTATTTTATTTTGAATTTGAAGTTTATTTCTATTTGATGTGAATTTTGTTATCTTGTAACAATGCAATCTAGATACACAACAGCCTTCTGATAGGATACAAATATAGCATTCGCACTCATTACAACCCAACCAAGGGTTGGAATGATTCATCTTCTGAGCATTTTTATGTAAGAAGTCTTTGACATATTTTTTATGTTTAGTTTTCATTTTAGTGTGTTAAAGTTAATAAGTTCACCTCATTCAACACTTTCAGAATGAGCTGATTGCATTACAGTCTCAGCCTGTACCAGAGGGTATAAAGCCATTGACAATTGATGAGATATGCGATAGGGTATTGGGGAAGAGGCCTAGATATTTTTGAGGGCTTGGGCATGGTTTGACGCCTGCATCATTGTCATCATCATCAATCCACACTCACTATGATGCGCGGGTCCTAGAGGAAAGGAAGAGGGCACACTGATGCTGCTTAATGTGCAGATAAGCTAGATGCACAGGTTTCTATCGAGTAGGAGGAGTTACATACATCACAACAAGAGCTACAGATAACATAACAAGAGCTACGAAATACGAAGTAACAACTCGAGGAGCTCAGGGCTTGGCATTAATAGATGGACTCTGTCATGCAGAGATTCATGTCCTAGCACGATAGTGGAATTCCATTACATTGGTAAGTTATTAAGCTTTAAGTTTTAGTAACCTAACATTAAAATAACTAATCCTACATATAGTTAGACCCAGAAGTTAGAGATGAGATGCATTCTCTTGACATTTGTGAATAAAGATGATGGTAGTAGAGGTCTATCAGTTGCAGTAGAAATGGGTACTTATTATATATCCCTAATTTCTTGTGTTGACAGGCATATACTAGAGAAGCTTATTATTTTGTTGCTTGTATATTTGTTTCAAGATATAGGAGCATTTAGTTATTAGAACTATTGCAGTAAGACTCAATAGAGAAAAACTATTGCTTATAAGCTCAAATTTACTAGTTAAATAAATAAAGTAGAAGTTTATTCAAGATTCAAATAAAAGACACTAATCTACTCACGGTCTATTAACAGTCTTATTTGTTTTTCTTTTCAGATTGTTTAATCTTCACTTGAACCTCCATATATGTGTTCCATCAGTAATGTTTTGCCACACAGTATCTACAATCATGATTACTGGTCTACTTATGTCTGAGTGTACAATTCCATGTAATGAATGTAAGTATAAAGATTTTATATGCTATACCAAGTTTATCGAAGTAACCAATTTCTAAAACCATAAATCATAAAGATTTTTGTAAATGAACAACTATATATATCTCCCCGGCGTATCTCTAACGCACTTAAGGTGTTCAATACAACAAAATATGGAATCCTTATAAGTCCACCTTTATGAAAGAAACATCAAGATCACTCATTTGAGAAAGCACTACCTGATATATGTAATAAAAAAGCTCTGGAATAATTTATGCATTTCCTTGATTATGTAATCTAAGATCATAACATTCCAAAATTCAAGTTCTTTCCTGGCATAGATACAATTCATTTCAAACAAGATAAATTTTTAAGGAAACAATAAACAACATTATCCAAATAATGTATCAAGTTTCATTATCAATACTTCTATTCTTCTTTGGGCAACTCTAACCCATGCCCTAAGCCTTTAGCCATCCTTATTCAAAACATTCTATTATAATTATTAGGGCAACACCTACTCGTCATAATAATTAGTGCAGGGCTTCCAACCATGCTTGCAAGTGACGCTTTAAGTTGTAAAGTGTTAATTGTAAAATAATGATAATGCTGATCTGATAAACAATTTTGCATCAATAGCGTAGAGCAAATAGCACGATTGTAAATGAGATGCTGAATATATAACTGCTAATTGAAATTGCACCAACTCAGAAACACTAGCAAAGAGATCATTGCATTTCTATTAAGGCTGTTTCTAGAGCAGGCCTCCATAAAAACTCCCCCTTGTCATCTCTTACTTTGTCTTCCTCATTATGTGAATTTGGAGTGGTTGGTTGTATTCACATTGCCCTAAAGACTAAATTGCAATGCAATGAGAATGACTTGCAATGCAAGACTATACCAAATAGTTTTATTTACTATTCTCTAACATTGTCTTTTTTGTACTTTGGCAGATCAAACATGATGGGAAAGATCGGTTAGAAGAAGCTATGGCAGATCAAATATATTTTTGGGATTGGAGCTTTTTAATGAAAATTTAGGGATGATTTTGATTTTATTAGGTTATTTACATTACTATCATTGGCTTGGTATAGTTTTTTGATGCAGTTTTTAGGAATTAATGTTTGTGAAACAAGAAACACTATCTTAGTTTTTGCAGCAGCTATAAGAATTGATATTTGGGAAACACTATCACATTTGTGCTTTATCATGGAATGCTTCTGAATGTGTTAATATGTGCGTTGTCATATTTTTAATATTTTTTAACACGTTTGGTTCTAAGATCATATGCATTATAAACATGTTGGAAACCAGAGTTAGAAAATTATAAAAATTGTGACTTTCGAGATGTTTTTGTCATGCCCTGAATTTCCATAAACCCGGGGGTGAGTGAACAGGAATGAAAAAGAATTAATAAATAATAATTAAATAGATTTAGTTGAATTCCTTTTTTTTTTTTTTTATTTTCCCAAGTTTCCCGAAAATGAAAATGAAAAATTGGATACAAGGCTTACCCCAAGATGGGTTACCAATGGTAGTCACAAATCACCCCAACCAATGGCCAAAACTAGTCTAAGTCATGTTCAAGTGTAGTTTCCATGATGGCCCCAAAATATCTTTAAATATGCCTTGGAATGAGGGTCAAGAATGGGGTAAGCCTATGACATAGGCCAAGAATGGATCAAAAAGTCTACCAAAAATTGGTCCAATTAAGGGGTCAAACATGGTCCATAAGTGTGGCCAAACATGGCCCATAAGTGTGGCCAAACATGGCCCAAAAGAGTGGCCAAATAGGGCCCAAAATGGTGGCCAAACATGGCCTAAGGATTGGCCAAACATGGCCCAAAAGAGTACTTAAACAAAGTTCAAAGGAGTGGCCAAACATGGCTCAAAAAGGTAGCCAAGAGGTGTTGTCAAGGGGACTGTCAGGCTGGGTGCCATGACAAGGTAGTAGCAGGCACGCGCGGGCGCACAGGGGCTGGCACGCGAGTGTAGGAGCTGGAAGCAAGGCGCGCGGGCTGGGGTTGACCTGGCATGCCTAGGCTATTTTTCTACAATTTTATTGTAGCCACTACAACCTGATTTTTCCTATTTTTGAACTTTTACTGTAGCGACTGCGGCTAAATTTCTCCATTTTCCTAATTTTTTTCCCAAGTTTTGAAGGACTACTTTTTTCCTTTTTAGCCCACTTCTTCAAGGTTTTTAACCTCCCCTTTTTGGGCACTTTTCCCCCCTATTTAAATGGTGTTTTACACACTTATTCCCCCTTTAATTTCATAAAATTTTTGACATAACCTCCTTTGTTTTCTAAGCATTTTTCCACCTAATATTTTGCAACCGTTATTATATATAAACACATCACAATCCATCCTCACTCGATGGCCACAAGTTATGAAAATTAAACATACATTTATTTCCTTCAACATATATACGTGTAAAGCACATTAAATAAATATATTCTACATGTCATTTAGGTTTAAGCCCTTACATTACAAATTTGGCCCAAGGCCTATAGTTTACCATTCTTTCAAATTAAAACACAAGTCTTTTGGGCGTATGCCCATACACACAAAATATGTCCCAAGGGCCAAGTATCCTTCCGAGTCCTTTTCCCCTTCTTCCTTCAAGACTTCATCAAGTCTCAAGTACCGAGAGCCTCATTTGTAATATGATATCCCACGAGGGGTCAGCTCAACTGCTGGTATGACATAATGCTAATGCAAGGAACAAAATTAAGGCGTGGCATGTGCAAATGTACATTTAGAAGCTATAACCCTCCAATCCCTCAATACTATGTAATGTAAATATGCATGACACATACATGCAACTCTATGCCACACTCATGTCTCACTTCACGGTCCTTCCCCGTTGGAATGAGTACCAATTGTATGTCCTCACTTCACGGTCCGTCCCCGTTGGAATGAGTAGCAATGGCCAATTTTGGATTTTTCACCACAGGATTTGCACCCTCATAATGCATAGCACCAAAGTGCTCAACCCATACCATGTTTTCAAATAATCACAATATGTCAATATGCCTTGATTTTTTTATATAAGTTTCAATGAGATAATTCATCAAAGACATAGTATATGCCTTAAACAATGCAATGTACTTAAAGTAACTTTAACTTTTATATCACAAAACTTTGTCTACATGAACCTAACATGTAATTCAGTCAATGTCACATATAACACATTACACATTCACAACCTTAACAATTTCTCAAAGATCATAAAAAACATAAGGTACCAACACATGGAATAAATCATAACTCTCAAACCACAAGAGTTTCTCTACATGAACATAAACTAGAATGCAATGAATCATACATATAAACAAGTTACATGTTCATCATTTCAACAAATTTTCAAAGGAATGCATAAGCATATAAACAACCAACTCTAGGTTTTCAAAGTAACTACATCCTAAGTGACTTTCTAACAATAAATAAACATATAAATCATTCAATCAACTTATAAAACACTCCTAAACTTAATCTTATTCCTTACTTAGAAAAATATCATACCTACCAGGGTTTTTCTCAAACCTAGGGAGTTGTATTCACTGTAGAGCCGAACCAATTGGTTAGAATGTAGCCCTTGACGTGGGAACAACTTCTTAGAAGGAAGTCTTGTGAAAATCCAAGACTAGAAGTGTGTTTTAGAAGCTTGAAGATTTGAAAACCTAGGTTTTCTCTTCATTTTTCTCCCATGCGCGGCTGCTACTGCTTCTCTGGACCATTTCTCTAATTTTTTTACACCAAGTGCTTGTATTTATAGTCAAGGGGCAAAGGGGGCAAAATGACCTTTTTACCCTTAATGAACCCGGGACCCCGTTGCACTACAACCCGTCCCGAAATGGCCTCAATTCAACATTTTGCTTTAGACAAAGTTCTTAAAATTATTTTAAATGAAAATTTTCAAAAAAATTTATTTTCGCTTACTGGCCAAGTTTGGCGAGTTCCTCCCGGGATGCCCTTTTGGTCCTATTTTTGAAACTATCTCCAATTAGTCTCAAATTTTTCACAGGAGGTGTATTTTAACATTATAAACATATTTATATTCTATGGCATACTCAAATTATGCTCCTAAACATGACTTAAGCCTAATAATGCATGTATAACACCCTACCAACAAACAGCGCATGAATAGTGCCCTACTGGCAAAAACGAAAAAGAATTTCCTAATTTTTCAGATCTTTACATCCTTCACCCTTTAAAGAAATTTCATACCAAAATTTAGAAATGCGCCTCTAAGAATAAATAACTCTGGATACCTAGCGCGGACCTCAGTCTCGCGCTCCCAATTGGCCTCCTCGACCCCGTGATGGCTCCAAAGAACCTTGACTATAGAAATTTTCTTGCCTTGCAAAACCTGGTCCCTAGAGTCCAATATCTCTACAGGCCTCTCATCATAAGAAACATCACCCTCCACTTCAATATCAACCCAATCAAGTACATATGAAAGGTCAGGCTTATTCTTTCTCAACATCGATACATGAAAGACATCATGAACCCCAAATAACTGTGGCGGTAATGCCAATTAATAGGCCACTCCTCCAACACCTTTTTTTTCCCAATCATGATCTTGCAAGGACCTATAACACTCATGTTGAGTTCTCATTTAATTCAAAGAATCCGTCAATCATATGAAACTTATCGCATTAGTTCAACTCTAACTTGATTTAGTCACTATTCTACACATCAGATTCATCGTTTAGTCATCTTGTTAAAAGTCCTCAAATTGAGTTTTCAACTCACTTAATTTCACAATTATCACAAGATACATTATCAAACCATTCCATGGAGAACTCACTCCCCCTACAATAGTAATTTCCCCAAGTGAATGATCAGAATGTCCCAAACTAATTCATCACTATTAGTGTTCATTCATTACGTAAGTTTATGATTATAGTCCATCATCCATCAACTAAGGAAAAACAAAACAGAACGGACATGCATAAGCCTTACTAACAAAATGACTTCTATCATCAAAGAAATATAATAGAAAACCTCATCCTCGAAGATCAATCCAACCACCATGAGGTCACAATAGGAAATTTGTCTTAACAAAATTTATAGCATTTTTATACTCCACTAAAGATCAAAAGCCATCAAATGCACTATTATAATTCTCAATACTCAACCTCTGCTCAATATTAATGTCTATAAGTAACTTCATCCCCTCGATACGTACTATCTCCAACTAGTCATTACACTCTAAAAGTATCTACAAATATTGGTAGCAAATCATAACTCCAATATTAACAATAACTTAGTATTTTTTGTTCACAAGTCATTGGACTTTCACAAGATCATTCCATTTTCAAATTAAAATTTTCCATTCTCAAATTACATGTTAAGCAAAATTTTGAAATTATTCTTGCCACAAGCTTGACCTAACAATGCCATTCACAATTCATTCTCTATGTCAAACAACACGATCATCATTCTCCATCAACTAATAATTCAACAATCCAATTCCTCAAAGGATAAATAAAAAAAAACCTTTTACTCTATATCCTAGGTATATTTCCTACACATTTCCATATATACAAAGTAATGGCAGGCGTTCATCTTTACCTTTTCTTATTCATTTCAGCCATTTTATCCTAGTATAATTCTTTTCCATTCTTACCGCATATTGTTAAAATTTTTCCATCTTCATCTTTTTATGCTTTCAAGCTTTCAATTTCATGCACTATCCAAAGATATGTTCCAAAATGCAACATAACATGCAAGCACGTATGTACCTAATCCATAGGTGTTATAAAAATAAAATATGCACTACATGTGTCTTACATACCAAAGAATTTTAACATGCTTTATCAATACAATAGCCAGGCAATACACATACCATCAAATTAAGTCATTTCTAGCAATCTATACTCTTAAGCGTCATATTCTCATTACATGTATCAAGAAAAGAAAACATGCAATAGATGCATGTCATCCACTACTAGCAAACTCATACGCTTTATCTTACGAGGCATCTCTAGGTATTCATACTTAAATATATATTTTCTCAAATACATAAACATAGCATGTCCTCACTTTCGTCAACAATATAATAATATAAGACCTACTTGTACTAAATTTAAAATTCATAAACTTTTTTTTTCATGCATATACTAAATATGTATTACAGTTCCGTCATGTATTTGGTACATACCCATGCAAGTTCACATTAGCTAATTTCTTTTCCTTATTGCCTTCTAACGTCTTATTAGGTATCTTTAACATTTTTCTTGTATATAACTAGGTGATAACCCTTCTTGGATCACAGCTCCTTTTGTTACTGGGTGATGGATTGGCCAGTCCATACACTTGTAACTCGAGACCTGACACCAATTTGGTATATTCATAGCATATTTTCACGTGATCCTAACTATATGGGTTTATAACCTAGGATATACACTTTATATTATACACCCATAACAAGTAACATTCATCCAGCCATTCACATATACATAACATGGCTATCATACACTATATAATCATGAAATAATAGATTTTAAGCACGCAATCATGTACACCTACTAAAACAATCTATATGCACATACTAAACAAGAACATACTTAACACATACTTACTGTATATATAAGTTTTCAATCAGCTATTCATGTTCTTATAATCTTATCAATTTTAAATTAATTCTAAAACACAAAAGTTGATTTAAACCATAAGCATGTTAAGCATATTTTGTAATTTATACGCGTAATCACCCTATTAGATATTTTATTCACTTCATTAAGTAGTCCGACATGCTAACGGATATAAGCACACAACATGCATCATGATTAGACCAAATCATGTAACACTAAATCAAGTAAGTTTTATAGAAAGATATCTGAAACTCACGCATAGCTGATGCTAACACTACCGACACCATCTCACTAACATCATTTCTAAGACTCGCAAAATCTGGCTACCCCAACTCGGTGAATCACACAGGGGTGGAACAAGGCAATCATCACAAGCTCTCAAATAAAATAAACAATCTCCCAAGTATAATATTTATTTTCTAGATCCAAATAATACAATCATTTATAACTTCATCCAAACCAATCAAATTCATTCATAACCTTTTACCTACATATTTTTAAAATGACAGGTGAAAATCACCATTCACTCATAAGCTATTTAACAATCCAAGCTCTCAAGTTCTAATGCCTCAATCATAATATTTTCACTCCAAGTATATTCACATAATTCACATCTTAAACACAAGATTCATAAATCAAAAATTTGTATCATCTAACTCTTAACCTGATACACAATTTTTCTCCAAAATAACAATTAACATTTACCGTTTATTCAATCATAATTCTAGAATTAATCTTATAGACTAAGCTAGGACTAGGTTCATAATTTACACCTCAATTTGACCCATTTTATGCAACTCATTATTTTCACAAGGCTTATATTCACAAGTTCATTTAATCAATCCATTATTCTTATAACAACTAGTATCGATCATCTTAGTAAGTCAATAGTATCCATCACTAGGTTACCTCCACAAGCCACCACAAAATAACATATTCTAGTTCAATAAAGAAATCATTTCAACCCCCAACTTTCAGATTCACATCACTTGAATTTATCAATATTCATCCTAAGCACGAAATCAAAACACAATTACATCATAATCTGGATTAATTCACAACAAATATTTTTTTCAGACTATTCATGTTTATACAATTTTCCTAAAACCAGAGATCATCAATCATCACCTGATAACTTAACACGTCTTGTAAATATACTTGCTTAATCATAACTTATAAAACTCACGTCAACCACTTCCACCCATTGTTTACAATAAACAAATAACAAGTTCTCACCCAATTTAAACGTAGTCTTTCGTCAGAAAACCCATTTAAGCAATACAATATACACACGCCCATAGCATTCTGCCATAATGCTACATGATATCCCGAAGGCAAACAAGAATCATCTATTATGTACATAACCATGTACCAAGTTATCACCTACAATCATGCCAATATGCACATTACCCATATCATGTACCGCATTACACCAAATCACGTAATCATGCATCATAGTATAGCATTTACTAACACATAATCATAACATGGGGTGCGTCAAGTATTATTAGCCACATAACACACAAGTTCCTATCTCACGCCACCGACAGCTCACACTAAGTCACACGCTCTCCTTTAGGTTCCCATGGTGTTCAACAACACCCTATGGTCCCTAACTATTCGAACCTATACACCGATACCACGTTGCCACACCCCAAATTTCCATAAACTTGGGGGTGAGTGAAAAGGAATGAAAAATAATTAATAAATAATAATTAAATACATTTAGTTGAATTCCCTTTTTTTTTATTTCTCCAAGTTTCCCCAAAATGAAAATGAAAAATTGGATACAAGGCTTACCCCAAGATGGGTTACCAATGGTAGTCACAAATCACCCCAACCAATGGCCAAAACTAGTTTAAGTCATGTTCAAGTGTAATTTCCATGATGGTCCCAAAATATCTTTAAATATGCCTTGGAATGAAGGTCCAAAAAGGCCCCAAATGTCCTATGACATAGGCCAAAAATAAATCAAAAAATCTACCAAAAATTGGTCCAAGTAAGTGGCCAAACATGGCCCCATAAAAGTCGCTAAACATGGCCCAAAAGAGTGGCCAAATATGGCCCAAAATGGTGGCCGAACATGGCCTAAGGATTGGCCAAACATGGCCCAAAAGGGTACCCAAACATAGCTCAAAGGGGTGGCAAAACATGGCTCAAAAAGGTGACCAAGAGGTGGTGTCAAGGGGGCTGTTAGGTTGGGTGCCATGACAAGGCAGCAGCAAGCACGCGTGGGCGCGCAAGGGCTGGCAGCACGGCGCGCCATGCTCCCGGCAGGCGCACAAGCGCGTGAGCTAGGGCTGACCTGGCATGCCTGGGCTATTTTTTTTACAATTTTATTGTAGCTACTGTAACCTGATTTTTCCTATTTCTGAATTTTTACTATAGCGGCTGCGGCTAAATTTCTCTATTTCCCTAATTTTTTTCCCAAGTTTTAAAGGCTACTTTTTTTCATTTTTAGCCCACTTCTTCAAAGTTTTTAACCTCCCCTTTTTGGGCACTTTTTCCACCTATTTAAATTATGTTTTACACACTTAATTCCCCCTTTAATTTCACAAATTTTTTTACATAACCTCCCTTGTTTTCTAAAATTTTTTCCACCTAATATTTTGCAACCGTTCTTATATATAAACACATTACAATCCATCCTCACTTGATGGCCACAATTTATGAAAATTAAACATACATTCATTTCCTTCAACATATATACATGTAAGGCACATTAAATAAATATATCCTACATGTCATTTGGGCTTAAGCCCTCACATTACAAATTTGGCCCAAGGCCTATAGTTCACCATTTCTTCCAAATTAAAACACAAGTCTTTTAGGCGTATGCCCATACATACAAAATATACCCCAAGGGCCAAATATCATTCCAAGTCCTTTTCCCCTCCTTCCTTCAAGACTTCATCAAGTCTCAAGTACCGAGAGCCTCATCTATAATATGATATCCCACGAGGGGTCAACTCAACTGTTGGTATAATATAATGTTAATGCAAAGAACAAAATTAAGGCGTGGCATGTGCAAGTGTACATTTAGAAACCATAACCCTCCAATCCCTCAATACTATGCAATGTCAATATGAATAACACACACATGCAACTCTATACCACACCTATGTCTCACTTCACGGTCCTTCCCTGTTGGAATGAATACCAATCGTATGTCTCACTTCACGGTCCATCCCCATTGGAATGAGTACCAATGGCCAATTTTTGGTTTTTCACCACAGGATCTACACCCTTATAATGCATAGCACCAAAGTGCTCAACCCACACCATGTTTTCAAAGAATCACAATATGTCAATATGCCTTGATTGCTCTATGCAATTTTTAATGAGATAATTCATCAAACACATGGTATATGCCTTAAACAGTGCAATGTACTTAATGCAACTTTAACTTTTATATCACAAAAATTTGTCTACATGAACCTAACATGTAATTCAATCAATTTCACATATAACACATTATACATTCACAACTTTAACAATTTCTTAAAGATCATAAAATACATAAGGTACCAACACATGGAATAAATCATAACTGTAAAACCACAAGAGTTTCTCTACATGAACATAAGCTAGAATGCAATGAATCAAACATATAAACAAGTTACATGTTTATCATTTCAACAAATTCTCAAAGGAATGCATAAATACATAAACAACCAACTCTAGGTTTTCAAAGCAACTATATCCTACGTGACTTTCTAACAACAAATAAACATATAAATCATTCAATCAACTTATAAAATGCTCCTAAACTTAATCATATTCCTTACTTAGCAAAATATCATACCTTAAAAGGGTTTTTCTTAACCCTAGGGAGTTGTGTTCGCTGTGCAGCCGAACCAACGGTGAGAATGTAGCCCTTGACGTGGAGAACAACTTCCTAGAAGGAAGTCTTATGAAAATCCAAGACTAGAAGTGTGTTTTGGAAGCTTGAAGATTTGAAAACCTCGGTTTTCTCTTCATTGCTCTCCCATGCGCGGCTGCTACTGCTTCTCCAGATCATTTCTCTCATTGTTTTACACTAATTGTTGTATTTATAGTCAAGGGGCAAAGGGGGCAAAGGGGGCAAAATGACATTTTTGCCCTTATGAACCCGGGACCCCGTTGCATTACAACTCGTCCTGAAACTCCTCAATTCGACCTTTTGCTTTAGTCAAAGTTCTTAAAATTATTTTAAATGAAAATTTTCAAAAAAAATTATTTTCGCCTGCGGCCAGGTTTGGCTAGTTCCACCCGGGATGCCCTTTTGGTCCTATTGTTGAAACTATCTCTGATTAGTCTTAAATTTTACAGGAGGTGTCTTTTAACATTATAAACATATTTCTCTTCTATGGCATACTCAAATTATGCTCCTAAACATGACTTATGCCTAATGATGCATGTATAGCACCCTACCAGCAAACTACGCATAAATAATGCCCTACTGGCAAAAATGAAAAACTTTTCCTGATTTTTCAAATCTATACAGTTTTTGACTGCATTCGAAAAAATAATCAAAGGAAAGGCATTGACATTATTGATAACTTTGATAATAGTTTGGACTAACAACACAAGATTTCAGAGGCAAAAATGAGGTTGTGTATAACGTAAAAAAAAAAAAAAACTATTAGCGACACCTAGGGTGTTGTTATTAATTTGAAAAAAAATATTATTTACAACGCGTATCTACGTTGCCAAAAGCACGACACTTTTAAGTAATTATTGCCAATGCTTAAGGCATCACAAATAAGGTGTTATTACCGACATTGTGGAACGTTGCAACTTCATAAATTATTAGTGATGCTTACTCGGTGTCGAAAATATATATCAGTAGTGACACAAAATAAGCGTCGCAAATATATTACAAATTAGCGACGCTTTTTTCCCTTATTATTGTTGGCACTATATAAAATATGAACGACGTGACAAACATTGCAAATAGCTATTATTTGCGATGCATTAGCACTGCATCATAAAACAGTTTCTACAATGGTAGTATTAGCGACGCTCAAAAGCTAATATCAATTCATGATGTGTTATCAGATTAATATCAATTCATGAATGTAAATACTTTTGATAGAATTTTTAAGTAAGTCCACATTATTGTTTTAATAATTACATTCATTGACAAAAAAAAATATTAAAATACTCAAATGTTAATGTCTAAATGATGCCCAAAGAGTCACATGAACTAAATTCATCATGATAATGAACTCCACTACATGTGAATATTTGGACATTATGTTTGAGTTAAAAAGTTAACAGTGTCATTTTAGTCCCATCAATGATGGATCCTACTATACTAATGTGCAAAGGCTGATAACTAATAACTATCGTAAAGAAAAATGGTGAGTATAATATTAGTGGACTATATATGCTTCATAATGGAGCACCTTTCACCAAATTTCTAAAGACAAACATTACATTAATTGGTCCATTAATCATCAATATATATATATATATATATATATAATGAAAGACAAAGATATTACATTTCAACAACAACTAGGGTCGACTCTACCATTGAGAAAAATAATCGTTTTAAATTTCATTTATAAAAAAAGTCTTAAATTTTATACATCTTTATAGTATAATCTAACTAAAAACAAGCAAGAGTCCAAGTCTCATAATAAAGTCCCATAAATATCTAAGTTCGAAAAAGAAAATTTATAAATTAGATTATATATATCTTGTAATTGTATTGTAATTGAAATATGTTTCCTTAGACCATTAGACTAGGGCTAAGCATCCTCATTTGGACGGGGACTACTCTTTTGTTTTTGACATATATTAAATGCAATTTTTCTAATAAAAGCATTGTAAGGTAATAAAAAAAAGTTTAAAAATTTTCAAAACTCTTTTTCATAAATATTTAAAGCTAACTCATATTTAAGGTCTATTTAATCACGATAAAATTCATATCTAAACCTCACAATAATTCTAAGGTGTGTGCTAAGGAAAATGATATGTATGAATACATATTTTCGAATTGCTCATTTTTTTTTCTAGATATTGTTGTAGATGCAAGGTGTCCTGAATCTTCATTTTACGACTAACAATAAATCATATGATTCAACATTGACTTAACATATTACTATCTAAAGAAATACAACTTTTTAGAAAAGAATTGCCAACATAAATTGTCTAACAATCTCACTCTTTTACAATTCTTGACAAAACATAAAAAAATAAAAATTAGAACACTTAAATTCATTACATTTTCTCAATCCCAAAAATGAATGGCTTGTATACACATCAACATGCATGTATATCTTGCACGTGCATTTGCAAGTTCAAAGATACTTTCTCAAATAATGTAGCAGATTTACATTATCGTATATCAAGATTGAAAATTTCTTTTCAAATAGTGTAGTATTACTATAAAAATATGCCCCCGACACCATCACAAAATCAAATTTTATAGGCTGCCAAAACATAAATATTAATGCCATTAAGGAGAAACATGAGTTCCATTAACCATAATCCAAACTTTGTCAAATTTTAAAATTATTATACTTAATTATTTGTTTTTTAATAACGAAGCAAAATTACTTATTTTGTGCAAAAAATTCGAGCATAAATCGCTTTAATCACTTAAAAAGATTTTCACATAATCTTCGATTATGTGCAGAGTGGCCCCTAACTACTCAAGTTAAGGACTTCTAAAGAATGTTCTCATAATTCTCTCAATCGAGTTACTCGATAAATTTTTTTCTTAATTAAATATTTGACATCTATATTTGTGGTACAATTTTAATGACCCTCTTTAAATGATAATTTTATTTGTGGTTTTACACCACGAAATTGTAGTTATTGTTTTTAATTTAGTTTAATCACTAAAATGTAGTAGAGAATGATTGAGGCTGTGTTTGGATACATGTCCAAAACACAATTTGAAAACTCAAGGAACTAAAAACCTGTTTGTTTACCACTTTTCTAAAAAAAAGTTTCACAGACAGTTTTCAAAACATTTCAAAATTACTTCAAAGCTTGAAAAACATAAAACACTACTCAACTCTCCTGACTACTAATTTCCCTCTCTCTCTCTCTCTCTTTCTCTCTCTCTCTCTCTCTCTCTCTCTCTCTCTACAAATCTAGAGAGAGAAACAAAAGCAACATTGGCAATACAAGCTCTTTGTGTGTATGTATATATATATATATATATATATATATTTATATAGAGATATATATTTAGAAGAAATTTGACAATGTCATCACCACCGCTGGGGGCATCCTTGACTCCCACGTCTCCACTATCGACTAACACTACATCGCCGCCACTCGCGGCGTCTCCACCACCATCGGCGTCTTCACCACTTCCATCTAATCCAACACCACCTACGACTTCTCCTCCTCCCGCACCGTCTCCGCCACTGCTTGTAGCGCCAGTCGCTTCTCCGCCGCCTGCTGCTTTCAACTCCAGTGCCATCGACCTCTCCACCACCTCCAGCATCGGCCAAGTCGCCACCCCCAATACCGGATTCTTCTTCATTTCCACCTCCGTCGTCGGGTTCGACGCTGTCTCCGCCGGCGACTAGGAGTTCACCGCCTCCTCCAGGGACTACACGATCTTCACAACCGCCCTCGTCGTCGTCAACACCTCCATCTCCTTCGGCTGGCTCATCAACCATATCCATTAGTCTTGTCGTCGGAATTGCTATTAGGGGGGGGGGTTCGTGGGTTTTTGGCTATTTGAATATTTGTTTCATTTAAGAAAAAAATTCTAATGAAATAAAAAGTTATAATTCATAAAAATAATTTAAAAAAAAACCATAAATTAAACTTTTAGCTATATATCTCAATACAAAAAAAAAACTCAAATAAATAATTCATGATGAAATATTGAAACTTCATCATTCATCAAAAATTAATATGAATATATAAAACAATAATAATATTTAAAATTTAAAAGTATATAAAAGATAGATAATATATAAATTATAAAATAAAAATTTCAAAGAAAATATATTTAATCATATCCTAAATGTATTTTTATATTTTTAACTCGTTTTAAGCTTATCACATCCAAACGTATTTTCATAATTGTTAATTTAGAAATTGAATTCTGATTAGTATAATCAAACATATTTTCACAGTTTTTTAAAAATTAATTATAAAATTCTGAAACATATTTTAAAAATATTTTTTAAAAAATCATATCTGAATCATTATCCAAACATAGTCTGATTCTTCTGATAACTTTAAAAATGTTATTTAATTGGCTCAGACTAAGCATTATTTTTGAAAAGAACATTAGCTGACCAAGTCAGCATTATGTTCTGCCCACTAATCAGCAAAAAAGTACAGACTTTGATTCATGTCGTGGCGCATATTATGAGTCACATCTCTCTAGTTTTACTCTTAACAAAATAATAAAAATTAATGATTTGATGTGAAAGTGACATATATGGGTAAGAAAAGTTAGTTTAGACTTTGTTTTCTAACCACTACATATTTTCTCTTCAAGAACTTGATTGTGAAGCATTCAAAAGCGTCCTAATATTAGCACTTGCAGCACTATAAACTTGACTTCCTAGAAGATTACATAATATGTAGGGAGCAGGAGAAATTGACAGAAAAGAAAGTAATAATAAAATACTTAGATATAGAGAGAATAGTCAAATATGTGTCGCCATCATGTTCACTTAATTTGAAAAATTTAAAAAGAAGTTTGTTAAGACAAAATAACTTTCTTATATTTATTTTAAGTTTAACGTTTAAGATATAAAAATAATAGAGATAGATCTTTATTGTTGACAATTTTATAAAAACAAAATAAAAGGATATAAGATCAGTTGCCCTCTTAATAATCACTTAGATATAGACTTATAAGAGCGTAACTAAGAGTGGGTTAGGTTGGGTTCTAGTTCATCCTAAATTTTAGAAAGTATTTTTTATACATATAAAATTTTGACTTTTTTCAAATTAATTTATCTTAAAATTTTAGCCAAATTCAATTTTTACTCATTCTCTCTCTCTCATTTTTACCCCAAAATTTTTACCCAAAATTTTGGACCTAACCTAATTTTTATCCATCATTTTTCTCATTTTCAACCCAAAATTTTTTTAACCCACTCTAATTTTTTACCTAGTTCCGCCCTTGATTGATATTGATGTAGAACAAGTTGTGAAAGTTTTTGAAGAATAATGGAAACCTTTCAAGTCTCATTCTAAAAAAAAGTACGAGTAGAATCGATTAATATTCATTGCTCCACTATGACCGAAGCTTGTCACGGTGCTAAACGACTTCGTTTAGGCCTCTAACCTTTTTGCTAGTAATTTTTAATTTCGTAATTATTTTATTTAGGAAAGTCCGAATTAATTTCTGCTTGTGGCTATAATTTTCTAGTATGATAAGGTTTTTAATTTTCTAAAAAGTCTCAATTTTTATTAATTTTAGATTTCTTTTTCTTTTTCGCGATTATTATAGTTTCTTAATTGTAATAAGAGTGGTATAAGGAATTAGTAGATTCCTATTCAAATTAGTAGTAGTCATAACCTATATATATAATGTAATTTAGTATTTATTATTGAGATTATTAATAATATATTTCTGTTTAAAAATTTAAAATTTGTTCTCTTTTGATAAAAAATCTTATGTATTACTTGTTTTATGAGAAATTTAATGTATTTAATTTTCTTTCACGTTTTGCATTTTATTAAATATATGTAATTGTTAAGTTAATTAATTACTCTCTCCGTCTCAATTTAAGAGTCCTTTATTTCATTTTGAATTGTCATATTTTAAGAGTCCCATTTGAAAAGTCAACATATTTTTAACTTATAAATTTTTAAAATTACTCTTTATTACACTTAATGTGAAGATGATTTACAATTGAACGATGACCATATAAAAAATTGAAATAATTTTAAAATAATAAAATAATACTTCTTAAAATAAAATAAAAATTACATTAAAGGGTGTTTTAGATATTCGAAGCTGCAGTTTTCTCATAACACCCGACTCATTAGGTAATTGTTGAATGTGGGCGCTAAAATTAAGAATGTTTTATGATGGGAAGGTGTGTAGTCAATGAGTCAATGCAAAACATGAATTCCACTTTAAATATTGAATGGTAGGTAAGCTTAGAATTGAAAACGGAACTCTAGGCAGGCATTATGGTCTTCTGCCCGGCTTTACTTGCACAGGAATAGCAGAAATATTTTAGAAGAAACATCCCGCCTTTTTTTTTTTTGGCAATATAATAATTAAGATCCGTTATAATTTTTAAATTTAAAGTGATAATTTTAAATAAGATTTTTTTTCGTTTTTCAAAAAAAATAAAAAATTTAAATAAAAATGAAATTTTAAACAATGATGAAATAAATGATAGTATAAGAGTTTTCAATAATTTTAATATAAATAAAATTCTAATAAATAATATATATATATATATATATACATATATACGCTTTCATATATATATATATATAGTTATAAAATTGTAATATTGTTCTAATATAAAAGATATAGATGTTGAATAAAATTTCAGTTAATAACAGTATTTAGAAAGAATGGTTTTATTTTCAGAAATACAGAAACTTTTTTGAAATTAGTATACTGTTTTAAAAATCAGAATTTTTTTTTAAAATCAAAACAGTATAAAACTTTGAAACAAAAACTTGAAAATATAGAAGCAATATTTTAACAGTATAGGAAAACAAAAAATGAAACTGTA
The DNA here is from genome assembly GCA_008638375.1 of Nyssa sinensis. Taxonomy (NCBI): domain Eukaryota; kingdom Viridiplantae; phylum Streptophyta; class Magnoliopsida; order Cornales; family Nyssaceae; genus Nyssa; species Nyssa sinensis. The sequence goes on along the minus strand of CM018041.1, from coordinate 20,638,741 downwards.
AAACTTATAGAATTGCAAAAAACATGAGATTACAGAGATCAAGCATTGTATTTAACACAATGTCCTTAAAAAAAATTCATCTTTCATAGTGGTGTTTATGAGTTTCTTGGATTTTACTTTGCAAGATACAATGATCAACACATTAACATAGTGCAGAACATGAAGGAGAATCAAACACGTTGAATTCCTTATAGAATAAGTAACATAGGGGATTTCTCACCCAAAGAGAACAAATCTCAAATTTCTAAACAGAAATATGTTATTGGTAATCTGAATATTAAACACTGAATTATATCATATATATATATATATATATAGGCTAAGACTACTACTAATCTGAATATGAATCTATGTCACGACCCGAAACCCACCTTGTGCGGATCTCGGATCGCGACCGCCGCCTTCAGGCCCGGGAGCCTGAGGGCAAGGCAAAACATAGGCGATGGTATCGGATAGCGGTGCGGCCTTGATTTGCGGAAGCGTGAAAACCCTTTTCTTCTTTTTTTTTTTTAAAAAAAATCTGTTTAAAAACTTTCGCACAGTTGTCCGGTACTGTCACTCTTCATAGCGGTACACATGAATAATCACATCAGAGCATACTAAAACTTAAAGTCTTATACATGATACATATTCGAATACCTCAAAGGCTTAAGTACATATTTGGTTGCCTCTTGGGCTTAAATACATAATTGTCCAAAAGTACGACATCAAAATTCGATCAACCATAGGCCCTATTACTTCCCAAAATATTTCCAGAATCCTAATGGAACTGCCTATCATTTCTCCCCAAATTGGGCAAGGGTCCACCCATCGTTATCACCTGAAAAATGTTGGGGAATGGGGTGAGCTTCGAGAAGCCCAGTGAGTAATTCTAACATCTGTCATGGGTTTCAATTGGTAGTGGTTTCGCACGTGAGAATTTTATAAAATACTCACTACCAATTACTCGTATACTTGGAACATAGAGTACATGCATTCTTTAAACAATGGCTTTAAAACATTAAAGTATTCAAGCTAACTTGTACTTTCGAAATAAAGTATATGAATTTCAAATCATGTAAATATGCATGGTGAAAATGAGGAAAAAACCTGCTTCCATTTTCAACACACACCTTATCACTTTCATTAACAGAATCTGTTTCGAACCAGATTCCCATTTTACTTTTCGTGGAGATATCTCATATGCCTGGGGGATTAGATCCTGCTACCTGGCATTTATTCGTATCGTAGTTGGGTTCCTAAGAAACCCGATAGAAATCCGTGGTGCTTATGCACAATTTATCTTGCATTTAAAAGCATTTAACCCATAATTCCTTCGTGTGGATGCATTTAAAAGCATTCAAAACATACAGTTCATAATCTCATGATAGGGTATTGAAATACGTGAAACATGTAAATTCAGGATATATAATAACATTTGAAATCGAAATTTTAAGCATGCAAAAGTATATCTCAAAGAACAGTAGTAAATTATTCAGGAAGCATGTCATAACAGAATATTTAAAACGGAATTGTGTAAAGACAGAATTTGACATTTAAAACATCATTCAAATCCGTGGAATTAAATCTCCACTTCAAATGTGAGGTTACTCACCTTGATTCCCCGGGTTTGCACTACTGGTGGGCTTTTCCCTTTCCTTTGTATTTCCTAAGAAAATTATAAAGAACTCGTTAACTTCACATTTACCTTAAATCGTTACCTATTCATCCTCTTTCATTTAATTTTAGGCCTGACGTATCCTAACTTCCTAGGATTGGTCTTACTAGTCAACTCATGGTGACTTGATGAGTTTTATTTTTCACATGACTAAATTTTCAGTACCTATTTTGGTGTTATGGACTTCACCGTTGGGTTTAGAATGTCCGACATAGTCAAAATAGACTATCTTTTAGTTTCGTTTGGGCTTCGGGTACCTTAGGGGTAGGTTGGTCATTTCGTGCATCATATTTTTTGGAGTCCCGTCTCGTGAATCGGACCTCACCGTTGATCTCAGAAGTGTCGAGATAATAAGAATGCACTAATAACTCGCCTTATTTGGACATCGGGTATATTGGGGGCAATACAGTCATTTATACCTACGTGTTTGTATTTTTTGGGACTTGGTTTTCTGAATCGGACTCTGTCATTGAGTCCAGAATGCTTGAAATAGTGAAAATATACTATTCATTTGATTTATTCGGACTCCGTTTGACTTATTTATGACCTAGGGGTAATTTGGTCATTTTTATTTAATTAATAAATTAATTAAATAATTTAATTTATTATTTATTAATTTATCAGGGGCATAAATGGAATAAAATTCCAAAAATTGGGCCAGAGTTAAATTTCCTAAAACTGTTGGGGCTGTTTTATAATTTCAGAAATCATTTGGGGTTAAAATGGAATTAAATAAAATATGGGTTGAAACCCCTTGGTTTTAGGGTTCACTGTTTGAACCGGTCCAAGTCTCACGTGAACCAACCGGTTCACTGGCCCTCAGAGAACCGGGGTTAAATATCCATGTTAACCCCAATTGCCCCCTTATCCACGTTTCTGTTAAGCCCAATTCAATTTCCCTAATTTTAGATTTATTAACCATGCGCCCAAACAGTCCGATTTTAATTTTTTTAAAACATATCAGTTTAGCCAAACGGTGCCGTTTCATTCAAGGGTAGCACGTTCATACGTTGACACGTGTATGAGTCAACTTGGCTTGGCTCGGCCAACTCGGCTGAGGCAACTCCGTCTTCCCCATCCAATCCGCGTACTGTAGCCCTATTTTCTGCAGATTCCTTCTTCAATTTCATAGAGTTTTTGGTACGGTTTTCAACTGCCATCTACCCCATTATTTCTCTGGATGTCAAACCAACGTTTCGGCATCCAATTTGAGCCTCGGCTCAAGCTCAATGGCTCGGTTCAACGGAGGATAACCGAACCTGCAAGTCAACAATACATGCTCATTCCTCAACCGTTTTCAACGCGGTTTGTTGCTACATGATCCCTATGACATTTAGTTTCATCCCCCATTCACAAAAATCGGTTTAAGGGCTTAACTTCGAATTTGGGTTTCATGGCCGAAAGCAATAATCTTGTTTTTGAGGGCCTTACAATGTGATTTTGGGTCGCGTATAGTGATATTTTAAACCCTCCGCGTGTCTAGATCAGTCCTAGACCATCAAAACTCAGTTTTTGGGAGGTCGAATCAGACCCAGTTTCCATGGTCCATTAATGGCGGTTTTGCTACGGGTTTGAGTTTTTGGGGCAGTTTTCTGGGTCCAATCCATTTATAAATGACCCAGTTCTCATTGTTAAATCTCTTTACATGCATTAACAGTCCCAAAAGAAATAAAACAGTGGCCGAAATCCAAAGAGAAAAATGCTCAGAAAATTTTGAATTTTTTACCTTGTACACAGTGGTCTCCTAGGGTTCGTTTCAGTCAGAAGCCTCCCAATGGAGCAGGTTCGGTCTAGTGGTGCAGCCCTTCAGTTCCCAGTCCTTAGCCCCTTCAATGGATTCCCACAACTCAAGCTTTCTCTCTCTAACCCACTTTCTCTCTCTATAAAATCAGCATTACAAGTCTCTCTACAGTTCTGATCTTTCCTCCATGCATATATGGAGATTGTATATCAATAATCAGATTTTCTCTTGATGTTTCATCTCCCCTAAGTGCATGATGGGTTTGCATGCAATTTGGTTGGGAGGAGATGCAATCATGGGGTGAGAGGCATGATGGCTATAGCATAGGGTGATGCATGCTGATGTGTTGCATGCTTGGTTATTGGTCACTTTGGGGAATGGCCAAATCTAAGTGCTATTTAAATATATATCTTTGCACATGTATACACAAAAGTGCTTCTAGCCTAGATGGTAATTTTTTTGGTAAAACAGATTCTGCCTAGGTTGGTCAAGGGATCAAATCCTCTTGGCCACAATTTTTGGTCCTTTCCTATTTCGGGCTTAGGCCCTGTTTGGCTGCGCATTAATGCAGTTTCACTATTTCCTACTTAACTTTTATTCTGTAACTTATTTTTCGACACCGTTTCTTCTGGTCAACTCCTAATTAGGTTAGCTTCTTAATTATTCTTTATGTTTGGTTCAGATAAATGATTAGTAATTAATCATTACTTAATCAAGGGTCGGGGTGTTACAATCTACTAATTCCTTCTATTAGTCCTATTACAATTAGGGAACTATAATAATTGTGAAAAAAAGGAAAAATTCAAAATTAATAAAAATAGGGGCTTTTAGAAAACTAGAATCCTTATCATATTAGGAAACTATAACTGCAAGCAGAAGTTAATTCCGACTTTCCTAAATAAAGTAATTACGAAAATAAAAATTATTATAAATGGCAAAAAAGTGAAATTGAAGGCCTAAACGAAATCGTTTGACCCCTTGAAAACTTCTGTAAAGATCTGAAAAATCAGAAAAAAAAATTTATTTTTATCGGTAGGGCACTATTCATGCACTGTTTATGGGTAGGACGTTATACATGCATCATTTAGGTATAAGTCATGTTTAGAAGCATAATTTGAGTATGACATAAAAGAGAAGAGAAACATGCTTAGAATGTTAAAATAGACTTCCTGTGAGAATTTGAGCCTAATTGGAGATAGTTTGAAAAATTGGACCAAAAAGGCATCCTGGGTGGACCCTGGCTGAACCCGCCCGTAGGAGAAAATAAATTTTTTGAAAAATGTTTATTTAAAATAATTTTAAGAACTTTGGTTAAAGCAGAATGTCGAATTGAGGCGTTTCGGGACGGGATTGTAGTGTAACAAAGTCCTGAACTCATTAAGAGCAAAATAGTCTTTTTATCCCTTGGTCCCTTTACTATAAATAGGATCCCTTAGTGAAAAAAATCTCAGAATTTGGTCTGAGAAGAAGCAGCAACTCCTGCATGGAGAGAAAAATTAAGAAAACCTTAGGTTTTTCAACTTTCAAGCCTTCAAAACTTATCTTTAGGCTATGATTCTCACAAGGCTTCCTTCTAGGAAGTTGTTCTCCCACGTCAAGGGATACATTCTTACCTATTGGTTAGGTTGCAACGCGAGCGCCGTAGGCTTGGGCGTGCCTTGCACTCCTCCCCGCACACCTACTGCCTCATGCTGCGTGCGCCTGTGCCTTGCCCCGCGCACACCTACCCCTTAGGCATGCCATGACTTAACCTCCAAGGCCAATTCAAGGCCATTCATTTCCATGTTAGGCACCTCTTTTTGGAACCAATTTTTGGCCACTTTTGGCCATTATACCAAGCCATGTTAGGCACTTTGTTGGGACACATTTTAATCATTATTCAAGATCATGTTTGGCCATTTTCCTTGGACCACTTTAGGTAGGATTTTTGACATATCCTTGGTCTATGGGCATTTGGGGCCATTTTGGACCATTGTTTAAAGGCACATTATAGACATTTTTGGGACTATTTTGGAGGTCATACTCAGACATGACTTAGACTATTTTTGACCTTTAGTTGGGGAGATATTTGATACTATTTGGAACTCATCTTGGGTGAGTCTAGTTAGCAAATTTGTATTCTTAAGTTTGGGAAACATGAAAAAATTAATGTGTAATCAACCAAATCCATTTAATTGTATTTTATTAATTCTTTTTAATTTATTTTCAATCACTCCCTGGGTTTTGGAAATTCGGGGCGTGACAATATTGGTAAACTGTGTTCTAAGTAAATTATCAAGTTTTGATTAGGTTGTCATTAATGCATTCATGCATGCATATAACCTTAGACCCGTTAGAGACTTGTTATTCGACACTTATGTATCTAATTGCTGATTTGAGACTAATTTATTGTTGACAATGATCTTTATTACTAATTGTGATCGAGATTAGTCAATAATATCTCTTAAGTTTCATTGGTGCTTACTATTGATTATCTTAAAACGATTCTTGAATTGTCCAGATATGGACAGTTTGGGAATTCAACCATCTACTTTATAGTTAGTAGCTCGTGCTTTATTCCACTTGGAGGAAATTTGGATGACATTTTGCATTGTTCTCTGGGTACTTATTTAGGCTGGGTAACTTATCCTATCTTGTGTACTTGGAGACCATAGGGGGATATTGTTGAAGTTTTCTTGAAATTGGAACAAAAGCATATGAGTTGTAAACATTAATGTGGATTGTGCAATCTCGAATAGGATAGGAACCTCTCACCCTTTAGAGAAAAGTTAAATATTTTGTAGGAAACATGATATGTATGTATTATAGTTTGTTAAAGTCTATTCCTTTTTCTCCTTATTATGATAGGAGTCAAACATGGATAAGAGTTGGATGAAACTTTGGGGTAGGGTTACAGAAAAGGAATCAAAGACTTCATTGAATATGCACGTCCAAGGGCAGATTCAATGAATAGGATAAAATGTCCATGTAGCAAGTATAACAATAGGTATTATGAACTCATCAATACAGTTAAGTCATATTTGGAGTATAATGGAATGGAAAAGACTTACACCCGATGGGTATTTCATAGCAAAGATTTTGAGGTTTTGAATGAGGATGTGGTTGAAGATGGTGGTAATGGTCCTATTGAACAACATTTTGATGGCTTGGGGGAAATGTTAGCAAACATACGTGTGGCAAGATCTAATATTAATAGCGATGTGCAAGATGGATTACATAGTGGTCATGTTCCTAGTGTAATAGGAGAGGATCCACAACCATTTGATGTTTTGTCAGGTGATTTGTAGATTCCACTTTATCTAAGTTGTAAGCAGTTCTCAAAGTTAGACTTTATTGTGAATTTGATGCATTTAAAAGTAATGAATGGTTGGAGTAACAAATAATTTGATATGAACCTAGAACTGATGAAAAAAGCACTCCCTGTTGAAGCAACACTTCTGAAATCTTATTATGATTACAAGAAGTATATGCATGACTTGGGTGTCCCCATTCATGCATGAAAATATGATTGTGTTGTCTTTTGGGAGCAGTATGAAAGTGAAACTAAATGTCCAATATGTGGTGAAGCAAGGTAGAAATTTAACACCGGTAAGAGTAAAAAGATACCTCATAAGGTTTTACGGTATTCTCCCTTGAAGCCTAGGCTACAAAGTTGGTTTATGTTAACAAAAATGAGAGGAGATATGAGATGGCACAAGGAAAAAAGAGTTCAGTCGGGAAAATGTATATAGGCATCCGAAAAATAGTCTACCTTGAGAGAAATTTGACAAGGAATATTCGTGGTTTGCCGAAGATCCTCGCAATGTCCGATTAGGCATCACGAGTGACTGATTCAATCCTTTTGGGAACATGATCAACTCTTATAGTATGTGGCCTGTATTGGTTATTCCTTATAATTTACCACTTTGGAAGTGTATGAAGGAACATTTCCTCTTTATGTCACTACTGATCCCTGAACCAAAATCACCAGGAAATGATATCGATGTATACCTACGACCATTGATCGATGAGCTCAATGATTTATAAAAAAATAGCGTTGAGACGTATGATGTAGTGTCAAGAGAGAAATTCGAGTTTACATATAGAAACTTGCCTGGTTAGAGTACCAAAGGGTATATGGCATGTCCTATTTGTAACATGGATGCCTGGATCAATGTATTTAAAGAATGGAGGGAAGGTAGTTATACAGTTAGAACATATTCAACCTATCCTTTTTAGGAAGGCACCAACTACTAAAAATAGGAAGCATTTTGATGTAGACTTGAATTGGAAGAAGAAGAACATATTTTTTGAATTATAGTACTGGCGAATGCTCAAGCTTCGGCACAATCTTGATGTTATGCACATTAAGAAAAATATTTGTCATAATGTATTGGGAACAATACTAAACTTGGTTGGAAAAACAAAAGATAACGTCAAAGCTCACATGGATTTAAAGGCAATGGGTATACGAAAGGAATTGCATTTAATACCTCATGGTGTTAAAGTCTTTGTGCCACATGCTTGCTATACATTGTCTGTTGATGAGAGAAAGGGATTTTGTGATTGGTTGAAAGAGGTGAAGTTCTAGATGGATACATATCTAACATCTCTCGATGTGTAAATGTTACATATGGTAAAATAACCAGAATGAAGAGCCATGATTGTCACGTCCTTTTACAATAGCTTCTTCCAGTTCCGATTCATGGATATTTGACAGATAATATTTGTATTCCATTGATTGAATTAGGGTTTTTTCTTTAAAGAGTTATGTTGCAGGACATTAAAATTGCATGTATTAGAAAAGATGGAGCGGGACATCGTTTTCATTCTTTGCAAATTGGAACAAATATTTCCTCCGGCATTCTTTGATATCATGGAGACTTCATTAAAGATCCGATAAATGAAATTTTTGAGTCTTTAATTATTCTTGAAAAGATTCAATAAGGTTATGGATGAGTTCGTGGTCATGTTCATATGGTTAACTGGAGGACAAGTTTTTTTCAAGTGGGGGAGACTGATGTAGGGTAGATTTGATACTCTAAAAATAAGGATATTAGTTTTAAAGTTGTATTAGGATTGTTTAGTTTTCACTTTTGATTTATTTCTAATTTTTTTAGTTTTTCTTTATTTTATTAGGATTAGTATAGAAAATATAGGAATTATTAGTTTTCTATTCGAATTATTAATCTTTATTGTAGTAAGATTAGTCTAAAAATATGAATTTTTGTTTCCTAATCAAAGTAGTAGTGTTCTAACTCAATAAATATGATGTAATAGGTCTTTGTAATTACTTTTTTTTATCAATAAATATTAATTACAAATTTTAGAGAATTATTTTCTCTTGTTGGGTGAGTAGTTCCTATGTTACTTTGTTATTAAGAAATTCAACATGTTCGATTCTTCTTTCCATGTTTTCGTTTTGCATCAAACTATATTTGGTCGAACAAATCTTGTATTCATATGTTGGGAGAGTGTTTTCTGATCAATAATCATGTAGATGGATTGATTATAAATTAAAATTAAAAAAAGCAACATTTCTTTTAAAAAAAATACAATAAATAACAACTCTCTCATACAACATGACTCAAGACAAAAAAATAAAATAAAATCATGAATGTATAAAATATAACTTTAGAATCTTAAGTTACGTTTGTTTTATGAATTAAATAAAGGTGAATTAATTATATCTTTCACTAATAGTGATAAAATTAGTAATTTAACTTTTCTCTTTTATTATTTTATTTATGCTTTGATTCATTATTTATTTATTTTTTTGATATTATTAGTAAGTCTTTTTTTTTTTTTTTTTCTAAACCATGACTTCACATAATCATTTGTTCTAATATATCTAATTTTCTACTTAAACCAACAAAAAAAATATAGCCTTAAATATTCATTGTCACATATAGGAATGGAAAAATGCTTGCCTCGGAGAGCAACTCTAACGCGGGGTGCCATCCAGGGTGCCAAATCCATAACCGCCAAAATGGTACCCTAAACTCAAAATTTTTCATTCCAAAGGAGGTGGCATCTGCAGTTGTAAAATGGCATCCAACGATCTGATGTGCCATTTTTACAAACTTTGGAGAGAGAAAAGGGAAAGGTTCCATTTGACGGTTTCTATTTTTACTGTTACAACAGCTACCATTTCAACAGCTCTATTTTAACAAAGAATTCTATAAATACAGGGGATTTGTGAAGAGAAAACTTACCAAATCCCGAAAAATCACTCTGAAAATTATTCTATAAATTTATAATGATTTTATTTATTTAACTAATTTTTACAATTAAATAATTTTTTTAATTTAATTAATTGTTAGAATTTAAATTAAATTAAAATTTTTAATATAATTTAAAAAATTAATTTAAATTGAACTATTATGAAAATTTTATCCGTTAAAATATAACTGTTAAGTTAATTATATTTTTTAATAAAAAATATTAAAATAACACCTCATTTTGACACCTACTATTAAAACAGATTTATAATTTAAAAATATCATAATACTATTTAAAATAGCAACTAAATTTTTTGACACCCAATATAACAACTTCTTTTGAAATTGTTCTATAACGAGAGAGATAATAAATAATACCTAATATCCCCCCCTAACTCAGCTACACCTTCGGGGCACCTTTTCTAATTGCGGATGCCAAAGCAATAAAGAAACGAAAGACTTTTCTATTTCTAATAAGACCAGTCATTTACTTCCCATACACGAGGATATTCCGTTATTAAAAAGCGAAAGACTTAACCACAAAAGAAAAAGAAAAAGAAAAACCAAGACTTTTCTCTTTCTGCCTCCTCCCTCTCTAGAAAGATTCCTTATGAGACAAAAATACTGGGTAATATTTATGGGATCGTACAGTTGAAGGGTCTAACCAATCAACGAGACAAAGAAATAAGATTATTTAGTTGCAATATAATATAACATAAACAGGTGTATCTATATCTATATCCACATGTAAAGGCACACTTTTCAATAAAGAATGACTTTACGTTGTTTATGGTCTTTCTCCTATTGACACATATATGCGTTCCAGTACATGACTAGTTTAGGTTAAAATTACACTGACAAGGGGTTTTTCACGATTGCTATTTCTTCGGAACTGTTTAAGTTAATATATTTTGAATTTAATCTTGTATTAATTAAATATTTTCTAAAACATTTATGATTGATTTTTTTAAAAATATTTTAATACATGCATTTTTACTTCACTGACTGAAATTTTTCCATCCATCACTGTATTTATATGTCTCAACTTACTCTCTCTTAAATTGTCAAATTTTTTTGTATATTTATACATTACCAAAAGTTACATGTCATTTTAAAGCTGACAATGTATTAGATATCACAATACACTGCAGCAATGAAGTCCATTAAACAACGTATCTAATAATTTTTCAAACAAAAGTGTTCGGTAATTATTACTAATATAAAATTTAAATATATCAAGTTTAAATTTTTATGCACCAATCAAAAATAATTAAAGTTTAAAATATAGACTTAATTGTCACGAAAATATTCTTAACCAATTCGTAACAAAAAAAAGGCATGACTAAAACAAACATGACTAATATTATTATGAAGTGGCAATTATGGGAATGCAACTTAAAATGTAGTTTTGATATTTGAAGATGCCATGGCTCATCAATTGCAGATTAATTTAAGATCTGAGATGAGGCAATAATATCAAAATATAGGATTGTTTTATGATCAGAGATTGGGTAGTGAATGCAAGATATGAATCCCACTTCAAATGCATATGAAAAAACTCATAATTTGTAGCTAAAGTTTAGAGATTCGGCATGTTTTGCGCAACTCAGCATTATCTATCTTCTGCTTTGCTTTACTTACAGTTACAGGGACCAATCAGCAAAAGTATCTTAAGAGTCACATCCATCTCTAAATTTTTCTGCAACAAAACGATAAAAATAAAAATTATTTGATGTCAAAATCACATTGAAGACAAAGGCTTTGACCTTGATTTTCTATTTGTGACATGGGTGTGATAGAGGCCCACTCAATGTTTTCTTAAAGGATTTTGCTTTGCATCAAGAAGTCAAAGATACTTTCACATTTTTTTCTTTCCTTTAATTTAATTAGCAGTTGAACATGTCAGTTCCTTCTTCACTTACTATGTTCGTCCTTTCTTTTACGCAAGAGAAAGGATAGGTGAACCTTGAATTCATCTTCATTCCCATCAAATAAGATAACCTTTCACTCTTTTTTTTATTTTAGTCCGTATCCATGGCATTTTCCTCCTTACTCTGCTCTCTCTCCTGGCACAGGCTCTAAGGGACCGTAATTAAAATTTCTAAATTCATTGCTACAAGTAAATGTCTGACCCTATTCTTTTTCATTCTCTCTCTTATTATCAATTTTTCATACTAATTTAAACTTTTAACATATATATATATATATATAGACACACACCCTCACTATAAATGACATGCCATTTTAAAATTGACAATATTGTATTAAATGCCATAATACGTGCAACAATAAAGGTCATTAGTGATGTACAAAAATGTCGTTAATAATTTTAAAAGATTGAATAATAACTAATATCGATGTACAACAATACGTCTCTAAAGCGTGCTAAAACAAACGTTGCTAATATTATTACTGAATGGTAAAGTCATTAAGGGCGATTCTGACTCTTTTAAGAGCTGACATGAGTCTTGCAAAATTATTTGACAACTGACACCTACATAAGAGCATCTACACCGATGCTAACTAAAATGCACAAGCTAACTTGTCCATGCCGGCATATTTGGTTGTTTTTGTTACCTTTTTTTTTTTTTTTAAGTTAGTGGAGAGCCCTTCAATAAATGTCAATTCCATTCTTTATATGGGTTCCATATTCTTTTTATTATCTCTTTTTGTTTCTCCTCCCTATCTCTTACTACTTTATCACATAAAATATTAAAATAATATCTTTTTTTGCCACTGTGGTTAGGAAAGGGCCGGCCACAGTTAGCAAAAAAGTTAGCAAGTGATGTGAGTTTTTCATCTTTAACACATGAAATAACCTATGTACTAGAGCATTTTTTTCTGTCAGTAACTAACACCTAACACTAACACATGAGATAACATGTACTTTGGATCTTCTAAGCCTACTGTTATGAAGTGTTTGAAGAGAACGATGGCGAAATGGAAAACAAAGGTACTTAAAAGGGTGGTTTTAATTCTTTTAAGAGCTGACATATATGAGGCAATTATCAAAATTTAGGAATATTTTATGATCAGAGATTGGGTCGTCAATGAGCCAATGAAAGATATGAATGTCACTTGTGAAAAAGCTGAACTGGTAAGTAAAGTTTAGAATTGAAAAGGGGGGACATTAGGCATGCCTTGCCCAAGTCAACATTATCTATCTTTTGCATTGCTTTACTTACAGGGTGTCAAACCAATCAAGAAAGGTATCTTAAGAGTCCCATCGATCTCTCAATTTTTCAGCGACAAAACAACAAAAATCATGTGATGGGAAAGTGACAAATTAAGGCTAACACTTATGTTCTATTTGTGACGTGGGTGGGGTGTGATAGGAACCACACAATGTTGGGTACGGAGTGGTAGGCTCAGACTTGTGACATGGGTGTTTTAGAATACACTAAATGTTTTCTCGAAAGGCTTTGCTTTACTTTTACAAGTGAAAGATAAAAGATAAATCTCATCACCTCTTTTACAAAAATAAGTTTCATTATAGAATTTTAAGGGGGCAGAGGATTTATCTTTCTGAGAGAGGTTGAATATGAAAGGTGAATATCTATCATTGTTCCGAGTAAAATATAGTTGCACCTTTTCTATTTTTGCTTTTCTTTACCACAGCTGAACATGTAAGTCTCTTCATGGGACTCGGGCCTTTTTTGCTTTTTTATTTTAAAACTCTCTTTGTCATTCCTTTTAGGGAGGAGAAAGGATTCATGAATCTTGAATTTATCTTTATTAATTGCCATCAAATAAGAGCAACCTTTTTCTCTCTCTTTTTCTATTTTTAGTCCGTAATCAAGACGTTTCCCCCATTATTTTCTATTCTATCTCTTTCATGGTCCATGTGAATGTCTGAGCCGGACCCTATTCTCACCTTCTCTCTCTCAAATTGTCATTCTTTTCATACTAATTTATAAATTTAATATATATATATATATACACACACACACACACACACTACCATAAATGACATGTCATTTGAAAGGTGACATTAATGTATTAGATCTCACAATACTTTATTTTGATATAAGCAATGTAAGGTGGGGAGAAATTTTAAATATTATGTGCGCAATAACTTAAATTAAAACATGTGTGTACGAAAAATATGAAAATTTTGATCTCAAATAGTTCAACTTGCTGTTTAAATTTATTTATAAATAAACGTGATTCTAATAGGAAATTGGGTATTAGTGATCACGAATAATTAATTAACAACAATGAGTCATTATCCGTTCCACAATTATTGAGTTTTTATAAATATTATTTTAAAAAGATCATTTATGTAATATGAATTTTTTTTACCCTTTACTTAGTAGAGATGGGTTGTATATGTATCAAAATATATTATAAATAAGTTAGTTTTAATAATATAATAATTTTAAATTAATGGTGAGAGATTTTTTTTTTCCTATCATAATGTCCCTCATGTCTTGAACCAATGTGTCATTTTAATAGTACATGTTTTTAATATGTCATTCTAATGGTACTTTAGGATGTGAGATATGGTTTATCTTTTTTTTTTTTTTGGAACATAGTACTATATGGCATAGTATTATTAGAAAGCACATATACGACAAGTTATGTCAAAGTGAAACCATCCTAACAAAGACTTAGGTTAAGCTGAGCTCTTAGAATAATTGATGAATAAAGCTCTTGAAAGAGTTGATGAGTGGAGCTTCCATAAGAATTGATCGATGAACCAAACTCTTAGAAGAGCCTGTGTGCAAAGCTTTTAAGAGCTAATCAGTGAAGCTCATGAAAGAGTTGATGAGTTAAGTTCTTGAAGAGTTGATGAGCCAAGCTTTTGAAAAGGCTAATGAACTGAGCTCCAAAAGATTAGTTACTGAGTTTTAGAAGAGTTGATGATCAAAGCTCTCAGAAGAACTAATGAGTGATACTCTTCAAAAACTAATGAGTTGAGCTCTTAGAAGAGAGGATGAGGTAGGGAAGGATGCTAAGATAAAAGAAAATCTTGTTATAGATCCTAAGAATGGAGCAACATCTCCACTACCTTATAAAAGCATCGGCCTCCCGCATCAGTTTCTAAATTTGAATGATGGAAAAATCCACTAGCCCCATTCCCCATCATAGGAGACGGTGGCAAACCCTATTTGGCTCTTAGTGTCTCAATTATTCACTAAGGATCATTGACGACTCTTCTCAATTACATGGTTATGGCTATCTCACTATTGAATCTAGAAAATGCAAGAAAACTCATTGCTTCTCATAAAAAACACCAAAATATTGATGATAATGTTAGCTCTAAAGGTCAAATAAGATTGTTGACCAAGAAAATGACGAAAGTCCATCAAGCTAAAAGATTTCACTTAAGATCATGTTCCAAAGAAAATATTAAAACAAGAGGAATGCTCTCATGATGACTCGAGCAAGGTGGACTCACTTAAGCCTAAGGATTCAAGTGAAGACTTTTATTTTTCCTTATTTTGGGTTTTGGGTTTTGAGTGACGTTGGGATTAAATTAATCATTGGTTGTAAACTCTCACTATTTAAAATGATCATCTAAGGACCAACCTCAAATGATTTTTTCAAAATAAAACATTTAAAAGATTAAAAGGTTTTGACAAAAATAAACTTAGCGAGAAATAAGTTAGAAGACACTCATTATCTAAACCAGTTGACCAATTTTTAAAATCAGTCGATTGATTCTTAAAACTTATTTGTCACACTCATAAAATCAGTTGACTAATCCTAAGAACCATTTGATTGAGTGAAGTTAAGCGACTATCCTTAAAAGGCAAAATAAGTGTACAAACAAAACCAGCCGACTAATTCATAGAACTAGTTGACTGAATGACCAATTGATGAATTGTGTAAGCACATTGTCCAAATCAGTAGACTTAAAAGTTATATTGGTTGACCATTTTTTAAGGGCAAAATCATATACAAATAAAACTAGTCAACTGATACTCAAAATCAGTTGACTGGTTGTTCTTAACTAAATGAACCTCAAACCCTCTTGAAAAATTAGTTGACCTAATCAGTCGACCAGTGCCTCATTGAAGTCGACTGGTTGATAATCCAGTCGACTGATTCTGACGATCTGACACTTGCAAATTCAAATTTTGAATAGACAAAAAGGGGAGAAACAACTCTTTTTGAAAAGCAACGGTCACATACTTTAAAGGGTTATAAATAGATATTCCTTAGGGCTTTCTAAGTCATCTCGTACAAGCTTACGTTATCACATCTTTACTATTGACTTTAAATCTACCATATTCCAAATCTAGATCTGAAAGCTCTACTCATCTTCAATACTCAAAGCTTGCACCTAATCATTTTTTAGAGCGTGAGCATCTTATTGCACTAAAACTACTCTTAGAGAGAGTGTTCTTTGGTGTATCATCTCATTGCGATGAGGGTTGTGGGTAGGTGTTACCCGGTGAGGCAAAATGACATATTTTGTTGGGATAAGAGGGTTGCGATCTTCGCTTTGTAAATGTTTGGTCGCCACCTACAAGGAGGTCACTATAGTGGAAAAACTTAAGTGAAGGAGACTTGAATTGAGGATGTAAGAAGTTTTTCGAACCTCGTAACTGCTATGTTTGCTTTCTCTCTCCCTCTCCTTACTCTTGTTTATTTACTGTGCATTTACAACATTGATTTTTGAAAAATTAAAAAAAATCAATATTTGCAATATACCCTATTCACCCCCCATCTAGGGTAAATATCTGGGCAATAGATAAAATTGTTAACATAATTGTTATCCAACAAGGATGACCTATAAAACAAAAAATAAGCATTAAGGGCACTGGTATGGTGTTGGACGAAAGTTCTTCGATACTTAAGTACTCGGTGAGAGAGAAAGAGAGATAAAAGAGATACTTTAGGATTTTCAATAAAAAGTTAGAGTCTTGTCTTTTAAATAAATATCACTACAAGAAATAAAAGAATTAGCAGCATTCACAGGCACTACTAATACTCCCAAAAATGCCATTAAAACATTTTTGCGGCATTCGTTGATGCACTACTAGAAATTCTACTAAGAAGTGTCGCTAAAAAATCATAGTATGTTATTAGTGGCACACGGTGTGCACTACTAATAGTCCTCTATTAGCCGCACACAGTGTGCGCTGTTAGTATTCCACTATTAGCTACACACGATGTGCTCCACTAATAATGCTTTTATATTTTTTGCACCTGTAATTATTACATTCAATTAATTTTTATTTTCATTTGTTCAAACATGTGTCATCAATAATATAATACAATCACATTCCAAACAATAAAGATATTAAATTTGTACCATAAACATAACAAAATTTAATTACAAAATAATTCTGAGTACAATTAAGTAGTAGATTAAAAAGTGTTCCAAATATACACATTAATGTCTGGAAAAAAAAAAAAAAAAGGGTCAAAAAAGTTGTAAGCCCTAGCCCGCTGCACCTCCTTGCCAACACAAGAATCCAATAATCTCAAAAAAGAAATTCACAACTAGATGTGAGCCAAAAAATGTTAAGAAAAATTATTAAATTACATATTATTTTTGTATAAGTTGCAAACTAGGCATCCAAATTGTGCACCATAAGTTTGAGCACATGTATTTTATTAGTCATGAAGCGTAAACTAGTTTTGTGGTAGTTTGGCCATTTTAGAGCATTTTGGGTAGTCAAAGACCCAAAATGAAGCTGTGAATCCCATTTTCAACATAAGTTGCAAACCAGGCATCTGAATTGTATACCATAAGTTTGACCACATGTATTTTATTGGTCATGAGGTGTGTGAATTGGTTTGGTGGTGGTTTGACCGTTTACAAGTATTTTGGATGGTCAAAGGCCCAAAATGGGCCGTTTAAGTCCATTTTTCTGCATAAGTTGAAAATTGGGCATCTGAATTGTGTATTGTAAGTTTGATCACATTTATTTTATTAGTCATGAGTAGTGTGAATTGATTGGATGGTGGTGGACCATTTCCTGAGAATTTTGGGAGGTCAAAGGCCCAAACGAGCAGTTTGAGTCCCTTTTTTTTTTGCATAAGTTATAAATCGGGCATCCAAATTGTGTACCGTAAGTTTAAGCTTGTGTATTTTATTATTTTGGAGGTATGTAAACTGTTTTGGTGGTGGTTTGACCATTTTTGAGCATTTTTGGTTATTAAAGGCCCAAAATAGGCCGTCTAAGTCCCTTTTCTTTTGCATAAGTTGCAAATTGGGCATCTGAATTGTGTACTGTAAATTTAAGCACATATATTTTATTAGTCATGAGGTGTGTGAATAGGTTTTGTGGTAGTTTTATCATTTTCAGGGCATTTTGAGCCGTCAAAGGCAAAAATAAGTCGTTTAAGTCTCGTTTTTGCATAAATTGCAAATCGAGCATCCGAAGTATGTACCATAAGTTTGATCACATGTATTTTATTATTTTTGAGGTGTGTGAACTAGTTTGGTGGTTGTTTGACCAATTTCAGACATTTTGGGCAATCAAAGGCCCAAAATGAGCCATTTTTCATCCATTTTTTTTGCATAAGTTGCAAACAGGGCATCCGAATTATGTATCGTAAATTTTAGCATGTCTATTTTATTATTTCAGGGGGGGCATTGAACTAGTTTGGTGGTAGTTTGACCATTTTCGAGCATTAATTAGGATGTTAAAGGCCCAAAATGGGTCGTTTAAGTTCATATTTTTGCATAAGTTGCAAACTGGGCATCCGAATTGTGTATTATAAGTTTGAGCACGTGTATTTTATTATTTTTGACTTGTGTGAACTGGTTTGGTAGTGGTTTGATCATTTTTAGGCATTTTGGGCAGTCAAAGGCCCAAAACGGGCCTTTTAAATCCTTTTTTTCTACATAAGTTGCAAATCGGGCATCTAAATTATGTACTGTAGGTTTGAGAATGTGTATTTTAATAGTCATAAGGCGTGTGAACTGGTTTGGTGATAGTTTAACCATTTTCACGCATGGTGGTAGTTTGACCATTTTCGGGCATTTTTGGTTGTCAAATGTCCAAAATGTTTAAGTCACTTTTTTTGCATAAGTTAGAAATTGGGCATCCAAATTGTGTACCGTAAGTTCGATCACATCTATTTTATTATTCTTGAGATGTGTAAACTGGTTTTGTAGTGATTTGACTATTTTCGGGCATTTTGAACATTCAAAGGCCCAAAACAAGCCTTTTAAGTCCCTTTTTCTACATAAGTTGAAAATCAGGTATCCGGATTGTGTACTATAAGTTTTAACACATGTTTTGTATTAGTCATGAGATGTGTGAACTGATTTGGTGGTGATTTTGTCATTTTACGGGCATTTTGGGTCATTAAAGGCCCAAAATGTATTTTTTAAGTTTTTTTTTTTGCATAAGTTGCAAATCAAGCATCTGAATTGTGTACCATAAGTTTGAGCAAGTGTATTTTATTATTTTTGAGGTGTGTGAAATGGTTTGGTGGTGGTTTGACCATTTTTTAGCATTTTGGAAGGTCAAAGGCCCAAAACAAGCAGTTTAAGTCATGTTTTCTGCACAAGTTGTAAATTGTGCATCCGAATTGTGTATCAGAAGTTTGAGCATGCGTGTTTTATTATTCATGTGGTATGTGAAATAGTTTGGTGGTGGTTTTACCATTTCTGGGCATTTTGGGCAATCAAAGGCAAAAAAATAGGTCGTTTAAGTCCATTTTTTCTCCATAAGTTGCAAAATGGACATCTGAATTATGTACCATAAGTTTGAAACATCTATTTTATTATTCGTGAGGTGTGTGAACTGGTTTAGTGGTGGTTTGACTATTTTCAAACATTTTGGGAGGTCAAAGGCTTAACATAGGTCATTTTTCATTCCTTTTTTCTACATAAGTTGCAAACAGGGCATCCGAATTGTTTACCATAACTTTGAGCATGTGTATTTTATTATTTTTGGGAGTTTGAACTGGTGCCCAAAATGGGTCGTTTAAGTCCATATTTTTTCATCAGTTGCAAAACCGGGCATCCGAATTGTGTACCATAAGTTTGACCTTGTGTATTTTATTATTATTGAGGTGTGTGAACTAGTTTGGTGGTGCTTTGACCATTTTTAGACATTTCGGCCAGTTAAAGCCCAAAACAGACCATTGAAGTCCCTTTTATGCATTAGTTGCAAATCAGGCATCCGAATTATGTACCATCAGTTTTAGCACGTGTATTTTGGTGGTGGTTTGACCATTTTCAGGCATGGTGGTGGTTTATGCATTTTTGGACATTTTAGGCGGTTAAAGGTTCAAAATGGGCTGTTTAAGTTACTTTTTAAGTTAAAAATCAGGCATCCAAATTTTGTACCCTAAGTTTGAGCACGTTTATTTTATTTGGCGATAATTTGACCATTTTTGGGCTTTTTGGGTGATCAAAGGCCCAAAGAGGGCCCTTTAAGTCCTTTTTTCAATAAAAGTTACAAATTGGGGCATCCAAATTGCGTACTATAAGTATGAGCACATGTTGTTTTATTATTCGTAAGGTGTGTGAACTAGTTTGGTGATGATTTTACCATTTTCAAGCTTTTTAGGTCGTTAAAAGCCCAAAATGGCACATTTAAGTTACTTTTTCTGCATAAGTTGCAAATCGGGGATCCGAATTGTGTACCGTAAGTTTAAGCAAGTGTATTTTATTATTCTTGAGGTGTGTGAACTGGTTTGGTGGTGGTTTGACCATTTTCGGTCATTTTGGGTAGTCAAAAGCCCAAAATGGGTTGTTAAGTCCCTTTTTCGTATAAGTTACAAATCAGGCATCCAAATTATGCACCGTAAGTTTGAACACGTGTATTTTAATAGTCTTGAGGTGTGTGAACTACTTTGGTGGTGGTTTGACCCTTTCTAGGTATATTAGGAGGTTAAAGACCTAAAACTAGTTGTTTAAGTCCCTTTTTTTGCATAAGTTACAAATTGGGCATCCGAGTTGTGTACCGTAAATTTGAGCACATGTATGTTATTATTCATGAGGTGCGTGAACTATGTTGGTAGTGGTTTGACCATTTTTGGGCATTTTGGGTTGTTAAAGGCCCAAAATAGGTTGTTTAAGTTTTTGTTTTTGCATAAGTTGCAAACTGAGCATCCGAATTATGTACTGTAAACTTGAGCACCTGTATTTTGTTATTTGTGAGGTGCGTGAACAGTTGTGGTAGTGGTTTGACCATTCTCAAGGCATTTTAGGTTGTTAAAGGTCTATAACGGGATGTTTAAGTCCTTATATTTTATTAGTCTTGAGGTACGTGAACTGATTTTGTGGTGGTTTGACCATTTTCAGACATTTTGGGTAGTCAAAAGCTATTTTTCTACATAAGTTGCAAATCGGGCATCCGAATTGAGTTATGTAAGTTTGAGCATGTGTATTTTATTAGTCGTGATGTGTGTGAACTAGTTTAGGGGTGGTTTGATCATTTTCAAGCATGGTGGTGGTTTGACCATTTTCAGGCATGGTAGTGGTTGGACCATTTTTTGGGGCATTTTAGACAGTCAAAGGTCTAAAATGGGTCGTTTAAGTTACTTTCTCAGTATAAGTTACAAATTGGGTATTCGAATTTTGTACCGTAAGTTTAAGCAAGTCTATTTTATTAGTCGTGAGGAGTGTAAATTGGTTTGGAGGTGATTTGACCATTTTTGGGTATTTTGGGTTGTAAAGGCTCACAATGGGTCTTTTAAGTCCATTTTTTCTACAAAAGTTACAAATTGGGCATTCGAATTGGGTATTATAAGTTTGAGCACGTTTTTTTTATTAGTCGTGAGGTGTGTGAACTTTTTTGGTGGTGATTTTACCATTTTCGAGCATTTTGGGTTGTCAAAAACCCAAAACGGGACTTTTATGTTACTTTTTTTTGCATAAGTTGCAAATCAGGCATCCGAATTGTGTACCATAAGTTTGAGCAAGTGTATGTTTTTTGTTGTGAAGTGTGTGAACTAGTTTGATGGTAGTTTGACTATTTCTGGGCATTTTGGGCAGTCAAATGCCCAAAACAGACTATTTAAGTTCCTTTTCTACATAAGTTGCAAATTGGGCATCTGAATTGTGAGTCGTAAGTTTGAGCACATGTATTTTATTATTCTTGATGTGTGTGAACTAGTTTGGTGGTGGTTTGACCCTTTTTCGGCATTTTAGGCGTTCAAAGGCCCAAAATTGACCGTTGAAGTCCCTTTTTTTTTTTTTGCATCAGTTGCAAATCGAGCATCCGAATTGTGTATCGTAAATTTGAGCTCATGTATTTTATTAGTCGTGAGGTGCGTAAACTATTTTGGTAGTGGTTTGACTGTTTTCAAGCATTTTGGGCTGTCAAAAGCCCAAACAGGCCATTCAAGTCCTTTTTTTCCATAAGTTACAAATCGGACATCTGGATATTATACCATAAGTTGGAGCATATTTATTTCATTAGTCGTGAGGTGTGTGAACTAGTTTGGTGGTGGTTTGACTATTTTTGGGCATTTTAGATTGCTAAAGGCCCAAAAAAGGCTGTTTAAGTCCTTTTTTTGCATAAGTTGCAAACCGGGCATCCGAATCGTGTATCATAAGTTTGAGCACCTATGTTTTATTTGTGATGAGGTGTGTGAACTAATTTGGTTGTGGTTTTACCCTTTCTGAGCATTTTGGGTGATCAAAGACCCAAAATGGGCCGTTTAAGTACCCTTTTTCTGCATCAGTGCAAACCAAGCATTAGAATTGTGTACTATAAGTTTGAGCACGTGTATTTTATTAGTCGTGAGGTGTGTGAACTTGTTTGGTGGTAGTTTGACCATTTTCGGACATTTTGGGTGATCAAAAGTCCAAAACGTATCGTTTAAGTCCTTTTTTCTGCATAAGAAATCGGGCATCCGAATTGAATTTCGTGAGTTTGAGCATGTGTATTTTATTAGTCGTGAGGGCTTTGAACTGATTTGGTGGTGGTTTGACCATTGTCGGGAATTTTGGACAGTCTAAGGCACAAAATTGGCCATTTAAGTCCCTTTTTTTGTACAAGTTGCAAACCGGACATCCAAATTGTGTAACGAAAGTTTGAGCACGTGTATTGTTTTAGTCATGAGGAGTGTGAAATAGTTTGGGGGTGGTTTTACCATTTTCGGACATTTTGGCGGTCAAATGCCTAAAATGGAATATGTAAAATTTAATAGTTCTAACAAAAGATGCGGAATTTAAACTTACTATCATCAAGATGGGACAACCTTTGCTCTAACTCAGTGTTACAGCACTCTAATGCCTCGGTCCTTCGGTCTTTCTATTACTAACATCCTACTAATTACATTAATTTGAACAGATAAATCGAGTTACGCTAGTAACATATTTTTATGATATCTTCTACAACACCATTGTAGTCTAGGCTTTATACTCCTTCATACCAACCATCAACCATGACACCACTATTTTGTGTTCGGCGGTGTACCTCATGTTGCTTCATGTGAAAGAGAACGCCATCAACAATGCAACAGGTATACCAAAATATCCTTTCATCCAAGCCATATGCCAAGGCATATACTTGATCGTACACATCAAACGATCCTTGGTTATGCAAGAGCTATATTTATTAAAAGGATTAAAATTAGAAAAATAAATTAATACATGCCAATTAAGTAATTAACATCAAAATAAGATATGTTATAATTACACAGTCTCTGAACCACTTAGGAAATAGTTTTTGTTGTATTGTTTTACATTTGCAACATTTTCTCTCTGAAACTCAATCGTATGCTCACTACATAAGATAAGATATATTTTTTGTAACTCGGATTCCGCTAGTAAGGTAGTAGTTATAAAGGTGCATGGTAAAATTACTTAAAATATGGCAATGTCTCATCATAATTATTGACTACGGTATAATTTGCTTTTGCCAAGTCTATAGGAGGACACCATTCATACGACAAAGCACCTAATGTTCGTATATTTTGATTGAATACTGCCAAGCCAGATCGTGGTTGAGGTGGACATCTATTAGAATTATGTTCTTCACAATTAAACCTTGCCTCAATATCTTCAAGATGCATGGAACATAACGTGAGACACTCACTATCTATGTATGCCTCAACAATTGATCCTTCCGGTTGTGCTTTGTTGTGCATGTATTGCTTTAATATGTACAAGAATCTATGAAAATAATAATTCAACAAATTCATGCATGATATCTGTAGACGTATAGGACATATAAAATATTAAGTTACATACCTTTCAATTAGATATATCCAAAATATTGGACCGGTCCACCAATTCTAGCTTCTTGCAGAAAATGCATAGCCAAGTGAACCATGACATCAAAGAAAGTTAGAGAAAAGATCATTTCAAGCTTGCAGAGGGTTATAACAACATCCCTTTCAAGCATTTCTAGTACTTCCAACTTCAACGTCTTGGTACTTAATTCTCTAAAGAAGCATCCCAACTCAATCAATGTCGTTAATACGGTCTTGGGGAGATATCCACGTATTACAACTGAAAGAAGTCGTTGTAAAAGTTCGTGGCAATCATGGCTCTTTAAGCCAGATATTTTCCCATCTTTAATATTTACACACCATGATATATTCGATGCATATCCATCTGAGAATTTTACCAATTTAAACCACTCGCAAATCTTCATTTGCTTATCGGGTGATAACATATAGCATACAAGAGGCACGAAAAATTATCTCTGTTACGTACTGAGTGCAACTCCTTCTTTATGCCCAGCTCTTGCAAGTCCAATCGATCTTTTAATAGTATCGTCCGTCTTCCCTTCAATGCTCATTAATGTTCTGAGCACATTATCACATATATTATTGTCAATGTGTATAACATTCAAATTGTGCCTTAACTTCAACGTCCTCTAATACGAAAAAATAAAAAATATATTTTTTTTCATCAAATCACACTCTATTTTAATACACTTCCTTTTCTTAGCACCCGGTATCTTCCCCAACCTCACTGGTTAAATGTTGGCCAATTGCACCTGTACTTTCTCACCAAACAACTCACAAGGTGCCGACTTATGCTTAGGTTTGACATTAAATAGATGCTTTTGGCGGGTTCGCTATACATGTGACGGTGATAGAAAATACCGATGGTACAAGTAGCCTACCTTCTTTCCAATGGACAAATGTAACCAAGATCCATCCTCATTGCATACTAGACATGCCAGATACCCCTTCGTGCTCCACCCATACAAGCTGGCGTAAGCGAGAAAGTCATTTGTGGTCCACAACAACGTTGCATGTAATCTGACTGTCTACTTCCTAGATACATTGTACACCTTCACTATAACCTCCCACAATTCCTTCAACTCATCTAGTAATGGTCGCAAATAAACATCAACTTCATTTCTAAGAGACTTTGACCTAGGAATAAGCAACGACATGAAGAGAAATGTTTCTTTTATACACTTCGGCCTAAGGCACAAGCAACACTAGCCACATGTCGTAGGCATTACTCATTTCACCAAATGGATTGAAACCATTACTAGCCAGCCCAAGCCATACATTACACGACTTATTGGCAAGCTAATCGTGATTTCTATCAAATTCACCCCAAGCTTGAGCATTTTTTGGATGCCTATATACACACTACAGGAAAAGGCACTATTAGTGACGCATGTGTGCATCGCTAATTGTGGCAAAATACGTTGCTAAAGCTCTTTTGCGACACACAAACTGGCGTTGCTAAAGATGTCGTAAATATTCATGTCGCTAATAGTATTGGCGACGCACACACCTCTTAGCGTCGCTAAAGGGAACTATTCGCGATGCACAGTGAGCGTCGCTAATGGGCGTCGCAAATACTATACATGGACGCAACGTGCATCGCTAAAAACAACCATTAGCGACGCACTACGAGCGTTGCTGATGGTTCCTTTTAGCGACACCCACTATGTGCGTCACTAATTGTTCTTTTAGCCACGCACAAAGTGTGCGTCGCTAATGGTAACCTTTTGCTACGCACACAGTGTGCGTCACTAATTGTAACCTTTAGCGATGCATTGTGTGCGTTGCTAATAGTGTATTGGCATTCTTTAGCGACGAATGTAAAGCATCGCTATAAATTTATTTCTTTACTTTTAGCGACGTATTAGTGTGCGTCGCTAAAAGGTTTTTTTTTTTTTTTAAAACCATTTTTTCTTTGTTTTATTTGTTGTTTTATTCCTGTTTAAACCTGTATCAATCATCCTGATATACAATAAAATCTAAGCATTCTGAAATAAATATATTAAAAGAGAAAAATACATTCATATATATATATATATTATACTAATTATGTACATTTGTAAAAGTACAATTTAAGAATAAATAAAAAAATAAAAAATTGTCTCAAAAAATGTAACTACAGATGTCTATGAAAAGAAAAAAAAAATAAATAAAAATAACAAGTTTCGATGCAAAACATAAAGACGGTGACGCAATAATCCCAATCAATCTGAAATAAAGATCAAATGACATATATTAGAACAATTATTAAATATATATGAACATAAAATGTGAATAGTTTTTTTTTTTTGAATGCGTAAAGAATAAGAATGACATAAAGTAGTATAAGTTGCAAATCACTGATCCGAACTAATGGCCGTAAGTTTTTAGTAGTTTATTTTGTCATTTTTGAAGTGTGTGATGGGGTTTTGGGATAGTTAGGCCGATATCTGGCATTTTGGTCCGTCAAAACCCCAAAATGGGCCTTTTCGGAGCAAAAACTTGCACAAGTTTGAACCCGTTGATCCGAACCGAGTGCCGTAAGTTCGTACAAGTCTATTTTATCATGTTTGAGGTGTTTGATGGGGTTTTGGGCTCGTTTGGTTGATATCTGATGTTTAGGTTAGTCAAAACCCTAAAATGGGCCTTTTTGGAGCTAAAACTTGCATAAGTTTCAAACCGAGCATCCAAACCGAGTGCCGTAAGTTCGTGTAAGTCTATTTTATCATTTTTGAGGTGTGTTATGGGCTGTCGAGGTTGGTAGGCCGATATCCGATGTTTTGGTCAGTCAAAACCCTAAAATGGGCCTTTTGGAGCTGAAACTTCCAAAAGTTTCAAACCGGGAATTTTACCCAAGTGCCGTAAGTTTGTACAAGTCAATTTTATCATTTATGAGGTGTGTGATGGGGTTTTGGGATTGGTAGGCCGATATTCGATGTTTTGGTCAATCAAAACCCCAAAATGGGCCTTTTTGGAGGTGAAACTTGCATAAGTTTCAAGCCGGTGATCCGAACCGAGTGCTGTAAGTTTGTGCAAGTATATTTTATCATTTTTGATGTGTGTGATGGGGTTTTGGTGTAGTTAGGCCAATATCTAGCATTTTGGTCTGTCAAAACCCCAAAATAGGCCTTTTTGGAGCTGAAACTTGCATAAGTTTCAAACCTGGGCATCCGAATCGAGTGCTGTAAGCTCGTGTAAGTCTATTTTATCATTTGTGAGGTATGTGATGGGGTTTCAGTATAGTTAGGCCAATATTTGGCATTTTGGTCCGTCAAAACTCTAAAATGGGCCTTTTTGGAGCTGAAACTTGTATAAGCTTCAAACTGGGCATCCGAACCTAGTGCCGTAAGTTCGTGCAAGTCAATTTTATCATTTTTGAGGTGTTTGATGGGGTTTCAATGTAGTTAGGCCAATATCTGGCATTTTTGGTCCGTCAAAATCTCAAAAGAGGGCCTTTTTGGAGCTAAAACTTGCATAAGTTTCAAACCGGTGATCCGAACCGAGTGCCATAAGTTCGTGCAAGTCTATTTTATCATTTGTGAGGTGTGTGATGGGGTTTCAATGTATTTAGGCCGATATCCAGCATTGTGGTCTAGTCAAAACCCCAAAATGGGCCTTTTTAGACGTGAAACATTATATATGTTTCAAACTGGGCCTCCGAACTGAGTGTCAGTAAGTTCGTGCAAGTCTATTTTGTCATTTTTGAGGTGTGTGATGGGGTTTCGATGTAGTTAGCTGATATCCAATATTTTGGTCTATCAAAATTCTAAAATGGGCTTTTTTGGAGCTGAAACTTGCATAAGTTTCAAACCGGGACATCCGAACCGAGTGTCGGAAGTTCGTGCAAATCTAATTTATCATTTGTAAAGTGTGTGATGGGGTTTCGGTGTAGTTAGGCTGATATCCAGCATATTGGTCCATCAAAACCCCAAAATGAGACTTTTTGGAGCTGAAACTTACATAAGTTTTTAACGGTCATTCGTCTACCTAATAAATTAAATAAGTTCGTGTAACTATATTTTTTTATTTTTACGTAAAATTTTCTATAAATAATAAATTCACCAAAGTATATAATTTTAAAAACTTACCAAGGCTGAACAGAGCTTCCCTACTAGCTGAGCATCATTTGCACAAGAGCCTCTAGCTAGGCCTGGCGCTTCTCAAGCGATGTCATCTTCTTCTATAGCTCTGCATTCTCTCGCTCAATTGCCTCAGCTCTCTGGGTGGCTACGTGAAACCTAGCATCACTCTCGACGCTAGAGGATGATGTCGTCGGCTCCATCCCACTCTCTAAGCCACGCACATATCCGCGCCTTTTGCCCAGAACAGTCTCCCGTATCTGGTCACCGGTTGGTGGATGCTCACCCTCAAGAGTCGGCTGAGCATGCAATTGGACCATCTCCTTCTATAAAAGCATATAAATATATGTTACTACTTTTATAACTTTAGATTAATGTTAAATTAGTAACACTGGTATATATACATAAATAACTTACATAAAGCCGCTGAGTTTCAGGCCTAGTCCGACCCTTCTGAGGATTGTAGTGCGTCCTGTGCCACAACTCAATAGGGTTGGGTGGTGCATCGGTCTCCTGGTCTTGCTGTAGCAAATAAACAGTAGCTTGTAAAGATTAATTTCATGAAAATATTATACAATAAGAACTTGATACATGTATTAACTTACCATCTCATGCCTATACCTAACAAAAGATCATGATCCACCACAATAGGTCACCTGTTGCTTGCTTCTACTCTCACTATTTTTCTTGCTAAGTTCCTACACTTGGCCAAAACAAAGAAATTTAGTATAAATGACAATGATTTATCATACAACAAAATTAATTTTGATAATTTTTACCTTGGAATGCATCACTAGCGAACCGGTCACATAGTAACATTCAATCCTCCACTGCGACCCCTTGTAGGGTCTGTCGCTGAGGCTCTCTATTGGCTGCCACCTCCACCTGGTAGTGCATGTGGAGCTTGTGTTGATAGTCCCTAAAACGGACTCCCAAGTAGTGGTCAACTGCCTTCACAACATGAGGCAGGTCGAGGTCGATGTCAAACTTTTCTTGTAAAGCATGTCATTGTCAAAACATTATGGCATTAGATATGTTAAAATTTAGGTGAACATAATAATAAAAGACATACCAAGATATACGCATGAATATCCTAGTCTCTCCGCGTCAGTGACCCGACTCCAGTCACTAATATGGAGTGGGCGCGTAGCCGACAAATGATGCCGACCTGCGTGGTGAACTACTGTACCCACCCACCAATGGGTTTCAGCAAACCCAGAGGTATCTCAATCTAAAGGCGCGCGCCCCTGCTGCCTCCATTTGAACCTGCAAGTTACGATTCTTCGACCTACCACGCCCTTATCTAGGGGCGGTGGCCGAAGCTTTAGAAGAAATAAAATAGAAACTATGCATACCATCGACGGCAGGATCGGTCGACCCTACCGATGAGGGGGAAGGGGTCGATGGGTCCTGCATAACTGTACGCTTGTGTGAACCTGGTCCAACCATATCTACAAAGAAAGTTTGAAAATAAAATTGTTTCTATTTAATCATAAAAATTAAAATCCTTCTCAAAGTAAAAATTAATACCCATTACATCATAAAATTGAATATCTATTACATTATAAAAGCCGAAATCCATTACACTTGATACTAACACATGTAACACCAATTACAATTATTCATTTGAGTTTGTATCATCATCTGAACTTGAATTTTCTTCATTATCGGTACAATACTCTAATAATGTGCCATCATCAAAATCACTTTCCTCGTCATCATCATCATTAATGAACGTTGCATCCCTCGGATCTAATTGTGTGGTATTGCTAACGTCAGAAGCTACGACATGATCTGGTTCTACATCAGTTCTATTCAACTGATACGAAGTAACATCTTCCTGATCATGCCAGACAACACCATCGTGGGTAGTTTGAGACTTCTTGTAGTGCCTCCTCAATCCTCTCCAAGTTTACATCGCCCTCGCCAACTTCTAGAACATCATAAACATTTCTAGATTTTACTTTTTGGACAACATGCCAATCACCTCTGATTTTTGTGTCCTTCAAATATAAAACTTGTTTTGCTTGAGATGCCAAAATATACGGATCATCTTTCAATGCCGTACGTGACGTATTAACACTTATAAAGTGATTATCAATCTACATTCTAGTCTTCTTATTACTTACATCCCACCAATCACATTTAAAAATATATATAAAATTACCGTAGCAATAATGTAACTGTATGATATCTTGTAAAACACCATAGTACTCTACAGTTTGTCTTGTGTCACCATTTCCCTGAACAAGAACCCTAATATTTTGTGTTCGCCGACTGACCTCACGTTCCCTCGTGTGAAATCGAACACCATCAACAATTAAACCGGTGTAACGAGATATCCTTTGATCAGGACCACATGCCAAGGAATATAATTGATCATACGCCTCAGAAGATTGTTGGTGGCGTAATAGCTTTATCTATCAATTCAATACAAGATCAGAACTTCATACATGTTCTCTCTGAAGCTCGATCGTATGCTCACTGCATAAGATGAGATATGTTATATGTAACTTCATTTGTGTACTAACGTAGTATTGCAATGATTTCGATAAACTTACTTAAAATATGGCAATGTCTCATTGCAGTTGTTGAGCATGGTGTAGTGGGCTTTTTCCAAGTCTTGAGGATGACATCATTCATATATACGGGCACATATTGGCCATACATTCTGATTAAACACCGCAAGTCCAGTTCATTGCTGCCCTGGACATCTATCAGAATTTCGCTCTTGATGATTAAACCTTGTCTCAATATCTTCAAGATGCATAGAGCAGAAGGTGAGACATTCAACATCAACGTAAGCCTCAGCAATTGACCCTTCCGGTCGTGCTTTGTTACACATATATTGCTTTAATGTGTGCAAATATCTGTTTTAATAATTAATTAGTTATACATTAAAATAGTTAGGATGGATAGATAACACAAATCATAAAATTAAATGTACATTTCTATTGGATACATCCAACAGTATTGGACAGGTCCGCCAATTTTTGCCTCATGAGGAAAATGCACAGCTAAGTGGACCATTACATCAAAGAAAGTTGGAGGAAAAATCTTTTCCAACTTGTAGAGGATCACAACAACATCCCTTTCGAGCTTTTCAAGTACTTTCAAATTCAACGTCTTCGCACATAATTCTATAAAGAAGCAACCCAACTCAATCAATGTAGTCGATATCATCGGTGAGATACCCACGTAGTGCAACCAAAAGAAGTCGTTGTAAAAGGGGATGGTAGTCATGGCTCTTCAATTAGGATATTTTTCCATCTATAACATTTACACACCGAGATATATTCGATGCGTATCCATCTAGAAACTTCACCGATTTAAACCACTTGCAAATCCTTATTTGCTCTACGGATGATAACGTATACTGTGTGTCACGACCCGAAACCCACCCTATGCGGATCTCGTATCGTGGGGCCGACCCAATGGCCGTCCCTACTTTTTCCATTCTTTTACCAATGATAACAGTAAATAATATAACCATGACATTAAAGTGCGGAAGCTTTATTACAATTATTGTTCAAAGACTAAACTTCAAACTAACAATAAACTGATCCTAAACCACTCTTAGGTGGTGAGTACATGGGAGAGACTTCATTCATTACTCTTATGCTCCTCAACTGTCTCCTTAAGCTCCTGATCTCCTACTATGGTTCTGTAACATTCTCACCTGAAAAATTTAGTAAGGGGTGAGCTACAAACTCAGTAAGTAGAAGCCTATCCCCAATACGGGTGGGGATGACATAAATGAATACAGGTCAAGGTAACATGATAGCCAGTCATGATAACGATTCCAGTCAACTGTAAAATGCCACATTGGCCAATGAGCGACAAGGTACAATAACAGTCAAGAGTAACCAATGAATGACAACGTACAATAACCGTCAAGAGTAACAGTGTAGCATGAATATAGAATAGGCTCGATGAACACAATCAGCATAAATACTGCCACAATGAAACGGTCACAGTCAAGTCCAATGAATCAAACCAATCAACATAGAACAATATCAATTAACATGGATGATGCCTTTACTCTGTTCAGGGTTTGGCAGACCCTCGGTCTTTTGGGGCCCGGCATACCCCCATTAACATAAATGCATATAAAATGCCCATTTTCCTTAATGCGTAAAAACGCCATAATTGCCATATGTCCTTTTTGACCCGTAGGTCTCATAAATTGACCCGTAGGTCCCAGTCAATCAGATAGCATCAGATAGGTAGTGTGACTGAGCACAAAACCCGGCACTTAACATAAATTAAGATTCTATAGTATTTCATATGAATGTACAAAACATGGAACATCATAACGCAACATACAGTAAATGGATATCAATGAAATGAATCAGTCATGCAACATCAACCAATAGGCATCCACCAGGTAGAACAATATCCATGGTGGGAAACAATGACAGTGAGTACATATAAGAGTACAAGATTGGCAGTAATAGAAAGAACGTGGCTTGGAAACCACGTATCAAAGATAGGAATCCACTTACCTCATCAACGTCTTAATATCCCGTGACTTTCTCCTTTCCTTTTGACTTGCCTATAAATCAATAAACACGTTTCAGTTTTCATATCATTTACCGAATTTATGCCTCGTTACTCTAAATACCTCCCTTACTAATTTATGTTTTACGATTTCCATTTTAAACTTAATTTACCCAAGGGCAAAATGGTCATTTACGTGTCTCTACTTTTTGGGTTCTGTTTTCATAATTTGGACTTCACCGTTGAGTCCAGTAGGTTTGAATTAATAAAAATTCACTATTTACTTAACTAAATCGGAGTCCGTTTGACTCACCTTCGACGTAGGGGCATTTTGGTCATTTTGGCATTCTACAGTTATTTTATTTTTTTCGGGACTCCGTCTCGTAAAACGGACCTCACTATTAAATTCATAGGGTCCAAAATAGTAAGTTTTCATTGTTCATTCTACTAATTTACGCGTCGAAATTAAATTTGAAATTTATTCATTTAAACTAGTTATTTACATTAATTAATCTAGCTAATACATATTAGTATTTGAGCCCAAACAGACCACATGTGCCTTGGTGGCACAGTGGCTAAGCTTCTCACCCTTTCCCCTTGGGTCACAGGTTCAATTCGCTGCCCATACCATTTTTTCCATTTTCTGTTAATACATTTTTCATTTTTTTTTTCATTTCCTGTTCAAGTTTAACCCAACCATTGGATAGCTCTCCTTTCTAACCAAACACTATCTAAACTCAAATTTAAAAATTTATCCATAAAATAATACTGTTGGGCAGTCATTCGAATGGATGGGTCGAGTCAGATCTGACCCGGTTTGGCCAAAATAAAATCACAAAGTCGAGCCGCACAGCAACACTTCCCAGCGTGTTGGTTGTCTTCTCCGACAACGGCGACTCGCCGGCGACGAATTTTCTTGCATTTTCCAATGGGGTTCATACCTACAGGTCATGGACAACCCAATTCTTCCCTCGGTTTTTTGATCAGAGTGCCGGATGGCCCCCTAAAACCAAGAAAACCGTAACCTCACCGGGGCTGTCTGGTTTTCCGGCAGCCCCTTTCTCCTCCATTTTCCCACCTTTTCTCCTAATATTTCAACACCAAATAACCCCTACCATGTTCCTACAATGTATACACATAACTCCTAAACATTCAAATTAAATTTTATGTATCAAAATCACAAAAACTGATTTTTCATTCTTTCTCTGTAATTCCAAGTTTTTTACTCATTCCCAATCGGTTTTTTTTTTTTTTTTTTCTTGATTTCAATTGCAATACAACCCAATTTACATGCTTTAGAAGATTTCCAAAATCATATTCAAGAATAAAAACACTGAGGTTGATTCATCTTTACCGTTCCAATCGTGATGCACAATGCTCTGTCCCAGTCACCCGACTTCACGTCCTGAGTTCCTCCACTCAGTCCCGATCTACTCCCCTCTGTTTTATTTCTCCCTCTCTGGCATGCTAGCAACAACTCTCATATATATCACCATATATCAGTCATGCCTTGATGGACTGGATCGCTGCTGCTAGAATCGTTAGCGCAGGTCCTCCATTCGAAAGTCTTATCGATCGTGTGCTACTCGCGCACGACGCCGCGCTCGGAGCAGGCGGTGTCGCCTGCCGAGTGGTCAAACACCACCTTTGTTTCGCCCACTACCTCAATCCCGTAGTCCTTGAGGTCTCCGTCGCCCCTTCGGTTATGCGACTAACCCCTGTTTCACCGTCTAGTTTTCTCCCTCTTTAATTCCCCCTGTTTCGCAACCCCACCCTCTAACAACCTCATCCGTTTTTTTTTTTTCTTCAGTTTCTAACGTATGCCATGCGAACCAGCCCCCCCCCCTTTTTATTTCTCTCATTCTTTTTCTCTCTCACACCGTAACCATTGCCCCTTCAGTTCCTTTTTTTTTTCGGTTGTAACCTCTCCCCTTATGTATTTAATAGATATATATATATGTATATACATCTACACTTCTACATACGTATACATATATATATATATATATTTATCCATATGGCACAACATGATTTTTATTTATTTATTTATTTATTTTATTTTTTCCTTTTTCTTTTATTTCTATTTCATTTGTATTTTTATTATTATTATCTTATTATTATTTTTATATTCCAGTATCCGTTCGTGATTTTCTCGGGCATCGCTCGGGCATGACTCGTACTTCCAACTATTAAGATTCTAACTCATCCGTTTATTCAATATTAAACCAAAAAGCTTTAACGGCTCGGTTCACATGGTTCACCCGGTTAAAATTTGGGTCAGGGTATTACACTGTGCAGAAGGCACGATATATTTATCACCACTACGTATTAGGTGTAGCTCTTTTCATATTCCTAGCTCTTGCAGGTCCAACCGGGCTTTAACAGTATCCTTCGTCTTCCCTTTAATGTTCATTAAAGTTCCCAGCACATTATCACAGATGTTCTTCTCGATGTGGATAACATCCAAATTGTGCCTCAACTTAAGGGTCTCATAGTACGGCGAATCAAAAAATATGCTCTTCTTCATCCAATTAACTCCACATTAGTACGCTTCCTCTTCTTAGTACCTTGTGTCTTCCCAAACCTCACTGGTTGGATGAGTGCCAATTGTGCCAACACGTCTTTGCTAGACAACAATGGAGGTGACAATCTGCGCTCAATTTTTCCATCAAACAGATGCTTCTGCCGATTTCACCAGCTATGTGATGGTGGTAGAAAACAACGATGGCACATGTAGCATATCTTATTTCTATTGGACAAATGTAGGGGACATGCATCCTTATTGCAAACCGGACATGCCAGATACCCCTTAGTGCTCCACCCAGACAAGTTCTCATATGTTGGAAAGTCATTTATGGTCCACAGTAACGCTGCATGCAATTGAAATGTCTCATTCATAGAGACGTCGTATGCCTCCACTCCTACCTCCCATAATTCCTTTAACTCATCCACTAAAGGATGTAAGTACACATCAATTTCATTCCTAGGAGACTTCGGCCCTGGAATAAGCAACGACATGAAGATAAATGGTTCTTTCATACATTTTCACGGTGGTAAGTTATACGGCACAAGCAACACCGGCCACATGCTGTAAGCATTACTCATGTCATCGAACGGATTGAAATCGTCGCTAGCCAGCCCAAGTCGTACGTTACGCGCCTCATTTGCAAACCATTCGTGATTTGTATCAAACTCAGCCCAAGTTTGAGAATCTGCCGAATGCGTACATACATTTTTCTCAGTAACACACTTCTCCATATGCCACCGCATATCTTCTACTGTCTTCTGAGACATGTACAACTTTTGTAGTCTAGGTTTTAAGGGAAAATATCTCAGCACCTTGTGCGGAATTGTCTTGCTCTTTCCTTTATTCAGCTTGTGCCTGGGTTCGTGGCACACCGTACACTCTTTACATTGTTCAGTTTCCTTCCAAAATAACATGCAATCATTTTTGCAAGCATGTATGGGAATATACCCGAGGCCCAAATCTTTTAATATTCTTTTCACCTTCTAATATGATTTCGAAAGGGTCTCCCCAGTAGGAAACGCTGCTTTAATCAATTCAATGACCATATTAAATGATTTGTTACTCCATCGGTTGATAGTCTTAATATGAAGGAGTTTTGCTAGAAAGTCCAGTTTCGAAAACTTATCACAACTCGGATATAACGGCTGCCTTGCTTCCCTCAACAAGGACTCAAACGCTTCCAATTGTCCTGTGTCACTCTTGTGACTACTCGCCCCAGTTGTAGCCCCCTGTAAGTCTGCCAACATTTGTGGCAAGCCTTCGTAACCAACCCCAACATTATCACCAAAGTCATCATCGTCATCTTCTTCTTCATCCTCAAATATCACTCGTACGTCACGGTGTTCCCTGTGAAATTCCCAACAAGTATACCTTTTGTCCATCCTGTGTTGGAGTAGGTGCTCTTTGGCCTCATCTATGTGTATATAATCCCTATTATTGCACCTCTTACATAGACATCTTATCTTATTTCTCCCATTTGCAGATGCACGAGCAAACTCAATAAAATCTTTGATCCCCTTAACATACCCTGGCAAATGCCTGCCCCTCAAGTCCATCCAACTCTTATCTATTTTCATCTACCTAATACAAGTAAAAAAATGGTACTCATTATAAATATGAAACATGAATCCTATCACCTCCAACTTCTCTCTAAAGGATAAAGAGGTCCTATCCCATTCGTGAATGCACAATTTACATTGCAATCAGCAACAAATCAAATGCTTGATTCCACTTGGACAAAATTTTGGCAGCAGCTCCCCACGGTACTCCAAGTATACAAGATAGATGTTAACACGCCTAAATATATACCCAGAGAACAATAGGAGACCGTGTTAAATTTTTTTCATAGTGGAATAATCAAGCATGAGAAGCTATTGATTGCAATGCAGATTTATGCATTCTCAAACTATCCTCTCTGGACAATTCAAGAATCGATTTTCATACACACGAGCCCAATCACAAATAAATTTCATGGCAAGATTCACATGTGATGAAAATGACTCCCGAACGGGGCTAGGCTTACATGAATGCAATTATATATTGAGTTACATGATCATTTAGTTACAAACACTACTAATACAAGAATATGACATTCGAGCTAATATAAAAATATATTCAGGACACGCAGGGCAGGGCGAGAGTAGTTTCTTCAGCCCAGTACTAAACCAATGTCAGCCTTTACAAATTATTAATAAGAGATTCACTCTTGCTGAAACCCTTTTGCTGCAAGCTGCACGTTTAAACGTGAGCCTTGGAATTGGATCATGTTAATGAATCCATTGATTCAAACCAACTAGATAAGTTTTCATGTTTGTTCAATTTTTGTGAATATGTCCAACCGGGTATTGTTGAAATATTAAAAAGTTATCTAACAGTTTAAGTTTTTATAACAATTAATAATCTAACATGATGTTTGAGTCTTGAGTTCGAATCTCAATATGCAGAAGGTTTCTCGGAATAGTTTTGCAAACGCAAATACAAAATAAAAGTGCAGAAGGTTTCTAAATAGGGGAACCTAGTTTGGGTGAGCTACAAAATGAGAGTAGCCCTTTTTCTTACTCATAGAACCCCAACTCAGATATTCTTATCTCAAGCTTCTTATACAATGACTTTGAAATTTTATCAAGACAATACAACACCAACATGATGCATTACATGTTTGAACCAAACTTAGCCATGGTTCAAGTTGTCGTACTCGAGACCATGAGTGCAGTAAAAGGGCTACTTCAAGGGTCCATCCAAGGTGACCTCAACCCAGAATAATCAAACAAGAAAAGGTGAAAAACAAACTTTAT
Source organism: Nyssa sinensis (assembly GCA_008638375.1). Taxonomy (NCBI): domain Eukaryota; kingdom Viridiplantae; phylum Streptophyta; class Magnoliopsida; order Cornales; family Nyssaceae; genus Nyssa; species Nyssa sinensis. The sequence goes on along the minus strand of CM018041.1, from coordinate 20,601,142 downwards.
TTTTCTGCCTTTCAAGTTACAGAACCTTCTAATGCTTTATATAAATAAATAAGTGTAGATAAAAGAAAATATATAAATTAAAAAGAAGACATGCTTGATTTCAATAGCGAAAAACATTAGTCTTCCAATGTCATATTGTTAATGAACAAGAATGTAATAGAAGAATGGGATGCCATACAAAACCACCCTAAAGTCATTGTATAAATAAGAAACATCACACAAGGTTGAACATTAATTTCTATTTAGTCTTCCAATGTCATATTGTTAATGAACATCCTTGAACCAATAATATCACACAAGGTTGACAAATCTAGAACACAAAAATCAAACAACTATGTGTTGTAAATACTACATTATTATAGTGCACAAAAGAAGGCATTTAATCTCTCCGAACCCTCAAACTCGAGCTGTGGTACAGACATGGCAATTTGCCCTGTTCTGTCGACCCGCCCATTCTGATCTTAATATTGGAAGGAGTCCGGAAAGAAAATAAACTGAGTGTGATAAAAATTAAAAAATAATAATAAAATTCGACATGAATTTCCTCACCAAGATTATATATTTAAATTATATAAATATTTTTTTAATATTTTTATATCTTATTAAATATTTTTATATATAAAAATTTAAATGTATATATATATATATATTATTTATATATCTATTACCTATAATACATATGTATCCAAGTGTTTTGTACTCTCATCATATCGATTTCACATGTAAATCTATTTCTATCACAAATCGTTAAATATTGAGAAAAAATGAAACATAGTCACATATTTTTCTTTATCATAGAAAGTGGGAATGAATGCACATTACTGAATTAAAGCAATTCAGCTAGCTTTCAGTATGTCTCAATCCCTACTTTCCGGTGTCCTGATGCACGTTATATTTTGATGTCACTCTTCATACATTGATTATTTAAAATATTATCATTATCTAAGGTCATTGACAATACTATTCAATAGCTAAATTTGTATGTCATTCTTATTATGTTTCTTTCTTTCTTTTGCTTTCATAATTTGCTCTCCTTTTTTTTCCTTGTTCTCATACGTACAGATGCATTCACACAAACAACTGTCATTCTTAGGTTCAGAGTCAAGAAAAATTAGTTGGCTCAAATAGGCCAGAACATGACAAGTTGACTTGATCAAAGAAAACACAACAAATAAAGGTGCATAAAGAAACACTCCTAAATAAACTATTTTGTGAAACAGTTCAAATGCAGTAGATGCCCAATCTATATCATCAAAATTCAGACAACGAAAAAGGAAAAAAAAAAAAGAAAAGAGAAAAGAAGAAGTTTCAACATACTTGATGCACTCTTAAATCGAAAATAGGGGGCGGATAAACAGAGAGATCAGAGATGATAGATACCGAGAAGAAGAGATCGAGAGGAGAAGAAGAATAGGGGCGCAACCGATCGAGAGGGGAGACGAAGAAACCAAGGGTCGAGGCATATATTGGGGGGGGTTTTTTAGCGACGCCTAGTGCGCGTCGCTAAAGAGTCCGTGTGCGTCACAAACTTATAGTTAACACGACATCTTTCTAATAATACAACTATTAGCGACGCTCCTTATGCATCTCTAAGTTTGGACGACGCACTAGTGCGTCGTCAATAAAGTTTTGCCCATCGCCTAAAAGATTGGCGCGTTTTTTTTTTTTTTGCATGGGAAAGCCTTTTTTCTTGGCTCTTAGCAACGTACATTCTGTACGTTGCTAATAGAGTCTATTAGCGACGCATTATGTGCGTCGCTCATAAAGTGCGACGCAAAAAATTACTTTTTTTGTAGTGATATTTGCCTTACCAACATGCTTCTCACTATGTCACCGTACATTTTCAGTCCTCTTTTGAGACATGTAGAACCTCTTTAGCCTCAGTTATAACATAAAATATCTCAGCACCTTGTGTGAAATTTTCTTACCTATTCCTTCATTCACTTTGTACCTGGGATCATGTCACACTGTACACTTAACACACCCTTTAGTCTCCTTCTAAAATAACATACAATTGTTCGTGTAAACATAAACGACGATATATCCAAGGCCCAAGTCCAACAACCGTCTTTTATCCTTATAAAAAGATATCGGAAGGGTCTCCCCCTACAGGTAGTGCTAATTTAAACAATTCAATGGCTATATTGAAAGATTTGTTTGTCCATCGGTTGATAGTCTTAATATGAAGGAGTTTGATAAGAAAATCAAGTTTCCAAAACTTCTCATAACCTGGATATAACGACTGTCTTGCTTCCCTCAACAAGAGGCCCAAAAATATTTTTGATTTTTCAATATCGCTCATAGGACCTAGACCGCAGCTTGCAATTGCACCCCCTACATGTCTGCCAAAATTTCTAGTCGTTGCTAGTAACCAAATCCAACATTTTCACCTAATTCAATGTCCTTATCATTGTTTTTATCCTCACTCACCACTCGGATTTCACATTGTTCCTCGTGAAATTCCAAACACCTATACGTCTTGACCATACCATACTTGTATGAGTGCACTCTAACCTCATCTATGTGTATATAATCCCTATTATTACACTTCTTACACAGATATCTTGTCCTATTGCTCTCAACCACAGATGCGTAAGCAAACTTAATGAAATCTTTAATCCCTTTCACGTATCAGGCCAAATGCCTACCCTTCAGGTCCATCCAACTCTTATCCATTTTCATCTACCTAACACAAATCAAACATGTTACTCATTATAAATATGAAACATGAATCCTGATTTTTCTCTAAAGGTTCAGGTGGTCATATCCCATTCAGAAATGCACAATCTACATTGCAATCAGCAGCTAGCAACTTAAATGCCTGATCCACTGAGAGAAAAATTTTTGACAACATCTCTACATGGTTCTCCAAGTACACAAGATAGATGTTACCACGCCTAAATATGTGCCTAGAGAAAAATAGGAGAATATGCCAAAATTTTCATTCACTAGAATCAAGTATTCGCTATTGCATGCAATGTAGATTTATTCATTCCCAAATTGTCTTACTCTGAACAATTCAAGAATCAATTTTCATACACATTTGCTTAATTACTGTTAATTAAGCGACAAGATTCACGAGTGCTGAAAAGGACTCCCGAATGGGACTAAGGTTATATGAATGCAATTACATATTCAATTTCATTAACTTAGGACTATTCCATATATCATTAACCTAGGACTAATCCAAATATCAAAATAAGTTGTTGAAGTTTTTTTTTCCCCTTTATCCATTTACCCTAAAAATGGTCTCCATAAAAGTTTACTCCTGGACTTGCTTATTTTTCCTCCTCCTACATAAGAAAAAGTGTTCATCCCCATATGTTTAGTTTTCTTTTTCTTCATCTTTTTTTCCAACTGAAAATGATTATTAAGTAATGGTGTCAATTTTTGACATGACACGACAACACGATACGAATACGATACGAATTTAATGAGTTTGAGTTAAGCATAAATGAGTTTGGGTCATAAAAGGATTAATAGGTATAATACAATTAATAAACATGTTGTGTTCGAGTTTTAGTAATGTCAATCCACGTTTAACACGAATTAACACGTGTAATTATAAATAAATAAAAAAATTAAAATGAGTTAAGGTAATTCGCCTTATATCGAAAGTTTATCAAGGTTTGAAAAAAAATTTAATTATAAAAAAGTTCTACTTTGATTTCACAAGATTTCAAGCACATTACAATGACATGAATCAATAGATTACAGATCAAACATATGAAAAAGAAAGAGTTCAAACCAAATAAAAATAAAACAAAACACACACACACACATATACATATATATGCAAGCACATTAAAATGACATGAATATATATATGTATATATGTGTGTGTGTGTGTGTGTTTATAGATCTATAAAAGCAAATAAAAGCATGGAAATTTGATTAGAGAAGAAACCCTAACCTTTACAACCTTTACTAAATGGATTACAGACAACGATCGGCGGATGACAGTGGCGTTGGGTTTATAGGTGGCAATGCTGCTTGCTTGTGGTGGAAGGGACTTTTTCGACTGATGAGGCTTAAAAGATGAGAGAGATCGAAGACTCTGAGAGAGTGAGCGTGAGACAAAGAAATCGAAATGGGTCAGCGGCGACAATTGTGTTGGGTTATCGGCAATGGAGTGTTTGTCGGTGGTCGAGAGGGATTTGTCGGAAACGAGCTTGAGAGATGAGAGAAAGATTGAGCATGAGAGAGAAATCGACATGGGGGTACTGGTTATGTGACCTTATTATTGGTGCACATGCGTGTGTCGCTACTAAGTATAATGAGCATCACTAAAAATCTAATACATATCAACATGATGTCGTTTTATTAAATGGAACTATCAGCGATGCACAAGCATGCGTCACTGAAGATATTTACTTTTAGCTACGCATAACAACATCGCTAATGAGTCCATGTGCGTCGCTAAAAGTAACGTGCCAATTTTTTTTAGCACGAAAATGAAACTTTTATGCCTTTTAGTGATGCACGCCTTGTCCGCCGCTAATAATAGCTTTTAGCGACGCTTTTTCGTGCCCTACTAAAAACCCTGTTTCTTGTAGTAGATTGAAAATCATCTTCTAAATTTACATGAAGATATTTTTTTGAATATGTTACTATTCATTTTAGATATGAGTTGATGTATGACAAATATGATACTCGAAAAATAAAGATTGTGTTTCAAATTATATTAGGATTGTTTAGTTTATAATTTTGGTTTATTCATAATTTTTTTAGTTTTCTAGTTTTATTAGGATTAATATAGGAATCCCCAATCACCTATTTGAATTAGTAGTATTTATTGTATGAATATTAGTATAAAAATAGAAGTTTTTGTTTCCTAATCAAAATAATAGTGTTTTAACTCTATAAATATCATGTAATAGGTGTATCATGAAATTTTTTATCAATAAAATATTAATTTTGGATTTTAGAGAATTAATTCTCTTATTTGACTTGATTGTTTCCGGTTGAGTCGAGAATTCTCCATTTGTGGTCATCGTATTCATTGTTCGCATTTTTGTTCTGCATATAAGTGAACCAAAGGTAATTATGTTTGGTGGAGTACGTCTCTTATTCATATATTGTTTTCTCATCAATAATTATGTAGATGGATTGTTTAAAATTTAAAAAATGCAACATTTCATAAAAAAAAAATATACAATAAATAACAACTCTCTCATGCACCATGAATTAGACAAAAAAAAAAAAGATTATAAATTCTTAAAGTATGACTTCAGAATCTTCTTCATTGTTGCATATGGAGATGGCAAAATGCTTGCCTGATTTTGAAAAGAAAATAATGAATACCTAATGTCCTTCCTAATTTAGCTACACCTTCAGGTTACCTTCTCTAATTGCACATACCGAAGCAATAAAGTAAATCCTTAAAATTAGCTAGGGAAAAGGAATCATAATCGTTGGACTGAAAATCAAGATTATCATTTTTAATTTCTTTAACTTTTCTATTTCTAGTAAGACCAGTCATTTACTTCCCATACACGAGTATATTCCATTATTAAGAAGTGAAAGACTTAACCACAAAAGAAAAAGAAACTAAAGACTTTTCCCTTTGAGCCTCCTCCCTCTCTAGAAAGAAGAAGACGACGAAAAGATTCCGTTTGAGACAAAAGGCGGGGGAATATTTATGGGATCGTACAGTTGAAGGGCCTAACCAATCATTGAGTCTAAGAAATAAGATCATTTAGTTGCAATATAATATAAACAGGCGTATCTATATCTATATACACATGTAAAGGACCCACTTTGCAACAAAGATTGATTTGGACGTTGTTTATTGTCTTCCTCCTAGTGACACACATGCGTTCAAGTACATTAAAAAAAAAAATTACAATACAAAAGTAAGTTGAATTAACAATTGCATATGTTATTATGTGATATTGATCATGTGCCACGCACTGAACAAAGATTTTGGGAAGACAGTCTTGACTATTGTAAAAGATGTAATGGGTGGTGGACCATATATATCTATTTATGTCATCACAATCTCTGAATCAACAGGCTGTGCAAACATTAGTAAAGATAGAGGTGTCTCCCTTTCTCTCCACCATATCCGTGCAGAGAAAGTATGTCTCTTATCTCTCGCTCTTTCTCTCTCTCTCAGTCTATCATGTACACGCACAATAAATCATTATTTGTGAACTAATTTGTCATACTTCTACTTTTTGCTCTTTTTATTTTTACGCAGTAGCTGGTGAATTCGTTGCATTCTTCTTTAACTAATAACTAGTTCTGTTCTACAGATTTGGAGAATGAAGGGTCTCTGCTTTTGGAAGCCATTATCAAAAACAGATGTGTATGGTTACCTGGAGGTACCTATGGCAGCGAGGTATTTACCTACCGGGAATGAGGTTATGGATGTACAAGACCAAAAAGAAGGTTATTGGCAGTTTAGGGCTTTAACAAGAAAGGATGGTCGACGTTGTTTCACAGGTAATTGGCGTAATTTCGTGGCAGCTGCATCTCCTAGGATTGGTGACACATTCCGATATTATTTCTTGCACAGTAGTAATAGATACTTTGTCGAGATTGAGCGCCAGCCAGTGGTGGAGACCGAGTACCCCACGGTGGAGGCTGAAAGCCAGCTGGCGGTGGCGGTACAGTACCCGAAGGTGGAGCCTGAGCAGCAGCTGGTGGAGGCTGAAAGCCGGCTGTTGGAGGCGGTCGAGTACCCGCCGGTGGAGCCTGAGCAGCAGCCGGTGCCGGATCTCATTCTCTTTGGTGTGAAAATATTCATATAGGTTGGAGTCCATTACTAGCTCTAAATAGTTGGAGTTCATTTCTCGCCTGTGCATATTCTGATGTTTAAAGTGCATACTACCCGCCTACATATATATATATATATATATATAGGTATATATATATATATGTGGAGAGAGAGACAGAAATTGCTATCTATATACTTCTATTGTGGTTGGTGTGGTCTGTAGACTTGTACTTCTCATTCCTTTGCTTCTATTATCCATTAATTGGTGAATAGTAATGAATATTTGCATGTTCCGTTGCTTTTTTATACTATATACATAAATAATATTTTCTGGGCACTTTTTTTTTTTGTGAAAAATTATATTAAAAAAATGGAGGGCATGTGTGTACCAGTGATTATGCACCCGGGGTCACCGCCGGAGCCTGTAAAGGGGGAGAGGGACCAATTGTACCCCTGAACTTTTCAAGCTTATTTAGTGACTCAGCCTTCGTTAAGGGCAAAATGGAAACTTTATGCAACTTAAAAGGGTACTTTTATTATTTAGAGATCATGACGGATCAGCTGACTAACTCTTTTGACGGCTTTCTTAAATAATAATCTAATATAAAAGTTACTGACAATATCATTTAAAAAAAAGTAAAAAATGATAATTTTTTTGTTTTGAAACTATTTTGCTAATAAAATTTCTAATAAATCAGTATAATTTATAAATTTTAAAAAATGATCCATATAATTATCAAAAAATTTAAAAAATATCAGTATAATTTATTATTTATTATCTATTAGTTAAAGATAAAATGACGAATAAGTTTTAATTTGTTAAATAATAATCTAATATCAATGTTATTGACTATATTATTAATTAATTTAAAAATTAAATTTATATTTATTTTAATTATTTAATTTTTTATTAATAAATTATTCAATATATAAGCTTGAACTTATAATAACATTATTTATAATAAAATGTACGTACAATCTTAGATATTCATCTATTTTTTATCATTACCCAAATAGTCAATACTTGAGAGAGATTTGAACATTTTTGACTCAAATAGTCAATACCTGTCATCGTCTAGGTGGGTGCTGATAGGAGTAGATGAACATTTTTGACCGTTTCAACTCTTGCATTAAATCCTAATTCTTATAAAAAAAAAAAAAAAAAAAAGTGACATTAAATCCTAAATCCTAAATCCTAATTATTTAATGCATAGAACCTATAAAAAAATAGTTATATTAATTTCTAAAACCAGTCCTGAGTTTATCATTGATCTCGGTTATATCTTGAATTACAATACGTAAAAACCAAAGAATACAAAGCTAGCTAGTCTTGCGATTAAAATTTGTTAAAAGAATTTAAGAATGGCATGTATGCATACAAAACCAACTTGCTAAAGGTAAAGGATAAGGTTTGTCACATACATTTGTCTCCTCTGAAATAGAATAGTTAACATACCAAGTTCATGACATGCATTTATTTCCTGCAATTGAAAGTATGGATGAGGTTTTCTTTTCTTTCCTTTTCTCTTTTTCTTTTTGTTTCTTTTGTCTCTTTTTAGGGGCCCCCTTTTCTTGTTTTTGAAAACGATTGATTTATCACCACTCTACAACCAATTAGTGGTTGCAGACTGTGTTTGGGCGTTTAATGAGTCGAAGCAAGAAATGAAATCCACTTTGACCTAACAAATTTTTTTTTGAAATTCACTTCAAATGCATAAAGCTGATTGGGTAGGTAAAGTTTAGATTTGAACAATGTCATTAGGGAGAATTTATTGTACGGTCTTGTATCATTGAATAAGTTAATAATCTCGATTAATTATATAATGTCATGTGAATAAAAATTATTTTATTATCTTCGATGTATACATGTCATTCTATGATTGATCAAGACTTTTGGTCCTGGACTATATGATAATTTCTTGTCATTGCACATCATCATTTTCTATCTTGCTGTAATCACATAGACGGTAACATACTAGTCTGCATAACATTTAGACTTGACTATAGTTTCATGATCTTTTTCTTTTGTTAAATTATCAATTATTTTAAAATTTTAAACTGATAAAAAATAAATCTAACAAATTAATAAAAAATAAAGTAATAATATTAAAAAACGTATATAATAAAGTAATATGTTTTACACACATGATAAAGTATTATTAAAATAATATATTGTTATGTTCAAGACTCACTGATCAATTGATCATGTGCAAGACATTCAGAGGCGAAAGTGTATATAGGTTAGGATGGACTATAACCCACTCCAATTTGAAAAAAAAAATTATACACAAACTTTTGACTAAGTTAAAGATTAGCTCATCTCAAAATTTTGGTCCAGTTTAATTTTTACTAATTATTTCTATCATTTCCCAATCCAATATTTCAGCCCACTTCAAAATTTTCATTTTAATTCTATAATATCTCTCATTTCTCATTTCAAAATTTTAACCTAACCGATTGACTACCTTAATTATTTGATGTTTTCTTACTAAAAGATTTTTTGTTAAACTTTGTTTGGTTCCTAAGAAAAGTTTTATTACCATTTATTTGATGAATTTTTATGTTTTCTTACTAATTATTTACCATTGAAACTTTGTTTGGTAGATAATAAAATTTAAGAATAAAAAAAATACAAATTTGTTATAAAATTTCTCCCTATCATCTCCCCTTTTGAGAAAAATTCACTCTTATCATCTTTTTCTTTAAGAAAATTTTTTTGTTCATGTAAAATGTTTCCAATTTGAGAAAAAAATCCTTCCCTATCATCTTCCTCTTTCAAAATTTTTTCAATTTGGGAAAAAAATCTTCCTAAAATTTCTTCCAAAATGTTTTTTTAGTCCATTTAAATATTTTTCTTACTCCACCCTTGGAGACATTGCACAAACATGTATTATGTGAAGCTTAACTCAATTAAAAAATATTATTTAATTATTTGAAAGATTTGTACTGATATTAGATTGTTAAATTATGTTTTTCTTATTACTATGTAATTATATCATTTAATTAATTGATTGAAATACCCATCCCTCCCAATTTAGAAGAACATTGCTATCTTATTGGCTAGAAAAAGTTTAGCGTTGAAAATGATACAAGCTGGGGAAGTAAGTATTATCTTCTGCCTTTACTTGATTTCTTTTCTTTCAGACACTGTCAAACTTATCAGCTAAAGAGTATAGACAAGAATTTGTTTGTGTTACTATGGTTTCATGTCATGGCCCAAAGGAAGAATAAAACAATAAAAGATTTAATAATTTGATGTGAAATTGACATGGGTGACTAAGTTTAGATTTAGATTTTCTAACCACTAAATATTTTAATTCTCCTTTATGGTTGGACCCATTAAATATTTTTTCAAATCAAGTTTGGTTATCTTTTCAACTTTGATTGTGAACAATTTATAGGTTCTAATACTAGCATTTACAACTCTTAACTTGACCCCTTAGGCTCATAGATAAGTATATAATATGTTGGTGGGCACACGAGAAAGTGACAGAAAAAAAAGTACATGAAAATAACAGAAAGAGAAAGTATAATTAATAAGAAACTTATGACTACATGGGACCCACTATCGAGAAGGGGAAGAGGAAAAACAAGGATTGGTTTTAACCTATTGTGAGAGGGAAAGAACAATGCTATCCACATCTTCATTTGTTTATTTCTTTCTTAAAAAACAAAATTAATTAAAAATTAAATATTAGGGTTACTTAATTTGACTAATCTAAAGACAATTGTGTTAAGACTAAGTGACTTTCTTAAATTTACCATGTCTAAGATGGAGATATAAAATAATATAATAGTGGTTTTCTTTAATAATTAATACGACATACACTTATTAGTCAATTTAGGTAATTGAAAATGTGAAATAATATTATTTTGGTTGAATATAAAAATTAATAATATTTTTTTTAATTAAGAGTGTGAAAAAATTTATATCACATTTTAATTAATTAAAATACAAATTTAATTAATAAAAAATACAAATTTAATAACCTTATTTAAATTTAAGACAAATTACATTTGAAGAAATCCATTTGTTAGATTATTAGGATCTCAAGTTCATACATGTACAAGTCAATTATAATAATAAATAAAAATATAAACAAAATAAATATTAGACATAAAATTTTTTTGTGGGAAACCTTCACAGAAAATAAAATTCACTCACTTGTAAAAAATACAGTAATTAATAATGAATACAATACAAGTCAAGAAATATAAACCACAAACAACTAACCTGTTGCAAACAAGTGGATTACCAGTAGTCAGCTTGAATTTTCTTCTGAACTGCTTCTTCTTGATTAGTCTTTTACAAACACAACATCATCCATAATCTACAAATTTATCACCGCACTAGTGTGAAAATTCATATTCAATGGAAGTACATGCCTAACCCGCTAAATAAACTTACATGTACTACCTGATTCTAGGTATATAGAATTCAAACACAAGGTGTAAAAACCTTATAGAGAAACTGATTATATGAATAAAAAGTGAAGTAAAAATCTCATAATACATCTTTATACCTAAAAAATCTAGGGTTCCTTTTGTGAGACACAAAAGACCCTATTTATAACAAAGAAATAAGAAAAATCCTAAACCAATTCGGAATAGGACATCACATCCAATCAGGGTGCATCATTGTCTAAGCATGTTTGGAAGAAAAAACCTATTCTATTCGAACGAGACTATGGTTCTGTTCAAAAAGTATAACTACATAAATAAAAACATTTGCAACCATAATCCCATTACATTTTGTCAAACCAAAATAAACTTGGATTTCTTAGATCACCTATAGAGATACGTACACACCAAAATTTAAACACAACATTAAACACATATGTGGAAGAGAAAAAAAATGGTGAGCTAAGTAAATAACATCAAATAACAATCTCTCTATAATTAGTACAATCTCCCATTCTCATATGCTCATTAATAAGGATATAAATGGGATGAGACATAACCATATTTTAAGTAAGTTTATCATGCAACTTTACAATGTCACCTTATTAAATGCAAGTTGCATAAAGAACATCTTATCTTATGAGGTAAGTATACGATTGAACTTTACAGAGAACATGTTACAAATATAAAGTAAAGACAACAACAATTTTTCCCATATAATTTAGAGATCATGTAAATATAAGGTTTGAATAATTAGAATTTAATTAATTAATGTACATGTATTCAATTAATTTTGTACTTTTGATTATATTCATAGATGAAGCTATTTTGTGCCACCAACAATCGCTTAAGGCATACGATAAATTAGATGCCTTGGCATGTGGTTCAAATTAAAGGGTTAGTTGTTACTTTGGTTGCATTATTGATGGGGTGTGCACCGACGAACTCAAAATAATGGAATCATTGTTGAATGAGGTTATGAAGTAGGACAAATCGTAGAGTACTATGTTGTCCTACAAGATGGCATAAATTTACATTATAGCTTCGGGAACTCTATCTATCTATTCAAATATGATTGGGGGGAAGTTAATAATAAAAAGAGCAAAATACACACCGATAAACACTTTATAAGTGTTAATATATCTTGGACGACATTTAATGATGCTTCTTATGTATTGGCATCACAAGATAAACAAGTTTTTTATTTGAAGGATAAAAATTAGAGGTGGATGACATGTCAAAAAAAATAAAGTCTAAAAATAAGTATGATGTACTGATAGTTCATAAGACAGAGGAAGTTTTAGAGATAATTGAGGTGTTAGGAATATAATCACCTAACCAAGATCGGTGAGACACGAAAGCAAACAAGAAAATGAATCTAAAATCACACGCACACATAAGAACATAAAGATTTACGTGGTTTACCATAGAATATGGGTACGTCCATGGCTGCTGCAGTTTCACTATGATCTGAAAGCGTTACAAGTTACAATGAGACACGACTCCTCAATTATAAATACATAGAATTAAGGCAACATAAAAATAATGTGAAATACCAAAAATATCCTCAGAAATATTCGCGGAAGAGGGACTAGTGTTCAGTACTTATCAGGATCCACACTACCTAACATGAGAGACACTTCAAGAAGAGTTTCAATCAGCTCTGATGGTGTAGTCCGCCATAATCAATAAGATGTTACTTTAGTCCATTTGAATAGGACTAACATAGAATCAAATCATATTATAGTTGCCACTATCATAACTCTTGTGCAATATGATCTAACAAATGCAAATTTCATCAATGAAAATTAAAGTGATTATGAAGATGATATATTATTAAGTATTATTCTAAGCATGAAAGAATTTTAAGAATATATGATGATACAAATTTACAATAATGTTTCATAGTTATTATATGGTTTGATTAAGACGTATGCTCAGTGGAAATTGCATGAGTAAGATCATGAAGTAGTGAAGACGTATACTCATTCCCATGAAATATCCATTGAGTGTATGCCTTGTCCATCTTATACGGAGGGAGGATCAATGGTGTCAATCTAAAACATTAACTATTACACATTAGATTTTGATGCCTTTATATTTTTCTTTGTAGAGATGGTTAGACTAGGGTCATAATAGTAAACACCTTTTGCGTATGATCGGGTGAAAGCCATCTACCCTCATCACTTCGAGTGACGAGTGCATCATCAACACAGTCCACAACACCCAGTAGTACTGCTAAGAAGTTTTTTTTATTTTTTTTATTTTTTTTTATTTTGTAGTTATATAAATTCTATGTATATATGTTAGATTATATCAATTTGGTACTAACTAATTCCAATTTTTTCTTACAAGGGTTCGACCAACTCGTCTAGATGTAGATGTGGTAAGTTGAAGAATAGCAACTCTGAGCTAATGGGGGCTAGAAACTGAGGATAGAGGTACCCCCATGCTTACTTAAGCTTGTAGATGGGTGGAACCAAAATCTTACCACCAAGGTGGGTCTTATTTGTCAACTACATGCCCCACTCATTTTTTGTACCTAGACGGAGGTCACGAACGTTAAACGTCTCATCATTGAGCATACATACTGGTATGTCTTCTATTATTATGTATTTTTACATATATATATTTTTATTCCATTTCATATCTACATATATACTGATGCACTAATTTTTATATAAATTGATTTTGCAAGAAAAGTTTGACATCGACCTGCAATAACCACATGTGCAAAAGGGGATCAACCGTTATCCTTTTTAGTGTTTCGACTATTGTACGACCTACAAATATACTCCAAGGCAGAGGTGTAGGCAAGCTGGGATCCCCGTGCCAGTCATTATAGAAGGGTCACGTAAGAGGATAGGGATGCCTGCACATATGCCTAATTCATAGGCCCTTTATTTCAAGTAAAGAATTAGTTTATATATGTTCGTATTTCTTCATTGTACTATAACTCATTTTTATACTAATATTGTTTGGTGACAAGGGTAAGAGCTCAGTGAGAAGAAATTGGGCAGTCGAAAAGCAATAAAAGGTGACTCATTATAATAGTTTATGATTTATTATTTGCTATCGGCAGAAGATAATAATTATATGGCTCTTCTCTCTTTTATTAGATATATATAAAACTTAATAAACTTGTCTTATTATTCTGCATTCAAATTATTGTAATGAGATCTGAAAACCCAAGCACTACCCGGCCCTATTGAGGTATGGCATAACACTCACGAGAACCCCATCAAGGGTTAATCTTATTCCGAGCCATTGAGGATTTACATAAGTTATTACTTTCTACCACTTTTGAAAACTTTAATATTTATAAATAGTCGTATAAACACTAACATGAGTTCCTTATCATATGCGATAATCAAGATGTGCACTCAATTGTCCCAAAGGGAGAGACCCCACTCTTCGATGCCTAGATTTAAGAGATCATTTTTGGAAAGAGGCATGGATATGTTAGCAGCTAGCCCAAAGATTGGTATCGAGCCAAAATTTCCTTGTCCTCGATAGAGAGTGACACGAGAGTCCATGAGAAATCATTGTGGGAAGAGGTGGTTGATACACAATCTGAGTAGCTAAGACAGACAAAGTTGAGCAGATTGAGGAGTTCATGGCTACATGGACAAAGCTTCATGACCTCAAGACTCAAACAAAGCAAATGGAGAGCCTTATATAGAGTTTGCTAATCTAGTAGGAGGAACTTCCTAATCTTGGTAAGTGTTAAATACAATTGCACCTTATGTTTACAAATTATGCTAATAATGTAAGGTGTTAATGGTTTGGATGGGAAAAATGGTCTGATAAAGTCTAACTGCCCCAAAATTGACACTCCTACCTCACAACCGACCAAATAGAATTATAGAAACTTACAAAAATAAATTAGGACTCCAGATTTTCAACTCATGCAAGAATGTATCTATTTCGACACTTAAGTTTCAAGATGACTTATAATTAATTTTATGATTTTAAGGCACAAAATTCTCCAATAAAGGTCTTACTATCCCAAAATTGATACTCACACCTTTTTAACTGAGGAAAGTAGACTTGTGGAAACTTACCAAAACAAATTAAGACTAGTTCCCAACTTATGACTTATGCAAGAATGTAGTCATTTAGACACTTAAGTTTTAAAATGACTTAGTTTTGTGATTTTTAAGGGATTAATGCTCCAACAACCAACCCAAAAAACTTGTAAAAACTTACAGAAACAAATTAAGACTCTTGGCTTGGAAATTATGCAATAATATAGCCTTTCAATGACTTTAGTTTTAAAATGACCAAATTTTGGGGTGTTGAGGGGCAAAATGGCCCAATAAAGGTCTAATTTCCCCAAAACTGACCCTCACGTACACCTCAAGACTAATCAAATAAACTTGTGAAAACTTACG
Organism: Nyssa sinensis; assembly: GCA_008638375.1. Lineage (NCBI taxonomy): Eukaryota > Viridiplantae > Streptophyta > Magnoliopsida > Cornales > Nyssaceae > Nyssa > Nyssa sinensis. The sequence continues at coordinate 20,585,626 of CM018041.1, read as the reverse complement.
AAAACAAATTAAGACTATCGAGTTGCAATCTACATAAGAATGGAACATTTTAAAGACTGAAGTTCCAAAAGAACCTAATTTTGGAGTTTTTAAGAAATGGTCCGATAAGGGTCTAACTGCCCCCAAAATTGACACTCACACCTTAAAACTAACCAAATGAACATGTAAAAGCTTTTTTTAAAAAAAAATCAAGACTCTCGACTAGCAACTTATGCAAGAATGTAGCATTTTAGAGACTTGAGTTTCAAAATGACCCAATTTTGGGTATTAAGGGAAAAAATGCTCCAATAAAGGTCTAACTTTCCTAAAGTTGACACTCATACCTCACAACCAACAAAATAGAATTTTAGGAATTTATGAAAACAAATTAGGACTTCTAGTTTGCAACTTATGCAAGAATTTAACATTTTAAAGACTTAAGTTTTAGAACAACCCAATTTTGGAGTTTTGAGGGAAAAATTTCTCTGCTAAAAGTCTAAGTCTACGTACCCCGGAACCATATTCACACCTTTTAAAGGACTAAATAGACTTGTAAAAACTTATGTAAACAAATTAGGATTCCCAATTTAAAACTTATGCAAGTATATCATATTTTAGAAACTTAAGTTTCAAAACGTTTTCATTTTTTGGTTTCAAGGGAAAAAATGCTCCAATAAAGATCTAAATTCCCCAAAATCGACACTCACACTTCACAACTAACCAAATACACTTGTAAAAGCATATGAAAATAAATTAGGAATCCTAACTTGCAACTTATGCAAGAATGTTAGATTTTAAAGGTTTAAGTTTCAAAGAGAACCCATTTTGAGGTTTTGTGTGGCAAAATAGTCCAATAAACGTCTAGCTGCCCTAAATTGACACCCACACCTCATAACCGACCAAATAGACATGTAAAAACTTACACAAAGAAACTAGGACTCCCAACTTGCAACTTATGCAAGAATGTAACATTTAAGAGACTTAAGTTTCAAAACAACTTAATTTTGTGTTTTTTTACCAGCAAAATTGTCCGATAAAGGTCTAATTGCTCTAAAACTGACACTCACACTTCACAACGATCCAAATAGACTTGTAGAAACTTACAAAAGTAAATTAGGACTCCTTACTTGCAACTTGTGCAAGAATATAGCATTTTGGATTCTTAAGTTTAAAAATGACCTAGTTTTGAGATTTTGAGAAAAAATACTCTAATAAAGGTCTAACTGTAGAGCCTGAAACCAATAGTTACATCTCATAATTGACAAAATAAACTTGTAAAAACGTACAAAAATGAATTGGACTCCTGACTTACAACTTGTACAAGAATGTAACATTTTAGAGCCTTAATTTTCAAAATGACCCAATTTTGAAGTTTTGAGGAGAAAATGCTCTGTCAAGGGTTTAATTGCCCCAAACCCGACACTCATACATCGGCTAAGACCGATACTCACACCACACAGTTAATCAAATAGACTTGTAGAAACTTACATAAAAAAATTAGGAATTTTGGTTTGTAACTTATGCAAGAATGTAGTATTTTAGAAACTTAAGTTTCAAAATGACTTAGTTTTTTGGTTTTGAGAGGGAAAAATGCTCTGATAAAGGTTTATATTCCCTAAAACTGATAGTCATACCTCATAATCAACCAAATAAACTTGCAAAAACTTACGAAAATAAATAAGAATTCACGGTTTACAAAATATGCAAGAATGGATTAGTTTAGAGGCTTGTGTTTTAAAATGACCTAGTTTTAGGGTTTTGAGGGGATGGTTTGATAAAAGTCTAAATTTCCTAAGACTAATACTCACACCTCACAATTGATAAAGTAGACGTATAAAAATTTATAAAAACAAATTAGGACTTCCGGTTTGTAGCTTATGTAAGAATATATGTCAATTTATATTTTGTTATATTTTCTACATGTTCATGTCTAATAAGTGTTCTAATATATTATTTTATATTGATCAGATTCTTGGCATGCATATGTTAGAGTATCGAGAGCAGTTCTTGTGATTTTTTTGGGAATATACTTGGACATTTTTTTTTGACAATTTTAAGTTATTGTAATTTAAATTTTTAATTTAATTGAAGTTGGATAATTTTACTATTTTTTTCATATATATGAATGTCTAGCTTTGTATGTAGAATTTATTAATATATGAGATTGTCTGTATATATATTAAACTAAAAAAAAAAAGTCTAAATTAATAGGAACTTTTATTATAAAAAAATCACTATTAGCAATGTGCACATATGATCGTTAATATGTTATCTCAATTGCATATTGGCGACGCATGGAGGGTGTTGCTATCTGTCTATTTTTAGTGACAATTTATGATGTTTGTCACTAAAAAATGGTGTTAATTTATAATTTTGAGATTACTAAATACTTAAGTTATAGTCTTATATAACAACTTAACCTTTTAAATAAGTTGATTGTGTATCGAAGTAGGCAAAGATTTTGGGTTTATTACCTCACCGCAAACCTTATAATTATAATTGGTACACATGTTGATTCACTCATAGTGAAAAGTCTGATCTTAAGTGAGTGGGCATGTTAGAGTATTAAATACTTAAGTTACACCTCTCTAATAGCTTAAGTTTTTAAATTAGTTGATTATTTAACAATTATCTTTAGCGACGAGTTTTGTATGTTGCTAATATTTGTCTACATTTAGCAGTGTCACTATTAATCACCGAAAATGATGTTCCTTAATTTCATTTAACGACGAACAATGTACATGCTAAAGAGTAACCTTTTAGTGACTGAAGTATTGCATTGGTAAAAAGTACATTTTGGCATGTACGTCAACCACATGAGTTAACAATAGGGATACAATTATTCACCTTTTGTTGAGGTTCAAAAAATTGTTAAAAAATCATCTTTAGCAACATACAATAGTTCTAAGTCGCTAATATTATTATTGTCTTCATTTTTTGCAACACACAGTTGTATGTATGTTAAAAAATATTATTGACGTTTTTTCATGTATTAGCGACGTGCAATAATTGCATGCCGCTAATATTATTACTACTTTATTTTTTACTATGCATAATTGTATGTCTCTTAAAAAATATTACTAAAGTTTTTTCAAATATTGACGACATTTTTGTACCTGACTAATACCTTAATCTGTTGTAGTCACTCGTAAATGTAATTTTCAATCCTAAGCATGAAGATATGAAGGGAAGTGTGGATAACATTTTGGGATGTAGGAGTGGGGATATAACGACACCCAATACATTATTGCGAAACCGAGTTTGAGAGAGAGGGATAACTCTGAGAAATTGTTAGCCCTCGAAAAAACATCTCCCTTGGTAGGTCCCAGTGTCTAAAATTTCGCAGGTGGCGGGTCCCAAAAAGACTTTAATTTATTCCTAGATTTTGAGAGACCAGCCCCCTTTTCCTCTCGAGTGTGTCTTGCACTAGATCCCTATCTTTCTTTTTCTCCCTCTCTCTCTATAGAAAGAAAAATAAATCCCCACCTAACTGCCTCAAGAATTCAGCCAGTCATCATCACAGTCACTCTCAATCATCATCACAATCAATCGCGATCTCTCTCTCTCTCTCTACACACGATATAACACACTATTTGATGAACTGGTTCTGTCACTCCTATATATTCAATTTTTCTGCGTCTTCACATTAGCAATAAGAGGCAAAGTCTCTTCCACATTCGTCTACTTGTTTTCTTCATCTTCTACTTCCCTACCGGTTTGGAAAATGAAGGGTCCGGCAAAAGAACTATGCTTCACGAAGAGACTAACAGAAGCAGATGTTAACAAGTGCTTAGAGATATCGGAGGCAGCACCTCATTTACCACCAGGAGATGAAGTCATGCATGTATTGGACCAAAATGAAACTGTTTGGCGTTTTAAAGCGCCAGCAAAGAGAAGAGGTAAACGTTCTATGACACGCCAGTGGCTTAATTTCGTGGAGGCCGCATCTCTCAAGACCGGTGACATTCTGAAATATTATCGGTTGGTGAATGAAAACGTGTACTTGGTGGAGCATGAACGCCAGACTTTGCCCCATTCTGATACATTCATATAAGACGTTGGAGTTCATTAGTTAGCAGTGCATGGTACATTACGGCATGTGTGGTTTGCAGACTCTAAAGAATATCAGAGATGCTTGTATTGTTGAGTAGCATTAGCCAATGTTAATGAATACGGTGATGTTTTGTTGTTCTCTTTTATTTTACATTTTTTTTTTTTCAAATTCTTATTTCTTTTCTGAAAGAATGAAAAATATAAAGGAGGTGTATGTATCAATGGCGAAGTAAGTAAGGGCCTAAGGGGCAATGGCTGACTCCTTTCAGAGCTGACAAGAACTGCTCAAACTTATTAGCTGTAGTGTTATCAAGTGTTAAAAGGACAATTTGAAGAAAAGTAACTTAAAAGGACAATTTTGATATTTGATGATGCAGTGGTCCCTGAATAGCTGACTATTTATTTAATAGCTGATACAAGTCAATTATCTCATCTGGGTGCAAAGGATTTAGGAATATTTTATGATGAGTGATAGGTTAATCAACGAGTAAATGCAAGATCATATGAATTCTAGTTACATTATAAGGTTCAAATCAAATGTATATGAAAAAGCTGATTTGGTTGGTAAAGCTTAGAGTTGAAAAGGCCAAGGAAAACTGTCATGCATGGTTACACAGGTTGTGTCAAACTAATCAGCAGAAGTTTTTTAAGAATAACATTCCTCAATTGTTCTGCAACAAAACAAAAGAATGATTTGATGTGAAAGTGACATAGGTGACGGAGGCTTAGACTTGATTTTCTTTTTGTGACATGAATGTGATGGAATCAATAAAAATATTTCAATTTTTACTTTTTTCTAGTAGTTTGGACCGCTAAATGTTTTTTCATAAAATAATATTTTAATATTTATGTTTTTATACTTATTTGACATCTATCTTTTTGTACAAGCTGAGATCTGTTACTATAATATTAGATAGTATAAATTTTGATAAATATTGTATGTTAATTTATATTTTGTAGATCTTGATAGGTGCTATATATTAATTTTTATTTTATATTATTTTTTTGTAGTTTTAATTTTATGTATTTATAGTCGAGAAGTCGCATTTTATTGTAGACGTAATCTTATTCTGAAGTGAATCACGTAAATCTTTATATTCTTATATGTATGTGATTTTAGATTTATTTTTTTATTTATTTTTATATTTTACCGATCTTGATTAAGTAATTATACTTTTAACATAAAATTCATGATAATATATATCATTTCCTGTAAAAAAAAATTGAATATCATATTAACACAAAGATATAATCATTAAAATATTATTATTATCTCAAAGTATTTTGCTTTGCATCTGTAAGTGGAAAATAGTAAACAACTTTTTGCTTTTCTTTAACAGTTGAACATGTGGTTCTCAGCCAGTCTCATGCCACTTGCTTCTTTTTCTTTCCTACTTTTGCTCTAATTTCTTAAATCCTTTTCCCGAAAAGGAAGAAGGATTCATGAATCTTGAATTTCATCTTTATTCCCATCAAACAGGATTTGTCCTTTTTCTCTTTCTTGTTTTTTAGTGGAAAATCATGGTATCCTCCCCCCACCCCTTCCCATCAAATAGTACATGTGAATGTCTGATCCTTATTCTCTCTTGCATATAACACTACAAAAAAAAAAGTCAACTTTTTACAGTATTTGCGATGTAATTGAATTTGTCACAAATAGTAATATTTTTAGTATTATTCCCGATGTCATATGGCGTTATAAATAAGTTCTTTTGAAATTGTTCTAAAAGATGGAGTTTAAATTATGGTAAATATAAGTGACGCGGTTTAGGCGTTGCAAATGATGTATAAATTTTTTGCAACGCGCATTAAACATTGTAAATAGTATTTTTTTTTAATTACCAACACGTATTATGTGTCATAAATAATTTATTTACCAGATTAAACGACACCGTATACTTCCTATCTCGTGCCAAATTTCGCTTCTCTCCAATTCTAGATATTAACATTTTTAATATCTCAGTCTCTTCTCTCAATCAGTCTGTCTTCTCTCGAACTCTCTATCTTCTCTGATCAGTTTCTCACTCATCTCAATCTTTTGCTCTTTTCTAATCGATCTCTCCCTAGTCTCTCAATCTCTATTTTCTTCTCTGATCGATCCCTCCTCTCAATCTTCTAGTCTCTTAGTCTCTCACTCTTCTTCGATCGATTTCCCCCCTTTCTCTCAATCTCTCTTTTCTTCTGCGATTGATCTCTCTCTCTCTCTCTCTCTCTCTCTCTCTCACACACACACACACACACACACACACATCAATCTATTCCTCTAACATGAAAGTGCCATCATCATCACGGTCGTCACAGGAGCATCGTCATCAGATGACACGTCTTTCATTATCGATCTGAAGCTTTAAAGCCCTAGGTCTAATCGAAAAGGTATGCTCAATAAGCCCTAGATCTGAAGCTCTTCCACACATATTTTTGAAATTTTCTTTTATTTTCTTTTTGGCATAAATTTCAAGATGGCAAGGGTTTTCTTTCATTAATTACAGGTAGGATTCCTAACACGAAGAGGTTGAACTTGGAAGCTACAGGACAGTACCAATCTATACAGGTTAATAGCTTTTTCTAAGGCTTTTATTGAGTTTTGAAATTTTAGTAAATGTAGTTTTTACAGATTTTGAATTTATGTATGTTGTCTACTTGATTATTGTCATCTATGATATGAAATAGTAAAATTTTCATCTTATATGGTGCATTTTCTTTGAACTGATGCGCATTTTGGTTTTGTGTCCTTTGAAGTTTAAAGCTTATAATAAAAGTCTATTATTCTTAAACTTCCAATGTTACTTGATTTTTTTCTAAAATATTTCCTAAATCATTGTGATTTTTTTTGTAGTTTGAGGGGAGGATTTTAAGTATTTTGTATTCTGGTTTAGAACATGAACCTCTTCTATTTTTGATAGTACATTCAAATAAGTATCTTATAATTGGGCTCATTGCTTGTGGAATGAATTCTTGGATGAGTTTTGATCTGTAGCTTGAGTTCATGACTGAAAATGATGATAATCTTTGCTTTATTTTTTGAGTTTCTGACATGCCATTCAGATCGAATTTTCTGAATTAGGATCATAGAATATGAATCTGAATTTTGGTAATTTTGTTCAAATCAGTATCTGATAATTGGTTGGATCCTGATCAATTAAATAACATATCAATATTTTTCAACTATTGTTCACATAATTAATATAATGACCTTGTTGAATTTCGCTTAGATAGCTGTTTTTTTGTGTTTTTATTTTTTGAATGAGTACTGCATGGAAGCATTTTCTTGTATTACCCTCATACTTGTTGGTATTTCTCCCTTATGAAATAGGATATTTCCTCAACCAACAATGTGTTTGTTTAATATAAGTGATTTGATTTAATTTTTGGAAGAAATAATCCTTGAAATGTCTGCCTTAATTAAGTGAAGCCACATCTACTATCTTTTAGTCTACAATTTGATTGAGAACATTTTCTTTTTGTTGTCTTATTGTTGGTTTTCTGCTATACTCTACCTCTGTCTTGGTCGTTCCTTTGTCCCATTTTTATGGTTCTTGTTTCCTTGTGTTATATTGGCTATTGTTTTGGCCTCTGTTCTGCTATTTTGTTGGGGGTCTGACCTCCCCTTTCCTATATTCTTCTCTGGGTCCTAATCATCTTATCATGTTTAAAAAAAAAGTATATAAATGTTGAACTTATTATTATCTATAGAGTTAGCGAAAATCTTAACATATATGTAAGGGAAATTTCAACTTTAGTATTATCTTGAGAACTGAAATATCAAATTAAGAATAAAAAAAAAATGTATAAAAACTTATTTACTTTATGATGATGTTAAGAGGGAAGCAACTTCCATATATATATATATATATATGCATTGTTTAGTTTTGAATTTTCTTATCAGTGGTGGTGCAGGCGCAGTTTTATTAATTCAAATGGACAAGTTAATGGATGTAATTTGTTATTATATTAACATCAGCATCAACATCAACATCAACATCAATGAGACTAAAACCAACTCTACCTCTTTGTCTGCACTGTAACTTTCCATTTTTTCTCATAATCCCACATTACTAGGACTCATTGACATCCCCTACTATTTTGGATGGCTTTGACCATTGAACTACTAACTCTCATTCATTAGATCACAAATAATATATAATTGATGTTGCTCTTTTTGATCAGAAAGGCCTTACGTCCTTTGTTACCTGTCAAGAACTCAAGGTTAAAGGGTCACCGGGTAGGCTCCGGTGGTAGCCACTTCGATGATAAAGTTAGTAAAGAAAATAAAACTATAATTAGAAAGAATAATTGAACATAAATTGAAAGCGTACCTTCTGGACTTATTTATAAGTTACAGATCTCCTAAGTTGAGTAGAATTAGGAGTCATAAAAGTAGGAATTTGAAGATATCCAAAGATAATAGTTTTCATATTGAACTATGTTTCCTTATTCTGAGATCGATAGGAAATGGATGAAGGTGCTATGTTTTGAACCATATACCTCTGATCCCTCTTGCTTGTTTGATTTGGATAAAATAATCTTTCTTAATCTGTACCCTGAAGAGCTCTCAATATACACGTATCTTGCTTTGGATATGTTTGTGATTTTATCGTATATCAGCTACTCCCCCCGAGCCTCAGTAGTCACGCGAATTTTCATTAATGCACTATTTTGTATTTCGATAAAATAACCATTGATGGGACAGTTATAGCCTCATCATTGCACTAGTCGCTGATTGAGTAATCGAGGCCATTATTGGCCAACTGTCGGTTGGGATTTCGGGACCATAAATGTCGATCCTTCTTATGTTGTCTTATAAATAGATGAAATCTCCCCAAGAAAAGTCTTTTATGAGCTCTCTAACATTTCAAGTTAAATTCTAAGCAAAAAAAGGCTCTCAGGTAATTTTTGGTGTACCAGAAGATTTCTCCAGCGTTCATCCTTCAATTTTTGATCAGTTGTGACAACATCCCTTCATTTTCACATTTCAGTTTTTGGTTTTGTTCTTCTTCTCCTCCCATACTTCATTCACAAAGATGTCGACCTCTGATGCTTATTCAAGCATGGGAGATGAAGAGAGGCAAGTGGTAGAAATAGGGGATCATGGGGCACTAGGCCCTATTTCGGGCAACGATGTTGAAAGTGCTTCTAGTAATAGCTCGAGAGTGCTTCTAATTGAAATGCATCTCGAGTTTAGGCATAGAGAGGTTGGCTCGTCGGGCTGGTCTCATTGGAAAGAGGAAGGCAAAAGTTCCATGACTGAGGGCATGCTAAATGCCCTTAATAATTTTGATTTTCCTCAGAATGTGTCCTGTAGGATTCCGAGGGCTGTAGATCACCCATCGGATATTGAGAGAGGAGATTTGTGCTTAACTTGAATGGTTTGAGTCAGTGTACGTTTCCCTCTCCATCCTCTAGTGAACGAGTTTTTTAGCTGGTTCAAGATCTGTCCTACTGAACTGAACATCAACAGTTGGAGGTAGCTAATGGCCTTCTTAGTCCTAGGTCACCAAAACAAAGTTGAAGTCAATCTGGACCTTATTAGAAGTAATATAGACATGAAGTTCTTGATGTCAGAGGGGATGTTTTATATGTCATTTGACAAAAGGTTTGAACCATTGACCTCAGTACCCACTTCCAACAAGACATGAAAGAAATGGTACTTCTTTGTCAATAATGGCTGGGAACACGAAAACTTCGAGAACCGAAACAACTTCTTCCCTCGGCACATTGGTTTTAAGGGTTAGCCTATAGAAATTTGGATTCTAACCTGAATACTATAATTCCATTCTGACTTAACTGATGCTTTTTCTGAATTTCTATTGTCATATATAAGAAAGCTTAGAAAATGTCAATTTTTACTCCTAACCTACAAGAGAAGTATAGAAGACTTCTTACCCCGCAAGACCGTCCTCACGATCGAGTTCTTACCCTCCAGAACTTTATGGACACTGGATTGGTGATGGACAAGTCGGAGGTTCTGAAGAAGACCGTCTTGACAAGCTGAATGCTTGGAACCAAAAAGGTCGGGGGAAGGTCCACCTCCGTGGTACAAGCTCCTTCTTAAAAAAAGAGGAGGATCGAGATGGGGGGATCTAGTTCCCCTGAACGTACGATTTTTGAGGAGCTAGCCCTGCCAACTGTACGGCGTGAACTGCCACCACCTCCAGCCCCCACAACGCTCCTTGGATCCCGCGACAACGAGAAAATAGGAGCGGTTCCTCCTGGGGTGGCCACGGTTGAAACCAGGGAGATGGCTATAAAGAGGGCCTACGAGGAGGCCCGTAGCTCAGCTGCGAGCCATTTCAAGGGTCTGAATCCTCGAAAGATAGCCAGGGACCTCCTGGTTTCTTACATAAGGGTAAGATTGTCTTATTTTGTTCTTTAATTGATTTCATATATGTGATTAACTTTTTTCCTCATTGACTTATCTAATTTTTGTTTGTTTATAGATGTTTCATGCCATGATTGCTATCATGGACTGTCCCGAGGAATCCTAACGGAAGGACAAACTCTAAGTTGAGTTGGACAAAACTCGGCTCTAGCTCGGAACAGTCTGATTTACATCTCTTTTTTTTGAGGAGAAGTTGAAAGAATCCCTCACTAACGTGGCTATTCTGGAGTCACAGAAGAACGCTTTGGCTTCAGAGTTGGAAAACCTAAAGAAAGAAAAAGAGGAGGCTGAGGCCGTTGCTGGTCTGAAGCTTGCCACCAGCATTCAAGTGGCGAGAGAGAAAATAGAAAAAGCCTTTAAAGAAGAGGTGCAGAGGCTGGGCAGAGAATTCACGGACCATGGATATGAAACTTTCTAGAAAAATATCTAGAAGTTGTATCCTGCTCTCAACATCTTTGGCGTAGACGAGGTTTCAGTAGATGAACCTGTGCCGAGCCCTTCCGATGTCACCCTAGTGGAGTTCACAGATCCCGAGAGAGAAGTGCCCCTACCGAGGACCTTCAGTTAGGATTTTTGTAACATTTTCTTTAGTCCTTCTGAGCTTATAATTCTCCCACTTTTTTGGGTTAATTTATGAAAATTTTATTCATTTCAATCACTTGTGTCTTGTTTGATATTTTTGTGATTTTAAGATAAGCTTTTCAACATTCAAACCAGTAGAAAACATAAGCCCTTTAGAGACTCCAAAACATTCATAAGCTTATTTCAGAAGTCTAAAAAACAGGATATACAGAACTGTAACACTTGAAATTAAAACAAGATTTTTCAGTTGTCTGTATACTGAAAATTCAAACCTAAAACACGTGTGAATAAAACAAGGGCTTTCTAGAGGTTTGTAGAATAAAAAATAGACCTGTCCTATAATACTTGTAACAAACACAAGACCTTTAGGGATTTGTACATTGAGTGAAATGGACCAGACCTATAGTCCTTGTAATGAATACAACGCTTTTAAGGGTCTGTGCATTGAGTGAAATGGATCAGACCTGTAGCACTTGTAATGAATACAAGGCTTTTAAGGGTCTATGCATTGAGTGAAATGGACCAGACTTGTAGCACTTGTAATGATTATAAGGCTTTTAAGGGTCTGTGCATTGAGTGAAATAGACCAAACATGTAATACTTGTAATGAATACAAAGCTTTTAAAGGTCTGTGCATTAAGTGAAATGGACCAGATCTATAGCCCTTGCAATGAATACAAGGCTTTTAAGGGTCTTTGTATAAAACAATAAACTTTGAAGGGAATCATAAGTAGCTTTTTATTGATAAGACTTACATAAATGTTCGATGTTCCAAGGTCTGAGTACAGGTTTTCAGTCAAATCTTCTAACCAATAGGTCGTAGGTCTGATGATCTTGGTTATTTTGTAAGGTCCTTCCTAATTAGGGGAAAGCATTCCCATGGTGGGATCTTTTGTGTTTGGAAACACCCATCTTAGGACGAGATCTCTGAGCTAGAAGTTGATAGGTTTTAACCCTTGGTTGAAACATTTAGCTATTCTCTGTTGATAGGCTTCGGTCCTAATTTGAGCTTGCTCACGTTTTTCTTCAAGTAAGTCCAAATTCTTCGCGAGTTATTTGTTATTGGTCCCTTGGTCAAAGCAGTCTGTCTTAAAGGTTGACATGCCAATTTTGATAGGAATGACTGCCTCGGTGCCATAGGCAAGTGAGAATGGTGTTTCTGTAGTTGGGGTCCTTTTAGTAGTTTGATAGGCCTAGAGTACTCCGAGGTGTTTTTCGACCTACCTTCCCTTGGCCTCCTCCAACCTTCTCTTAATTGCCTTGAGAATAGTGCGATTGGTAACTTTGGCTTGCCTATTAGCTTAAGGGTGTTCTAGAGTGGAGAAGTGGTGACTGATATGTAGGTTTTTACAAAACTTCCTTGAATATTTTTCCAGCAAACTATGTCCTATTGTCTGAAATAATGACGCAAGGTATACCGAACCTGCATACTATATATGTTTCCATGTGAAATTCTTTATTTCTACCTCTGTTATATGGGTTAGTGGTTCAGCCTCCGCCCATTTAGAAAAATAGTCAATAACGACTAGTAGGAATCTCCTGTTCTGAGGGGCTTTTGGCAATGACCCTATAATATCTATTTCTCATTGGGTGAAAGGCCAAAGATTGGTGATAGGGATGAATTCATGATGAGGTTGATGTTGGTATGAGGTGAATTTTTGACATTTTTCACACATCTGGACGTATTCTTTAGCTTGTTTTAGCATACCGGGCTAGTAGTAGCCATATGTTAGTGTTTGGTGGGCTATGGTCCTACCGCTATTATAGTTGCCAGAGATCCCTTCATGTAGCTTGGGTAGGACGTAGTAGGCCTCTTCTTGAGTTAAGCAATATCAGAGGGGCTGTGTGTAGGACTTTCGGTAATGCTTTTATTTAAGAATTAAATACCGAGCTGCCCTAATTCAAATTCTCCTGGCATGATTTTTGTCCTCTGGAAGCAACCCCTCATTTAGAAACTAGATGATGGGAGTCATCCAATTCTGAAGTTGTTCTGAAATTTGAAGGGATTGTATTTCCTCAATACAATGTTTTGACTGGTAGGAGATTTTCACCATTGAGTCCCTTCTGGCTTAAGATAGGAGGCCATGTTTGCTAAAGCATCGGCCCTGGAGTTAGTTTCTTTCAATCTTCTGGATGGTAAATTTGCAGAAGGACTACTTTGGTGATTCCACTAGCTTTGAATATCTGGTTATCCTACTATCCTTGGTGGAAACGTCTCCCAAAACTTGACTCACCATAAGCTGAGAGTTAAAGAATGCTTCAAGATCCAGAGCTTCACGTTCTAGAGCCAGTTTCATCCTAAGGATAAGCGCTTTATACTCAGTTTCATTGTTAGAGGCTTTGAATCCCAAGCTAACAGCTTTTTGATTACGATCCCATCAAGGGATTGAAGTATTATACCTATTCCAGAGCCTTTGTCGGTAGATGAACCATCGGTGTAAAGTAGTCATACTATAGTGTTTGTAATGGTTTGAGCTTTCGAATATAATGTTTGAGTGAACTCTATTACAAAGTTTGCTAATACTTGGCTTTTGATAGCAGTTCGCAATATATAAGATATGTCAAATTCTCCCAATTTTATTGACCATTTGACCAGTTGTCCCAAAACTTCGGGTTTGTGTAGGACTGATTTTAAAGGATAGGACGTATGGATTATGATAAGATGGGCTTAAAAATATGGTTTGAGCTTCCGAATGGATATCACCAAGGCTAAGGCTAATTTTTCAATTTCGGATTATCTTTTCTCGGTGTCCAAAAGTGCCTTGCTAACGTCAAAGTTAAGCCTTTGAAATCCCTTGTCCTCATTGACAGGTAGAGCTGATGAAATTTTTTGATACAACTAAGTATAGGAGTAGTTTTTTCCCTGGTACTAGTTTTGAAAGGAGTTCATGGAAAGCTAAGTATCACTTGAGTTCTTGGAAAGCCTTTTTGCATTCAAGGGTCCATTCTAGAGCCTTAGTCCCCCTTAAAGCTCTAAAGAAAGGAAGGCACCGATTTGTAGATTTAGAGATAAACCTGTTCAATGTTGCTATCTTTCCATTCAGGCCTTGGATATATCTCTTAGTTTAAGGTGAATCTAGTTCAATCAGAGCTTTGATCTGTGAGGGATCTGCCTTAATTCCTCTTTAGGAGACTAGAAAATCCAAGAATTTTCCTTCTGTAATCCCGAAGGTACATTTAAAGGGTTTAGCTTCATTCTATGTTTCCTTAGGATGTCGAATGTTTGGCTTAAATGCTAGATGTGGTCACCCTTTCGAAATTTTTGACAAGCATGTCATTGATGTAGACTTCTATTGTATCCCCAATTTGGGGACCAAACATTTTTTTTACAAGCCTTTGGTACGTAGCTCCAGCGTTCTTTAAACTGAACAAAATTACTCTATAACAATAGAGACCTTGTTCTGATATGAAGGTCATTTTCTCATAGTCTAGAGGATACATTTGAATTTGATTGTATCCAGAATAAGCATCCATGAAACTCATAAGTTCATGACCTACTGTGGCATCAATAAGTTGATCAATTCTGGGAAGAGAAAAGCTATCCTTGGGACAAGCTTTATTCAGGTCAGTATAGTCAATGTAGACCCTCTACTTGCCATTCTTCTTTTTTGCAAGAACTGTATTGGCAAGCCATTCTAGGTAGAACACTTTTCTTATCATTCCAGCATTTAGCAGCCTATGGACCTTTTTATTAATGATTTTATGGCCTTCAAGTGCAAATGTTCTCCTTTTTTAACTTACCGAGGGATAGTTCGGATCTGTCATCAACTTGTGAGAGATGGAATCAGGATCTATTCCCTCAATATCTCTAGTTTCTCAAGCAAATTTTAATAGGTCGTTTTTTAGAAATTTAACAACATCCTCTTGCTTGGAAGGAGAAAGGTCTAAGACGATTTGTAGATACTTTCCCTCTTCTTCAATACTGATGAGTATCTTAATGGGCTCCTCCATTGGTTTGATTGTGTTGTCCCTTCTTCTGGGACTTGGCTCGCTAATTTCAGAATGAAATTCTTCTACCTTATGAAGGTTGGAACATGAGAAACTTTCCCTCTCACGAGGGTATTATAATTGCTATCTAGAGTGATTTTTTTTAACGCAAGGGCATGACATTCCCAGGTAGTGGGTTGACAGCCCTTGATGGTGAAAACTTTGTCGTTGTGGATATATTTCAGGCATTGATGGAAGGTTGAAGTAACCGCTTCCATCTGGTGGATCCAAGGTCTCCTAATAATGACATTATAGGGGTATTTTGTGTTTAGGACCATGTATTCAGAGATTAGCGTCTTCTGTTCATCCCCTTTCCCCATCGTGGTCTGTAGGTCAATTCTACCTAATGAGATGCTGAGATTCCCTTCAAATCTTGCCATGACAGTAATGGTAGCTCTTATGACATTAGAGTTGAGCTTTATATGGTTGAAGGTTTCATAGAATAATACGTTGGTGGAAATTTCAGTATCCACAAGAACCCTTCTGATATCAAAATTAGTGATTTTGAGTGAGATAACAAGAGCATCGCTGTGGGGACAATGTATCCCAACGACGTCAAATTTAGAGAACTGGACCTAAGTCTGACTTTATCTTTTTCCCAATGGTCGAGATCTGGATGACATGGGGTTCTGCCCTTGCCTTCTGAGCGTATCTTTTCCTGGCTCAGTTAGACATCCTTGTCATCACATTGTCAGCCTGAAGCACAAGGATGAGTTGATTATTTTGCCGCTGCTAGTCGTTTCAGATTTCTCTTTGTCCAAGCCTTTGTTCGTGCCTTCTTTGAGGTGGTCTCTCATCATAAGGGTTCTACTTCTCGTCTTGGTGGACGAACTTTCTCAGTCGTCCTCTTCTGATGAGATACTCTATTTCCTGCTTGAGAGCCCTGCATTCCTTGGTTGTGTGCCCGTGCACTCTATGGAAATCACAATATTTGTTCTGATTTCTTACGTTGGGGTGGCTTTTTAGTGGCTCTGGCCACCTCAAGTTTTCACGAGTCTGGATTTATTGGAGTATGTGGGTAAGAGAAGCATTTAAGGGGGTGAAAGTCCCATACCTCCCAGAGTTAGAATTGTTCTAGGCTCTGGGTGCTGTTATCTTATCAGGGCTTCCGATCCTCTTCTTGTTAGCATTGTTATCTCTATTCTGAACTTACTTATCCTTATGAGCTTGTTCTTTTGCTTTTCAAAAAGATTTTTTTTGTATCTTAAGATTAATATACTTTCACGCTCGTTCCATGAGTATTGTCATATCGATGGGACGATCCTTGGTCAAGGAATCTTGGAAGTGTCCTAGGCCCGAGGCCTGAAGTGAGGGCGGCCACTAGGAAGCTTGGATTACAGTCAGTTATTTTTGTGAGCTCGATGTTAAAACGAGCTATGTACTCTCGAAGTGATTCTCCCTTTATTTGTTTTATAGTTTCTTTGTTGCTGTCGCATTCAAATTGCTAAAGAAAATATATATACTTTAGGTAGATGAAACTTTTTTGAAACATTTTTACCAAGTGAAAATTAACTTTAATAATGTTTTTTTGCATGCATTTGATAACTATCTCTTAAAAATAATTTCAAATATAAATTGGATATGTACAAATATGTGTAAATGTAGATATATACACTAAGTATATGTGTAGGTACATATTTTAGAAATTTTCCCTACATATGATAAGAAACATATCTTGTTAAGTGATTCAATACTTGTGATTTGTGGATAATTATAAATATCCAAATTTTGTGTTGTGTTAAAAAGGATCGTGGTTAAGTCATCTATATATATTAGAAAACAACTTTAATATAATAGTAAATTAGTTACATTCAATGAAAGAAATATTAATTACCAAAATAGAAAAAATGATTATTTTTATTTGTGATTTGACTACATGTTAAAAATTGATCAAGACATTAAAATTTAATTCAACTAATGTTTTTAAAAGAAAGAAGAAGGAGGGGTTAACTAATGTATTCACGTGCGTCGCTAATAGTTAATACTGTTAGTGACACTCGTTTGGACGTCGCTAATAGTATGCATAAATGAAACGATGTCGTGTTACATGAAGTTAGAGACGCTCAAAGACTTATTAGCAACGCATAGTGTGCGTCGCTAATAAGTCCTTATATCTCAAATCCCCAATTCAATCTCTCTCTCTCTCTCTCTCAGATGCTTTTTTCTGTTTCTCTCTCTATATCGATCTCCACTCATTCTCTCTCTGTATCGATCTCCCTCCATTGCTAATTGACAAAGAATAGGCTAGAAATCGTCATTGCCGTAACCGCTTACTAGCACTGCCCCGTAGACAATCCCACCGCTGCCACCACCAACACTCCCATTGTTGTTGCCAACAACGCCGAAACCCCAATCTCACCACTTCACCTCGTTTGAGAAAGGTTAGGGTTTTTTGCTTTGTTTAAATGACCAAATTTTCAGTGTAATTTTTGCTTTGTTTTACCACGTATGAATACTGTCTACTTGATTATTTTTTTGTTTTTTAACTATTAAGTTTATTTCTCTTGCATGTTGTAAATGCTGCTAACTGCCGATGCTTTTACTCCCAAATCCCAATATTCTAATGACTTATTTTTCATGTTTGATTGCTTAGTAAAAATTATTATTTGCTATGCTTGTCTCTTTGATATGATTATCAGTTTTAAGTTTGGTATTTTTTTGTGCGATAGTGCAGAGCATTTAGGAAGTGTAGCCATCATAGTCATTATAACTGTGCACTTTTTTCCCTTTAATATTCTGTCATTGGATTATTGTATTTGGACGATTTGACCACATGGAATTCATTTGATGTTTGGTCATGCCTGCTGAGCCCTCTTGTTAAATCTAACTACAAGTTGGTTTAGATTGTGTTTGTCAAGCCTGAAGCCCCAAGCAATGTGCCATTCATAATGAGATATTTATAAGAATGATTGTGTGTATGAGTTGTTTTCACCAAACATTGATTTTTATCAAATAATTATTGTTTGAATTAATATAGAAAGAAAATTACTCAATACAATGGAACTAACTAAAATTTTAAAGCACTTGTGAAATTTCAAAAATAATAGTATAATTAGTTCATAGTGGCATGCTCAGTAGTCTTCCTACGCATTTTATGTCTTTGTTTCCAATTCTAGCCTCCTATCGAGAAAAGGCTATATAAGTTGCAAAGAGACTTTTATGGGAAGGGGAAGAAGGGGAAAGGAAATTTCACTTAGTTAGTTGGGATAGAGAAGAAGGGTGGGTTAGAAATCAAAGATTTAAGTATTTTCAACAAAGCTCTTCTTGGGAAATGGCTTTGGAGATTTGCGAGGGAGTCTAATTCTTGGTGGGGGGAGGTCTTAGTTTCCAAAATTGGTTGTGAGAAGGGGGAGCTTCTAAGGGGGTCGAGGGTCCCTTTGGTCCCTTCGGTGTTGTTCTTGGAAATCAATTAGGAATGGATCCGAAGAATTCTTTAGTCAAAAGAATGAAAAAAAAATATGCATGATGAAAATGTTACCGTCTTATCATCGTACCGATCTATTTATTGAATGGATTGCTTTCAAATTTGAAATTTTAGCAAATTCTTAATCTATTGAATATTGATTTGATTGTCGAAGGAATAAAACTTTAGTATTAATTTTACATTACAAAATGATTTTTGTTTTGAAAGGCTACCAATCTTTAAGGGAAGCGATCTATAATGTTTGATGTAAGTTTGTGTTAAGCAAGTGATTGGTTTGAGGCATATTCCACTATGACAAAATTTCAGCACAGTCTCCTATTGTTCTCTGGGTATATATTTAGGCGTGCTAACGTCTATCTCGTATTCTTGGAGAACCGTAGGAAGATGCTACCGAAATTTTGTCCGAGTGGAATCAAGCATTTGATTTGCTACTAATTGTAATGTAGATTGTGCATTCATGAATGGGATAGGACCATCTTACCCTTTAGAGAAAAGTTGGAGGTGATAGGATTTTCATATTTATAATGAGTACCATTTTTGACTTGTATTAGGTAGACGAAAATGGATAAGAGTTGGATGGACTTGAGGGGTAGGCATTTGCCAGGGTATGTGAAGGGGATCAAAGATTTTATTGAGTTTGCTCGTGCATCTGCAGATGGGAGAAATAGGATAAGATGTCCATGTAGGAGGTGCAATAATAGGGATTATATGCACATAGATAAGGTCAAAAAGCACCTACTCCAACACGGGATGGACAAGAAGTATACGTGTTAGGAATTTCATGGAGAACACCGTGACGTACGAGTGGTATTTGAGGATGAAGAAGAAGACGACGATGATGACTTTGGTGATAATGTTGGGGTTGGTTATGAAGGCTTGCCACAAATGCTGGCAGACTTGCAGGGGGCTACAACTGGGATGAGTAGTCACAGGAGTGACACAGGACAATTGGAAGCGTTTGAGTCCTTGTTGAGGGAAGCAAGGCAGTCGTTATATTCGGGTTGTAATAAGTTTTCAAAACTGGACTTTCTCGTGAAACTCTTTCATATTAAGACCATTAACCGATGGAGTAACAAATCATTTGATATGGTTATTGAATTGATTAAAGTAGCGCTTCCTACTGGGGAAACCCTTCCGAAATCATATTACGAGGCGAAAAGAATATTAAGAGATTTGGGCCACGGGTATATTTCCATACATGCTTGCAAAAATGATTGCATGTTATTTTGGAAGGAGGACTGAACAATGTAAGGAGTGTATGGTATGCCACGAACCCAGGTACAAGCTGAATGAAGGAAAGAGCAAGACAATTCCGCACAAGGTGTTGAGATATTCTCCCTTAAAACCTAGACTACAAAGGTTGTACATGTCTTAGAAGACGGCAGAAGATATGCGGTGGCATAAGGAGAAACGTGTTGTTGAGGAAAATGTATGTAGGCATCCGGCAGATTCTCAAACTTAGGGCTGAGTTTGATATGAATCACAAAAGGTTTGCAAATAAGGTGCGTAACGTACGACTTGGGCTGGCTAGCGATGGTTTCAATCCGTTCAGTGACATGAGTAATGCCTACATCATGTGGCCGGTGTTGCTTGTGCCGTATAACTTGCCACCATGAAAATGTATGAAAGAACCATTTATCTTCATGTCGTTGCTTATTCTAGGGCCGAAGTCTCCTAGTAATGAAATTGATGTGTACTTGCATCCTTTAGTGAATGAGTTAAAGGAATTGTGGGAGATGGGAGTGGAGGCATACGCCGTCTTTAAGAACGAGACATTTCAATTGCATACAGCGTTACTGTGGACCATAAATGACTTTTTAGCATACGGGAACTTGTTTGGGTGGAGCACTAAGGGGTATCTGGCATGTCCGGTTTGCAATAAGGATGTATGTTCCCTACATTTGTCCAATGGAAAGAAGATATGCTACATGTGCCATCTTCATTTTCTACCGCCATCACATGGCTGGTGAAATCGGCAGAAGCATCTGTTTGATGAAAAAATGGAGTGTAGATTGTCACCTCCATTGTTGTCTGGCAAAAACGTGTTGGCGCAATTGGCACTCATCCAACCAGTGAGGTTTGGGAAGATACCGAGTACTAAGAAGAGGAAGCGTACTAATGTGGAGTTAAATTGGACGAAGAAGAGCATATTTTTTGATTTTCCGTACTGGGAGACCCTTAAGTTGAGGCACAATTTGGATGTTATGTACATCTAGAAGAACATCTGTGATAATGTGCTGGGAACTTTTGTCACGGCCCCGAATTCTAGCGAACCCGAGGCGCGAGTAACGAGACAAAAAGAAATAAAATAATAAAGGAATAAAAGATAATTAAGGACGATCACATACATTCTACATACTGTTCTGATACATACACAAGGTCTGGTCCATTTATTTACAACATACAAAATAAAATACTGTCTCGGCCTTATGCCCTTACACAATATCAAAAGCGCCCCTTGGGCCTAACATAGTCCCTAATCAGATCATCTCCTCGTCTCGTACAGCTGAGACATCATCTGAAATGTTGCCCCACTAAAGGGGTCAGCTCAACATGCTGGTACAATATAATGCTAATGCAAGAAACAAAACTAAGGTCGTGGCATGTGCAAGTGTACAGTTATTTCTATATGACATTTGATATCATGATGGCAGTATATGAACATTATGCAATATATGAACAGGATGCGTGACACACCCATGCAACTCTATGCCCACCCATGTCTCATGATACGGTCATTCTCCGCTGGCATGAGTACCGCCACGTATGTCTCGCTTCACGGTCCGGAATCCGTCAGGCTCGCAAGTACCTAATGGCCGATTTTGGGTTTTTCACCATAGGATCTGCACCCTCATAATGCAAAGCACCAAGTGCTTAACTCACACCATGTCCAAAGAATCACACTATGCCAATATGCTCTGGTTTCACCATGTCATAATGTAATCTCAATGATGCATCTCATTCATACACAAAGCGTGCTTTCAAGTACATACTTCATAATGTCAACAGTTCTCAAAGCATATAATTCACACACTACTCTAACACATGCGATATACACATAATCATCATCCACATCATCACCCAACTTTAGCAAGATAGCATGAAGCACATAAACATGTGAACAATCAAGCAAACATGTGAGCAATCAAGGCAGCAGAACAAGTATTCCTAATCTCAATTCTATTTCTTACTTAGCACAATATATCGTACCTGATATCGATCTCAGATCGGGAAAGTATACTCGTAGTAAAGTGAAATCACTGTAAGAACACCGAAGGCAAGGTCACCTTCTCTTTGCTTTTCTGTGTCCCTAAAATCATAACATGAGACTCAATCCAATTGTCACTTGAATTATGCTATTCATCAAATTTTATGTCTTTATCTTATAAGTTTCTATTTTGCTAAATTAAACTCTACTATTGGATCCAGGACGTTGAAGAAAATAAGTTTAGGTTTTCGTAGAACTGAATTCGGACATATGGGTTCAAAAGGGCAAAACAGTCATTTTGCACTTTTCACGGGTCCTTACACTTTGAGACTTCTTTTCACAAATTGGACTCCACGGTTGAGTCCGGAATGCTCGAAATAATAAATTTTCACTATTTGTTTACTTAATTTGGAGTTCGTTTGACTGGGTTCCAGTCTAGGGGCATTTTGGTAATTTTAAAGGTTACTACTGGGTCTTTTATTTTTCGGGACCCCATCTCATAAAATAGACCTCACCATTGGCCTCGGAATGGTCGAGATAGTCAAAATACACTAATGACTTGTCCCATTTGGACTCCGAGTTATTTTAGAATATTTAATTAATTAAATTAATTAATTAATTAATTAATTAATTAATTTAATTAATATTTTATTCATGTGGGTCAATTTGTAATTTCTCCAAAGTTTAGGGGTTAAAGTGAATTTCTGAAAGTTCAGGGTACATTTGTAAATATCAAAAAGTTCAGGGGCACTTTTGTAATTGTGAAAAACCTTATTCCCTATTCGGTTAGCCAAACAGGGACTTATCTAGAACAGGGATTGGATATCCCTGTTCCTATTTCAATTTAAATTTTTAATTTCTTATATCCGTAACCAAACAGACCCAATCCCCTTTTAATTTAAAACATCAGCGCGACACGTGGCAGGGGCGGTTCAGCCTCGCCCGAACCGGACCCGACCCGGACCCGAAACCAGACCTGAGTGGCCTCCCTTCTTCCCCGACTTTCCGGCGATGAACCAGTAGGGTTCCGGTGCCTTCTCCGGCGCCGGCGGCCCGTCTCCGACGAGTTTTCCAGGTTTTTAAAATGCAGTTCCCTCCTATTTTTCATGTAGATCTCATATTTAAAGTTGGTTTTTGGTTTGGCCCCTTGGATTTTCACGAAATAGCCCCAAACCGTAGCTCCGGCCAACTATGTTTTCATGATTTCGAGCTTGGTCTCTAACTGTTTCGGCCCCTACTCATCTCTAATGAGTTTCTGCACCTAATAGGGTTATTTTCCCATCATCCAAGCACGGTTTTGTGCATAAAATGTTAATGAACCCGAAATTATCCTTACACTTGCAACTAGGGTTTACTCACTGATTTCTCAACCATTTTAGCTAGTTCTTTTTGCAATCTTTTCCATTTTTCATGCTCTTTAAAACCCTACACTTAAAATCAAATGAAAGCTCTTAAATCTTAAAAACAGAATGAGACCCACTTACCTTAAATTCCTGATTTTTCTTGGTTGTAGGTCTCCTCTCACTTCTGTTCCTCTTGATCCACTTCTGCTTTTTTCCTTTTTCAGAACTCTCTCTCTCTCCCTTGGCCTCAGTTTTTCTTTCCTCCCCAACCGAGACCAACACCCATATACAACTTCACCAACTCTCACACGTCTCTCTCTCACATCAGCCCCTGTTCTTGACCTTTTTGTCTCTGCATCAGCCACCCAAATTTTCCTACAAAGCAGCTTTGCATTAAATGCAAAGCTACTCTACATCTATACCTATATACATATCCACTCATATACATACACTAGACACACACACTAGGTCGGTTGCACACACACTGCCATATATACATACCTACATATGTCCATCCACATGCACACACACTCCCATAGATTTATATATATATATATATATTTATATATACACTTGCATATACTTCATTTCACACATGCATACCACTTATATCTATATATATATATAACACACATGTACTAAGAATACCAATAATAATAATAATAATAATAATAAAATTATTTAATAACCAAGAAAATTTTCATATCAAAAAAAAAAAAATTTTCCGGGTTATTACATCCTTCCCTCCTTACAAAAATTTCGGTCCGAAATTTGAAATAACATAAAACAAAAGAAAATACATCACTGATCAAACAACTCGGGATACCTAACTCGAACCTCGGCCTCGCTGTTCCCAAGTAGCCTCCTCAACCCCGTGATGGTTCCAACGAACCTTGACCATAGGGATGGTCCTGCCTTGCAAAATCTGGTCCCTTGAGTCTAATATCTCTACGGGCCTCTGGTCATAAGAAGCGTCCCCCTCTAACTGAAGATCTACCCAATCTAATACATGGGAGGGGTCAGGCTGGTATTCCCTCAGCATCAACACATGAAAGACATCATGAACTCCTGATAGTTGTGGTGGTAAGGCCAGCTTATAAGCCACCTCACCAACCCTCCCAAGAATCTCAAAGGGGCCTATAAATCATGGCGACAGCTTCCCACTGTGCCCAAACCTCCTCAACCCTCGTCGGGGGGATATCTTGAGGAACATATGGTCCCCCACCTCGAATGATAAGGGTCGCCGCCTCCTATCTACATAACTCTTCTAGCGACTCTGGCTGGCAACAAGCGCTGCCTGATCACTTGTATCTTGTCTGTGGTCTCACGGACTATATCGGATCCCAAAACAATCGTCTTCCCTACCCCAGTCCAACACACTGGATGAACGACATGGCCTACAGTACAACGCTTCGAATAGTGCCATCTCAATACTGGACTGCTAGCTACGGTTGTAGGCAAACTCTACCAAAGCAAGGTGATCCTCCCAGCTACCTCTAAAGTCCATGACACAGGCCCTGAGCATATCCTCCAAGATCTGAATAGTGCGCTCTGACTGACCATCAGTCTGAGGATGAAAGGTAGCACTAACTTAGCTGAGTCCCTAAGGCTGTCTAGAGGCTTTGCCAAAACCGGGCAGTGAAATGTGGGTCCCTATCTAAAACAATGGACAAGGGAATTCCATGTGGTCAGTACTATCTCTCGACATAGTAATAGAAGATCAATGCAAAATGCATTGTAACATGTAGACGTGCAGCCTTACCTATGGATCACTCACCTCTCCCTCAGCCAGGCGATGTGGAATGCATTACCTCCTCCCATTACCATCTCCCCCGTAGGCTTCGCCTCACCGGTAGGCGTGCAGCGGCGTGCAGACATCTCCACACTCCCTGCTAGGGTCTGGTGCTAATCCCATCTGTAACGACTCACTCCATATGGTACAACACATAATGAAATCCTCAAAACACATTGGCTCATCAACGCCAATCCCTTTCAATTTCCATCCAAGTATCACGACTTACCTCAACAATTCAACACAATAAAAAGTAAAGGAAACTCCTCACTGTTCACAAGGATATCCCAAGGTCTCTCGCACATGTGATGTTATCTAACCTGCCTCAATTTAATCCATGAAATTACCTAGTGATTTATCCCAATGGCATAGATACACATTATCTGTACCATAATGCAATCTCATCATCCAGTATTTCCTAAGTACCCTAATTACCCACAAGATATCAACAGTACAATCTAAAAGTAAAGCTATCATCTCCCACCTTAGTCTATATATAACCGAGACTAAGTGTCATGTACTAATAAGGACTAGTCTATTCATTTCGTGTACACATATATCGATTAGGTATATAAATGTAGACCATGTAGTTTATGTACTCTAATCATGAAACTTACGTCAATATACCAAGGTTCAGAAGAAATAAAACACTAAACTCTTCACCAATTTCCACTACGAACATACATCAATTTTCACACACATGCATCAACACACACATGGAAACATGTTTAAGCATTCTCTTATATATACATCAATAATAATCAGTCTGTATATAAAAAAAATGTCATAATCATAGCACTATAATGGTCACTAAACTAGCATGCTTATATAGAGTAAACATACAACATTCAACAGCTAACATGTAGCTTACCACATCAGCACCCAATACAAAATTTTATTCCAGGAATACACATATACATAAATAAGCACATAGTCTGTTGTACAGGTGACCAGGCACCTTCCCAACCTTACGGATATCCAGGCTCATAGCCTATCTCACTAACAACAAGCATATAGTCTACTGTTTAATCTCATTCGTTACACTGTATAAAGGCAAGCATTGAATCCTAGATCATCAATAACCAAGTATACCCCACATTGTACAATTTAACAACTAAGGTAACAAGCACTCCTCTAATCATGTAATCCAAACCAACCCAATTCAAATTAAAGTATAACCCCTCCTAACTCACAATAAAGTCAATCTTAAAAGGATCTATGGACACCCCATGAAATAAAGAAAAACATCTCCCTCAGGAGTACACATTGCCTCTCTTCCCCTATAGCAGCCTATACTCGTTTAAAGTGTAAATAACCGATCTATCTCCAACACAACACCAATACTAGACGCATCAAATAAGATGAAGAATCCAAATAAGGCATGCGGTCAGCTACCCCTAACGTCATGTCAATATAGTAAATATGAATGAATGAGATGTACTATGGTCTATCAATATGCCAGTCCATAAACTAAACACACAAAAAAAAATGTACCTCAAGGTTCTAAAGGTCCAAAAAGGATAGGTGACTCTAGGCTGACTACTGCATAACGCCACTCTGAGTGGTCTGGTCCTGCCTACCACCCCTCTGACTGAGAGTCCTGACACTCAATGCTGTAGGTGTATGCTGAAAATACGGTGCCAGAGGTCCCTGACCCAATAGTGGCCGTGGCAAAGGCACTTGGGTATACTGATAGTAATGTGGCTCCTCTAAGTCCTAGGAAATCGGCCTCTGAGGACAATTAGCCCTAACATGGCCGGCCTGGTGGCATACAAAACAAAGTCACGGAGTCCCCCGTCCTTGACTCTGTACTGGTGAGGGGAATGACTCCTGACTAACCTCGATCCTCTGTCTCAAGCTGGGGTCCCTCAAAGGACAAGTGACCATCTTGTGGCCAGGATGTCCACAAATAAAACATATAATGGTCCCTTGGGATGTGGATGTGAAAGAAGCACCAGTTCGGAACCTCTTCGGTGGTCTCGTACCAGTGTGAAGTCTGGGCGGGTATAGATATTTGTGCAGCAGCAGCACGAGCTCGAGACCTCTTCGATGGCCTCTTACCAATGTATATCGGGGTAGACCTAAGGATCTGTGCTAGAGTCGCCTCGCTCTGGGTCTGGGGCTCTCTGACTCTTCTAAGCTCAGCCAACTCTCTCTCAGCCCTGACCGCTCTCGTCACTACCTCCTGTATAGTGTGAAGGCATTCTCGCATAATGGTCACTATGTCCCCAAAACCACTAGTCTGCCCTACCTCTACTGGAGCAGGTGTAAAAGTGACGGCCCCCTCAACTGCAACATCAGCCGAAGTAGCAGCTTGGGGCCAACTACGCCACGGTGGTGCAGTAGTCCTAGGCTCATCGTGTCTAGGTGGTATAAGTCTGGGAGTAGCTTGTCTCGGTGGCATGTCTACAAGTTCAAAGAGAAGAAAAAAAATCAATACCCCATTAGACACAGGCGTTAAAAGAACATTAAGTAGCTACTTTTCAACACTTCACAATTTCGAAGTAACAACCACAATATATTATGACACACTTGCCTAATCAATACCTACATAACTAATGTCAACCATCACCACCCATTGGTTACACTAAACAATTCACACCGAGTTCTAACATAGCCCTCTACTAAGAAGGATTTTATCTAAACAATGTAACACACATACCTAAACATTTGAACACTAGCAAGGTTTAACTCCCAGAGAATACTATCCAAGACAATACATCTCCCAACAACTAGGGTTTTAACACAAGAACAGCTTTAAAAATCTAAGGATAAACACTCTAAGTATCCATCTATACACACAAGGCTCCACAAGTCCAAATCCTTATTCTAGCATTTTAAGGTTTGATGTGTCTTTTATTATCTCTTACTTTTATAGCTAGGTGATAACCCTTCATGGATTACAGCTCCTCTCATTACTTGCTGATGGGGTACCATCCATCAGCTGTAACTCGAGACCTGAGACCAATCCAATCTGTATAAATATCATAGTCATAGTATTATAATCCATGAAAATTAGTTACTAACCTAGCACATTCATATAGAATCCACAAACAACAGTCAACCAGGTAAACAACCAGGTTCACAACTTGTCTCCTAAGTAACTAGGCATACTGTCTACCGTGTAGATGACTAAGTGTACAACCTACACCTCAAACAACTAGGCACACCGTCTATTCCATAAAGTATACGGTCTATCACATAGACACGAGTTTCTAATCTTAGTCAACCACTACCACAAAAATTTCGCCTGCTCCTTATCTACCGGGAAATCAAGCATAGTGCATACTCGTGCACACCAATGCGACATGTGTATATATAAAATATTTGAGCTAAAAGCTCAGTCATGTTCTTATCAGCGACTAGGGAGTACATATAGCATGTCATAATATACACTGAACAAATTCTCACACATTACACATGTCATGCACCTTACCACATTAAATCACATAATCATGTATCATAACATATCATCAATCAACACGTAATCACAACAAGTCATGCTTCAAGTGTATACAATCACATAACACACGAAATCCTATCGCATGCTACTAACGGTTCTCACTAGGTCTCATTCTCTTCTCTAGGGTCTCATGGTGTTTAACAACACTCCACGGTCTCTAGGTATTCGAACCTAAGCTCTGATACCACGTTGTCACGCCCCGAATTCCAGCGAACCCGAGGCGTGAGTAACGAGACAAAAAGAAATAAAATAATAAAGGAATAAAAGATAATTAAGGACGATCACATACATTCTACATACTGTTCTAATACATACACAAGGTCTGGTCCATTTATTTACAACATACAAAATAAAATACTATCTCGGCCTTATGCCCTTACACAATATCAAAAGCGCCCCTTGGGCCTAACATAGTCCCTAATCAGATCATCTCCTCGTCTCGTACAGCTGGGACATCATCTGAAATGTTGCCCCACTACAGGGGTCAGCTCAACATGCTGGTACAATATAATGCTAATGCAAGAAACAAAACTAAGGTCGTGGCATGTGCAAGTGTACAGTTATTTCTATATGGCATTCGATATCATGATGGCAGTATATGAACATTATGCAATATATGAACAGGATGCGTGACACACCCATGCAACTCTATGCCCACCTATGTCTCATGATACTGGTCATTCTCCACTGGCATGAGTACTGCCACGTATGTCTCGCTTCACGGTCCAGAATCCGTCAGGCTTGCAAGTACCTAATGGCCGATTTTGGGTTTTTCACCACAGGATCTGCACCCTCATAATGCAAAGCACCAAGTGCTTAACTCACGCCATGTCCAAAGAATCACAGCTATGCCAATATGCTCTGGTTTCACCATGTCATAATGTAATCTCAATGATGCATCTCATTCATACACAAAGCGTGATTTCAAGTACATATTTCATAATGTCAACAGTTCTCAAAGCATATAATTCACACACTACTCTAACACATGCGATATACACATAATCATCATCCACATCATCACCCAACTTTAGCAAGATAGCATGAAGCACATAAGCATGTGAACAATCAAGCAAACATGTGAGCAATCAAGGCAACAGAACAAGTATTCCTAATCTCAATTCTATTTCTTACTTAGCACAATATATTGTACCTGATATCGATCTCAGATCGAAAAAGTATACTCAGTAGTAAAGTGAAATCACTGTAAGAACACCGAAGGCCAGGTCACCTTCTCTTTGCCTTTCCGTGTCCCTAAAATCATAACATGAGACTCAATCCAATTATCACTTGAATTATGTTATTCATCAAATTTTATGTCTTTATCTTATAAGTTTCTATTTTGCTAAATTAAACTCTACTATTGGATCCGAGACGTTGAAGAAAATAAGTTTAGGTTTTCGTAGAACTGAATTCGGACATATGGGTTCAAAAGGGCAAAACAGTCATTTTGCACTTTTCACGGGTCCTTACACTTTGAGACTTCTTTTCACAAATTGGACTCCACGGTTGAGTCCGGAATGCTCGAAATAATAAAGTTTCACTATTTGTTTACTTAATTTGGAGTTCGTTTGACTGGGTTCCAGCCTAGGGGCATTTTGGTAATTTTAAAGGTTACTACGGGTCTTTTATTTTTTGGGACCCCGTCTCATAAAATGGACCTCACCATTGGCCTCGTAATGGTCGAGATAGTCAAAATACACTAATGACTTGTCCCATTTGGACTCCGAGTTATTTTAGAATATTTAATTAATCAAATTAATTAATTAATTTAATTAATAATTTATTAATATTTTATTCATGTGGGTCAATTTGTAATTTCTCCAAAGTTTAGGGGTTAAAGTGAATTTCTGAAAGTTCAGGGTACATTTGTAACTATCAAAAAGTTCAGGGGCACTTTTGTAATTGTGAAAAACCTTATTCCATATTCGGTTAGCCAAACAGGGACTTATCCAGAACAGGGATTGGATATCCCTGTTCCTATTTCAATTTAAATTTTTAATTTCTTATATCCGTAACCAAACAGACCCAATCCCCTTTTAATTTAAAACATCAGCACGACACGTGGCAGGGGCGGTTCAGCCCCGCCCGAACCGGACCCGACCCTGACCCGAAAACCAGACCGGAGTGGCCTCCCTTCTTCCCCGACTTTCCGGCGACGAACCAGTAGGGTTCCAGCGCCTTCTCCGGCGCCGACGACCCGTCTCCGGCGAGTTTTCCAGGTTTTTAAAATGCAGTTCCCTCCTATTTTTCATGTAGATCTCATATTTAAAGTTGGTTTTTGGTTTGGCCCCTTGGATTTTCACGAAATAGCACCAAACCGTAGCTCCAGCCAACCATGTTTTCATGATTTCGAGCTTGGTCTCTAACTGTTTCGGCCCCTACTCATCTCTAATGAGTTTCTACACCTAATAGGGTTATTTTCCCATCATCCAAGCACGGTTTTGTGCATAAAATGTTAATGAACCCGAAATTATCCTTACACTTGCAACTAGGGTTTACTCACTGATTTCTCAACCATTTTAGCTAGTTCTTTTTACAATCTTTTCCATTTTTCATGCTCTTTAAAACCCTACACTTAAAATCAAATGAAAGCTCTTAAATCTTAAAAACAGAATGAGAACCACTTACCTTAAATTCCTGATTTTTCTTGGTTGCAGGTCTCCTCTCACTTCTGTTCCTCTTGATCCACTTCTGCTTTTTTCCTTTTTCAGAACTCTCTCTCTCTCCCTTGCTCTCAGTTTTTCTTTCCTTTCTTTCCTCCCCAACCGAGACCAACACCCATATACAACTTCACCAACTCTCACGTCTCTCTCTCGCATCAGCCCCTTTTCTTGACCTTTTTCTCTCTGCATCAGCCACCCAAATTTTCCTACAAGGCAGCTTTGCATTAAATGCAAAGCTGCTCTATAATGCAAAGCTGCTCTACATCTATACCTATATACATATCCACTCATATACACACACTAGACACACACACTAGGTCGGTTGCACACACACTGCCATATATACGTACCTACATATGTCCATCCACATGCACACACACTCCCACAGATTTATATATATATATTTATATATACACTTGCATATACTTCATTTCACACATGCATACCACTTATATATATATATATATATAACACATGTACTAAGAATACCAATAATAATAATAATAATAATAATAATAAAATTATTTAATAACCAAGAAAATTTTCATATAAAAAAAAAAATTTCTGGGTTATTACAACTTTAATGAACATTGAAAGAAAGACGAAGGATACTGTTGAAGCCCGGTTGGACCTGCAGGAGCTGGGAATACATAAAGAGCTGCACCTAATACGTAGCGGTGATAAATATATCGTGCATCCTGTACAGTATACGTTATCATCCGTAGAGCGAATGAGGATTTGCGAGTGGTTTAAATTGGTGAAGTTTTCAGATGGATGCGCATCGAATATATCTCAGTGTGTAAATGTTATAGATGAAAAAATATCCGGATTGAAGAGTCATGACTATCATGTCCTTTTACAACGACTTCTTCCGGCTGCACTACGTGGATATCTCACCGATGACATATCAACTACATTGACTGAGCTAGGCTGCTTCTTTAGAGAATTATGTGCAAAGACGTTGAATTTGGAAGTACTAGAAAAGCTCAAAAGGGATGTTGTCATGATCCTCTGCAAGTTGGAAAAGATTTTTGCCTCCAATTTTCTTTGATGTAATGGTCTACCTAGCTGTACATTTGCCTCATTAGGCAAAAATTGTCAAGAGCGAAATTCTGATAGTGGTCCATGGCAGCAACGAACTGGCCTTGCCAGTGTTTAATCAGAATGTGCGGCCAATAGGTGCCCGTATATATGAATGGTGTCATCGTCAAGAGTTGGAAAAAGCCCACTACACCATGCTCAACAACTGCGATGAGACATTGCCATATTTTAAGTAAGTTTATCGAAATCATGCCAATACTACGTTAGTACACAAATGTAAGTTACATATAACATATCTCATCTTATGCAGTAAGCATACGATCGAGCTTCAGAGAGAACATGTATTAAGTTCTGATCTAGAGCAAAGACAACAAAATTTGTTTCCAAAGTGGTTCAGAGAACGTGTAAGACAAGGTTTCAATTAATTGTAATTGTATTACTTTATGCATTTATATTCAATTAATTTTGTACTTGTATTGAATTAATAGATGAAGCTATTACGCCACCAACAATCTCCTGAGGCGTACGATCAATTATATTCCTTGGCATGTGGTCCTGAATCAAAGGATATCCCGCTACACTGGTTTAATTGTTGATGGTGTTTCGATTTCACACCAAAGAACGTGAGGTCAGTCGGAGAACACAAAATAGCGTGGTCCTTGTTCAGGGAGATGGTGACGCAGGACAAACTGTAGAGTACTATGGTGTTTTACAAGACATCATGCAGTTACATTATTGCTACGATCATTTTGTGTATATTTTTAAATGTGATTGGTGGGATGTAAGTAATAAGAAGACTAGAATGCAGATCGATAAGCACTTCATAAGTGTTAATACGTCACGTATGGCATTTAAAAATGATCCGTATGTTTTGGCATCCGTTGCAAAACAAGTTTTCTATTTAAACGACAGCAAAAATAAGAGGTGATTGGCATGTTGTCCAAAAAATAAGAGCTAAAAATGTTTATGATGTCCTAGAAGTTGGCGAGGGAGATGAAGAGTTGGAGAGGATTGAGGAGGCACTACAGAAAGAGTCTCAAACTGCCCACGATGGTGTTGTCCAGCATGATAAGGAAGATGTTAATTCGTATCAGTTGAATAGAATTGATGTAGAACCAGATCATGTCGTAGCTTCCAACGTCACCAATACCACACAATTAGATCCGAGGGATGCAACGTTCATTAATGATGATGATGACGAGGAAAGTGATTTTGATGATGAGACATTGTTAGAGTATTGTACCGAGAATGAAGAAAATTCAAGTTCAGATGATGATACAGACTCAAATGAATAATTGTAATAGGTGTTACATGTGTTAGGATAAAGTGTATTGGATTTTCAATTTTATGATGTAATGGATTGTCAATTTTATGATATAATGGATATTCAATTTTATGATGTAATGGATATTCAATTTTATGATGTAATGGATTTTAATTTTTATGATGTAATGGAATTTACTTTTAAACTTTCTTTTTAGATATGGTTAGACCAAGCTCACACAGACGCACAGGCCCCAGCGGATCCATCGACCCCTTCGCTTTCCTCTGCAGGGTTGACCAATCCTGCCATTGATGGTATGTATAGTTTCACTTTGTATTAATGATTATATAAATATGGTACTAATTGTTTCTATTTTATTTTTTCTAAAGCTTCGGTCACCACCTTTAGACCAGGGCGCGGTAGGTCGAAGAATTGGAGTTTGTAGGCACAGATGGAGGCAGCAGGGGGCTCACGACTTCGGATTGAGCTACCTGAGGGCTTGCTGAAACCCGTTGGTGGGTGGGCAAAATAGTTTACCACTAAGGTTGGCATCATTTTCCGACTACGTGCCCCAATCCATATTAGTGACTGGAGTCTTGTCATTGAGGATGAGCGACGGGATATTCATGCTCATATCCTAGTATGTCTTTTATTATTGTGTTGAATAAAATTTTAACATATCTAATGCCGTACTGTTTTGACAATGACATACTTTACAAGAGAAGTTTGACATCGATCTCCACCTGCCTCATGTAGCGAAGGCAGTGGACCGTTATCTGGGAGTCCGTTTCAGGGACTATCGACACCGACTCCACATGCATTACGAGGCGGAGGTGGTAGCCGGTAGAGAGCCCCGTGACAGACCCTACAGGGGGGTCACTATGGAGGATTGGATGTTACTTTGCGATCGGTTCGCTAGTGACGCATTCCAGGTAAAAATGATCAAAATTACTTTTGTTGTCTGAAAATCGTTATCATTTATACTAACCTTCTTTGTTTTGGCCAAGTGTAGGAACTGAGCAAGAAAAATAGCGAGAGCAGAAGCAAGCAAAAGGTGACCCACTGTGGTGGATCACGTTCTTTTGTACAATATAGGCATGATATGGTAAGTTAATAAATGTATCAAGTTCTTACTGTATAATCTATTCATGAAATCAATCTTCACAAGCTACTATTTATTTGCTCCAGTGAGACCAGGAGACCGGTGCACCACCCAGCAGCATTGATTTGTGGCACAGGATGCACTACAACCCTGAGAAGGGTTGGACTGGGCCTGAAGCACAACGGCTTTCTGTAAGTTTTTATGTAACTTGCCACAGTAGTACTAATTTAATATTAATATAAAGTTATAAAAGTAGTACCATATATTTATGTTTTTATAGGAGGAGATGGTCCAGCTGCGTGCTCAGCCGACAGTTGAGGGTCAGGATCCACCGACTGATGACCAGATACGGGAGACTGTTTTGGGCAAGAGGCGCGGCTATGTGGGTGACTTAGGGACTTGGATGGCGCCGATGACATTGTTCTCTACCATTGAGAGTGATGATAGGGCACACACAGCCATTGAGGTAGTTCAACGAGAGAAATCAGAGCTGCGACAACAAGTAAATAGCCTCGAGGAGCGATATTCCCAGCTAGAGGCTCTTGTGCAGACGATGCTCAGCTAGTAGGGTGGCTCTGTTCAACCTTGGTAAGTTTTTAAAATTATATACTTTGGTGGATTTATTATTTATAGAAAATGTTACGTAAAAGTAAAAAAATATAGTTGCACAAACTTATTTAATTTCATCGGTTTGAATGACCGTTAAATTTTTTTGCAAGTTTCTGCTCAAAAAATGCCCATTTTTGCGTTTTGACGAACCAAAATACCGGATATCGACCTAACTACCACAAAATCCTATCACACACCTCACAAATGATAAAATAGACTTGCACGAACTTACGGCACTCGGTTCGAATCACCGGTTTGAAACTTATGCAAGTTTCTGCTCCAAAAAGGCCCATTTTTGGGTTTTAACGGACCAAAACACTGGATATCGGCCTAACTACCATAAAACCCCATCACACACCTCACAAATGATAAAATAGACTTGCACAACTTTACGGCACTCAGTTCGGATCACCGGTTTGAAACTTATGCAAGTTTCTGCTCTAAAAAGGCCCATTTTCGGATTTTCACAAACAAAAACACTGGATATTGGCCTAACTACCATGAAACCCCATCACACACCTCACAAATGATAAAATAGACTTACACGAACTTACGGCACTCGGTTCGGATCACCGGTTTGAAACTTATGTAAGTTTCTGTTCCAAAAGGCCTATTTTCGGGTTTTGACGGACCAAAACACCTGATATTGGCCTAACTACCATAAAACCCCATCACACACCTCACAAATGATAAAATGGACTTGCACGAACTTATGGCACTCGGTTCGGATCACCGGTTTGAAACTTATGCAAGTTTTTGTTCCAAAAAGGCCCATTTTCAGATTTTGACAGACCAAAACATCGGATATCGGCCTAAATACCATGAAAACCCATCACACAGTGCAAAAATGATAAAATAAATTTTCACGAAACTTACGGCACTCTGTTCGAATCACTAGTTTGAAACTTATGCAAGTTTTTGCTCCAAAAAGGCCCATTTTGGGGTTTTGATGGACCAGAACACCGGATATCTGCCTAAATATCAAGAAACCCCATCACACACCTTAAAAATGACAAAATAGAATTGCACGAACTTACAACACTCGGTTCGGATCACTGGTTTGAAACTTATGCAAGTTTTTGCTCCAAAAAGGCCTATTTTCAGGTTTTGACGGACCAAAATACCGGATATCAGCCTAACTACCATGAAACCCCATCACACACCTCACAAATGATAAATTATACTTGCACGAACTTACGGCACTCGGTTCGGATCACCGGTTTGAAACTTATGTAAGTTTTTGCTCCAAAAAGGCCCATTTTCGAGTTTTGATAGATCAAAATGCCGGATATCGGCCTACTAACCCCAAAACCCCATCACACATCTCAAAAATGATCAAATAAACTTGCACGAACTTATGAAACTCGATTCGGATCAACGGTTTGAAACTTATGCAAGTTTTTGCTCCGAAAATGCGGGTTTTGGGGTTTTCACAGACCAAAATACCGGATATCCGCCTAACTATCTCGATAGCCTAACTATCTCGATACCCCATCACACACCTTACTATTTATGCATGAAAAAAAAACAATATATTCACTTTCATTTATATATTTAATAAGTTTTCTAATATATATCATTTGATCTTTATTTCAGATTGATCGGGATTATTACGCCGGGGTCTTTAGGTCTTGCATCGGGACTGACTATTTTTATCTATTTTTTTTTTTTCATCAACATCGGTAGTTACATTTTTTGAGACAATTTTTTATTTTTGTATTTATTCTTAAATTGTACTTTTAAAAATGCAAGTAATTAATTACTATAATATATATATATATATGAATGTATTTTTCTTTTTCAATATATATTTATTTCAGAATGTTTGAATTTTACTGTATATCAGGATGATTGATACATGTTTAAATAGGAATAAAACAACAAATAAAACAAATATTGTAGGAAAAAAAAAATAAACTTTTAGCGACACATAAAATGTGTTGCTAAAAACTAAGAACTCAATTTATAGCGACGCTTCAAATTCATCGCTAAAGATTGGCATTTGTGACGCACAAAGTGAGCGTCGTTAAAAGATACCATTTGCAATGCACAGAGTGAGCGTCGCAAAAAGGAACCATTTACGACGCATAGATAAAATGTCGCTAATAGATACCATTACCGACTCACATTGCGATCGTGGATAGTATTTGCGACGCACCATCAAAATTATTAGCGACGCACTTTGGACGTCGCTACTAGTTCCCTTTAGCGACACAAAGGGATGTGTGCATCGCTAATACTTTTAGCGACGTAACTTTTAGTGACATTGTTATCGACGCCCCATTGTGCATTGCAAAAGCTACTTAGCGACGCATTTTCCACTATTAGCGACGCACTCGTGCGTCACTAATAGTGCCTTTTCCTATAGTGACTATGACATTTTCTTCTCTTGTTCTCTAGGTAAATATTTAGGCTTGGTGACGTATATCGTTGGTCTCAAAATTAGCGATATACGTTCAATCTGGTTTATCTCATGTACTTGGAGAATCATGAGGAGTTGTTGTCAAAATTTCTTTGAATATGGAATAAAGTAGTTGAGCTACTGATTGCAATACAGATTGTGCATTAATTTCTAAATGGGATAGGATTACCTTACCTTATATAAAGAGAAGTTTGTGTTATTAAGATTCATGTAGCATTTGTTGTGTACATATGTGTTATTAAATTTTCTTAATATCTTACAGAAGTGCGAATATGGATAAGAGTTGGATGACTCTTCAGGGTAGGCATTTCCTTGTATATGTGAAGGGAATTTTAGATTTTATTGAATACGCATGTGCATATGTTGACAGTGCCAATAGGAAAAGATGTCCATGTAAGAAATGCTGTAATAGGATTTATCTACACATTGATATGGTGAAAGAACATCTAGTAGACAATGGTGTGGATAGGGCATACAAATGTTAGGAATTTCAAGGGGAAAAGTATCAATATGATGATGATTATGATGATGATGATGAGGATGATCACTGTGGTGAACCGAGCAGTAGTGGTTATGAGGATCTTGGTAATAGTGGATTACGAGACATGTTGGCAGACATGCAAAGAGGAACAATGAGAAATGAAATGCCATAAGGGGATGCATTTAACGGTGATGATCCAAAAGCATCCGAACTGTTTGGCAACATGTTAAGGGATGCACGACTGCCGCTTTATCGAGGTTGTCAAAAGTTTTCAAAATTAGAGTCTCTTGTTAAGTTGCTTTATATAAAGACTATTAATCGTTAGAGTAACAAAGCATTTAACATGATTATTGAACTCATAAAAGAAGCACTCCCTAATGGTGAGACATTTTCGAAATCACATTACGAGGCTAAGAGGTATATGTGTGACCTAGGCCTTGGTTATATCCCTGTCCATGCATGTAAAAATGATTGCATGTTGTTTTGGAAGGAGATTCAAAAAGATATAGAGTGTAAAACACATGGTGAATTTAGATATAAAATTAATGCCAAAACTCTACACAAGGTATTGAGATATTTTCCTTTGAAACCGAGGTTACAACGACTATACAAGTCAAGAAAGACATATGAAGATATAAGATGACACAAAAAAAAACTATGGAGGGGAGGAAAATGTATCCAACAGATTCTCAAGCTTGGAAACAATTTGATAAAGATCATGAATGGTTTTCTAGTGAGCCTCGCAATGTTTTGCTTAGCCTCGCCAGTGACAGTTTCAACCCATTTAGTGATACGAGCAATTCATATAACATGTGGCTAGTTATGAGTATGCCATACAATTTGTCACCTTGGAAATGTATGAAATAGTCATTTATGTTCATGTCATTGCTTATTCATGGTCTAAAAGCACCGAGAAATGAAATTGATGTTTACTTGTGGCTATTGATAGATGAGTTGAAGAAATTGTGGGAAGTAGGAGTGGATACTTATGATGTTGTCAACAAGGAAACATTTCGATTGCATGTAACATTAATATGGACTATAAATGATTTTTCTACTTATGGTAACTTGTCTGGCTGGAGTACTAAGAGCTACATGGCATGCCTAGTTTGTAATATGGATGCATGTTCTCAGTCATTAACCCATGAAAAAAAGATATGCTATATATGTCACCGTTGTTTTTTACATCGAACACACATATGGTGTAGTCAGAAGGATTTGTTTGATGGTATAGTTGAGCATAGATTGGCTCCTAAGGTTTTGTTTAGGGATGATGTTTTAACTCAATTAGCACTAATCGAGCCAGTTACATTTGGGAAGGCACCTAGTAACAAGAAGAGGAAACAGGCTGATATCGAGTTAAATTGGACAAAAAGTAGTATTGTTTTGAGTTGGAATATTGGAAAACACTGAAGTTGTGCCACAATTTAGATGGTATGCACATCGAGAAGAATATTTGTGATAATGTGCTCGGAACATTACTGAACATAGAAGGGAAAACAAAAGACACCGCTAAAGCTCGATTGGATTTAGAGAAGCTCAATTTAAGAAATGAATTACACCTAATCCGAAGTGGAGATAAATTTGTTATGCCACCAGTATTTTATACATTATCAGTTGATGAGAGAAATACATTCTGTGAGTGGTTTAAATTAGTGAAGTTTCCAAATGGATATGCATCAAACATATTTCGATGTGTTAACGTCAAAGATGGAAAAATAAGTAGACTGAAAAGTTATGATTGCCACATGCTTTTATAACGGCTCCTCCCGATTGTAATACGTGGATATTTGAACAGGGATGTTTCGACCACGTTGATTGAGTTGGGTTCATTTTTTAAGGAGTTGTTGTTTGGGCTATGAAAGCTCATTGTTTAGTCAAACAGTTGAAAGATTTCTCTTGAATCTTCAATATTGCAAAGATTGTACAAGATTAGAAGGCTGATGAAACTTGATCTCAATTAGACTCTTTGAAGTTTCCTTTTGAAACTTTTCACTATTAGGAGATGAGTAATTGATTTCTAGTGTTAGCCTTTGATTGTTAGGAGAATTACTAGTACTTAAATTTTTGTTTTGTTAAACTTCTATGAGCAAGTGTTAAGTGTCTGCAAAATTCTGGTGAAGGGTTGGCCTTCTATTTATATGTTAAGTTGAGGTTGTTGGTTGGGAAACTTTTTATTTAGGTTCCCTTTTATTGGGACTTATTATTAGAATCCTATTATCTTAATTTGGTATTTTATTTTGAATTTGAAGTTTATTTCTATTTGATGTGAATTTTGTTATCTTGAAACAGCCCAATCCAAATACACAACAGCTTCTTAATAAGATACAAATATGGCATCACACTCATTACAACCCAACTAAGGGTTGGATTGATTCATTTTTGGAGCATTTTTTGTAAGAAGTCTTTGACATATTTTTATGTTTAGTTTCCATTCTAGTGTGTTAAAGTTAATAAGTTCACCTTATTCAACACTTTCAGAATGAGATGATTGCATTACAGTCCCAGCCTGTACCAAGGGGTATATAAAACCATTGATAATTGTTGAGATATGCGATAGGGTATTAGGGAAGAGGCCTAGATATTTTTGAGGGCTTGGGCATGGTTTGACACCTACGTCATTGTCATCATCATCATCAGTCCACACTTACTATGATGTGCGGGTCCTAGAGGAGATGAAGAGGGCACATGATGCTGCTCAATATGCAGATGAGCTAGATGCACATGTTTCTGTCGAGTAGGAGGAGTTACATACATCAAAACAAGAGTCGTAGATAACACAACAAGAGCTACGGAATACGAAGTAACAACTCGAGGAACTCAG
Source organism: Nyssa sinensis (assembly GCA_008638375.1). NCBI lineage: Eukaryota > Viridiplantae > Streptophyta > Magnoliopsida > Cornales > Nyssaceae > Nyssa > Nyssa sinensis. The sequence continues at coordinate 20,545,007 of CM018041.1, read as the reverse complement.
GGCTTGGCATCAGCAAATGGACTCTGTCATGCAGAGATTCATGTCCCAGCATGATAGTGGAACTCCATTACATTGGTAAGTTATTAAGCTTTAAGTTTTAGTAACCTAACATCAAAATAACTAATCCTACATATAGTTAGACCTAGAAGTTGGAGATAAGATGCATTCTCTTAACATTTGTGAATAAAGATGATGGTAATAGAGGTCGATCAGTTGCAGTAGAAATGGGTGCTTATTATATATCCCTGATTTCTTGTGTTGACAGGCATATACTAGAGAAGCTTATTATTTTGTTGCTTGTATTATCTTTTCAAGATATAGGAGCATTTATATATTAGAATTGCTGCAGTAAGACTCAATAGAGAAAAACTATGGCTTATAAGCTCAGATTTACTAGTTAAATAAATAAAGTAGAAGTTTATTGAAGATCCAAATAAAAGACACTAATCTACTCAGAGTTTATGAACAGGCTTATTTGTTTTTCTTTTTAGTTTGTTTAATCTTCACTTGAACCTCCATATCTGTGTTCCATCAGTAACGTTGAGCCACGCAATATCTACAATTATGATTACTGATCTACTTATGTCTGAGTGTACAATTCCATGTAATAGATGTAAGTATGAAGATTTTATATGCTATACCAAGTTTATCAAAGTAACCGATTTCTAAAACCATAAATCACAAAGATTTCTGTAAATGAACAACTATATATATCTCCCCAGCATATCTCTAACGCACTTAAGGTGTTTAATACATCATTAGAGTTTGGAGTGTAATAAAGAAGGTGTTCAATACAACAAAATATGGAATCCTTATGAGTCCACCTTTATGAAAGAAACATCAAGATCACTCATTTCAGTAAGCACTACTTGATATATGTAATAAAAAAGCTTTGGAATAGTTTCTGCATTTCCTTGATTATGTAATCTAAGATCATAACATTCCAAAATTCAAGTTCATTCCTGGCACAAATACAATTCATTTCAAACAAGATAAATTTTTAAGGAAGCAATGAACAACATTATCCAAATAATGTATCAAGTTTCATTATCAATACTTTTATTCTCCTTTGAGCAAATCTAACCCATGCCCTAAGCCTTTAGCCATCCTTATTCAGAACATTCTATTATAATTATAAGGGCAACACCTACTTGTCATAATAATTACTGCAGGGCTTCCAAGCATGCTTGTAGGTTATGCTTTACGTTGTAAAGTGTTGATTGTAAGATAATGATAATGCTGATCTTATAAACAATTTTGCATCGATAGCGTAGAGCAAATAACATGATTGTAAATGAGATGCTGAAAATATAACTACTAATTGAAATTGCACTAACTCAAAAACACTAGCAAAGAGATCATTGCATTTCTATTAAGGACTGTTTCTAGAGCAGGCCTCCATAAAAACTCCTCATTGTCATCTCTTACCTCGTCTTCCTCATTATGTGAATTTGGAGTGGTTGGTTGTATTCACATCCCCTAAAGACTAAATTGCAATGCAAGACCATACCAAACAATTTTATTTACTATTCTCTGACATTGTCTTTTTTGTACTTTGGTAGATCAAACATGATGGGAAAGATCGGTTAGAAGAAATTTTGGCAGATCAAATATATTGTTGGGATTAGAGCTTTTTAATGAAGATTTGGGTACGATTTTGATTATGTTAGGTTGTTTACATTACTATCATTGGCTTGGTATAGTTTTTTGATGTAGTTTTTAGGAATTAATGTTTGGGAAAGAAGAAACACTAACATATTAACTTCCTTGGGATGTGATTTTTTGGTGAGTTTTTTATGAAGACCATGGAATGCTTCAGATAGTTTTTGCAGCAGCTATATGAATTGATATTTGGAAAACACTATCATATTTGTGCTTTATCATGGAATGCTTCTGAATGTGTTAGTATGTGCTTTATCATATTTTTAATATTTTTTAACATGTTTGGTTCTAAGATCATTTGCATTATAAACATGTTGCAAGCCAGGGTTAAAATATTATAAAAATTATGAATTTTGAGATATTTTTAACTGCATTAGAAAAAATAATCAAAGAAAAGGCATTGACATTATCGATAACTTTGATAATTGTTTGGACTAACAACACAAGATTTCAGAGGAAAAAATGAGGTTGAGTATAATGTAAAGTAAAAAAAAAAACTATTAGCGACACCTAGGGTGTTGCTATTAATTTGAAAAAAAATATTATTTACAACGTGTATCTGCGTTTCCAACAACATGAAACTTTTAAGTAATTATTGCCAATGCTTAAGGCATCGCAAATAAGGTGTTATTACCGACGTTGTGGGACGTTGCAACTTCATAAATTATTAGCGACGCGTAATCAGTGTCGAAAATATATATCAGTAGTGACGCAAAATAAGCGTCGCAAATATATTACACATTAGCGATGTTTTTTTCCTTATTATTTCTGACACTATATAAAATTTGAACGACGCAACAAGCGTTGCAAATAGCTATTATTTGCGACGCATTAGCACCGCATCATAAAACAATTTGTACAATGGTAGTATTAGCGACGCCTTTGTGACTCATACTCTTGCGTCGCAAATTACAATTAGCAACGCTTTTGTTTTTATCAGCGACACATTTATGCGTTGCAAAAACCCTGTTTTCTTGTAATGATGTGTCGCAAAAAACCCGTTTTCTTGTTGTGATACTTGAAGCTGAGAAATAGAGTACTAATAATGGGCGAGGGAAAGAGAATCATATCTTTCGATTTTTAATAAGAGTAATGCTAATTTTATCTTTGGATTTTATAAAAAAATATTTACCCTAATGAGTTGGCGGTATTGTATTAATTAAATATTATTTCATGACGTGTTATTAGAGTAATATCAATTCATGAATATAAATACTTTTAATAGAATTTTTAAGTAAGTCCACATTATTATTTTAATAATTACATTCATTGACAAAAAAAAAAAAAAATTAGAATGCTCAAATATTAATGTCTAAATGATGCCCCACCACCACATGTGAATATTTGGACATTATGTTTAAGTTAAAAAGTTAACAGTGTCGTTTTAGTCCCATCAATGATGGTCCTACTATAGTAATGTGGAAAGGTAATAACTGATAACTATAGTAAAGAAAAATGGTGAGTATAGAATTAGTGGACTATATATGCTTCATTGTGGAGCACCTCTCACCAAATTTCTAAAGACAAACATTAAATTAATTGGTTCATTAGTCATCAATATATATATATATATATATATATATATAAAATGAAAGACAAAGATATTACATTTCAACAGCAACTAAGGTCGACTCTACCATTGACTAATCGTTTTAAATTTCATTTACAAAAAAGTCTTGAATTTTATACATCTTTATAGTGTAATCTAACTAAAAACAAGCAAGAGTCTAAGTCTCATAAAAAAAAGTCCCATAAATATTTAAGTTCGAAAAAGAAAATTTATAAATTAGATTATATATATATATATAAATATATATATATATATATGTTGTAATTGTATTGTAATTGAAATATGTTAAATTTACTACTGCTAAGCCTCCTCATTTGGACGGGACTACTCTTTTGTTTTTGACATATATTAAATACAATTTTTTGAACAAAATCATTGTAAGGTAATAAAAAAAGTTTAAAAATTTTCAAAAACTCTTTTCCATAAATAGATTAGCCTATAGTCGAAGCTAACTCATATTTAAGGTCTATTTAATCACGATAAAATTGATATCTAAACCTTACAATAATGCTAAGGAAAATGATATGTATAAATACATATTTTCAAATTGCACATTTTTTTTCAGATATTGTTGTAGATGCAAGATGTCCTGAATCTTCATTTTATGACTAGCAGTAAATCATATGATTCAACATTGACTTAACATATATTATCTAAAGAAATACAACTTTTTAGAAAAGAATTGCCAACATAAATTTTCTAATAATATCCTTCACAATTCTTGACGAAACATAAAAAAATAAAAACTAGAGCACTTAAATTCATTATATTTTGTCAATACCAAAAATGAATGGCTTGTGTACACATCAACATGCATGTATATCTTGCTCTTGCATGTGCACGTTCAAAGATACTTTCTCAAATAATGTAGCAGATTTACATTATTGTCTATCAAGATTGAAAATTTCTTTTCAAATAATGTAGTATTACTCTAAAAATATTGCCCCCACACCATCACAAAATCATAATTTTATAGGTTGCCAAAACATAAATATTAATGCCAGGAAGGAGTAACATAAGTTCCATTAACCTTAATCCAAACTTTGTCAAATTTTAAAATTATTATACTTAATTATTTATTTTTTTATAATGGAGCAAAATTATTTATTTTGTACAAAAAATATGAGCACAAATCACTTTAATCCCTTAAAAGATTTTCACATAATCGAAGATTACGTGCAGAGTGACTCTCCATCCACTCGAACCAAGGATTCTTAAAAAATATTCTCATAATTCTCTCAATCAAGCTACCCGATGAATTTTTTTCCTAATAAATATTTGACATGTATTTGTGGTGCAGTTTTAATTACATAGACAGTTTGTAGTTCCTACCTCTTTAAATGATAACTTTATTTGTGGTTATACACCGCAAAATTGTAGTTATTGTTTTTAATTGAGTTCAAACAATTAAAAATGTAGTAGAGAATGATTGATTATTCCGATAACTTTAAAAATGTTATCTAATTGGCCCACACTAAGCATTATTTTTGAAAAGGACATTAGCTAACCAAGTCAGCATTATCTTCTGCGTTGCTTTAGTACTTGTTCAGATTCTGTCCCACTAATCAGCAAAAAAGTATAGACTTTGATTCATGTCGTGGCCCATATTAAGAGTCACATCTCTCAAGTTTTACTCAACAAGATAATAAAAATTAATGATTTCATGTGAAGGTGACATATATGGGTGAGAAAAGTTAGTTTAGACTTTGTTTTCTAACCACTACATATTTTCTCTTTAAGAACTTGATTGTGAAGCATTCAAAAGCTTCCTAATATTAGCATTTGCAGCACTATAAATTTGACTTCCTAGAAGATTACATAATATGTAGGGAGCAGGAGAAATTGACAGAAAAGAAAGTAATAATCAGATACTTTGATATAGAGAGAATAGTCAAATATGTGTCGTCATCATGTTCACTTAATTTGAAAAATCTAAAGAGAAGTGTGTCAAGACAAACTGACTTTCTTATATTTATTTTAAGTTTTGATTTACAATGTTTAAGAAATAAAAATAATAGGGATGAATCTTTATTGTTGACAATTCTATAAAAACAAAATAAAAGGATATAAGATCAGTTGCCCTCTGAATAATCACTTAGACATAGACTTATAAGTAAGGGCAACTAAGAGTGGGTTACGTCGGACTCTAATTTACTTAAAATTTTTAAAAATATTTTTTATACATATAAAATTTTGACTTTTTTTAAATTAATTTATTCTAAAATTTTAGCTAAATTCAATTTTTACCCATTCTCTCTCTCATTTTCACCCCAAAACTTTAGCTCACACCTAAAATTTTTGGCCTAACCCAATTTTTATCTATCATTTTTCTTATTTTCTCCCCAAAACTTTTTTATCCCCCTCTAATTTTTTACCTAGTTCCGCCTTTGATTGATATTGACGTAGAACAAGTTGCAGAAGCTTTTGAAAAATAATGAGAATGCTTTAAGTCTCATTCCAAGAAAAAGTACTAGTAGAAACGATCAATACTCATTGCTCTGCCATGTCTGAAGCTGTCACGAGACTAAACGATTTCGTTTAGGTCTCCAACTTTTTTGCTAGTAATTTTTAATTTTGAAATTATTTTATTTAGGGAAATCCGAATTAACTTCTACTTGCGAGTATAGTTTCCTAGTATGATAAGGTTTTAGTTTTTTAAAAAGTCTCTTTTGAATAAACTCATTGTTCTCTTTTGAATGAGGAATCTTCTATGTTACTTGTTTAATAAAAAATTTAACATGTTTAATTCTCTTTCACATTTCATACTGATATATGTAGTTGTTATATCTCATGCTTCCATTAAAATAAAATAAAAAATTACATTAAAGGGTAGTTTAGATATTTGAAGATGCAGTTTTCTCATAATACCCGACTCATTTTTAATAGCCGACATGAGACAATTATTGAATGTGGGCGCTAAATTTAGGAATTTTTTATGAGGAGAGATTGTGTAGTCAATGAGTCAATGCAAAACATGAATTTCACTTTAAATATTGAATGGTAGGGAAGGTTAGAATTGAAAACGGAACTCTAGGCAGGCATTATGGTCTTCTGCCCGGCTTTACTTGGACAGGAACAGCAGAGGTATTTTAGAAGAAACATCCCTCTTTTTTATTTTTTGCAATAAAATAATTAAGATCCGTTATAATTTTGAAATTTAAAGTGATACTTTTAAATAAGATTTTCTTTTTGTTTTTTGAGAAAAATAATAAATTTTAATAAAAAATGAAGTTTTAAACAATGATGAAATAAATGATAGTATACGAGTGTTGAATAATTTTAATATAAATAAAATTCTAATAAATAATATATATGTATATATATATATGTTTTCATATATATATATATAGTTATAAAATAATAATATTGTTCTAATATAACAAATATAGATGTTGAATAAAAATTCGTTTAATAACAGTATTTAGTAACGATGTTTTTATTTTCAGAAATACAGAAACTTTTTTGAAAATAGTAAACTGTTTTAAAAATCAGAAAATTGTTTTGAAACCAAAACAATATAAAACTTTGAAACAAAAACTTGAAAATACAGAAGCAATATTTTAACAATATAGGAATATACAAAATGAAACTGTAAAATTTATAGAATTGCAGAAAATAGGAGATTACAGAGATCAAGCATTGTATTTAACACAATGTCCTTAAAGAAAATTCATCCCTCACAGTGGTGTTTATGAGCTTCTTGGATGTTGCTTCCCAAGATACAATGATCAACACGTTAACAAAGTGCAGAACGTGAAGGAGAATCAAACACGTTGAATTCTTTATAGAACAAGTAACACAGGAGATTCCTCACCCAAAGAGAACAAATCTCAAATTTCTAAATAGAAATATATTAAATAATCTGAATATTAAAGACTGAATTACATCATATATGTAGGCTACGACTATTATTAATCTAAATAGGAATCTACTAATTTCTTATATTAGTCTTATTACACATAGGGAACTATAATAATTGTGAAAAAGAGGAAAAATATGAAATTAATAAAAATTGAGGCTTTTAGAAAACTAAAAACCATATCATACTAGGAAATTATAACTGCAAGCAGAAGTTAATTTTTACTTTTTTAAACAAAGTAATTGCGAAAATAAAAATGACTATAAATGGCAAAAAAGTGAAATTGAAGGCCTAAACGAAATCGTTTGGTCCCGTGGCAGCTTCGGTCATAGAAAAGCAACTAGTATTGTTCGTCTCGTCGTTTTAAGTCAAGACAGGGTCTCCGTTCCCAAAAACATGATTGACCAACTCTGCGTCTACTAGTACTTTTTCTTAGAATGGGGCTTGGAACGTTCCTATTATGCTTCAAAAGCCTCCGCCACTTGTTCTACATCACACTTACAGTAGAAGCACTTTAAACTAATGTATCTCGCGAACCAAAAGTGTTTGAAACTCTCTCATAGAATATGCAGGAAGACACAAACTTCAAACTTTATGATGATGCATGAAGTACGTGAGGGTATTTATAGATTTTATCGTGACTGTTCAGTACAGTTACGAGGCCAAGTGTGACGACCCGAAACCCACCCTATGCGAATCTCGTATCGCGGGGCCGACCCAATGGTCGTCTCTACTTTTCCCTTTCTTTTGTATCAGTATCAATGACCACAATATATATAATGTAAACTTAACAGTAAATTAATGGAAGTCTTAATACAATATTGTTTGACAACTAAAAAATGTAATCTGACATAACTTAACATAATGCCACTCTTAGGTGGTGAGTACATGAGAGAAACTATATTCACTTCTATAATACGTCTCAACTGTCCCCCTATGCTCCTGGACTCCTATTGTGGTCCTGCGACATTCTCATTTGAAAAATAAGTAAGTGGGGTGAGCTGTCACGCCCCGAATTTCCAAAACCCTGGAAGTGAGTGAAAATGAACTAAAAGGAATTAATTAAGGGCAATTAAATAGATTTAGTTGATTACAAGTTTATTTTCCCGTGTTTATCCAAAATTAAGAATGAAAATTTGCTACTAGACTTACCCAAGATGAGTTTTAAATACCAATCAAATATCTCCCCTAACCAATAGTCAAAATTAGTCTAAGTCATGTTCAAGCATGATCTTCAAGATAGCCCCAAAATGTCTCTAAATATGCCTTGGAACAATGGCCCAAATGGGTCCCAAATGCCTTAAGGCATAGGCCAAGAATAGGCCAAAAATCCAACCTAAGGTGGTCTAAGGAAATGGCCAAACATGGCTCATAAGAGTGGCCAAACATGGCCTAAGAATTGGCAAAACATGGCCCAATAGGGTGGCTAAACATGGCCCAAAAGGGTGGCCAAGAGCTGGTGTCAAAGGGTTGTCAGGGCTGGGTGAGCATAGGCAAGGCAACAAGTGCATAGCATGGGTGTATGGCGGGCGTGCGGCAGGCACGAGGGGCGCACGGCACGCGCGCGTGGGCGTGCAGCAGGTGCACGCAGGTGTGTGGCACGAGCTCATGCGGGGGGGGGGGGTTGTGGCTGAGAGGCTGGTCTGCTCTCGCACTGTAGCAATAGTGTATTTGCTGTAAGCTGTTTTTCCCTTTTTTTGAATTTTTTCTAAAGTGCTGCATGCTGATTTTTTCAATTTTTAACCTACTTCTTCAAGGTTTTTAACCCCCACTTTTTGGTACTTTTCCCACTTATTCATGGAAATTTTACACACCTAATGGTTCATTTTAAATCACAAAATTTTGACATGATCTCATTTGTTTTCTAAGCATTTTCTACCTAATATTTTACAACAATTTGTATACAAGCATATGTACATTCCACCCACACTCGATGGCCACAAGTTTATGAAAATTCAACATACACCTATTGTTTTCAACATATACATGTGATGCAAATTAAACAAAATATACCCTATTTGTCATTTAGGTTAAAGCCCTTACGTCAAAAAATGGCCCAAGGCCTAAAATCCGCCATTTTCTAAATTAAACACAAGTTATTTGGGCTTATGCCCATACATACAAAATGTATCCCTTAGGCCAAATAAACTTCAAAATCCATTATCCCCTCCGTGCTCCAATGACTTCATCAAGTCTCAAGTGCCGAGAGTCTCATTTGTAATATGTAATCCCATAAAAGGTAAACACGACGGTTTGTATGACATAATGCTAATATAAAGAACAAGGGTAAGGCGTGGCATGTGCAAGGTGTACATTTATAAGCTATATCCCTTCCAATTCAGTGATGCAATGCAATGACAATATACATGATGCACGCATGCACGCATGCAACTCTATGCCCACCTATACCTCACTTCACGGTCCGCCCTCGTCAGAACATGAGTACTGTCATTGGCCAGATTTTGGGTTATTCACTACAGGATCTACATCCTCATAATGCATAGCACCAAAGTGGTCAGCACATGCCATGTTTCCAAAGATTCAAGTATGCCAAAATACCTTGATCTTTTTATGCAATTTCAATGAAACATTTATAAAACCCATGGAGCATGCCTTAAATAATGCATTATACATAAAACAAACTATAACTTTTAAATCACAAAACTTTGTCCACATGAACATAACATGTAATCCAATTAATCATACATGTAAACATGTTACATATTCACAACCTTACTAAATTCTCAAAAATTACAAAAGTACACAAAATACCAATACATTGAGTAAATCATAACTTTGAAACTACAAGACTTTGTCTACATGAACATAAGCTAGAGTGAAATGAATTATACATATAGTCATATTACATGTTCATCATTTCACCAAATTCCCAAAGAACACATAAGTACATAAGGTACCAACCCTAGGTTTTCAAAGTAACTATATGCTAGGTGGTTTTCTAACAACAAGTAACCAAGTAAGTCATACAATTAACTTATAAAGACACTACTAAACTTAACCTTATTATTTACTTAGCAAAATATCATACCTAAAAGGGTTTTTCTCAACCCTAGGGAGTTGTGCTTGCTATGCAGCCGAACCAATCAATAAGAACGTAGCCTTTGACCTGGGGAACAACTTCCCAGAAGGAAACCTTGTGAAATTCTAAGGCTAGAAATGAGTTTTGGAAGGTGGAAAGTTGGAAAACCTAAGTTTTTCTCACATTTTCTCTCCATACACGACTTGCTGCTCTTTCTCATACCCATTTCTAATAATTTCATCTCTCAAGGGTCATATTTATAGTAAGGGGGTCAAGGGGTGAAAAGACCCTTTTGCCCTTAATGATTCGCGGGACCCCATTACATTACAACCCATCCTGAAAGGCCTCAATTCGATATTATACTTTAACCAAAGTTCTTAAAATTATTTTAAATGATATTTTTTCAAAAAAATTTATTTTTTCCTATTGGCGGTTGCGGTCGGGCCCACCCGGGCTACTCAGATTGCCCTTTTCGGGTTCATTTTTTAAACTATCTCTGATTCAGCTCAAATTATCACAGGAGGTGTATTTTACCATTGTAAGCATATTTCACTTCTATGGCATGCTCCAAATATGTTTATAAACATGAATTATGTCGAAATGATGCATATGTAGCACTTTATCGGCTAATAATGCATGAACAGTGTCCTATCGGCAAAACAAAAAATTTACCCTTGATTTTTCAGATCTTCACATGAGCTAACAAAGCTCAGTAAGTAAAATCCAATCTCCGACACGAGTTAGGGTTACCATAGAAAAATATGAACTCATAGGGTGAACATGATAGCCAATCATGAAATTCAGTTGCAGTTAACGGTAAAATGCCACAATGACCAATGAACAGTAAGTCACAATAATCAAGCATGAGTAAGGGTATAGCATGAACATAGAAAGCTCAATAAACATCAGTCAACATAAGAATACTACTACAATAAATCGGTCACAATCAAGTACAATCAATGAGCGAACGGTCAACATAGGATTATTCATAGGGAATGGCACACATCCTATGAATCTAATAAACGTAAACATATTAGTCAAATATAAATGATGCATTTACTCTATTCAGGGTTTGGTAAACCCTCGATTTTTAGGCCCGGCATACCCCCGTTAACCTCAATGTATATACAATGCCTTCATAACTCAATGCGTAAAAATGCCATCATTGCCATATGTCAGTTCACGGACTCGACCCGTTGGTCCTATCAATCAGATAACATTGGATGGATATTGTGATTGAGCACAAATCCGGCATTCATAATAAGTCATGATTCTTTGTGATTCTATAAGGAGTGCATAAAAATGGAATATCATGCAATGGATATATAACAGTAGGCCTTTCAAGGCATAGTACAGCACAACAATCATGATATCATAGTCAATAGTAGCCACAAGATAGAACAATATCAGTTATGGAACAATAACAGTTGGTTCGTTCAAAAGTACAAAATTGGCAGTAATAGAATGAACGTGGCTTGGAAGACCACATGCAAGAGATGGGGGTTTACTTACCTTTCTAGTGTGTTCTAGTTCAGTATCCCGTGACCTTCTCTGTAGAGATTTGAAAAATAAAATAAAATAAAATATAGGGAATATAAAATGGGACCCGAAGGATATCCAATATTGGTAAATAAATAATTAAATTGAGCCCCGACTTGATATCAAATTTATTAGCATTTTATAAGATTTTGTGGCATAAAAATATTTATAAAATATTTAATATGGTAAGTTAAAAAAAAAAAAAAAATTATAAAGGAGTAATGTCGGCAGCCTTGGTCGTGTGGTATGTGTGTGTGTTATATATTAGATATAATATATGACATGAGGGAGAGAAGCAGAACGGGGTAAGAAAAAGAAATGGGAAGAAAAGAAGAGGGGCGGTGAACTGGTTGCGTGAAAACAGAAGAAAAGAGAGAAAAAGAGAGAAAGAGAAAAAGAGAAAGAAGCTTGGGGCGGCGCAGGTTGCGTGAAACAGGGAGAAAGAGAGAAGAGGTCTCTGCGGCTGAGTTGGTCAGTCGGGTTGAGATGGAGCAGTTTAGGTTTGCTGATCCAGTCGTGTCCGTGTTTGGAGATGATGTTGTATAACTTGATTTGTTTGTGGTTTGAATTGAGGGAGGGATTTCAACAAAGATGTGTATATATCAGTGCGTATGGCGGTGCAGAGGATGGATATATGTATATAGGTGTGCGTGTGAGTAGCAGTGCAGAGAGAGACAAAATGAATGTGCCGAAAATGGGAGAGGGTCTCGATCTCCGCCCAGAACTTGTGAGCTCCTTGCTTCAATTCTGCATTCAACCGCTTCATGGGGCTTCACAGAATGGAATTTAGTTTGGCTAAAAGGAAGCTGATTTTGGGTGGATATATGCGCAGATATATATATGTGCGTGTATTGCGTTGCAGGGAAGATTTGGATTTGGTTGTGAGAAGTTGGATGGAATCGATTTGGATATCACGAAATTAGGCAAAGATGACAGTAGCGTAGCAGCAGCAGCAGCAGGTATGGACGATGCAGAAATTGGTTAGTTTGGCAAATATGCAGAATTGAGAGAGAGAGATCTGATGTGGTGATTTCGGTGTAACAGGGAGGATTCTGCTACGGTTTGGAGTTGTGTGAGTGGATGTCACGGTTTGTGGGGTTTCCCTGTTTCGACCGTTTCAGTTGAGAACAGAGGAAGTTGAGGAGCAGTGGTATGGTCGGTTGACTTGGATTTGGGTTGATTTTCTCTCGGCTGAATCTAGTTTACGGCCAGGGTGTTGGGATGTTCTGCATATCTTGTGTAGTAGTATGAGAAATTGAACCGTGGCAGTGGTTTTGTTCGGATTGTGGTGATTTTGGCTCAATGGTAGCAGCGTGTTGGTGTTGTGGTTGTGTGTGGATGTTGCAGTTTTGTGGAGATGGAGGAGGGACGGAAGTGCAGTGGTGATTGATCCGTTGAATGGGTTGGTTGCTACAGGTCTACAGCATTTTGATGCTATTCAGTGGTTGGATAGACGTTGTTGTAGAGTCAGCTGCAAACTGAGAAGAGGTAGCAACATGGTAAAATACTGAATTTTAGTCTTGAAATTTTAGAAACATGAATAATTAAATTGATTGGGGGATTTCATTAAATATAGAAATTGTTTTAGATCAAATGGAAATGCAGAAAAATAATCCGAACAGAATTTAACGATTGAGTTTTGTATTTTTATTCAGGCCAAACCGGGTTGAGTCCGACCCAACTCAACCATTCAGATAGCTGCCTAACAATATTACTGTATGGGTAAAATTTTAGATTTGAGTTCGGGAAGTGTTTGGTTGAAAAGGAGAAGCTATCCAATAATTGGTTTAAATTGGAAACATACAGGAAAAATAGTATAACCTTAAATAGGAATTGGAAAAATTATGGGCAATAAATAGGACCTTGTAAGATTTTAATTATACCTAGAAATTAGGGTTAATTGTGAATTGACCCGAGTAAATGAAATAATATTTAATTAAATAATTATTTAAAGGGAAAATAACCAAAATGCCCCCAGGTCAAAGAGTAATCGAACGGAATCAGATTAAAGTAAAAAAAATAGTGAATTCTAATTATTTCGAGCATTCCGAACTCAACCGTGAGGTCCTGTTTTACAAGATGGGGTTCCGAGAAATGAAAAGACCCGAAAAGGTGCAAAATGACAGTTTTGCCCTTTTTAGCCCGAATGTCTAAATTGAATTCTGCGAAAGCCTGAACCGACTTTGTTCGGCGTTCCGGATTCAATGGTGAATCCTAATTGAGTAAAAGAAATACCAATCATAAAGAGACATAAAATTTGATGAATAGCATCATTCAAGTAACCAACCAACTGAGTTACATTTTGTGGTTTTAGGAACATTGAAGAGAAAGGCGAGGACTCTCTAAACAGCTATAGTAGGAGGATTGCATTATTCACCAATTGACTGAGTAGTGGACATGACTTCTTGGGGTTGAGATAACCTGATCAGGTATGGTACTTTACTAAGTAAGGAATAGAATTAAATTAGGTTTGATGTGCATATTGCTTGAATGCTTTTTGTGCTTGTCTGCTGATAGAAGATCACATAGGAATGATTGCTTCTTTGAGTGGATTGTTTATATGTTTCCATATTCTTTATGATTATTTGGGAGTTGTGATTTACTTCTTGAGTTATTATCATATGTGATTTATGTTTTAAACGGTTTGTTAATATTGTGACATGTGGATTTGTGTAAGTGTTGAGATTGATTGAGTATGAGACATAGCACTGTGAATGAAATCTTGTGATTTAATCTTAAATGTAATACATTATGTAAAGCATGTTGCATATGCTTATGAAAGTGATGTTTCATTTGAACTGTATTATTGCATGATGAAATCATGGCATATTGGCATTGTGTGATTCCTTGAAGGCATAGTGTGGGTCAGCACGAGGTGCTGGTGCATTATGAGGGCGTAGGTCCTGTGGTGAAAAACCCAAAACTCGGCCGTTGGTACTCCGTTTCATCGGGGGCGCACCGAAAAGGAGACATACGTGGCGGTACTTATGCCAGCGGGGAAGGACCGTATCATGAGACATGGGTGTGACATTGAGATGCATGGGTGTGTCATGCATATTACCTGTGCATTGTGTTGATGAGTTTGTGAACGTGATATAGGGTTTTTATACAGATGTGGTTTGTACATTGCCATTGTATTGTATGCATGATTAGGGAGGCATGTAGACATACCTGTACACTTGCACATGTCACGACTTAATTTTGTACCTTGCATTAGTATTATACCATACCAGCATGTTGGCGCTGACCCATTCGTGGGAACCATATTTCAGATGATATTCCCGACACCTGAGGCTTGAGGAAGTTTAGCTGAGTGGAGGAGACTTGATTGTAGATGGACATTTGGCCCGAGAGGCATGTTTTGTGATGTACGGGCTTAAGCCCAATGACATAGATGTTGTATCATTGTTGTATAATTTTGATTGTATAGTTAAGCGATGTATATTTAACTTTGATAAGGTTGTGGCCATCGAGTGAGGATGGATTGTGATGTATTTATATTTATATGATGGTATATGATGTATTGTGTTTATCAGGGGGAAAAAGGTTCGAAAAACAAAGGAGGTTCTGTCCGAAATTTTTATAAACCGGGGATGTATGTGTATTGACAGAGATTGATGGATGTATAGTTCCGTTAGTGGAATAGGCTTGTATCTATATTAGTTACATCGGTATTTATGTATCTAAATTGGTAAACTTAGTTAAAATTCGTTAAATATTTATTTATTTATTTATTTACTCGTCTATTTATTTTCTTCTTTTGTTTCCTTCAGTCGCGTCCCCGGGTTCGGTCGGGAATTCGGGGCGTGACATTCTCTTTTCCCTTTGAGTTTCCTATACATCTGTAAACACGTCTCAGTTTTAATGTTATTCGTCAAATTTTATGCCTCGTTACTATAAGTATCTCTTTTATTAATTTACACTTTACTATTGAGTCTGGGATGTCGAAGAAAGTCGGTTTAGGCTTTCACGATTTTCAACTTGGCTTTGGACATCACTAAGGGCAAATTGGTAATTTTATATTTTACGTGTTTAAATTTTTTAGAGTCTTGTCTTGTAAAACGGACTCCAACATTGGATCTAGAATGCCCAAAACATAAAGAAAACACTAGTCACTCACTTTATTTAGACATAAAAAATTATCTTAATAATTAGTTAATTTAATTAATTAAATTAATTCATTATAATAATATTATATATTATTTGAGTGACAATGTAACCACACATGCCTCAGTGGCACGGTTGGTAGCTTTGGTTGGCTTAGGGTCTTGGCTCACGCCCATCAGGGGTTCAAATTCCCCTGACCATAGTTTCCTTCCTTTTTTTTTTTTCTTCTTTTCTAAGTAAGGTGTAACTAAACAGTGGATAGGGCTCCATTTAGGAATAAGATATCCTTGTCCAGAATAGAGTTAGTTAAATCAATTTGTTATTCCTGTTGCCAAACATCCTGATTATAATTTAAGTTAACCTCAAAACAGCACCGTTTCACTTCCCCATTATGCAATCAGACGGGTTCCTACCCAAACCTGGAACTGACTCGACCCGATACCAACCCAACAATACCTTCTTCTCCATCATTTTTTTCGGTAATCGCCGGCCACCTTCTTCGGCACTGGTGGTCGGATTCTGAAATTTTAAAATTTTAAATCTCATTTTTCTTACTGTTTTGAACCTCCCGCTTTTAGCCTAAACAATTTCTAAAGCTTTAATCTTTATTTTGGCATTGGCTTCATGGGCTAGATCGGGTTTTTTTGCTATGTTGAGCTTCGATAGTTGATATTGTAACAAGATTAATTTGAGCTCGTTTCACCATCCATTTCGATGGTTTTTGTTTGGTTGTGAGCCTCAGTCCAGTGGCTTCAAATCCACGTTCCCAGAATCAAGTTTGGAACTCAATTTCAAGGGACCCAATTCTTGGACCGTGACTGTAAATGGGATTTTCTTCCCTTTTTTTCTTGTCCATCTGAAGTGATACCAACCATTTTGGAATCCTTGGAGGATCTTATTTCGGTTCTAAATGAGAGGAATGAGTTTTGTTTTGGCTAGTCTAGACCCAAGCTCTAAGGCTTCCATCAATGGCGGTTTTGTGAGTTTGGTGTTTTATGCCTCATAGGTTAGCCCTCTCTTCATCTTTAACCATGGTACACTACTTCTATGGCCATGCATGTGTCTCTTTTCATTTAAATTAGTAAGAAATGGAGTATACTATCACAAGAGAAAAATTTTGGTTTTGGCTGTTATATCTTCAAGTAGTGGGTCTCATTTCCTTCAGGTTTGGTACTGATCCTTCTTGGGTTCTTCTTGAGTGATCAATTTTGTGTGCAGCTTCCTCCACCCTTCTTATTCTTTTTCCCCTCCACTTTCTCTCTCTACCTCACTTTTTCTCTCTACTCGAACCCTACAAGCTCACACACTCTCACACATAAGGTTGTTCAGCCATGTACACACACACACACACACACACACACACACACTCATATAGGTAAGCTCTTAGGTTTCCCTCCCGCAACCTTCACCTTAGTCAAAAGCCCATCATGGTGTCTTATATATATATATATATATATATGTAAATATAACTGCATGAAATATGATAGGTGGAAGGAGCGTGGTGGCCAACAAGGTGCTGCAACCTCATTTTGAGTGTGCTAAGTTTTTGAACTTTGGTTGGACATATGTATATATCCTATGCATTACATAGCACAAAAGTGCTTGTAACCCAAGTGGCTTTCTTTTTGGGCTTTTGGTTTCTCTTCATTCTTGGTCTAGGGTTCAAGTTCCTTGGCCTCCCTTTTTGTCTCATTTTGTTTTTCCATTTTTTCTTACTCATGCCTTGTTTGACATTTTGGGCATCATTCATCAGATATTTAAGTTGTGCCTTAATTTCTTTAAAAATCCCTTTATATTCCCTCTTTACTTTTTAATATCATACGTTTAATTTCTATGCCGTAAAATTTTATTTTTAATACGTTACATATTTCTCATTTATATTAAAAATATTCCATATTCATTGGCAATTAAATTTCGTTAATTTTTCGCTTCACTCTAGCTTGCCAAATTTTCTTTGTGTTGAAATTCTTAATATTTATGGCCTACTTAACATAATTTAGAACGAATAAGCCATTAGATATTAAATCCCAACAAAAAAAACATCATTACAATGATTATTTTCACTTAATTGGGTCGGGGTATTACACCAAAGGTCATCCCTGTTTGAAGAATTGTTGCAGTTCAATTTGAATATATAGGTGCAAAATTCAAATCGAAGAAGATGATTGTTTACTCAAAATCAAAACGACAATATTTTAGACTGTCCTAAAGCGTTTTGGACTGTTCCTAACGGTAACAGAAGCTGTAGTGTTTTGAAAAACTAAATAAAAAATCATTTAAATAAATTTTTTCCAAAACAATCTATATATGAAGAGAGCCCAAGCACAAACTTGAACTCGACCTAGGGCGGTGGTGCATGCCCTGTGTGGTAAACCAAGCATATGCTATGTCCTCCTTATCCACAAACTTCGGTGCTCTTAAGGACTCAAACCTTCATTCAAAGTAATTGTATATATATACTCTTTAAAAGCGTTGTACCCATCCAATATGGGACACAGGCTTTTCAAAAGCTTCAAGATTTTGTTACCATTTTCAAGTGGTAATGTTTGGAGGTAATTTCTCATTCACTCCTTAATAGTTTTGAGCAACCCAATATATGATCTTAATCTCCTCATAGAGGAAAACAAATTTCCACGTGGACCCACCAAAATTAATGTGTGGGACCTTATTTAATTTTAACTCAAAGATAGCCAAATATTATGCTAAAAAAATCCACTTTTCCTAATAAACTCTAATATATTAGATTTCTTAATTAATTGAAAATATTTTAGTAATAAAATTTAGGGTGATTCAATCATAGGTGCCACATAAAGTGCTTAATTAGCATAAGATCCAATCCAAAATAGCTTAACCAAAAAAGTCCCTAAGAATTTTGTTGATAAAAATATCTTTTATTGTAAAAACATGGAGGGAAGAATTTCTTTCTACTCTAACTTGCTCCAGCAATGCCATGTCATCACCTTTTTATTTTTAAAACTTCAAAAGTAAATAACTTATAACATACAAGTCTGTTTTGCATAAAAATTATATATTTGGACTCTAAAAATCGAGATCTATCAAACAAGATCCATATTATATAGGAAATTCTGTAAAAAATAATTGTGTTTTTTGACAGAGAATTTTTGTCAAAAATTCTGTCTACAAAACTATGACAGAGAATATTCTCTGTACTAGAACAAAGAAATGTCTCTGTCCTAGAACAGAGAAATATGAGAATTCCTTCAACAAAAATAATATTACACATATTTTTAACAATGCATCAAATAATTTTTATTACTTAGGAAAATGGTAATACTCCAACATTAATAATAATAAAAAAAAAGATACAGAAAAGAATAGAAAACTAAACAAATATAGCATTTTTGAAAAATTCTTTCTCGAAAAATTGTCAGTCCAAAAATTATCAATTCTCTGTTTTATGGTAAAGTAGGCCATTTGGCCTAAAAAAAAGGACTTTGATTTGGAAAGTATAGCGTGTAGCTTGGAACCTTCAAAGTATGCCGCATATTCTCTCTAGCTAAATATCGAAACCATGAATTGCCCTTTTTGCTAGAAAGTAGACTCACAGACCTCTCCAAGATGTATGGCGTGCAACATGGAAGCTTCAAAGTGAAATCAGGTTTCACTATAAAGTGAGCTTTCCATGAGTGTTTTTATTTAAGACAGCTCAAACACGTTTTAATAAAATAACAATACTTCCTTCCACAGGAGTCGGAAATCACAAACTGCCTTTTTAGCTGAAAAGTAGACTCGTAGACCTTTCCAATGATGTATGACTTGCAGCATGAAACCTTCGGAGTTAAATTAGGTTTCACTGTAAAGTGAGCTTTCCAAGAATGTCTTTGTCTGAGATAGCTTAAACATTTTTTAGTAAAAAAATAATATCTCATTCCACAAGAGTCGAAATCACGAACTGCCTTTTTTGCTAGAAAGTAGACTTGTATGCCTTTCCAAAAATGTATGGCATGTTATATAGAACTATCGGAGTAAAATCAGGTTTCACAGTAAAGTGAGCTTTCCAAGAATGTCTCTGTTTGAGACAGCTCAAACACGTTTTAGTAAAATGACAATATCTCATTCCAGAGGAGTCAAAATCATGAACCGCCTTTTTTTTTTTAGCAAAGTAGACTCGTAGAATTTTTTAAAAATTTATGACTTGTAGCATGGAACCTTCATAGTTAAATCAGGTTTCATTATAAAGTGAGCTTTCCAAGAATATCTTTGTTCGAGATAGCTCAAACACGTTTTAGTAAAACGATAATATCTCCTACCACAGGAGTCGAAATCACAAACTGTATTTTTTCTTGGAAAGTAGACTCGTATACCTTTCTAACGATATATAGCGTGTAGCATGAAACCATCAGAGTGAAATTCAGGTTTCACTGTAAAGTGAGCTTCCCAAGAGTGTCTCTATTTGAGATAGCTCAAACACGTTTTAGTAAAACGAAAATATCTCCTTCTACAAGAGTCGAATTCATGAACCGTCTTTTTTTTTTCTTCTTAAAAGTAGACTCGTAGAATTTTCCAATGATGTATTGTCACGCCCCGAATTCCAGCGAACCCGAGGCGCGAGTAACGAGACAGAAAGAAATAAAATAATAAAGGAATAAAAGATAATTAAGGACGATCACATATATTCTACATACTGTTCTGATAAATACATAAGGTCTGGTCCATTTCTTCACCACTTACAAAACAAAATACAGTCGCGGGCTTATGCCCTTACACAATGTCAAAAGCGCCCCTTGGGCCTAACATAATCCCTAATCAGTTCATCTCCACGTCTCGTACAGCTGGGACATCATCTGAAATGTTTGCCCCACTAAAGGGGTCAGCTCAACATGCTGGTACAATATAATGCTAATGCAAGAAACAGAACTAAGGTCGTGGCATGTGCAAGTGTACAGTTATTTTTATATGGCATTCGATATCATGATGGCAGCATATAAACAATATGCAGTATATGAGCTGTATGCGTGACACACCCATGCAACTCTATGCCACCCATGTCTCATGATACGGTCATTCTCCGCTGGCATGAGTACCGCCGCGTATGTCTCGCTTCACGGTCCGGAATCCGTCAGGCAGGCAAGTACCTATTGGCCGATTTTGGGTTTTTCACCACAGGATCTGCACCCTCATAATGCAAAGCACCAAGTGCTTACCCACGCCATGTCCAAGGAATTACACTATGCCAATATGCTCTGATCTCATCATGTCACAATGCAATCTCAATGATGCATCTCATTCATACATAAAGCATGCCTTCAAGTACACAATTCATAATATCAACAGTTCTTCAAAGCATATAATTTACACACTACACTAACACGTACAATATACCCATCATCATCATACAACTTAACAAGATAGCACGTAGTACATAAGCATGTGAACACTCAAGCAAACATGTGAACAATCAATGCAGCAAAGCAAGCATTCCTAATCTCAATTCTATTTCTCACTTAGCACAATATATCGTACCTGGTAATCGATCTCAAACCGGAAAAGTATACTCGTAGTAAAGTGAAACCACCGTAAGAACACCGAAGGTCAGGTCACCTTCTCCTTGCCCTCTCGTGTTCCTAAAATCATAATATGAGATTCAGTTCATTGTTATTTGAATTATGCTATTCATCAAATTTTATGTCTTTAATTCATAAGTTTCTATTTTGCTAAATTAGACCCTACCATTGGTTTTAGAACGTTTAAGAAAATAAGTCTAGGTTCTCGTAGAACTCAATTCGGACACCAGGGTTGAAAAGGGCAAAATAGTCATTTTGCACTTTACACGTGTCCTTACATTTCGTGACCTCTTTTCACAAATCGAACTCCACGGTTGAGTCCGGAATGTTCGAGATAATAAAGTTTCACTATTTGTTTACCTAATTCGGAGTTCGTCTGACAGTGTTTCGAGTTAGGGGCATTTTGATAATTTTAAGGGTTACCATGGGTCTTTTATTTTTTGGGACCCCATCTCGTAAAACGGACCTCACCATTGGTCTCGGAATGGTCGAGATAGTCAAAATACACTAATGACTTGTCCCATTTGGACTCCGGGATATTTTAGAATATTTAATTAATTAAATTAAATAATTAATTAATTAACTTAATTAATATTTTATTAATAATTTAATCAGGTGGGTCAAAGTGTAATTTCTAACAGTTGGGGGGTCAATTTGTAATTTCTGAAAGTTCAGGGTTAAGGTTCAAATTCTAAAAGGTTCAAGGTTCAAATTGAAATTAATCAAAATTCACTATTCCCAATTCGGTTATCCAAACAGGGACTTATCTAGAACAGGGATAGGATATCCCTGTTCCTATTCCAATTTAAATCTTTTAATTTCTTACACTTGCAACCAAACGGGCCGAATTCCATTTTAATTTAAAACAACCACGCGACACGTGGCAGGGGCGGTCCACGCCCGCCCGAACAGGACCCGACCCGACCCGGGACCCGACCCGGTCAGTCCCTTCTTCCCCCCGTTTTTCCGGCGATGGACCAGTAGGGTTCCGGCGCCGGCGACCAGTTTCCGGTGACTTTTCAAGGTTTTTAAAATGCCATTTTCTCCCCATTTTCATGTGGATCACATCCCCAACCTCCATTTCCCTCAAAACCTAACCCATCCCTTCGAAATAGAGGGTCAAACCCTCGGTCAACTCTCCGGCCAACTCATTTTTCTCCATTTTCCCTCGCTGGTTTTGGTTGATTCCAACTCCAAATGATTTCTACACTTTAGGGGGTTATTTTCCTATTATCCACATCCTATTTAACACATGAAATATCAACCAATCCCCCATGGCCGTGGCTTGTGACCCACTTCCCTCTCTCATCTCTCAACTATTTCGGTTGATTTCTTTTGTATTCTTTTCCATTTTCTACATGCTACAAGGTTTAAGAATCGAATCTAATTAATACATCACAAAACCGAATATACATAAGGGAGATTTTCTAGAGAGAGAAAGAAAATGGGTTTCATTGTTTACCTTTGTTTCCCTCTCCTTCTCTCTTCTGCTTCACCTCTAGTTCAAGCTCCTTGAACTCCTCCAATGTACACGACCCTTCTTGCACAGCCCCCTCTCCCTTTCTCCTTTCTTCACTTCACAATCTTCACTTTCTCTCTCTATATTTCTCTCTCTCTCTCTCTTCCAATTTACATGACAGGTCTGTCCCTCTCTCAGTCCTCACCACACACATATACACAGACCTCACTACACACTTCAACCACTCTCTTACACACACACCATGCCCCTCCCACACTTGTTTGAGTATGTTACACTCAAACTCACACACACACACAACTGGTACGCACACACAGTGCACTATGCACTGTGCACTGTTTATATATATATATATATACATATACATTTACACATTTTAAATATTCACACTCACATGTATACACATATGCACACTAATTAATTTAAATTATATATATATATACATACATCCATCATAATAATAATAATAATAATAATAATAATAATAATAATAATAATAATAATAATAATTCTAACAATAAAATAAATAACCACGAAAATTTATATATTAAAAAAAAATTTTCGGGTTATTACATCCTTCCCTCCTTACAGAAATTTCGTCCCGAAATTTAAAATAACACAAAACAAAAGAAAACACATCACTGATCAAACAACTCAGGGTACCTAACTCGAACCTCGGCCTTACGCTCCCAAGTAACCTCCTCAATCCCATGATGGTTCCAACGAACCCTGACCAAAGGGATGGTCCTGCCTCGTAAGAACCTGGTTCCTAGAGTCCAATATCTACACGGGTCCTTGGTCATAAGAAGTGTTGCCTTCTAGCTAAAGATCTACTCAATCTAATACATGGGAGGGGTCAAGCTCGTACTTTCTCAACATGGAGACATGGAAGACGTCATGAACTCCAGATTGCTGTGATGGTGAGGCCAGCTTATAAGCCACCTCACCAACCCTCCCAAAAATCTCAAAGGGGTCTATGAATCGTGGCGACAGCTTCCCACTGCGCCCAAATCTCCTCAAACCTCGTCGGGGGGGGATATCTTGAGAAACACATGGCCCCCCACCTCGAATGACAAGGGTCGTCGTCTCCTATTTGCATAACCCTTCTGACGATTCTGACTGGCAACAAGCGCTGCCTGATCACTCGTATCTTGTCCGTGGTCTCACGGACTATATCAGGTCCCAAAACAATTGTCTCTCCTACCCCAGCCCAACACACCGGGGAACTGCTAGCTACGGTTGTAGGCAAACTCTACCAAAGCAAGGTGATCCTCTCAGTTACCCCTGAAGTCCATAGCGCAGTCTCTAAGCCTGTCCTCTAGGATCTGAATAGTACGCCCTGACTGACCATCAGTCTGGGGATGCAAGGTGGTACTAAACTTAGCTGAGTCCCTAAGGCTGTCTAGAGGCTCTGCCTAAACTGGCAGTGAAACGTGGGTCCCTATTTAAGACAATGGATAAGGGAATTCCATGTAGTCGTACCATCTCTCGACATAATAATAAAAGATCAATGCAAATTGCATTGCAACATGTAGACGTGCAGCCTTACCTATGGATCACTCACCTCTCCCTTAGCCAGGCGATGTGGAATGCATTACCTCCTCCCATTACCATCTCCCCCGTAGGCTTCGCCTCACCGCTAGGCGTGCAGCGGCGTGCAGACATCTCCACACTCCCTGCTAGGGTCTGGTGCTAATCCCATCTGTAACGACTCACTCCACATGGCACAACACATAACGAAATCCTCAAAACACATTGGCTCATCAACGCCAATCCCTTTCGATTTCCATCCATGTATCACGACTCACCTCAACAATTCAACACAATAAAAAGTAAAGGAAACTCCTCACTGATCACAAGGATACCCCAAGGTCTCTCGCACATGTGACGTTATCTAACCTACCTCAATTTAACCCATGAAATCACCTAGTGATTTATCCCGATGGTATAAATTCACATTATCTGTACCACAATGCAATCTCATCATCCAGTATTTTCTAAGCACCCTAATTACCCACAAAACATCAACAGTACAATCTAAAAGTAAAGCTATCACCTCCCACCTTAGTCTATATATATATATGACCGAGACTAAGTGTCATGTACTAATAAGGGCTAGCCTATTCATTTCATGTACGCGTATGTCGGTTGGGTATATAATGTAGACAGTGTAGGTTACGTATTCTAAACATGAACTTACATCAATATACCAAGATTCAGAAGAAGTAAAACACTAAACTCTCCACCAATTTCCACTACGAACACACATCAATTTTCACACACATGCATCAACACACACATGGAAACATGTTTAAGCATTCTCTCATATATGCATCAATAATAATCAGTCGGTACTTATATAAAAAAAATCAAAATTCGCAGCACTATAATGGTTACTAAACTATCATGCTTATATAGAGTAAACGTACAATATTCAATAGCTAACACGTAGCTTACCACATCAGCACCCAGTACAAAATTTCATTCCAGGAATACACATATACATAAATAAGCACATAATCTGTTGTACAGGTGACCAGGCACATTCCCAACCTTACGGATATCCAGGCTCATAGTCTATCTCACTGGCAACAAGCATATAGTCTACTGTTTAATCTCATTCGTTACACTGTATAAAGGCAAGCATTGAATCCTAGATCATCAATAACCAAGTATACTCCACCTTGTACAATTTCACAACTAAGGTAACAAGCACTCCTCTAATCATGTAACCCAAACCAACCCAATTCAAATTAAAGTCTAACCCCTCCTAATTCACAATAAAGTCAATCTTAAAAGGATCTATGGATATCCCATGGAATAAAGAAAACATCTCCCTCAGGAGTACACACGGTCTCTCTTCCCCTGTAGCAGCCTATACTCGTCTAAAGTGTAAATAACCGATCTATCTCCAACACAACACCAATACTAGACGCATCAAATAAGATGAAGAACCCAAATAAGGCATGCAGTCAGCTACCTCTATCGAGTAATCTCTACAGATTCTTGTCAGCATTACTCTACCCCTAATGTCATGTCAACACAGTAAATATAAATGTATGAGATGCATTATGGTCTATCAATATGCTAGTCCATAAACTAACACACAAAAAAAATGTACCTCACAACTCTGAAGGTCCAAAAGGATAGGTGACTCTAGGCTAGCTACTGCATAACGCCACTCTGGGTGGTCTGGTCCTGCCTATCACCCCTCTGACTGAGAGTCCTAACACTCAATGCTGTAGGTGCATGCTGAAAATACGGTGCCGGAGGTCTCTGACCCAATAGTGGCTGTGGCAGAGGCACTTGGGTATACTGATAGAAATGTGGCTCCTCTAAGTCCTGGGAAATCGACCTCTGGGGACAATTGGCCCTAACATGGCCAGTCTGGTGGCATACAAAACAAGTTCGTGGAGTCCCCCGTCCTTGACTCTGTACTGGTGATGGAAATGACTCCTGACTAACCTCGACCCTCTGTCTCAAGCTAGGGTCCCTCAAAGGACAAGTGGCCATCTTGTGACCAGGCTGTCCACAAATAAAACAAATAATGGTCCCTTGGGATGTGTATGTGAATGTGGAAGAAGTACCAGTCTGGGACCTCTTCAATAGTCTCCTACCAGTGTGAGTATGGGCGGGTATAGATATCCGTGCAGCAGCAGCACGGGCTCGAGACCTCTTCGATGGCCTCCTACCAGTGCATATCGGGGTAGATCTAGGGATCTGTGCTAGAGTCGCCTCGCTCTGGGTCTGGGGCTCTCTGACTCCTCTGAGCTCAGCCAACTCTCTCTCAGCCCTGACGGCTCTCGTCACTACCTCTTGTATAGTGTGAAGGCATTCCCGCATAATGGTCGCTACGTCCCCAGAACCACTAGTCTGTCCTACCTCTACTGGAGCAGGTGTAAAAGTGACGGCCTCCTCAACTGTAACATCTGCCGAAGCAGCAGCTTGGGGCCAACTATGCCACGGTGGTGCAGTGGTCCTAGGCTCATCGTGTCTAGGCGGTATAAGTCTAGGAGTAGCTTGTCTCGGTGGCATGTCTACAAGTTCAAAGAGAAGAAAAAAAATTAATACCCCATTGGACACAGATGTTAAAAAAAAACATTAAGTAAGCACTCGTCAACGCTTCACAATTTCGAAGTAACAACCACAATATATCATGACACACTTACCTAATCAATACCTACACAACTAATGTCGACCATCCCTACCCGTTTGTTACACTAAACAATTTATACCGAGTTCTAACATAGCCCTCTACTAAGAAGGATTTTATCTAAACAATGTAATACACGCATACTTAAACCTTTAAACACTAGCAAGATTTAGCTCCCAGTGCATACTATCCAAAACAATACATCCCTCAACAACCAGGGTTTAACACAGGAATATCTCTAAAAATTTAAAGATAAACACTCTAAGCATCCATCTATACACACAAGCTCCACAGTCCAAATCCTTATCCTAGCATTGTAAAATTTGATGTGTATTTTATTATCTCTTACTTTTATAGCTAGATGATGACCCTTCATGGATTACAGCTCCTTTCATTACTTGCTGATGGGGTACCATCCATCAGCTGTAACTCAAGACCTGAGACCAATCCAGTCTGTATAAATATCATAGTCATAGTACTATAATCCCTGAAAATTGGTTACTAACCTAGCTCACTCATACAGAATCCACAAATAATAGTCAACCAGGTAAACAACCAGGTTCACAACTTGTCCCCTAAGTAACTAGGCACAACGTCTACCGTGTAGATAACTAAGGGTACAACCTACACCTCAAATGACTGAGTACACCGTCTATCCCATAAAGTATACGGTCTATCATATTGACATGAGTTTCTAATCTTAGTCAACCACCACCACAAAAAGAAAATTTTGTCTGCTCCCTATCTACCGGGAAGTCAAGTATAGTGCATACTCGTGCACACCAATGCGACATGAGTATATATAAAATATTTTAGATAAACGCTCGGTTATGTTCTTATCAGCGACTAGTGAGTACGTATAGCATGTCATAATGCACACTTAACAAATTCTCACACATTATACATGTCATGCATCTCACAACATTAAATCACATAATCATGCATCATAACATATCATCAATCAACACGTAATCACAACAAGTCATGCATCAGGACATATGATCACATAACACATAAGGCCCTACCGCATGCCACTAACAGTTCACACTAAGTCATCACTTCTACTCTAGGGTCTCATGGTGTTTTAACAACACCCCACGGTCTCTAGGTATTTGAACCTAAGCTCTGATACCACGTTGTCACGCCCCGAATTCCAGCGAACCCGAGGCGCGAGTAACGAGACAGAAAGAAATAAAATAATAAAGGAATAAAAGATAATTAAGGACGATCACATATATTCTACATACTGTTCTGATAAATACATAAGGTCTGGTCCATTTCTTCACCACTTACAAAACAAAATACAGTCGCGGGCTTATGCCCTTACACAATGTCAAAAGCGCCCCTTGGGCCTAACATAATCCCTAATCAGTTCATCTCCACGTCTCGTACAGCTGGGACATCATCTGAAATGTTTGCCCCACTAAAGGGGTCAGCTCAACATGCTGGTACAATATAATGCTAATGCAAGAAACAGAACTAAGGTCGTGGCATGTGCAAGTGTACAGTTATTTCTATATGGCATTCGATATCATGATGGCAGCATATAAACAATATGCAGTATATGAGCTGTATGCGTGACACACCCATGCAACTCTATGCCACCCATGTCTCATGATACGGTCATTCTCCGCTGGCATGAGTACCGCCGCGTATGTCTCGCTTCACGGTCCGAAATCCGTCAGGCAAGCAAGTACCTATTGGCCGATTTTGGGTTTTTCACCACAGGATCTGCACCCTCATAATGCAAAGCACCAAGTGCTTACCCACGCCATGTCCAAGGAATTACACTATGCCAATATGCTCTGATCTCATCATGTCACAATGCAATCTCAATGATGCATCTCATTCATACATAAAGCATGCCTTCAAGTACACAATTCATAATATCAACAGTTCTTCAAAGCATATAATTTACACACTACACTAACACGTACAATATACCCATCATCATCATACAACTTAACAAGATAGCACGTAGTACATAAGCATGTGAACACTCAAGCAAACATGTGAACAATCAATGCAGCAAAGCAAGCATTCCTAATCTCAATTCTATTTCTCACTTAGCACAATATATCGTACCTGGTAATCGATCTCAAACCGGAAAAGTATACTCGTAGTAAAGTGAAACCACCGTAAGAACACCGAAGGTCAGGTCACCTTCTCTTTGCCCTCTCGTGTTCCTAAAATCATAATATGAGATTCAGTTCATTGTTATTTGAATTATGCTATTCATCAAATTTTATGTCTTTAATTCATAAGTTTCTATTTTGCTAAATTAGACCCTACCATTGGTTTTAGAACGTTTAAGAAAATAAGTCTAGGTTCTCGTAGAACTCAATTCGGACACCAGGGTTGAAAAGGGCAAAACAGTCATTTTGCACTTTACACGTGTCCTTACATTTCGTGACCTCTTTTCACAAATCGGACTCCACGGTTGAGTCCGGAATGTTCGAGATAATAAAGTTTCACTATTTGTTTACCTAATTCGGAGTTCGTCTGACAGTGTTTCGAGTTAGGGGCATTTTGATAATTTTAAGGGTTACCATGGGTCTTTTATTTTTTGGGACCCCATCTCGTAAAACGGACCTCACCATTGGTCTCAGAATGGTCGAGATAGTCAAAATACACTAATGACTTGTCCCATTTGGACTCCGGGATATTTTAGAATATTTAATTAATTAAATTAATTAAATTAAATAATTAATTAATTAACTTAATTAATATTTTATTAATAATTTAATCAGGTGGGTCAAAGTGTAATTTCTAACAGTTGGGGGGTCAATTTGTAATTTCTGAAAGTTCAGGGTTAAGGTTCAAATTCTAAAAGGTTCAAGGTTCAAATTGAAATTAATCAAAATTCACTATTCCCAATTCGGTTATCCAAACAGGGACTTATCTAGAACAGGGATAGGATATCCCTGTTCCTATTCCAATTTAAATCTTTTAATTTCTTACACTTGCAACCAAACGGGCCGAATTCCATTTTAATTTAAAACAACCACGCGACATGTGGCAGGGGCGGTCCACGCCCGCCCGAACAGGACCCGACCCGACCCGGGACCCGACCCGGTCAGTCCCTTCTTCCCCCCGTTTTTCCGGCGATGGACCAGTAGGGTTCCGGCGCCTTCTCCAGCGCCGGCGACCGGTTTCCGGTGACTTGTGTCCCGAAAAATAAAAGACCCATGGTAACCCTTAAAATTATCAAAATGCCCCTAACTCGAAACACTGTCAGACGAACTCCGAATTAGGTAAACAAATAGTGAAACTTTATTATCTCGAACATTCCGGACTCAACCGTGGAGTTCGATTTGTGAAAAGAGGTCACGAAATGTAAGGACACGTGTAAAGTGCAAAATGACTGTTTTGCCCTTTTCAACCCTGGTGTCCGAATTGAGTTCTACGAGAACCTAGACTTATTTTCTTAAACGTTCTAAAACCAATGGTAGGGTCTAATTTAGCAAAATAGAAACTTATGAATTAAAGACATAAAATTTGATGAATAGCATAATTCAAATAACAATGAACTGAATCTCATATTATGATTTTAGGAACACGAGAGGGCAAGGAGAAGGTGACCTGACCTTCGGTGTTCTTACGGTGGTTTCACTTTACTACGAGTATACTTTTCCGGTTTGAGATTGATTACCAGGTACGATATATTGTGCTAAGTGAGAAATAGAATTGAGATTAGGAATGCTTGCTTTGCTGCATTGATTGTTCACATGTTTGCTTGAGTGTTCACATGCTTATGTACTACGTGCTATCTTGTTAAGTTGTATGATGATGATGGGTATATTGTACGTGTTAGTGTAGTGTGTAAATTATATGCTTTGAAGAACTGTTGATATTATGAATTGTGTACTTGAAGGCATGCTTTATGTATGAATGAGATGCATCATTGAGATTGCATTGTGACATGATGAGATCAGAGCATATTGGCATAGTGTAATTCCTTGGACATGGCGTGGGTAAGCACTTGGTGCTTTGCATTATGAGGGTGCAGATCCTGTGGTGAAAAACCCAAAATCGGCCAATAGGTACTTGCCTGCCTGACAGATTTCGGACCGTGAAGCGAGACATACGCGGCGGTACTCATGCCAGCGGAGAATGACCGTATCATGAGACATGGGTGGCATAGAGTTGCATGGGTGTGTCACGCATACAGCTCATATACTGCATATTGTTTATATGCTGCCATCATGATATCGAATGCCATATAGAAATAACTGTACACTTGCACATGCCACGACCTTAGTTCTGTTTCTTGCATTAGCATTATATTGTACCAGCATGTTGAGCTGACCCCTTTAGTGGGGCAAACATTTCAGATGATGTCCCAGCTGTACGAGACGTGGAGATGAACTGATTAGGGATTATGTTAGGCCCAAGGGGCGCTTTTGACATTGTGTAAGGGCATAAGCCCGCGACTGTATTTTGTTTTGTAAGTGGTGAAGAAATGGACCAGACCTTATGTATTTATCAGAACAGTATGTAGAATATATGTGATCGTCCTTAATTATCTTTTATTCCTTTATTATTTTATTTCTTTCTGTCTCGTTACTCGTGCCTCGGGTTCGCTGGAATTCGGGGCGTGACATGTATGACTTGGACCATGGAACCTTTGGAGTTTAATTAGGTTTCACTGTAAGCTGAGCTTTCTAAGAATGTCTCTGTTCGAGAAAGCTCAAACACGTTTTAGTAAAACGGTAATATCTCATTCTACAGGAGTCGAAATCATGAATCATATTTTTTTCTTCTTCTGAAAAATAGACTCGTAGACCTTTCCAACGATGTATGGCGTGTGGCATAGAACCTTTAGAGTGAAATCATGTTTCATTGTAAAGTTACCTTTCCAAGAATGTCTCTGTCCAAGACAGCTCAAACATGTTTTAGTAAAATGATAATATCTCATTCTATAGGAGTCAAAGTCACAAACCGCCTTTTTTTTCTTCTGGAAAGTAGACTTGTAGACCTTTCTAATGATATATGGCATGCTACATTGAAACTTTAGAGTGAAATTAGGTTTCATTGTAAAGTGACCTTTCCAAGAATGTCACTGTCTGAAACAGCTCAAAGACATTTTAGTAAAACAGCAATATCTCATTTCACATGAGTTGAAATCACGAACATCAATTTTTTTTTTTTTTTTATGGAAATTAGACTTATAAAACTTTCCAACAATGTATGGCATGCAACATGGAACCTTTGGAGTGAAATCAGGTTTCACTGTAAAGTGACCTTTCTGAGAATGTCTTTGTTTGAGACAGCTCAAACATGTTTTAGTAAAATGACAATATCTCCTTCCATAGGAGTCAAAATTACGAACCACCTTTTTGGCTGAAGATTACACTCATAGACCTTTCCATCAATGTATGGCGTATAATATGAAACCTTCGAAGTGAAATTAGGTTTCATTGTAAAGTGATCTTTCCAAGAATGTCTGTGTCCGAGACCGCTCAAACACATTTTAGTAAAATAGAAATATCTTCTTCCACAAGAGTCAAAATTACGAACCACCTTTTTTGCTAGAAAGTAGACTTGTAAACCTTTCTAATGATGTATGGCATGCAACCTAGAACCTTCAGAGTGATATTAGGTTTCATTGTAAAGTAACTGTAAAAAATTAGTCGACACCACCGATGTTGTAGGTGGCCAGAACACTCATTAGTAAATCAACAATATCTTCTTCCACCGATGTCGAAATCACGCACCATTTTTTTTTTTTTTTGGTGTAAAAGTGACAATCTTCTCCGATTCACATTCAACATTTACATTGTCTTAATGTTGTCATCATCTAGTGCTCAATTTTTAGACCATGCCGAATAAAAATTTTTAAACTGGCGTGGGAGCCAATGAAAATAAAGGCACATGGATTTAACAACCATAATCTTTTTATCATAATAAACTAGCATTATATTACATAATGTATATTACTATGCCAACATAGAATTTTAAATGAAAGAAAACCCAACACCTGGAGCATTTTTCAAATTTTCTCTCCATGGTCTGGGTTATTATTTTTTAGACTTCAACAATTCCTTGGCAACTACTTAAAAAAAACATAATTTTTTTTAACAGAATTTGTCACAACCCGAAACCCACCCTGTGTGGAGTCTCGAATCGCTATCGCCACCCTCAGGCCCGGGGACCTTAGGGCGAAGGCTCACATAAGCAGCGGTATCGAATAGATGTGTGACATGTGATTGCAGAAGTGTGAAAAACTTTTTCTTTTCTTTTCTTACTTTTAATTTACGCACATCCGTCCGGTACTGCCGCTCTTCACATTGGTACACATGATTATACAGAGCATAATAAAACTTAAAGACTTCACGAATACAATACATGTTTGTTTGCCCCGTGGGGCTTATACATATCAGTGTACCGTCTTGCTAATACAAAATATACTAGCAATGTTCACAAGTTTTCTAAGAAATTACTTAAAGATGTCTTCCCAAAAATGGCAGATTCTTTATCATCGTCTTCTAATCAAAACTGCCCTTAATCACCTGAAAGGGGGGTCCGAATAAAATTTGGGTAAGCTAATCTAAGCTTGTGAGTAATTCCAGTATTTGTCATGGGGTTTCAATTGGTAGTGGTTTAGCACATGAGAGTTTACAAAAATAATCACCACCAATTTCTCGTATACTTCGAACACAAAATATATGCATTCATTAAAACAGATAACTTGAAAATAATATAAGTATTCAAGTAAAACACGTATTTCATCAGGTAAAGTATATGAAATCTAAAACATGTACTTCTTCAAATAAAACGTATATTTCAACAGATGTAGGTATGCATAACAATGTGGGTAAAACCTGCTTCCATTATTATACATGTCATCTTATCACTTTCGTTAGTAGAATCCGTTTCGAACCGGACTCCCGTTTTACTACAATGCTACAACAGAGATATCCCATACTAGGGGGATTAGATCCTTCTACCTGGCACTTTAATAGTCATTTGAGTTCCATACAACCCAAAATCCCATCATATTTTTACAGATTAATTGAGTTTCGTACAACCTAAAAATCTGTGGGTGCTTATGCACAATTTCTCTTGTATTTCAAATACATTTATCACATGGCTTCTTCAAATAAACACTTTTTATGACTTCATAAAATCTTCGTATGCAAATTCATAATGTTTAACAAGATTTGGAATTTTAAACTTAGACATGCTGAAAACATATTTTTATGGAAAAACTGTAGCTGAAAGCCATTTACTGAGCATGTCAGAATTTTATAATAACAGAATATTTAAAACAAGAATCACATAAATACTGAATTTGATATTCAAATACTTCACATATTTTGAACTTAAAACTTCTTCAAATCCATAGAGTTAAATCTCCACTTCAAATACAGGGTTACTCACCTTATACTCCTAGGTTGGCTCATTGAGGTGCCTTCCCTTTTTCCTTCCTTAACCTATCATAATTAGGAAATTCGCATAAATCTCATATTTACTAATCAACTTAAAATCTTACCCATGTTTAGACTGTGCAAGACTAAATTCTTAAATCAGTCTAACTTATAGCTGTATCATAGTCTAGTCATTTATGTACTTAATGATAATAACATTACCTGCGGCGTAATCCAGCTAGTGTCTCGGTGTTTTCACGTTTTTCTTCCTCTTTTTCTTCCTTAAGTTTTGCCTCAGCAAGTCTCCTTGCTGCAGCTTCATGCATAAGTCGTCCCATAGGGACGATAGGGGCTCTATAGATAAAGGGCTGGACCGAGGCGATTTTAGTTGTTTTAGCTATCCTA
Source organism: Nyssa sinensis (assembly GCA_008638375.1). Lineage (NCBI taxonomy): Eukaryota > Viridiplantae > Streptophyta > Magnoliopsida > Cornales > Nyssaceae > Nyssa > Nyssa sinensis. The sequence goes on along the minus strand of CM018041.1, from coordinate 20,510,300 downwards.
ATGTGCCTCTGGATTACCTTTTGCTGCCACAAGAGCTCGTCCATGAAACCCTGTTGCTTTTTATCCATATGGTTTACTTATATTTTAACCTAAAACACAATTTAACGTGTTAGGAATAAATTTCATTTTAAACTATACTCTTCTGGTAGTTCCATAAATTTTTAATTTAATTTATTTACTTCACATGTTTACGTGTCGTGTCTTTTTCGTATTTCGTTTTCACGTATGAGCCTTATTTTAGTACTTCGGCAATGTTATAGTTCATAGCTACCTGACTGATGCTATTCATCAAATTTTATGTCTTTTTATTTTAGACACTTCTTTTGGTCGAATAGACTCTACCATTGAGTCCGAAACGTCGAAGAAAGTCAGTTTAGGCTTTCCTAGAATTTAATTCAGACTTTTGTATGTAAAGGGCAAAATGGTCATTTTACCTATTTACGTGTCATATTTTTTTGTACTTCATTTCATAATTTGGACTCCACTATTGAGTCCGGAATGTCGAAGAAAGTCAATTTAGACCTTCCCTAGTTTTAATTTGGCTTTAGGGGTACTAGGGGTAATTTGGTCATTTTACCCCTTTACGTGTCTTTATTTTTCGGGGCCCTGTCTCACAAAATGGATCTCGCCATTGGTATCAGAATATCCAAAATAGTTAAAATTCACTATTCATATGTTTAATTTGGACTCCATTTGCTTCATTTATGGCCTAGGGGTAATATAGTCATTTTACTTTATTAATTAATTAATTAATTAATTAATTTTCCAGGGATGTAATTGAATTGGTTTCTCAAAAATCGGGCCAAAACAGAAATTCTCAAAACCCTAGGGTCAAACCGTAAATAACCAAACTTTTGGTTTATTTAATTTAAATTAATTAAGTGAACCGATGGGTTTATAGTATAAAACCCTAGACCGGTTTGGATGCCCTATGAACCAGCTGGTTTACATAGCTACAGTGAACCGGGATAAAGAATCCCTACTGTTCGTATAATCCGTGTTTAGGGCAACTTCATTCCTGATTTCCATTTTTTATTCCCGTATCCAAACAAGGTAAATTTAGGTTTTAAAATTTAAAACAGAACTCCAAAATGACACCATCCCACTTAACCCTTTTATGTGATGGCTCGGGTTTCGACCCGAACCCGATTTGACCCGAACCGCACCGTCACTCTTCATCTTCTTCTCCTTTCTTCCCCCGTGTTGCCCTAGTTATAGTTTTCCATTTTCTTCAGTTTCGTGAGTTTCTACTCAACCAATCTCCATTGTTTCGATCTTAAATTGTTCTTAAAGTATCAAGAATCAGTTTGGCATTCCTTTTGGAGTTCAAATTGGTTTTGTTTACTCGTTTGAAGTGTCACGCCCCGAATTCCTGATCGAAACTCGGGGATGCGACTGACGAGACAGAAAATAAAATAAATAAAATGACAAGGTAAATAAATCCACTGAACATGTATCCATTCCCATCAATACATAAGATAACATAAAATACATCGTTCATAGGTCATTCAGGCTTAAGCCCTTACATTACAATATACAAGTCCCATGGACCAAAAATATATCACGTGCTCCACCCCATCAGGGTATCACAGAATCTCAAGTGGCTGGAGGGTCCTCATCTGAAAAATGTTGCCCACGAATGGGTCAGCTCAACTGTTGGTATGATGAAGTGCTAATGCAAGAAATAAAGCTAAGGCGTGGCATGTGCAAAGTGTACATTTATATCTAAATGACATTCAAAGCATCGCAGTAATATATATATGAATGGTATGCGTGACGCACCCATGCACAACTCTATGCCACGACCCATGTCTCGTTTACGGGTACTCCCTGATGGCACGAAGTACCAATGCAATGGCCAATTTTGGGTTTTTCACCACAGGATCTACACCCTCATAATGCAAAGCACCACGTGCTTACCCACGCCATGTTCTCAAGGAATTCATCATATGCCAATATGCTAATGCAATCTCAATGAAACATGGTTTCCACAATATAGCATGCTCGAGACAATAATACATAAATCACCAGCTGATTCCACATGTAAGCATATCTCATATAATCAACATATACACACGTCATGATTCACGTTCATCATTCACTAAACATTCATAAAGTACAAGTAACATGTAAGCATGTGAACAATCAATTATAAATCATCAAGTAAATACATTCCACATAAATACATAAGTCATGCCAGTCATTCATAGAACATTCCTAACTTAACTTCATTTCTAACATTAGCAAAACACCATACCTGTCGGTAGTCTCAACCCTAGATGATCGTGCATGATATATAACTAAACTGGTCAATGAAAATGCAGGAGATCAGATCGCCCTCTCCTGTCCTATCAGTGTCCCTAAAAGCATAAATTACAACTCAGTCTATTGTCATTTGAATTTATGCTATTCATCAAATTTTATGTCTTTTAATTCATAGGTTTCTATTCTGCTAAATTAAACTCTCCCATTGAGTCTAGGACGTTGAAGAAAATAAGTTTAGGTTCTCGTAGAACTCAATTCGGACATCTGGGTTCAAAAGGGCAAAACAGTCATTTTGCACTTTTCACGGGTCCTTACATTTCGTGACCTCTTTTCACAAATTGGACTCCACGGTTGAGTCTGGAATGTTCGAGATAATAAAGTTTCGCTATTTGTTTACTCAATTCGGAGTTCGTTTGACTGTATTTTAATTCAGAGGTATTTTGGTAATTTTATATGTTACTACGGGTCTTTTATTTTTTGGGACCCCGTCTCGTAAAATGGACCTCACCATTGGTCTCAGAATGGTCGAGATAGTCAAAATACACTAATGACTTGTCTCATTTGGACTCTGGATTATTTTAGAATATTTAATTAATTAAATTAATTTAATTAAATAAATAATTAATTAATTTAATTAAATAATTAATTAATTAATTAAATTAATATTTTATTAATAATTTAATCAGGTGGGTCAAAGTGTAATAACCAACCATTGGGGGGGTCAGTTTGTAATTTCTGAAAGTCCTGGGTCAAAGTTTAATTTCTAAAAGGTTCAAGGTCAAATTTGTAATTAGTCAAATTTACTATTCCCAATTCGGTTATCCAAACAGGGTTTAGTCCAGAACAGGGATAGGATATCCCTGTTCCTGTTTCAATTTAATTTTTCAATTTATTACACCCGTAGCCAAACAACCCCTTTCCCCTTTTAATTTAAAACAAGGGAGCGACACGTGGCAGGGGCGGTTCAGCCCCGCCCGAACCGGACCCGAAACCCTGGCCCGCACAGTGCCTTTCTTCCCCGTTTTTTTGGCGAACCTCCGATAGGGTTCCAGCGCCTTCTCCGACGCCGGCGACATTTTTCCGGCGACATTTTAAAGGTTTCTAAATGTTATCCTCTTCATTTTCTTCCAAGGTTTCCATATTTAGGGTCAGTTTTGGGTTCAAGTCACCAGACCTTCACGAAATAGAGGGTCAACCCCTCGGTCAAACCTCCGGCCGACTCTTTCCCCTTCATTTTTGTGACAGTTCAGTCACTTTTCAATCCCCATTTTAGTCCCAAAGTATTTCTGCACTTCCTAGGGTTCATTCCCTATCGTTTAAACCAAGCTTTAACCCAATATTTTTCCCAACCACCGATTATCTAACCTACTTGCAACTCACTGTTTCTACCACGTTTCTCAACCATTTTCCTTCATTCTTTTTGCATTATTTTCCTTATAACATGCTTTATAAAACCCTCTAATTTAAACTAAACAAATCATGCTTTAAAATTTAAAACAGAAACAAACCCACTTACCTATAATTTCTGTTTTTCTCTTTGGTTGCAGGTCTCCTCTTTTCTCTTCTGTTCCACTTCAATCCACTCTCAGTTTCTCCCTTATTCCATTCTTTCCTTCTGTTTTCTTTTCTAACTCAACACACATGTCCGTATGTATACACAAAACACAACCGACCCTTTTCTCTCTCCTCTCTTTCTCTCTCTATTCCTCTCCACTTGCAACCTTCCTTGACCTTTCTCCCTCTGTTCAGCCCCTTGCTTCTCCCCAAATGCAGCTTTGCATTTAATGCAAAGCTGCCCTATACACCTATATATATATATATATCAATCATCACACACACACACTAGACACACACACACAGCCGACACCTCACACACACTCAGTTGGTCACAAACACACACACACAGCCGTCCAGTTACACCCAAACACAGTGCACACATGCACTTGTTATGTATACATATACCTATACACATATACATACACATAATGTATCCCACACACATATATACATGCCACACATATATATATAATCCATATACATCAAAAAAAAAAATTAATAATAATAATAATAATAATAATAATAATAATAACAAGTAATAATAAATAAATAAATTTCCATGTCATAACATGAAGGCTTGATAATCAAACATGTAAACTGGTTGTAAATACTCATTTCTTAGCCAAATCCCTTGGAATTTGTTCTGTTGTGATCCCCTCTTCATAGGGTTTCATATTTCATTAACGAGGGTGAGTTTAACAGTGAGTTTGTGAGGTTGGGTCTTAAAACCCGTACCTGCAACTCGACCTTTGAATGTCAGTTGTTTTGATTTTTGATCGTGTATTAGGGTTTTTGAAACCCTCTTTGCCTCTGTTAGAAGTCTTGGTAAGCCAAAATGGATTTGGCAAGAGTCGGTTCAGACCTGCTATAAGCAAGGTCTTCAATGGCGATTCTTCTTGGGTTTGATGTTTTTAACCGTTTTTAAGCTCTAATTTCATGCTTGAACGAGTCTAAACATGTTCTAAATGTCACATATACAAAATCAAGGCTTAAAACAATTCATACATAGGAAAATTCTAGAGAGAGAAAAACGATAGTTTCAAATGTTCCACACCTTTTTGTTGTGGTTTTGACCTCCTTCACTCTCTGATTTCCTCTAATTCGTCTTCCTTAAGTTTCTTGGTTCCCTTCTATTTCTTTTTCTTAAGAAGCAAGCATGCTTGCATGCTTTGCTTTTAAAGAGAAGCAACCGACCTCTCTCTCTCTCTCCTCTCTCTTCCCTCATGACCTCACGGCCACCCTTCTTTCACTTCTCAATTAATTTCTCTTACACTTCATTGAATTTTTGCTTTTTCTCTTGTTTGCTTTCCATTTAATGTTACATGATATTTGTAATATATGTATATTATATATAGATTCACACACTAATACACCAAGAAACACACACATGCACAACTGACACATACCACACACACTACTGTTCACACTTTACATATTTACATATATATATATATATATATATACATACATATATTTAATTTATTTATATACATACATGCATACATACTTGATCACATATACATACATACAATACATCTTCCATGTAAGTATAATGTGTGCTACAATATTTAATTATAATTAAATATAAATATTTCTTATATTTAATTAAGTAATTAATTATTCTCTTGAGTGTAAAAATCTTTACACCAATTTTTCTTAACCTCGTAATACGCGCCATATGACCCGGTATTTTTGGGTCGGGGTATTACAGAATTTCCTTTGCAATATGGATCTTGTTTGATAGATTTCAATTTTTAGAGTCCAAATATATAATTGTTATGAAAAACAAACTTATATATTGTAAGTTATTTAATTTTGAAGTTTCAAAAACAAAAAGTGATGACATGGCAGGTTAGGTGCAGGTTTGCTAGAAAGAAGCGTGAAAAGAAATTATTATTTTTGTAAGTGAGAAAGTGGAATAATTTTGTCATTAAGAATAAAATGACGGTGCCACCTCATCACGATTGGACTTGGGACCTCATAATTTAAAAACTAGGGATTTTTGGGGTTAAAGTATTTTCCAATTGGACCTTAGCCTCTAGACACTTATTTTGAGGGACCTCCCAATAATTAATTATAAAATTTATAAAAATAGAAATTAGAAAATACAAAATAATTATTCATGTCTTTTTTTTTTTTTTTGTCTAGATATATAGTAATAGAATTCAAATTTGTTTCAAGTATTTATGGGCCTTCTTTTTGTAAAATTAGACTTTTATTATTCTTAAAATTTTAGTTTGTATTATAATATATTTTAATAAATTAATAAATATGTGTTATATTTAATCGGGATCGCTAACGAATCAATTTTTCTTAATTTATATCTAATTCATTTAACTAAAAAAATTATTAAATTTGAAATAGATGGAATCATCAAATCAAATTCTTTGTTCAGATTTGAATTAGATTTACATCAAGAGTGGATTCATCAACAGCTTTAGGCTTAGACCTACTAAATATTTTCACTGAGGATTTAGTTTTTTTTTTTAATAAGTGAATGATACTTGCACCTTTTTGCTTTTCTTCACCAGTTAAACATGTCATTCTTAACTAGCCACTTGCTCCTATTATTACTTTCTTTGTCCTTCCTTTCCTCGAGGAGGAAGAAGGATTCAAGAATCTTGGATTCATGTGTATTACCATCAAATAGGATTTTGTTATATATGGACATATGAGTGTCATCCACCCATGTGTTAGTATGCTAGAAGAATGGCCACGTCATTGTCTTATAGGCAAAAGGAACGTGTGACATGGATTGAAGCAATCTCTAAGGCAGCTAAGTCCAGTAATGGCAACAAGTAAATCTACTGTTGTTAAAGTAGTAGATTAAAATCTATATAAGAGGTACAGTGAGATTTTTTATTGTACTTTATTGTATAAATTAGTGAAATTTTTTTTTCTCTTATCTATTGATATAGGTTAGAATCTGAACCACTTATTTATTTGTGTGCACTTGCATTCATTAATTTTAGAATTCGTTTTAGCACAAAACTCTAGTCAACCATGGGAGTATTAATTTAAAAGGTAATATTTTGTAAAGATCTGAAAATCAGGATAATTTTTTCATTTTTACCAGTAGGGCACTATTCATTCACTATTTGCCGATAGGGAACTATACATGCATCATTTAGATATCAGTCATATTTAGAAGTATACACCTCTTCTGAGAATTGGAGCCTAATCGGAGATTGTTTGAAAAATGGACCTGAAAAGGGAATCTTAGGTGGCCCAGGTGGGCCCAGCCGCAACCGCCAACAGAAGAAAATAAATTTCATAGAAAAATATCATTTAAAATAATTTTAAGAACCTTGGTTAAAGCAGAATGTCAAATTGAGGCATTTCGGGACAGGTTGTAATGTAACGGGGTCCCGTGACTCATTAAGGGCAAAAGGGTCTTTTTCAGCCCTTAGCCCCTTTAGTATAAATACAGCCCTTGAGAGTTACATTTCTCAGAATTGGTTTGAGAAAACACAACAGGTCATGCTTGGAGATAAAATGTAAGAAAAACCTAGGCTTTCCAACATTCTACCTTCCAAAACTCATCTCTAGCCTTAGAATTTCACAAGGCTTCCTTCTAGGAAGTTGTTCCCCACCCCAAGGGCTACATTCTTACCGATTGGAAGGAAGTTGTTCCCCACCCCAAGGGCTACATTCTTATCGATTGGTTTGGCTGCACAGCGAGCACAACTCCCTAGGATTGAGAAAAATCCTTTTAGGTATGATATTTTGTTAAGTAAAGAATAGAGTTAAGTTTAGGAGTGTTTTTATATGTTGATTGTACGACTTACATGCTTACTTGTTGTTAGAAAACTACCTAGCATATAGTTACTTTGAAAACCTAGGGTTGGTACCGTGTATACTTATGTATTCTTTGGGAATTTGGTAAAGTGATGAACATGTAACTTGAATATATGTATAATTCATTGCATTGTAGCTTATGTTCATGTAGACAAAATCTTGTAGTTTGGAAGTTATGTTTTGCTTAATGTATTGGTAGTTTGTGTACTTGTGTAATCTTTGAGAATTTGGTAAGGTTATGAATATGTAACATGATTATATGTGTAATTGATTGGATTATATGCTATGTTCATGTAGACAAAGTTTTGTGATTTAAAAGTTATACTTTGCTTTATGTATGATGCATTATTTATGGCACACTTAATGAGTTTGATGAATGCCTCATTGAAATTGCATAGAAAAATCAAGCCATCTTGGCATACGTGAATCTTTGGAAACATGGCGTGTTGAGCACTTTAGTGCTATGCATTATGAGAGTGTAGATCCTATGGTGAAAAACCCAAAATCTGGCCAAAATCTCGCCAATGATTGGTACTCGCTAATCCAACGGGAGCGCGCCCGTGAAACGAGACATATAAGTGGTACTCGCAAATCCAATGGGAAAGGACCGTGAAACGAGACATGTGCTGGGCATACAGTTGCATGTGTGTGTCATGCATATCGCCATTGTATTGCATTAAGGAATTGGAAAGATTATAGTTCATAAATGTTCACTTTGCATATGCCATGCCTTATCTTTGTTCTTGACATTAGCATTATGTCATACAAGCCATCGTGCTTACCTTATATGGGATTACATATTACAGATGAGGCTCCTGGCATTTTAGACTTGATGAAGTCATGGTAGCACGGAGAGGAAAATGGATTTTGAAGTTTATTTGGCCTAAGGGCTACATTTTGTATGTATGGGCATAAGCCCAAATAACTTGTGTTTAATTTGGATAACGGTAAACTATAAGCCTTGGGCCATTTTGTGATGTAAGGGCATAAGTCCTCTGAAGCTTATTGCTTGTTAAAAACTTAGACCTTGTATAAGCTATGAACTAAATTTTATGTTGGATAGTATGTAATTGAGTATTGAATGTAAATGAGGAGCATGGAGCTCCATGTAGTTATTTGTTTTCAAAATATGCTTGTGAATGTTAAAATTACACAATTGTATAAATAATTGTTCATTAGGTATTGTGTTGGTGTTGAGGAGGATGATGAGAAGGAATGGGATGAGGAAAATAGGTTAATGGACAAAGGAGACCATGTCAAAATTTTGTGAATTAAAAATAGTTGTTAGGTGTGTAAAATACCCATATATTAATAGAAAGACTACCAAAAGGTGGGGGTTAAAAACCTTGAGGAAGTAGGTTAAAAATTGGAGAAATTAGCTTGCAGCACTTTGAAAAAAAATTTCAAAAAATTTAAAAAATAGGTTACAGTAATTACACTGTAGCTACAGGAACAGCAGCCCAACAGCCAACTTGTAGCAGCCCCCAAGCAAGCCCCTCGCATGTGCGCACCTGCGTCCTTGTGTGCTTACACTTCTACATGCTCATCTCTTTGCACCCGTTGACACCAGGCTTTGGTCACTTGCCTTGGGCCATGTTTGGCCAACCCCTAGGCCATGTTGGCCAATCACCTTGGGCCATGTTTGGCTAATCCCTAGGCCATGTTTGGCCACTCCTTTGGGCCATGTTTGATCACCCTTTGGGACCATGTTTGGTTACTACTTAGGGAAATAATTGACCTTTACTTAGGCCATATTGGGCCACCAACCTTGACCATGCTTTGTCATCATTTTAGGCCATGCTAAATAACCATTTGGACCATGCTTGGTCACCACCTTGGATTTGGTTATGAAAGCACCCAGGTTATGTTTAGCCTACACTTTAAGCCATTATAAGACATGATCTTGAGATTAACAAGTAAAAGCCAATTAAAAACAAATATATTAATTTAATTATTTTATTTTATCATTCTCATTCACACCTCGGGTTTATGAAAATTTGGGGCATGACATATTTAGTTCATTTGAACTTAAATATTTTATTAATTATATCATATTTATATCATAATCATAATTTAAAAATTTTCAAATCACTAAACTTGAGTTTGTTGCATTGGATATTTTTGGAAATGTCTTGGATCATTGAAGCTAAAACCCATCTTGAAGCTAATAATCTTGTAAATATTGCATCCTTGCAGGATCACGCAATGACACTAATATTCCTTTGTCATCATATTCATGACGGCTTGAAAGTAGAATATCTCACGGTAAATGATCCTTTGATCCTTTAGAAGAATATGAATGAAAGGGATGACCACCAGAGAACTACCATTCTCCCAAAGACTTGGTATGATTGATTATACCTAAGATTGTAATATTTTAAATCAGTCAACGAGTACAATTCTGCACTATTCAAAATTACTTCGCAATTGAAATTATGCGAAGAAAATATTATAGATCTAGATATCCTGGAAAAGACATTCTCTAGATTTTCACACCTCGAGTATTTTCCTGTAATAACAATTGAGAGCATAGGTTTACTAAATATTCTAAATTGATATCATGTCTTGTCCAAGTTGAACAACATAATGATCCTGTAATGAAAAAACATCGGTTACGTCCTACTGGCTCTACACCATTCCTTGAATATAATGGAATTTCATTTCTTGAAGGAAATAAAACTTTGTTACATAGACTGAGCCATGAGCGTGAACGTTGATATGGTCGTCGACATGATCATGGTTGCGACTAGTATAATAATTTATATTAAGGTGGTCACAAGAATAATTTTCCTAATAATTACAAAAGAGATACATTGCGACACTTGAAGTCCAATAATAATAACATGGAGGCAAAACAAGGAAAGAGGAAATGAAAATTGACTAAAGATCCTGAAAAATCTTGTTATCGTTGTTGTGAAAAAGGGCATTGGTCGCGTACCTGTCGCACTCCTAAACATTTTGTGAATCTTTACCAAGCCTCATTAATAGATAAAGGAAAAGAAATAGAAACAAATTTTATTAATGGTTTTATGAATTTTACTAATGATCTTATGGATTTTATTGATTTTCTTGTGGATATTACACACTTAGATGTATTAGATTTCTTTACAAATCTTATTGGAAAAATTGACCATTTAATAGGTAACAAGAATGTGGATGCTAGTTAGTATTTTTTATTATATTATTTTGTTTTGTTTAACCTATTGTAATGTTTTTATTGAATTATGTTCTTTTAGTACAATTTAACTTCTTTATTTCTCTATTTTTAATTTGTTATTTATAATAATAAATTGATAGATCCAAGATGAATAATGAAGATATATGTCTAGCATAAAGTGTAACTACACACACAATACTTCGAGAAAAAAGATATTTCTTGAATCTAGAATTAGCTAAAGGTAATGTTAACACAAGATCTAGTACTGCAAATATAATTGAAGGCTCTAAAAGAGCCAACATCACATTTTTAAATTAGACAACATTTCATATAAATGATACCTTATACTCTAGCAAATCTAAAAGAAATTTGCTCAGTTTTAAAAATATCTGCCGAAATAAATATCATGTTAAGACTATTAATAAAGATGATATGAAATATCTTTGTATCACTTTTGTTATTTCAAACAAGAAAAATATCCTAGAGAAACAACCAGCTCTCTTCTCTAGGCTCAAACAAGTAGATGATTAATCTATCACTGTCTGTATGTGACTTAAACAACATATTAAACTCACATTTAAATTTTACATACTGCAACCCAAGTCGCAAAGAGAACCCACTAGATACTTTGGATAGAATTTTTCATATATATATATATATATATATAACATGTTTAGTATTTGGCAACTCAATTGCTATAACATCTCAAAGCTATATTAGTTATAGTTGTCCTCCTCTCATAAATCCAATAAAACTCTATAAAATAAAAAAGATAACTATTAGAAGAAATGTGAATATAGATGCAAAATGATCATAAGGATTTGTAACCATAAACCTGTAGTGCCTACGAAAAAGACTAAGAATTTTTATCTTTTTATTTGAAATTAACTACAACAGTCACATACATCATAGATTAACGTGGGATAGGATTCTAAAATTAACTTACTCGCACTGACCAGAGGGTTGCAAGCCTAAGTATCACCCATATGCATTCCTATAACATCACCAGCCAACCTACCACCTATATTAGTAGCTTCGTCCTGCCCAAGTACCTACACCCACAAGTGCCATTCTAGATCCTCCAACTAATTAGACCTTTACTAACCCTTCTATTTTCTTTAATTTATCGCAAGCCACTATTTTTGCAACCATCGAGCAAGTACGAATCCTCCTCCAAATTGAAAGAAACAACTCCATAAACTCCTCAAAATTTGATCTCCAACCACCATACTTAGAGCACATAGCCAAATTATCGTACCTCGAGGGCTAGGTGGTATCCAAATTCAAACCCTTTGATGGAAAGAAAGGAAAATCCAGGGAACATGTGACTTGTTTCATTGACACTCTTGGCCACTTTCAAGAGGATCCGTATTTTGTGCTTGAGAGAGTTCTTAAAATCCCTTATGGAGCAGGCTTTCACTTGGTACATCAACCTCTTCATCAAATCAGTCCTTAACTAGGATGACATAGTAAAGAAGTTTTATCCAAAGTTCTTCTACATGGACAAGCACGTCACTACTTTTTCATTGACCAAAGTAGTACAACTATCTTGGAAAGATGTGGTGACTTTCATCAAAATATTCAAGGAAAAATGATTGGAGTGTTATGAGGCAGTAATAGAGGAAACCCTCATCAAAATTTTTATTGTAGGCATGTATCGAGAGTATCGCATACATTTGGTTAACTATGATCCAATGATTTTTTCAATCTTGTTAGAGAAGGCAAGAAAGATTAATGAAAATATGTTTCCTCAAAGACCCACCTTATTGTCAAAAGGACGCAGAGGTGTTGATGCATTTCTTGTAAACAGTCCCTTAGGGTTGAGTAGAAGAAGTAGAATACAAGCCAAATCGAAGAAGAGATAACGAGGCACCACCCCGTTTTCTTGCAACATGGAAAATGTTAGGTGGTGATAAGAAGGTGGGGTCAAGACAAGGTGATTACTCTCCCTTTTGTGAAAAATCTTCTAACTCGAAGGGATAAGGAGAACCCAAATTACTATATGTATCATCGAAGCACTAGACACTCTACAAAGGAGTGTTGGTCCCTAAGGGAAATCTTACAACAGAAATTTGATGAGGGGGAGTTGGTGATAAAAGGTCATAATGTAAACATTAAGCCATTTCCAGATCATGTTGCGGTTGTAAAAATTATGGCCACTATAAAGTTCGTGGAAAGAAATAAGGAAGAGGCTATTGAGAAAGTTGCACCGTTGTGGTTAGAGGAAGTAGACATAGTCATGGATCTCTCCAAAACAAAGAGGTTTAAATTCTTATTTAACCAGTGTGGATTTGTAAACAAAATAAGGAAGGAGATATCAAATGCAGTGTTATGTATCGTTAAAGTGAACGGAGAAGTTTGTTTGACAGATAAAGGGGAAATTACCAAGTTAGTCTTTGAGCATCACAGTGCCACCACCTTCTCAAAAGTAGATAGACAAGTTTCGCATCCCTACAACTACCCATTGTATGTACCAGCAAGAATTAATGAAGTTGAGTTTAAAAGAGGATTCCTCGGTAGTGAGGCATCTATTAACATCATGCCCTGGGTTACCTTTGAGGCCATAAAAATCCCAAAGAATAGGCTTGTAAAACATCCTATAAGCATTGTGGGATTCAGCAGAGGCAGATGCCAGACTTAGGATGTCACGCCCCGAATTCCAGCGAACCCGAGACGCGAGTAACGAGACGAAAAGAAATAAAATAATAAGGAAATAAAAGATAATAATGACATTCTCATACATTCTGTACACTGTTCTGATACATACATAGGGTCTAGTCCACTTGCTTACAACATGTAAAATAAAATACGGTCTTGGGCTTATGCCCTTATACAATATCAAAAACAAACGCCCCTTGGGCCTAACATAGTCCCTAATCAGATCATCTCCACGTCTCGTACAGTTGGGACATCATCTGAAATGTTTGCCCCATTAAAGGGGTCAGCTCAATATGCTGGTACAATATAATGCTAATGCAAGAAACAAAACTAAGTTCGTGGCATGTGCAAGTGTACAGTTATTTCTATATGGCATTCAATATCATGATGGCAGTATATGAGCAGTATATAGTATATGTACTGTATGCGTGACACACCCATGCAACTCTATGCCACCCATGTCTCATGATACGGTCATTCTCCGCTGGCATGAGTACCGCCACGTATGTCTCGCTTCACGGTCCGGAATCCGTCAGGCTTGCAAGTACCTATTGGCCGATTTTGGGTTTTTCACCACAGGATCTGCACCCTCATAATGCAAAGCACCAAGTGCTTACCCACGCCATGTCCAAGGAATTACGCTATGCCAATATGCTCTGATCTCATCATGTCACAATGCAATCTCAATGATGCATCTCATTCATACATAAAGCATGCGTTCAAGTACACAATTCATAATATCAACAGTTCTTCAAAGCATATAATTCACACACCACGCTAACACATGCGATATACCCATAATCATCATCCAACTTAACAAGATAGCACATAGCACATAAGCATGTGAACACTCAGGCAAACATGTAAACAATCAATGCAGCAAAGCAAGTATTCCTAATCTCAATTCTATTTCTTACTTAGCACAATATATCGTACCTGGTAATCGATCTCAAACTGGAAAAGTATACTCGTAGTAAAGTGAAGCCACCATAAGAACACCGAAGGTTAGGTCACCTTCTCTTTGCCTTTCCGTGTCCCTAAAATTCATAACATGAAACTCAGTTTAATTATCACATGAATTATGCTATTCATCAAATTTTATGTCTTTAATTCATAAGTTTCTATTTTGCTAAATTAGACTCTACCATTGAGTCCGGAACGTCGAAGAAAATAAGTTTAGGCTTTTGTAGAATTCAATTCGGACTCCTGGGTTCAAAAGGGCAAAACAGTCATTTTGTACTTTACACGTGTCCTTACATTTCGTGACCTCTTTTCACAATTCGGACTCCACAGTTGAGTCCAGGAATGCTCGAGATAATTAAGTTTCACTACTTTTTTACTAAATTCGGAGTTCATTTGACTGTATTTCAATTCAGGGCATTTTGGTAATTTTATATGTTACTACGGGTATTTTATTTTTTGGGACCCCGTCTTGTAAAACGGACCTCACCATTGGTCCTCAGAATGGCCGAGATAGTCAAAATACACTAATGACTTGTCCCATTTGGACTCCGGATTATTTTAGAATATTTAAATAATTAAATTAATTTAATTAATTAATTAGTTAATTAATTTAATTAATATTTTATTAATATTTTAATTCAGGTGGGTCAAAGTGTAATTACTCAAAAGTTTAGGGTTAAAAGGTAATTTCTGAAAGTTCAGGGTCAGTTTTCAATTATCAAAAAGTTCAGGGGCAAAACTAGTAAATTCAAATTCTCCTTATTCCTAATTCGGACAGCCAAACAAGGATCAACCTAAAACAGGGATAAGATATCCCTGTTCTTATTTATTTCAGATTTTCAATTTCATAAATCCACAACCAAATAGCCCCCTTTAACATTTTAATTTAAAACACATGGTGACATGTGGCAGGGGCGGTCCACACCCGCCCGAATCCGGACCCGAGCCGACCCGACCCGGACCCGGAACAGCCCCCCCTTCTTCCTCGATTTTCCAGCGACGCACAGTAGGGTTCCGGCGCCTTTTCTGGCGCCGGCGACCGATCTCCTAGCGACTTTTTCATGTTTTAAAAATGCCATTTTCTAGAGTTTTTCAAGTAGGTTTCATTCCCACCTTCCATTTTCAATTTAGACCAATGGATTATCACGAAATAGGGCTCAAAGGCCCTATGGCCGAATCTCCGGCCAGCTAAATATTTTCAATTTCTCACTCGGTTGTTCACTGTTTTCCCTCATTTCTTTTTCATTTCATTTTCTGCACTTATTAGGGTCATTTCTATCTCATTTAATCCAAGTTTTGTACATAAAATGCTAATCCAACCCCCCCAATGACCGTGACCTGCAAACCCCTTTTTCTACCTCATCTCTCAACCATTTTCCTTCATTCTTTTTGCAAAACGATCCTCACAACATACTCTTTAAAAACCTATGCATCAAATAAATTATCATGCCTTTAAAAAAAATAAAACAGAAAGGGTGCACTTACGGGTTTTCTGAATTTTCTCTCTCTGGCCGTGCCTTCTTTCACTTTCTTGCTCCGAGCTCAAACCAAGCTTCAAACTCTCTTTCAGAACTCTATTTCTCTCTCTCACTTTTTGTTTCTTTCCTTCTCTTCTCTTCCCACCCGAGACCACACCTATACACACACAAGTCAAATCTCTCACGTCTCTCCCTCACAGCCACTATCCTTGACTTCCTTCACCCTGCATCAGCTTCATTTGTTCTTCCCCAAGTGCAGCTTTGCATTAAATGCAAAACTGCCCTATATGTATGCCTATACACACACTTCACTCATTACACACACTAGAAACACACACACACAGCCGACACCTCCACACACTAGTTCAGTTTCACCCACACACAGTGCACACATGCATTGTTTTATGCATATACACATCTTCATATACAAACACATGTTGTATCCCATACACATATACATATGCTACACATACATATATAATCCATACACATTCACATATGCATACACACCTATATATAAACACATACCATACATACATTCATCAATTTTAAATAATAATAATAATAATAATAATAATAATGAATAAAATTTAATGACCAAGAATAATAATAATAAAAAAAAAAAATTCCATGTCATAACATAGGACATGTTATTGTAGATCGGGGTCGTTGAAGTGATCAAATCCCCTACCATATTTTATGTGATGAAAGGGGAACCATCAATTCTCACAGTGGGGCTTGATGTTTATAGATATCTAACCCCAAAGCTGTAGTTAATTTCAAATAAAAATACTAAATTTAATAGCATTGAGAATCTTATCCTACGTTAATCTATCACTATCCGTTAATAGTCTTTGGCTGTCCAGAAAAAAACTTTCCCTTAATGAAGTTAATTTGAATAAATTTCATTACGAAACTTGAACAAGTATAAACATGATAATGCAATAAAACCATTTAAAAGAAGCAAGGCCTTGTTTGGATAACATGATATGAAGGCGGGATTGGATAGGATATAGTTGGATCAAATATGATATAAAATCCTATGAGATATTGTATATTCCAATCTAGTGTTTGGAACTGACTCGGATAAAAGACTCAGATATGTTGTTATATCCCATCCTTATGTTTGGATGCCTACCGAATATACGGTTCGGTCTTTAAAAATTATTTTTATGAAAGTCATTTAATTTTGTTTTCAAATATATGCATACGAAGTATTTAAAATTAACATTTTATTCACAAATCAATTGTAAAATTTAATAACCAGGATCATAGTATTTTATAATGTTATTGTGCAAACATCATTCAAAATATAAAAGCTTCTCCCTATCGAGGTGACTCAAAAAAAATCATGGTTTGTATTGTTAAGAATCATCAAAATCAATTATTACATGCATGCATATATATATATATATATATATAATAGTCCATTTATTGATACAAAAAATACAGTAAAAAATCTAAAACATATCAAAAAAATTAGAACAATGAAATTTTTTTTTTTTAACTTTACTTTATGACGTCTTTGTCTCTCTATATTGCAATATTGTAATTTTTTTGATGATGTGGCATTGTATTTTTATTCTAGTGGGATGGGATAATTCTAATACCACCACCCTTTTGGGATAAGTTATATCCCACCTAGGTGGGATAAAAATATTTAATCCAAAGGAAACACCGAAACAAGGGATAGGATAACATTTATCCTATCCAATCCTCTTATCCCACAATCCAAACTTGGCATAAATGATCTCAAAAAAATTTAAAAGAAAAAAGGCATATTTTTAATACACTTGACTAGGTTGATTAGTTTAATTACCTTTGGGTTAAGGTTCAAATGACCATATTGTCAAGTCTTCTAGGTTAGGGTCGTGACAAGAGCTCATTTACTACCATAAACTCACATTTCCTGCAATTTCCTTCAAGGACATGCCCCAACTTAGGCTAAACAACTAAGTGTACAAAAGAATAATAACTATACCCCAAGAAGACTAAGGTTCTATGCAGTTCGAACTCATTCATAGTCTCATTATACTTTTAGTTTAGGCCATTAAGCTCTCTTACTATTGTTTTTTAGGCTTACCATGCCTTATTAATTAATAACCAATTCATAATGTCTCATAACTTCATTCCCCAAGTACTAAATTACCCATCATCTACCCAAAGTGGCACAAAAGTTATGTTGCACCTGTCATGCCCTGAGCCCCAAAGACTCAAGGGTGACCCTGTAAAACAAAGTCAATCTAAATAAACAATCCCTGTATACCTCAAGTCATCCTATGATTAAAAAATTCTCACTTGAATTTTCATGACATATATGTTCATCACATTCTATCCATATAACCCAAAAGGTTTCACATGCATTAATCTCATAAGTGTATTCATTGTGAGGTATTTCTTCCTAAGTCAAAAGAGTACAAGTCATGAGTTCCAAGGTTTACCCTTGTAATTACACAAAACATTATACAAGTCCCGTCTAAGCTTCCAAGCCTTCGTGTCAACAACATTGAGACCATAAGGTCTTTTACATTCCCAAAAATTAACAAAATATCAAAAGGAAGTTGTCTTCAATGCACGTTATCAAGTGGTCGACTCCTTGCCGTTACCTTGCGTTTGGTAGGGGTCAATACAACAACCCTAGTAGAGTAACTAAACAAACGAAATAATAAATGGTGACAAGTGTAATGTCAAGTAAGTGTCATTAAGTATTTCAATTTATTGAGCATTCATCATATAATCCAATAGAATATGAGCATCAATACAACAATAATAACACAATTTAATTCTTGCAATGAGAATGTAAGACAAAATTAGGTTTCTTAGATTATCATCACCTCACTTATCTTAATAATATTACTTTCTACTTCAACTTTTTCCGTAATCCTTCAAGAATAGGCCCCCAGTTGAACTTGAGCACTTTTCGGGCTACTAACCCGATGGAAACATACGACCATCCGCTACAGAGTTATGGTTCGTAACCAAAGGGGCACACAATCCCCATCCCAAAGCCCCAGATTATTATCTATGGCCTCCTATTTCTCAACTTGTAATTACTTCATTCATCTCTTCCCCTTTCTCGACCCTTCAACTATCTTAATTCTCATCCGTTCATTACAAAGCATTCATTCAATCTCCCTTCAAACTAAGGGTATCAAAGGGAATAATGTTATTCACATCAAGGGAAAACATCATATATGCAATACAACTAATAATTTTATAATACAACATCAACACAATCATTTAAGCATTGTATCAAACACTTAGTAGGCATATCAACTTCCTACAAGTTTAGGAATAAAAAGTCAATAATTTTTGTACACTCAAGTAAAGGAATTTTAAGCCAGGACCATGCATTGAGTACATATATCACCATTTGGAACAAGGATATGTCAATGGTAAAGCATGTAATATTTATCTACTAGTCCAACTAGTAATTCATACCATTCTATACATAATTTTCATACAAGATAGTCCATGAAAATATTATAAGATGCGTGTTTCCTCTCTAGATATTCATTCTTCACCTAGGTTAGAAGCCCCACCTCAAAGCTTGAGAAGAATTGGTTTTGTGTTGTAGAGAGAAAGAGAGAGAGAAATTCCAAACCTAGCTCCAACACTCTAAGAAGAGTGAATCAAACCCAAATAATCTAATATTTACAAGACATTTGAAGAAATTTCAAGTAAAAAGGAAAACCCCAAAATCTTACCTTTGATTCTCATGAGATTCCTTAAACCCTAACTTTCAATGTGAAGGAATCCTTCAAGTGCTGCTTCCTTGTATTAGTAAAGGTTTGTGTGGTGTGGATCTATGAAGTGGAGTGGCTTTAAGAACTTCAAGAAACCCTAACCCTTTTCCCTTTTTTTTTTTTTTTTTTAGATTGAGAGAACAGTGGGAAAGAAGAAATTAGAAAATAAGAAGAAATGCCCCATTTTTAAAATTCATGATCTGGGCTTCTACTATCTGCTCGTTCAAATGAGCTCGAGCTCGTTCGAACGAACTCAACTGTTTCCCCCAGTCTTCAACTTTTGCTACACATGTCACCCAACTTCAAATCTTAATATCTCACAAACCGTTGATTCAAACGTAATGAAATTTTACATGATTGTTCCTTATTAAGTCTAGTTTCATATGGAATTAGAAGTGCTCAAAAAATTTTCCTACAACTCACGTTATAGTCCAAACAGTCCGTTAAGGTCTGTTTTCGTTCACCTTTGGTAAAATTATCATAACTTACTCATATGTAATCCAAATAAAGCCATATATATATATATCATTTTAAATTAATGATATAGATCTTTAATTCCAAATAATTCTTGAAAATTAATTCAAGAAAATTTGAGAGACACAAGCTTCTAAAGAGGACCATTGCATAGTGTCATTATCCAGAAAATGTCAAAGTTAACCTATCACACTTATGCCATCACACCAATGTAAAGTATATCCTAACACCTCCAAAATATATTTTTCGTGAGGTATATTATCATGTAAAACTAATATTACCCATTGTTTACTCATTTACACATTTTTTAAATTTACAATACGTTACAATCTCCCCCATTTAAAGAAATTTCATCCTCAAAATTTAAGTAATACCTCTATTAATGAATAATTTTAGATATTTGGTGCGAAGTCTATTCTCTCACTCCCACGTGGCCTCTTCTATGCCATGATGTTTCCATAAGACCTTGACCAAAAGAATTATCTTACCTCATAAAACTTGTTCTCTCGAATCTAGAATCTGAATAGGTTGTTCTTCACAAGAAGCGTCATCCTCAATTGTCACATCCCGTACCCCACCCTACGCAGATGCAGAAGATGTGATGCCAATTAGACACCTTGCTGGTCTCTCTACAAACAATGTGACCAACCAAAGGCAATCTTCTAAACTTTACGATGAATTGCATTCCAAATGTAGGATCAGAGCAACAGAAATTAAAACCTTTCTCATTTCAGAAATGCAACTCATCTATATACCATAGAGGTATGTACCACAGAATAAGGCTATAACCAGACATCTAACATAGAGCATATCTAATCTCTCTGAAGTACCATTAGCATGAGCCATGTCTTAACACATCTATTACATATCAATCATATCATATCACTCACCTGAATAGCCAGATTCAGTCCACAGAAATCCAAGTCTCCATAAATCAGTGCCATCAGATCCTTACTTGGAATGCCTCTCAGCCTACTCGTGTCGTATCCTTGTGCCTTCTAATCCAATGGAGATAAATCCTGAAAAATGTTAGGTAAATAAAATGAGCTCAAACAGGCTTAGTGAGTAACATAGGCTCTTGCCATGAGTTTCAAAACTAGTTCATATATATACATGATATCCAAAATAAATGCATGCTCAAATGCAGCTCAAGTAGAACAAGCAGATCCAATCAAAATAGAATAGACAGAACAGATTAGAATAGAACAGAACATATCAGAACTGAACAAAACTGGACTGAGTATCAATCAATCAAAAGCATATCATCAAATATGTCTGAACCTCCCCCAGCTACCCATTGCGGACTACTTATGGGGCCTCTACCCTTTGGGATTAGATTAGAATGGAACGGGACAAAATTGAGCGGGATATAAAATAGAACAGAATGCCAATTAGGCAACGAGCCTTTCAGCTGCCCATTGCAGACTACTCGTGGGGCCTCTACCCTCTAGGTCATGCTCATAAATAAAATCGCTCAATCCTATAGTGGGCCAAGGAGTAAGACACAATATAACAAAACAGAATCGAGACAGACTCTGAATGGCGTATAACAAAACAGAACAGACCCAAACAGAATCAGAATAGGATATATCAAAAGGCATGACATAATAGAATCATGCTATGCGTAATACAGTACGAAGAGTATGCATGAAAGGATATGTATTAAAATAGTACAATGTATAAAATAGTTCAGTATATGAAAAAGTACAGTATACGAATCTAGATAATACAGTAAATATACACTAAGTCAGGAGTTCGAGTTACTCACAAACTGTTACGCTTATATCTATTCACAGTTATCCTCATATCCTTCAAATACAGTCAGGCACATCCTTACATATCCTGAATAATCATTATTAATCACAGACATATCAGAATTCTTCCATTCATATCTTATGCATCATCTTAGGTGTCTATCAGATTACCTAATTAAGTCTATTGGCCTATTACCCACCCATTGGATTTCAACTTATGTTCTTAAGTTCCTTAAATAGGCTAAGTAGTTGTCAAGATTGTAATATAGGTCATTTGGACTCCAGCCGTTATCAATTAAGTACTTATTTAACCTTAGGGAAAAAATAGTAATTGTATCATTCTTGCCTCGGACACTGTCATGGTCCTCAAAATATTCATCATGTTTTATACATAAATTTCTAAGTCCTTTAGACTTCATTTGGTATTTACTTTTGATCATCGGGACACATCGATCATTTTCTATTTTATAGTCTGACTGTTTCGGAGTCTTGTTTAACCCCTCTATTCACATACGTGTACTTATGACAGTCCATGATATCAGATTGACCCTTATTCGGCCTTTACTTTGTAGTTTCTAAACTCAGGGGTATTTTGGTTATTTTACATTTTATGATATTCTGACCCCGAATCATTATTTAGTCACATATGAGTTCATAATTATTTAGGCTTTTATTGGTATCAATTTTGTCTAATTTGGACTTCGTACTAGATTAGGGGCATTTTGGTAATTTTACATCTTATTATCCTCAACTTCCCATCTGGTACAGGTAACCTTGACCTTGTGCTCAAATATCACTCTGTGGTACTAGTGGATCTCTAATATTTACAAACCTTAGCTCTAATCACGCCCGTGGATCTTCAATATTTATAAACTTTTGCTCTGATATCACTCTGTCACATCTCGCACCCACCTTACGCAGATGTCGAAGATGTGAGGCCAGTTAGCCTCCTTGTCAGTCTCCCTACCGACAATTCGAGCAACCAAAGGCAATTTTTTGAACTTTGTGATGAATTGCATTCCAAATGTAGGGTCAGAGCAGCGGAATTTAAAATCTTTCTCATCTCAAAATTGTAACTCATCTATATACCACAGAGGTATGTACCACAAAGTAAGACTAGAACCAGAGATCTAACATAGAGCATCTCTAATCTCTCTAAAGTACCATTACCATGAGCCATGTCTTAACACATCTATTGCATATCAATCATATCATATCACTCACCTGAATGACCAGATTTAGTCCATAGAAATCCAAGTTTCCACAAATCAGTGCCATCAGATCCTTACTTGGAATGCCTCTCGGCCTACTCGTGTCATATCCTTGTGCCTTCTAATCTAATGGAGATAAATCTTGAAAAATGTTAGGTAAATAGAATGAGCTTAAACAAGCTCAGTGAGTAACATAGGTTCCTGCCATGGGTTTCAGAATTGAACAGAGTATCAATCAAACAAAGGCATATCATCAAATGTGTCTGAACCTCCCCTAGCTGCCTATTGCGAGCTACTCGTGGGGCCTCTACCCTCTGGGATCAGATCAGAACGGAACAGGACAAAATTGAGCGAGACAAAAATAGAATAGATTGTCAATTAGGCATATGAGCCTTTCCCAGCTGCCCATTGCGGATTACTTGTGGAGCCTCTACCCTCTGGGTCATGCTCATAAAGTAAACCACTCAATCCTTTAGTGCGCCTCGGAGTAAGACACAATATAACAAAATAGAATCAGGATAGACTCCGAATAGCGTATAACAGAACAGAACAGAACAGAACAGAGCAGACCCGAACAGAATCAAAACAAGATATATCAAAAGGCAAGATAAAATAGAATCATGCTATGCGTAATACAGTATGAAGAGTATGCATGAAAGCATATGCATTAAAATAGTACAATATATAAACTAGCTCAGTATATGAAACAGTATAATATATGAATCTAGATAATACAATAAATATACACCAATTCAGGAGTTTGAGTTACTCACAAACTGTTACGCTTATCTCCATCCACATATATCCTCATATCGTCCAAATACGTCAGGCACATCCTTGCATATCTTAAATAATCATCATTAATCACAGACAGATCAGAAGTCATCTATTCATATCTTATGCATCATCTTAGGCATCTATTAGATTACTTAATTTAGCCTATTGGCCTATTACCCACTCATTAGGTTTCAACTTATGTTCTTAAGTTCGTTAAGTAGGCTTAGTAGCTATCAGGATTTTAATCTAGGTTATTTGGACTCCAGTCGTTATCAATTAAGTACTTATTTAACCTTAGGGGCAAAATAATAATTCTGTCATTCTTGTCCCAGACCCTGTCATGGTCCTCAGAATATTCATCATGTCTTATACATAAATTTCTAAGTCCTTTAAACTTCATTTGGTATCTACTTTTGATCATCGGGACACATCGATCATTTTTTGTTTTATAGTCTGACTATTTCGGAGTCTTATTTAACCCCTCTATTCACATATGTATATTTATGACAGACCATGATATCAGATTGGCCCTTATTCAACCTTTACTTTGTAGTTTCTAAACTCAAGGGTATTTTGGTCATTTTATATTTTATGATATTTTGACCTCGAATCATTATTTAGTCACATATATGAGTTCATAATTATTTGGGCTTCTATTGGTATCAATTTTGTCACATCCCGAACCCCACCCTATGCGGATCCCGAGGACGTGATGCTAGTTAGCCGCCTTGCTGGTTTGCTGACGGACAATGCGACCAACCAAAGGCAAACTTCTGAACTTACCGATGAATTGCACTCTAAATGTAGGGTCAGAGCAGCAGAATTTAAAACTTTTTCAATTCGGGAATGAAACTCCTCCAAACACATCAAAGCACGTCTATCACCAGTCACCAAATAATCTCTAGAGTACCAATATCGTGAGCCATGTCCCAATACATCTATAGCATATCAGTAAATTTAATCATATCATAACACTCACCTGAATAGCCTGAGTCAGTCTGCAAGAATCCAAGTCTCCACAATTAGTTCTAATCAAATCCTTGCTTGGGATACCAACCCATGTCATCCCATTGTGCCTTCTAATCCACCGGAGATAAATCTTGAAAAATGTTAGGATAATGGGGTGAGCTTTAACAAGCCAAGTGAGTAACAGAGGTTCCCTGCCATGGGTTTCAAAACCAGTTCTTGCTTCTAAAGCACATAGATAGTTTAGTCACTTCAGAAATAACAGTTTTATAAATCCACTTTAAATGCAGTTTAAGCAGAATAAAACAGAACCGACTAAATAGAACAAGCAGATCAGAACAGAATAGATCAGAACAGAATAGAACAAAAAATAACATAACAAATCAGAACAGACCAGTAAATGATGCCAATATATCAATCAGAGGCATAGGCATATCATCAATGTAACAAAATAGGACATGAATTGAGCAGAAGAGAACAGAAAAGAATGCCAACTAGGCACATAATCAAGTATATTCAAGCTTCTTCAACTGCCCATGAGCTGATACTCGTGGGGCCTCTACCCTCTGGGTATCGCTCTGGCCTATTTATGTCATACCGCTCAAAACTAGAGTGGGCCCAAGAGTAAGAAACAACATAACAAAACAGAATCAGAACAGACCATATAACAGAACAGAACTGACCTGAACAGAACAGAAGAGCAGGATAGAACAAAATCATGTCATGTGTAATGCAGTACAAAGGGTATGCATTTAGGTATACGCATTTAAACAATACAGTATATGAAATGGTATAGTGTATGAAGATATAATATCTAGATAGTATAAATTATACACCAAGTCAGAAGTTCCAAGTTACTCACAAATTTTATGCTTATCTCCTTGTACAAATAATCCGATAACCTCCAGATACGTTAGGCACCTCCATGCATATCCTGAACAATCATCATCAATCACAGACAGATCAGAATTTAACCATTCATGACTTATTCATCATCTTAGGCTTCTATCAAATTACCTAAGATAGCCTAATAGCCTATTACCCTCTCACCGGGTTCAACTGAGGCAATTATATTCCTTAATTAAGCTTAGTAGCTGTCAGGATTGTAATCTAAGTCATTTGGACTCCAGTCGTTATCAATTAAACACTTATTTAACCTTAGGGGCAAAATGAAAATTTTATCATTCTTGTCCCGGACCTTGTTATAGTCCTCAGAATAGTCCACAAATCGTATATATAAATTTTTAAGTCTTTTGGACTTCATTTGGTATCTGCTTTTGATCATCGGGACACATCAGTCATTTCTCATTTTATACGTTAACTGTTCCGGAGTCTTAGTTAGCCCCTCAATTTTCATAATTATGCTTATGACAATTTATTAGATCAGACTGGCCTTTATTCGGCCTTTACTTGCACTTACCATGCTCAGGCGTATCTTGGTCATTTTACATTTTGTGAAATTCTGACCCCGATTTGTCATTTAATTATGTGTACAGTTTCACAAGTATCTGGGCTTTTATCGGTATCAATTTCGTCCCAAATCGGACTTCATTTGGACTTCATATAGCATTAGGGGCATTTTGGTAATTTCAGATGTTGTATAGCTAAATTTTCGGGACCTCGGTTCATAAAATGGACCTGACTATTAGGTCCAGAATGTCAGACATAGTTAAATTGGACTATCTTTTATGTTTAATTTGTCCTTAACTATCATTAGGGGCAATACAGTCATTTACCATTTACGTCTCTGTATTTTTCGGGACTTGGTTTCACAAATCGGACTCCACTGTTGAGTTCAGAATGCCCGAAAGAGTAAAAATACACTATTTATTTATTTATTTTGGGCTTCGTTTGACTTACTTGGTGTCCAAGGGTAAAATAGTCATTTTTTTTAATAAAATAACTAAACAAATTATTTTATTAATTATTTATTTTCCAGGGGCTTATTTAAATTTATCTTTTAAGATCTGGGCCAGAATACAAATATTCAGAACAGTTGGGGTCAAAATGTAATTTAGGAAAATATTGGTTTAACTTCTTTTCAATTAAGCCCTTGGACCGTTGGGTCTACTAGAGCAAACCCTAGATCGGCTTAGTAAGCTCTTGAACCAATCGGTTCAAGCTAAGTCAGAGAATCGGAATAGGATACCCTTGTTATTCCCCTTATCCACGGTTTGGGTTATCTCCATTCCTAATTCCAATTTCATACGGCTGTAACCAAACAGACCAACTTCAGTTTTAATTTTAAAACCTTTAAACCCAACGACATCGTTTCATTAACGTGGTGGCTAACCCACAATTCAACACGTGTCCGAGTCGACACGTTCGGTCTGAACGAGTTAGGCGAGTTGTAACACCCCGATCCTGTATAATTAATAATTAAATATTAATTATTAATTAATACCGGCTCAGAGAATAATCAAGGGAATTAACCCTAACCTGCCGACGGTCAAGATAGACCGATAAAACAATTAAAACATATTCGAGAATAGGGTACAGTACCCGAACCTAATTACCAATTAATTAGGTGAAATAATGTCAATTTAACACTGACGGAATTCGAATTAATTAGCCACGGAAATCCCGAATGACTAATAAATGACACGGAACCTCTGACACTGTAGATAACTGAAATATGAAACTCTCGGAACAAACCGCATCGAAAAAGGAGTTACGGAATGAAAGTTATGAGGCAAACATCAAAAACTGAATTAACTTGCAGCCAAACAGGGCCTTAGCCCAAAATGTGGAAAAATGGCCAAATTGGTGGTCAAGGGGAATTGAACCCTTGACCTATGGAGGGAAAGAATTTTATCCAAAAAAACTTATCAGTTGGGCTACCCAGACCTTTGTGCCTATATACACAACTTAATTGTATATATCTCTGAATTGCCCCAACTTGCCACCCAAAGCAATCAATGAGGTTACATGCAAAGCCCAAATGATGGGTTACATCATCTCCCACCAGCTACTCCATTCTCTGATTCCCAATCACTTCATTGACCTACCTACATATAGTGATATATATGTATAAGTGTATGTACCTTATGCATAAAGAATTGGTGATTTACTTGGGTTACAAAAAGAGGTCTTGGGTGTAAATCAGAAATGGAGAGAGTGACAAAGCTAAAGGTTTGCATGTGGCCGTGAGACTGATTGTCTAGAGAGAGAAAGAACCTGCTAGAGAAAATCCATATGTGAGGCCATGCATGTCCATGTGAGACCAAAGTGTGTGCATGCATGAGTGTGTGCATGGTGTTCATAGAGATGCACAAGAAGGAGACGGGACTACACTGGAAAAGCCCAGAGACTAGATCTGAACCATGGGGGAAGACAGTGGTCGACCCTAAGGTATAAACACCAAAATTCTGAATTTTTCCTCTTAAGTTTTGCTTATTGTTTCAGTCAATTGAGGCCATATAAATTGCATGCATGTTAGCAAGACTGAAAATCTAGGTTGTTTAAGCATAAGAAGGACCATCGGACTGCTTGGAATTCAAGCAAAAACCCAAATCCGCCATTAATGGACCTCAGGTTGCAGGTCTGAATCGACCTCAACCAAATGACTTCATGCATGTACCGAACTGATCTAGACACTGAGAGGGTTTCAGATATCACCACCCGTGACCCAAAATCGCATGGGTAGACCCTCAAAACCGAACCTATAGGTCTCGGCCATGGAACCAAAAATCTGAAATAGGCCCTTAAACTGAAATTTCTAAATGGGATGTTAATCCCCATGGACACACGGTCATAACGAGCCAAGCCACGTGAGGTTTGGTGGAGAAATAAGGCCACGCGACCGAGCTGAAACCCCCCATGATAATCGGTTAAACAGAGCTCCACCCGTAATTTCGAGGCACAAAATCGATGCCAAGTTGTTGGTCTAACCTGTGGGAATGGTTTGGAACCAAAAACAGCAAAAATATGTACCTCAAATATCACGAAAATGAGAAAATATGAAATCGGGAACTAGGGCAAAACTGGGGGAGAAGATGAAGAAGACGGAGTCGACTCGTCCAACTCGCTTGGGCAGACCGTGTCGACTCGGACACGTGTCCACTCATGGGCGTGCCACCTCTTTAGTGGAACGGCACCGTTTCGGTTAAACAGGTTTTGTTTTAAAATCAAAATCAGTCTGTTTGGAAACTCGGTTAATAAATCTGAATTAGGGATTAGGTCTGTCCAAACCGTGAATAAGGGGCTGAATTGGGGATAACTGGAGTATCTTATCCCGGTTTTCTGAAGGGACCCTGAACCGGTTGGCTTCTTTGAATTCTGGACCGGTTCAACCGTTTAAACCTAGAACCCTATGGTTTGAACCCTAACTTATGAAATTATATTTTGACCCCTGAAGTTTCCTGAAATTACGATTTAACCCCTGATAGTTTTAAATATTACACAGTGGCCCAGATTTTTGGGAAATTCTTTCATTTAAGCCCCTGGTAATTAATTAAATAATAAAATAATTATTTTATTATTTTATTAAATAGGTAAAATTACAATTTTACCCCTGGACATTAAATATGTCAAACGGAGTCCAAATAAATTAAATAAATAGTGTATTTTCACTATTTCAAGCATTCTGGACTCAATGGTACAGTCCGATTTTGGAAATACAGTCCCGAAAAATACAGACCCGTAAGTGATAAATGACCGAACTACCCCTGATGGTACCCAGACCCAAATAAAAATATCAGATAGCCTATTTTGACTATCTCGGACATTCTGAACTCAACGGTGAGGTCCCTTTAATGAACTGAGGTCCCGAAAAATACGACACATGAAATTACCAAATTACCCCTGATACCGTACGAGACCTAAACAAAGTCCGATTGGGACGAAACTGATACCGTAGGAGCCCAGACACTGGTGAGACTGTATACTTGATTAGATGACGAATCGGGGTCAGAATTACACAAAACGTAAAATGACTAAAATACCCCTGAGCACTGTAAGTGCAAAGTAGAGGTCGAATAAAGGTTAAACTGATCTGATAAATTATCATAGGGATAATTATGAACACTGAAGGGCTAAATAAGACTCCGAGACAGTCAACACGTAAAACGAGAAATGACCGATGTGTCCCGACGATCTAAAGCAGATACCAAATGAAGTCCAAGGGACTTACAAATTTATACATGAGATATATGGGACGTTCTGAGGACCATGATAGGGTCCAGGGCAAAAATGACAAAATTACCATTTTGCCCCTAAGAATAAATAAGTACCCAACTGATACCGATTAAGGTCTAAAAGACTTAAAACTTCATATATACGATATATGGGATATTCTGAGGACCAGAACAGGGTCCGGGATAAGAATGGCAAAATTACCATTTTGCCCCTATGGTTAAAATGAGAACCTAACTGATACCGATTGGAGTCCAAAGGACGTAGTACTTTGTACTTAATATATAAAGACTATTCCGAAGACCACGACAGGGTCCTGGGACAAGAATGGTAAAATTACCATTTTGCCCCTAAGGTTGAATGAGTGATAACAATTGAAGTCTAAATGACTTAGGATATAATCCTAATAACTGCTAAGCCTAATTAAAGAATGAAATAGCCTCTGGTGAGACCCAATGGAAGGGCGATAGGCTACTAGGCTGTCTTAGGTAATCTGATAGATACCTAAGATGACGAATGAGACCTGAATGGATGAGTTCTGATCTGTCTGTGATTGATGATTATTATTCAGGATATACATGGAGATGCCTGACGTACCTGGAGGTTATCGGATTATTTATGCAAGGAAATAAGCGTAAAGTTTGTGAGTAACTTCTGACACTGTTTTGATACTGTACCTTGATTTACTGATCTATTTTGAATGCAATTATTTAAGTGCAATTATTTAAATGCATGCTTTTCGTACTATATCACTTATGACATGGTTTTAGTCTTTTTAAATAATTGACTATATTCCTGATCCCTGTGCTAGCATCCCGTACTGTTTTGCCCGTTTTGAACTGTTGAGATAAAATGGATATATTGAACCATTATTTCCGAAATGATTAAATAAACCATGTGATATAGGCAAAGAACAACATTTTGTTGTATCGTACCGCTTTGTATAGTATACTGTCTAAATGCTATATTGTTTAAATGTATGTACTTAATGTACACCCTTTGTATCACATTCCACGTGATGTGCTTGTATCCTTCGAATTAGGAATTCCGTTCAGTTCGGTTATGTGCTGTCCGTTAATGATATGTCTGCCTCGATTGATATGTTCCGTCTGGTTCTGACATGTTCCGTCCGTTAATGATGTTAAGTCCGTCTTGATTGATATATGGTCCAGTTCCGTTGTGTACTGTCCGTTGATGATACGTCTGTCTTGATTGAAACATTGTTCAGTCCAGTTATGATTAGTTCCGACAGTGATGTGTCCCTGACTTGATTGTTATATTGTTTCTACCCAGTTCTGTTATGTTGTGTCCTGTTCAGGATTGCCTGTGTCTTGATTAGTGTATTGTTTCCGTTTAGTTCCGTTATAATTTTATCCGTTCGCGATATGCCTTGCTTGACTGATGTATTGATTACCGTTCGATTCCGTTATATTCTGTCCGTTAATGTTATGTCTGCCTCGATCGATATGTTTCCGTCCGGTTCCGACATGTTCTGTCTGTTGATGATCTGTCTGTCTTGATTGATATATGGTCCAGTTCCATTATGATTCGTTCCGTTAATGAAGAGTCTGTGTCTTGACCTGATATATTAGCAATAGTTATTGTTTTGACCAATTGGTTATGTCATGTTCCGATCCGTTTGTATTGTCTGTTCGATTCCTGTTTTATTGTACTAGACTGCTTATGAAATGGATTTATAAAAATAGTTATTTTTGTAATGACTAAATTATCCATGTGCCTTGGGAGCACAAAACTGGTTTTGAAACCCATGATAGGGAATCTGTGTTACTCACTGGGCTTATTTAAGCTCACCCTATTATTCTGACATTTTTCAGGAATTACCTCCATTGGATTAGAAGGTACTATGACATGACGTGAATAGGCCAAGTGGCATCGCAAGTAAGGATCTGACGGCACTGAATTGTAGAGACTGGTTTATTATAGATTGAACCTGGTTATTCCGGTGAGTGGTATGTTTTGACTGACTTGACTGATATATACTAGATAGACATGGCTCATGGAACTAATGGTACTCTAGAGATATTAGATCTGCTCTGTTGTTATATGATTGATTTTAGATATGCACTGAGATTAGAATTGTTGACTGACTGGATTTAGTCATGCTCTGTGATACATATTCTTATGATGTATAAGTGAGTTGCATTCTCGTGACACAAAGAAAAATTTTTTTTTTAAATTCCGCTGCATCTGACCCTACAGTTGGAGTGCAATTCGTCGGAAAGTTCAGAATTTGCCTTTGGTTGGTCGTGTCGCGACCGACTGGCAGTCACGTCCTCGACATCCGCGTAGGGTGGGGTTCGGGATGTGAGTCGACTCGTCATCTTCTTCATCGCACAAGTTACTGTAGCCCTAATTTCCGTTTTCCATCTTTTCCAATTTCGTGCATTTGAGGGTTGTTTCTTCATCTGCTTTTGGGTGGTATAAGCTACTGAAGGTCTGGGCAAGGATTTGGCATTTATTTAAGAGCTTGAATGAAGCTCTAGGGACTATGGTGGGGTGGATAGCTTCGGTCTGCAACTGACTCTTAAATCCTCATTTCTTCACTAAAACTCGCGTGGTCTGGCTCAACATAACCCTCAGTCCATTGGCTTTCAAACCACATTCCAAGAATCAGCTTTGAGGCTCAATTTCAAGGAACCCGATTTCTAAACCGTGACTGTAAATGGGGTTTTATTCCTTATCCCTCATCCATTTGAAATGCTTTCAACTGATTTGGAATCCTTAGAGGATCTTATTTCAGTCTTAAATGAAAGAAGAGAGTTCTGCTTCGGTCGGTTCAGACCTGCTCCAATAGAGGTCATTAATGGCGGTTTCATGGTTCAGGGTTCCTCAAGCCTTTTTGGCCCTTCCAAATCAATTCCTGATACTTACTAGTGTCAAAATAATCTCATGCATGTAGTTAATAGAGCTCAATAATACCAAAAACAGTACCAAAAATTTAAACAAAAAAGTCAAAAAGTTTGAGGCTTATACCTCTCGAACAGTGAACTCCTCTTTTCTTGGCTCAAGGGGAGACCCTCAGTGCAATCCAGTTCGGCGCGTACAAGACCGGCCTCTTCCTCCTTGTGCACCTCTAGTGGACACACACACACCACACACACTTGTATGTGCGCACACTCTCCTCTCACCAATGTCCCTCTCTCTCTCTCTCTCTTTATCACTCACACCCACACACAAGGTTACTCACACAGTCTAAGTGCAGAGCACAGGTACACTTGATGTCTTTTGAAAGAGTATATATATATATTAGTGTACACCTATAGATATACATCTATGTGTATTGCTCTTGTAGGCTTAGGTGTGATTATATGGTTAATGCAGGAGCTGAGGTGGGTTGATGTGGGGAGGTTCAGTTGATGATGAGGGGTTTGCATGAATGGCCATTGGCCAATTTGGGAGGTGGGCTTGGATAATTTGGGTTTATATACAGTTTGTTGTGTAATTAAGCACAAAGGTGCTGGCAGCCCATTTGGTTTATTTTTGGGTGCTTAAAATCTTGCCCCACTTGGTCAAGGGTTCAAATCCCCTTGACCTCACTTTTGGACATTTTTCCCTCATTTGGGCTTATGCCTTGTTTGGCTGGCGCAAAGTTCTGTTTTAGCTATTTCCTTCCTAATTTTTTTTTCTGTTACTCTTTTTACGAAGCGATTTCTTCTGATCATTTCCTATTTAGGTTACCTTCGATGTCAAAGGCCTTGTGTCGGTTATTACTTCTTTGTGATTCCCGCAGTTAGCTAATTCGAATTCTTGTAGTGTTAAAATAACTTCATTTCACCTAATTAATTAGTAATTAGGTTCGGGTATTACACCCTCTTTTCTGACATGTTTAATTATTTTATCGGCCTATCGCAACCATCGAGAAATTCCCGATTAACCTTCTTGATTATTCTTTATGTCATTTCTAATTAATAATTAGCGAACTAATTATTAATTAATCGGGTCGGGATGTTACAAATTTTGTCTAATTTGGACTTCATTTGGGGTTTGTACTGTATTAGGGGCATTTTGGTAATTTTACATCTTATGGTGGGACCACCCCGGAGTCCCCGGATGTTCAATCTAACATTTTCATTGTGTCCAGAACGTTCAAAAATATTAACATAGCCCTTTGCAGAACTCAATTCGAATTTTATTTGCTTTATTTATGGCACATGGAGTAATATCATCATTTTACCCTATTTATAAAATAATTTAATTATTAAATTATTTCCCATGGATATATTTAAATTAATTTCTCAAAGGCTGGGCCAGAACAGAATTATTCAAAGATTTAGGCCAAACCGTAATTTAAACAAATTCTAGTTTTTCTTATTTACAATTAAACCACTGAACTAAAGGGTTCTTAGTGTATAACCTTAAACCGGCCTAAGAGCATGATGAACCTGCTAGTTCAGGCTCTTTTAGAAAACCAAAATACAATAACCCTATTGTCTTCCTTATCCGCAGGTTGGGTTATCTTTTGATTCAGATTTCAATTTATTATTTTTATCACCAAACAGTCCAATTGTTCATAACATTTAACCTCAAACGACACAGTTCTGTTTAATCCATCTTTACGTTTGGTCAGGTCCCAACCCGACCAGACCCAGGTCCGGCCTATCGCCCATCTTCTTCACACGACATTCCGGTCATTGTTCCGGCGTTTTCTCTAATGCTGGCGCCGAAACTGCAACACATTTCTTCCATTTTCTCCTTAATCTTACATTAGTTTTTACAGATTTTTGCACCATTTTAATCTTAAACCTCTATTAAATTGTTTGGGATCATTTAGAACCTCAAAATGCACAATTTTGCTAACACCTAGTCACTGTTCCGGCCATGCACCGGTGAGTTTTAACTTAGTCATTTCTTGACCTTTTTTCCATTGTTCTACCAATTTTGGATTCGTGGAACTATTTCTTACTTTGTTGCTACTCACAAAATCAAGTTTAGTTCTCATTTAAATTTCACTGAATCTGGGCCGTGGGTTACAGAGACAAATTCTTATGTTTTCTTTCAACTTTCCTATTACTTTGGCTTCCTAATAGTCTGAAAAATACATAAGGAGAAATTTTAAGCACATACCTTCCTCCAATGCTCGACCTCCTGAAGTTCCCATGTTCCTCTATCCATGGTGAAACTTGTACAGCTGCAGCAGCTTTTGCATGTTTTCTTTCTCTTTCAGCTTCTCTCTCTCTCTTCTTCTTGCACCTCTTGTTGCTGCTTTGTTTCCTTCCCTTTAATTTCTTGTTGCTGCTTCAATAAGACAGCAGCCTCACACAACCCTCTTTTTTTTCCTTTTTCTCTTGTATAGAAGATTTGTTTCTTTTCTGCATGTACAACTTTCTACACACATATATATATATATATCCTTCTATGAACATTCCAGGATTACCACAATACTCTCATGTTTGGCTGCCACTTGGAAACTTCCTAAGTTGCTAGAAACTTCATGAATTTCTCTCCTGCTTTTTCTTATATATATATATATATATATATATATATTATGTACACATAAGTTGATAAGGCAACCCCTTCATGTTGGCTGCTTCTCAATTGCTTCCATATGGAAGCTTCAGGAACACTCTTGTGTCTTATACATATATCTTTTGCTGCTCTGCACATATATATATATATAATTATACTTTACCTTTCTAGCAGCTTCCTATTGGAAGCTTCATGAAACTATATATGTATATTTTATTCTAAAAGTATATATATGTATATATATATATATACACACACACACACACATATCAGTACGAATCGTATTAATTCATATAGTAGGTTTACAACAATATAAGGTATTACCGTAGTTGATAATTTTATTCCATAAATATCAACATATGGAATGCAGACATATTTGGCATAAAGCCGGGGCTTGGTATCACTGTTACCTAATTTTGCTGATTTTGGATGCCTTAGTCATCTCCATATAATTTTCATAATTAATTCACTGTATCGGTCCTGTATTGTCTATTTCGGCACCCATTCCGATTATTTGACTCGGTTGACTAGGTTGTCAATTGCCCGAGCCTGCACTATTTTTGGTGGTCTGGATTAATTTCATATCTTAGGAAATTGATTCTATTATAGCTCAATATATTTCTAGCTATTTGATATATTTTGACCATTCTGGTTATATAGCTTACTTCTATCAAGTTGGGGTATAATTTAGGTTATGTTGTATTTTCGGGGTATTACACTCTACCCTCCTTCAAAAGAGTTTTGCCCACAAAACTCAACTTGCCTTCTAATGGAAACAATCATCTGGCCGTCAGGTTTATCTATAAGGGAGTCTAATGTTTGGTGTCTCTATAAAATGTCACAAAGTTTAACCTCAATCACTTTTACTGACATGTCTCCAATTAGCACTAGTCGATAATCCCCAAGTATACAAGTGTAAGATCAAATCCAGAAAATCCACAATAAGACTGATTGACAATCCACCAAAATATATGCTATCACCAAGATTCGATATTAGATCCCTATCATATTAAATCAAATCGGGCGATCATCCTCAAATAAGTAGAAATCATCTACTAAGACAATTCAATCTTATATAATTCCACAAAATAAGCATTTTGATCTCCACAATCATAATGATCAATACCAGGGTTAGCTGATCTATAGTTGTTTTCCTCCTAAGTGATATATTCACCATCATTTGTATCATTATCGACATGTCCTAATATCACTTGTCATTCAATGTCCTTATGACTCCAATGAAAATGTTGATCCCTAGTCCTTAGATGCCTTAGAATCATAGATTCATCATCTATTATGAAGACTTCCATAAATCCACGTCTAATCTCCAAAATTGGGACTTAACACTTTGATCCTTGCACAATTATCATCCATGGCTCAGGTACTCTGTGGTTCTTAATCCATGACTACTACTCTAATATGGATAATGATTCCTAAACCATTTCACATCTTATTGTTCTCAAGTTCCCATCTTGTACAGGTAACCTTGACCTTGTGCCCAAATATCACTTTGTGGTACTAGTGGATCTCCACCATAAGATGTAAAATTACCAAAATAGCCCTAATACAGTACAAAGCCCAAATGAAGTCCAAATTGGACGAAATTGATACCAATAGAAACCCAAATAATTATGAACTCATATATGTGACTAAATAATGATTCGGGGTCGGAATATCATAAAATGTAAAATGATCAAAATACCCCTGAGTTTAGAAACTACAAAGTAAAGGCCGAATAAGGGCCAATCTGATATCATGGACTGTTATAAGTATACGTATATGATAGAGGGGTTAAATAAGACTCCAAAATAGTCAGACTATAAAATAAAAAATTACCGATGTGTCTTGATGATCAAAAGTTGATACCAAATGAAGTTTAAAGGACTTAGAAATTTATGTATAAGACATGAAGAATATTTTGAAGACCATGACAAGGTCCGGGGCAAGAATGACATAATTATTATTTTGCCCCTAAGGTTAAATAAATACTTAATTGATAACGACTGGAGTCCAAATGACCTAGATTACAATCCTGACAGCTACTAAGCCTACTTAAGGAACTTCAGAACATAAGTTGAAACCCAATGAGTGGGTAATAGGCCAATAGACTTAATTAGGTAATATGATAGATGCCTAAGATGATGCATAAGATATG
The DNA here is from genome assembly GCA_008638375.1 of Nyssa sinensis. Taxonomy (NCBI): domain Eukaryota; kingdom Viridiplantae; phylum Streptophyta; class Magnoliopsida; order Cornales; family Nyssaceae; genus Nyssa; species Nyssa sinensis. Next base: position 20,472,721 of record CM018041.1, on the reverse strand, counting down.
AATGGATGAATTCTAATCTATCTATGATTAATGATGATTATTCAAGATATGCAAGGATGTGCTTGACGTATCTGGATGATATGAGGATATTTGTGAATGGAGATAAGCGTAACAGTTTGTGGGTAACTCAGACTCCTAACTTGGTGTATATTTATTGTATTATCTAGATTTGTATACTGTACTGTTTCATATACTAAACTGTTTTATACTCTGTACTGTTTTAATGCATATGCTTTCATGTATACTCTTCGTACTACATTATGCATAGCATGATTCTATTCTGTCTTGCCTTTTGATATATCCTGTTCTGATTCTGTTCGGGTCTGTTCTGTTCTATTATACGTTATTCAGAGTCTGTCCCGATTCTGTTTTGTTATGTTGTGTCTTACTTTTGGGCCCACTACAGGATTGAGCAGTTTAATTTATGAGCATGAACCAAAGGATAGAGGCCCCACGAGTAGTCTGTAATGGGCAGCTAAGAAAGGCTCATATGCCTGATTGGCACTCTATTCTGTTTCTATCCCGCTCAATTTTGTCTTGTTCCTTTCTGATCTGATCCTAGAGGGTAGAAGCCCCACGAGTTGCCCACAATGGGCAGTTGGGAGAGGTTCAAACACATTTGATGATATGCCTTCGTCTGATTGATATTCTGTCCAGTTCTGATCTGTTCTGTCTATTCTGTTTTGATCTGATCTGTTTGTTTTTCTTGAGCTACATTTGAGCATGCATTTATTTTGGATATCATGTATATATATGAACTGGTTTTGAAACCCATGGCAGGAACCTATGTTACTCACTAAGCTTGTTTAAGCTCATTCTATTTACCTAACATTTTTTAGGATTTATCTCTATTGGATTAGAAGGCACGAGGATATGACAAGAGTAGGCCGAGAGGCATTCCAAGTAAGGATATGATGGCACTGATTTGTGGAGACTTGGATTTCTCTAGACTGAATCTGGCTATTTAGGTGAGTGATATGATATGATTGATATGCAATAGATGTGTTAAGACATGGCACATGGTACTGATACTCTAGAGAGATTAGATATGCTCTGTGTTAGATGTCTGGTTATAGTCTTACTCTGTGATACATACCTCTGTGGTATATAGATGAGTTACAATTTCGAGATGAGAAAGATTTTAAATTTTGCTGCTCTGACCGTACATTTGGAATGTAATTCATCATAAAGTTTAGAAAATTGCCTTCGATTGATCGCATTATCGGTAGGGAGACCGGCAAGGCGGCTAGCTAGCCTTACATCTTCGGCATCCGTGTAGGGTGGGGTGCGGGATGTGACATCAATACTCAAGTCGGTCCAATCCAAAACATATGATGGATTCGGCTCATACTTACAAAGCATAGAAATATGAGACAGATTGTGAACTCCCGCTAGGGTATGGTGGTATGGCAATATGGTAAGTGACCTTTCTATGTCTAGATGTGTAGAATTAGACCAAAAAGGGAGTGGGTGAATAGGTCTTACTAGCAAATAAAAATTTATTCGTTTAACTACATTCAAACTCAAGTGCTATGGGTGTAAACAAATTCAGTGACATGAAATAATAAACTACGACAATAATAAATACAGCAATAGTAAAAAGATAGAGACAATACACCAAATTTGTTGATGAGAAAACTGCCACAGATCAACTGAATCTACTTTAGAAAACCCCAGGGTGCTGACCTAGATATGAATCCACTAGAAGAGGTTCAATGATTGTAAAATCTTTACAACTCGCTCTTAGACCCTTAATCCTTATTAATAATCTAAATCTTCTCAAACTTGAATCCACAAGTACCCTTCAAGTGTATCTGCCCCAAAAGTCCCTTTTCGAACTAGGCATCAAATCCTTATATAAGATAGGTTTTAGAAAGAAAATCACACTGTTTGAGTCAAATTAGGAAAGTAATATGTGCGACATTCATTCCCACGAATTGGGTGTTCGTTCGTACGAACCTCAATTCGTTCGAAGGAACTATCAAACGAATTTGATACAAAAGTTACTGAAATTTTTGTTGGATCATTCGTTCGAACAAATGTCCCATGAATGGGTAACTGGAAAATTCATTTGATTGATGAATCAAACGAATATTTCATTAAAAATTTATTTTCGATAAGTTCATCAAAATATTCGTGCGAACGTACCTATGATTTGTTCGAACGAATATTGTAAAACCCGAAGAATTCCAGTTTTTAGGTTAATGACATAAGATAGCCATTACACCATTCACTTTCACTTATAAAAATAGTAATTTAATTATAATGCATGAGAGTGTGTGTGTGAGATAGATCCAATCAAAACTTGCCTAAGCTTTCCAATGCTAGGCCATATGAGTATGTGAGAGTTATACGGAAATAAGACAACCTTTAACTTGAACTGGACACGTTCTTCAATGATCACAAGGCCTAGGGAGTGTACACTCAATAACTTAGTCAACAGTACAACTCAATGACAATTTTATCTCACAAATTAGCCAATACTTGTGACCAACAGTCCCAACAAACTCCCCTTTTAGCAATCTGTGACAAAACTTGAATACAAGAACAACTAACACTAGATACCCCCAAGTAAATCCCAAAAACCTGAAAGAAAAGATTTATATGAGATATCTAATCTAATGACTTGTGATACAACAATCAACAACATAATCCATTTAACCTGAGTTTCTACAAAACAACCACTACAATATACTTGTGAAAAACAACGTATGGATAAAAGATAAATGAACACCATTATAGATCAATAATCATAAATATAATCATTCATATGAGTAAAAACAAAATGTACCCTTCCTCCTATCACAAATATCTCCCCCTTTTGTCACGAAATGACAAAGAAAAACATCAACATGATATGATATATAATCAAGATAGCAATCTAAACAAAAGATAAGCAGTCAAAATATAAGAGAAATCGTGAAAAAAGAGAAAGTAAAGTGAATAGTCAACACAGGAATATCTTCACTACATGATCACTTAAACACTCAAGTAGTAGAGGAATTATGAGGGAAGTTTTCATCATCACTATCGCCCCTATCATTATTATCATCATCATCAAGAATAAGAGAGTGGAGATCAAGGGCCACCGTAGACAAACTGGCAGCAAACTAATCCTGTGGCTCATGAATCACTTGAATGTAAGCGCATTAGGTACTCAGCTCCTATAGTATAGGTACGAAGAAGTCCATCTGCAGGCACTGAAAGTACTCCTCTAAATACCTTCGAGTGATTAGAGGAGGAGGAGGAGCACTAGATGAAGGTACACCTGGATCAGAATAAAATTGACGAGCTGGAGTCAAATCATGATGATATTGAGGAGGCCTCTGATCCACCAGATAATCCTTTTTAAGAACTGTACCTCCAGCCTTAACTACATCGACCTCCATATTTGCAGCTGCATCAGCATCAACAAGGCTAACATGACACTGAGACTAAGTCAAAGTAGGTCAGGTAAAGGGCCCAGATAACTCGCGTAACACATCTGACATGTAGATCGGGATACCCTGACTCACACAGATCCTAGTGATGATACTACCAAAAGAAAGAACCATAGTACACCGACCAGAGGTGGCACCATCAGTGGCAAAAAATATGACATATGCACCATCGATAAAAACTCCAGTTGCAATGGCATATAATAGAGTAGAGTGAGATCGAGTTAAGGTATTGTTATGACTCACTAAAGATAAATCATATAAGACTACCAAATTGAGAAAATGGTAGTCCTCTAAAAGGAGACCTTGCGGCAAATGAGCTCATATGACTTGGAAGACCTCAGACCTATCATGACGAAGTGCCCTAGCTAGGACTTCCTCCCTAGGGGCAGTGCTAGGAGCATAAGGAAAACCAGGCTAATCCTCTCGAGGGCTACTAAAAGTCTATAAGAGCATGACTATGGTCAAAACTAATGCCACACATAAAAGCATAGGCGGTGACTTGATCGCAAACTGTCTCTAACTTTGCATAAAACTTACGAACTAATGGTTTCTCAATGGGAATGGATATATATAACAAGGGAAGCCATCCTCGTGTCGAAAATTGGCGAAATGCTAGGGTCCTATCAATCTGATCTAGCTTGGAAAACCACTAAAGCCAAAACTCACGACCCTAAATGATTGGGCGAGGAGTCCGAGCAGTAGCAAACCTATACAAGGGAGGATTCCTCGGTCGAGGAACCAAGGAAATGGCAAAAAGAAACTAATCCTCTAGTAGCAAGACGCTGATGGGGTGCCATAATGAACTAAAACACTATACCTAAGAGAGGCGCTAAGTTTAAAAACTGTAGCAACAGTTTCAAACAAACCCTATTATTTAAAAAAAATAAACTAATGAACAAAAAGATCAAAACTTACCGTACACCATAGAAATGACGACAAATGCGGAAACCAATAGATGTAGATGAAGCCTAGACGCAGAAAAGTGATCTAACCAGAGTGGAACTGGAAACTATTAAAACTTGAGATCAATAGGTGTGAAACAAGAAAAAAGAAATGAGAGAGAAAGCTAAGGAGAAAAAGAGAAAAAATTCACAAATTCGTGAATTCTGTGATTTTTGAACTTCTCTAGGATTCGTTCAAACGAAATTTCATTCGAACTATAAATGCCAACTATAAATGCACTTTCATTCGAACGAGTCCTCAATTCATTCGAACGAAATTTCCAGTAGCTGGAAAAGACGAAAAGGGAAAAAAAACCTATAAGTTTATTTTTGAAAATAACTTTTTAGTAGAGATTAATCATAGTGATTCCAAGAACAGAATGGTCAGTGTTCTGAAAATCTCTACATGCAAAGAATGAACATAAGACATAAAATGTAGGCAATCAATTCAATCTCATTTTCTCATAAATGTGCAAATGACCTGACTCATCTCATAAAATTAAGTTTGTTTCAAAAACTTCAAAACAATGTTGAATGATTTATCGGACAATAAGCACAAACAACTATAATAAATTATTTCTTGGATGGCATGATTAAAATGATTGATATAAACTCCCCCTTAATGTATTCATGAGGCACATTGAACTTTGTTAAGCTGAAATGCATTGGCATTTAGTAAGGTGGCTTTCACACAATTTAGGGAGGCAGTTATTTTCAAAGGTACACCCTTTTACTAGCATACACACTCTCCTACAGGTAGCCATTTCCTTGTCAAATATAGAGAAGATTTTTTTTTTTAAGTTTTCCCTTTGTTTTTCCTTTTTGCACATTGGTGCTGAGACTTAAGCATTTACATCATAGTCATTGAAAAACTTTCTTCTAGCCATGGATTTATTGAAAGATAAAAACATATGACTATCATAATCCATTGTCACAACAAAGATAATCTCATAGGATAAGCGTGCATGTGTAAAAGTGAAAGAGAAATAAAAATTAAAGAGATCGAATGCATTAAAATACTCATGATAATGCATCTATAACAAGAGATATGAAGAACAGAAATCAAGGTCTCCTTGTCATCAAAGTAGAAACTTCTCTCCTTTTATATGTATATATAAAAGAAAAAAAAAAAAACTACACTAAGAAAAGAGATGAACCCTCAATTGATAGAATAAATACCAATAGATTTTCTAAGGTTCTCAAACCTAAGACTATCTAGAGGTTTTGTGAAAATATCTGCAAGTTGAAGGTCAGATGGGATATAATTCAAAGATCTGACATTATCTTCAACAAGTTCTCTTATGAAGTGATATCTAATGTCTATATGCTTAGTCCTAGAATGTTGAACATGATTTTTAGAGATATTAATCGCACTCGAGTTATCACAATATACTATCATAGTATCAATAATTATCCCAAAATCCTTTAACATTTGCTTTATCCACAAAAGCTGAGTATAACAACTACCTACAACAATATACCCTGCCTTAGCTGTAGAGAGAGAAATTGAATTCTATTTTCTACAATGCCAAGATACTAGAGCATTTCTTAAGTAAAAACAACCACCAAAAGTACTTTTTTGATCATTAACATTTCTAGCCCAATCTACATCAAAATATGTAGCTAGAGTAGCACCTAGTATCAATGAGATACCAAATGCCATATTCTTAAGTTGCATTAACATATTTGACAACCTGTTTTAAGGCAATCAAATGCGACTCTTTAGGTTTAGATTGAAACCTAGCACAAACCCCAACACTAAAAGCAATATTAGGTTTACTAGAAGTGAGATAAAGTAAACTACCTATCATGCTCCTATATAGTGTGGGATCTACATCTTTGCCTATTGTGTCACTACTAAGCTTTGTACTAGTGCTCATAGGAGTTCTTGCATTCTTAGCATTTTTTAAACCAAATTTATTAACTAACTCATTTTCATATTTTGTTTAACTTGGAGACGTAAGAAATAAATCAACTCACCAACTATACTCATTTCAAAACCTACTTTCATCTCTTCAGCAAACTCATGAGTATGTTTAGTACTAGTGGAACCAAAAATTATGTCATCAACATAGACTTGTGCTACCACAAAGTCCTTTCAATCCATTTTTACAAACATAGTCTTATCGGCTCCCCTTCTTGAGAAACCTTTCTCGAGAAGATATGAAGATAACCGCTTATACCAAGCTCTAGGAGCTTGCTTTAAACCATATAAGGATTTTTTAAGATGATAAACATTACTAGGACAATGTGGATCCTCAAGCCCCTTGGATTATTCCACATAAACTTCATCTTTAAGAATGACATGTAAAAAGACACTATTTACATCTATTTGATAAAGCTTAAATTTCAAATCACATGCCATAAATAGAAGTAATCTCACACTCTCTAGTCTAGTAACTAGAGCAAAAGTTTCCTCAAAGTCTATCCCTTCAACCTAGGTATAACCTTGAGCAACCAACCTAGCCTTGTTTCTAATAATCACACCATCTTCATCTAACTTACTCTTAAAAATCCATTTGGTGTCAATGACATTTCTATCTCTAGGTCTTGAGATTAATTCCCAAACATCAAGTTTTTTGAATTGAAGTAACTCTTTTTGCATGAAAATAATCCAATCATCATGGAAAAGAGCCTCTTTCACATTCTTGGGTTCTATCTGAAAAGTAAAGTAATGAAAACTCAATTCACTGTTAATTTGAGCTCTTGTCTTGACCCCCATCCTTAGGATTCCCTATTATGTTGGTCGGATCATGAGCTTTTTCAACCCAGGTTGGAATATTTTTCTCACTAAAGGATGTAGAATCATCTCTATCTTTTAACCTTTAATCCTAATTATTTAAAATGGACTCATTAAGGATAATTGGGTCTTCCGAATTTTCTAAGATATCTACTTTTTCAGAGTCATCAATTACAACATTGATTGGCTCTATAACAGTGAGATTTCTAAGATTATAAACTGCATAAGCTTTACTATTAGTAGAATAACCTAAGAAAATACCATCATCACTTTTCTGATCAAATTTTCCTAAGTTCTCTTTGTCTCTCAAAATATCGCAATGACTCCCAAAGACTTTGAAATACTTAAGGCTAGGTTTCTTACCAATCCACAACTTGTATAGAGTCTGACTCAAACCTGGTCTAAGATAAACCCTATTGATCATGTGACAAGCCGTACTAATAGCTTCAGCCCAAAACTTTCTTGAAACAGTTTTCCCAAAGAGCATAGCCTTTGCCATTTCTTGAATGACTCGATTTTTCCTTTCAAGCGCTGATTGATATGAAGATCTTTGCAGAACTTTGTGAATACTTTCCCATTAAACTATGTTATGTTATTTGTGATCAAAACGTTAGGGATCACGAACCTACATCTGACATTCTTCCAAATGAATTTCCTAACTTCCATCTCTATAATGTTGGTCAAGTGTTGAGCCTCTACCCATTTAGAAAAGTAATTAATAACGACTAAAAGAAACTTCCTGCTCTGAGGGGCCATTAGCAACGGCCCAACGATGTCTATTCCTTAGAGCGAAAAGCCAAGGACTGGGGATTGGAACTAGTTTTTGCTGAGGTTGATACTGATAAGAGGCAAAACGTTGACACTTTTCGCACTTCCAAATATAATCCTTAACTTTTTTTAACATGTTTGGCCAGTATTACCCTTGGGTCAGAGTTCCACGGGCGAGAGTTCTTTCTTTATTATGATTTTCATAGATCTCTTTATGAACTTCTGCTAGGATGTACTGTTCCTCATTGGGACCCAAGTATAAGACGAAAGGCTAAGAATAAGACCTTCAATATAACCTGATATTGACGATGAAATACCAAGCCACTTGGATCTGGATCCTTCTGGCCTGGTTTTTGTCATAAAGAAATAGCCCTTCTGTTAGGAGTTTAATTATGGGAGTCATCCAGTTGAGAGGTTGCTCTAAAACCTACAAAATTTGTGACACTTCAATGCTAGGCTTCGATTGATAGGATATTTTAACAATGTTGTCCTTTTCTAGATTTAGGTGAGAGGTTATATTAGCCAATGCATCGACTTAGGTGTTCTGGTTTATGTCAACCTTTTGGATGGAGAATCCTTTGAATGATTTCTTTAGTAAGTTTACTAGTTCTGAATACTTTATCATCTACCAGTTCTGAATACTTTATTATCTTGTCGTCTTTGTCTATAAATTCACCTAGGACCTGGTTGACGGCGATTTAGGAATATAAGACTACCTTAAGATTAGAAGGCTTAAACTCTAGGGCGAGCTTCAAACCAAGGATTAATGCTTCGTATTTTGCCTCGTTGTTAAATGCTCTGAAGCCTAAGCTGATGGCCTTTTCCACCAAGATTCCTTCGGGAGATTGGAATATCAATCCAACTCCAAAACCCTTATTAGTGGATGACCCATCAATATTGAGCACCCAAGATGAATCATCTGTAGTGGTGTGCTTTTGAGGATTGGGGTGATGAACCCAAGTGAATTCTGCTATAAAGTCTACTAATGTTTGTGCCTTAATTGCAGTTCGGGGTATAAAGAATATGTCAAATTCACTTAATGTAATAGACCATTTGACCAATTGTCCAGAAATCTCTAATTCGTGAAAGATTGTTTTCAGAGGATAAGATGTTGGGACAATAATGGAATGGGCTTGGAAATATGGTTTAAGCTTTCGAGCTAAAATCATTAGAGTGAGAGCTAGTTTTTTTTTTTATTATTTCAAAATATTTGGTTTTAGTGTCAATAAGAGCCTTACTAATGTAGCAGACTGGCCTCTAGATCCCTTTTTCTTCTTTAATCAAAGTTGAACTTACTGCATTTTTTGACAGCCAAGTATAGAAGTAGTTTCTCCTATAGTACTGGATTTTAAAAGACATCGAAAGAAGCCAAGTACTTATTTAATTTCTGGAAGGTTCTTTACATTCAGATGTCTATTCTAGGGCCTTACTCCCCCCAAAAGCTTTAAATAATGAGAGGTATCGATTTGTCGATTTGGAGATAAACCTGTTCAAGGCCGCCTGTAACACTCAGACCTGAATATGGGATCATAGAGTCGTGGGTTATAAATTGGTGATCGAGACCTTAAGTAACAGGGTTGGTTTTGACCCCGACACGCGGACTTTTAGTAATAGTCCTGAAAACTCAGGACGACTGTACATCACTTTCGTTGCAATCACTAACCTCTTGGTAATAATTATATGTTTACACGGCGACTGCCAAAGCCCAAGACACGTTTTACGAAGTTATAAAAAAGTAGTGTAAATATTATACACTTAAGAAAATAATTAGTTTATTTAACCTAATTAAATTGTTGAATATAAGAAATTAATTATTAATAATAATTAATGGAAAAATATGATGACACACACACATACACACATCAAGAGTGTATTGTGTGCATGGCCAAGTATGTGTATGTATAAGTATATATATATATATATATGTATATTCATGGTGGTATATAAAAAAAAAAAAAAAATATATATATATATATATATATATGTGGCATGTAAATTAAAAATATATTATATGTGTGAACAGTGTGTTGGGTGAAAGGTGTGTGGCTCCAAGTGTGTTAGCTTGTGAGTGGGACCTTATATATATATATATATATATATATATATATATATATATACAAAACACCACACACACACACACACACGGATACAACATGACCTGCCTCAAAATAGTAAAAACCTGAGCATGGATGCTGTCACAAGTTAAGTTATTTGGTGGGGAAATCAGAAAATGATCATGTGTGTGCCTATATACATATATACATAATTGTATACACCTGCCCACACCACCATCCAGTTGCACAGAGAAAAAGAGAGAGAGGGAGTTCTGGGAAGAAGAATAGAGGAAATTCAGAAGGAGAAGGAAAAGGGAAAGTGCCGTTTAAGGTAAACCCACAAAATCTTATATTTTTCTCTCTCTAAAAGTGCATGTATATAAGTAAACTTGCCTTAGTGTTATTCATGCATAAATGATGTTTAAAGTGAATAGACTTGAACAATACATGAAGAATAAACACTAAACACACCAAAAATACCCAACCGTACATAAAATCTCCATGAATGGACCTCTAAGAGTACAGGTCTGAATCAAAATGATCCAAACCCAAATATGTGTTTTGGAAGTTAAACTAGACTATCACAAGGTCCTAAAAACCCATGACCGCGACCCTAAAACTCAAAGGATAAACCCTAAAAACCGAGTTGCAGGTTTCGGCCAAGAAATCAAAATCTTGTTTCTAGACTTCAAAAACTGTTTTTGAGAATGGGGATCGAATCCCCCTCCCACGAGGCTCACGCAAAATCAAATTCCATAAAAAATGGTGGTGAATTGAGGATTTACCAATCAGTTACAAGCTCGGCTATTTCTCCATGGACCGAACATATGAGCTCATTTTGAACTCCCAAACGAATGCCAAAAGGGTCCTTAGTGTTCCAGAAGTGGATTAGGTTAAAAACAGTGGAGGTTGAGTGAACCAAAACACAAGAAAATGGAAGGAAAGAAATTCGCATATTAGGGCAAAGTGGTTGGTCGATGGGGAAGACGACCGAGTTGACTCGCAACTCGTTTAAAAGAGTGGGTCGACTCGTACACGTGGCATCACGTAAGGCTGCCATCGAATAAATGAAGCTACATCGTTTTGCCACAAGGGTTTTAAAAACCTAAATTCAGCTGTTTGGCTATGCGTGTAAGGCCCAATTAAATGAACGGAACTGCGAACAGGGATAACCTATCCACGTTTAAATACCATGTCCACCGCTTGGTTTAAGAAAATAGAGAAAAATAAAAAGGGCGCAAGCCCTAGGGTTCGAACCCTTGACCCACGCACCTAAACCAACCTCTATTACCACTCGGCCATGCGCTCGCGTGTGTCACATATGGGGCAACATATATATATATATATATATTATATACTAAATAAAATCAAAAAAATAAAAATAAAAAGGTGCATTTTGCACCTAATAAGACTCGAAGGCAGTATCTATTGGGAGGGAGGTAACACATTGGCCAGCGTGCCACCCATTTCATCCAATTATTCTATGCAAACAAAATGTATATACATCATATTAAATAGATTTAATTTAATTAAAATTATTTAATTAAATTAAATAGTCAAAAAATGCCCGATGTCCAAACAAGAAAAGTTATATATGTATTCTTACTATCTCGGACCTCCTGAGTCCAATGGAGAGATCCACAACATGAGACGAGGTCCCAAAAAATTAAAGACATGTGAAAATGCAAAAATGACTAAAATGCCCCTACATCATAAATAGTCAAACGAAGTCCAAATAAAATAAGCGAATAGTGTATTTTGACTATTTTGGACATTTTGAACCTAATGGTGGGATCCGTTTTACGAGACGGGACTCCAAAAAATTTAGACACGTTAAGGCATAAATTACCAAATTGCCCCTAACATGACCGAAGCCGAATTAAAAGCCGAGAAAGTTTAAATTTACTTTCTTCGACATTCCGGACTCAATGGTAGAGTCTATTCACCCAAAATAAGTGTCTAAAATAAAAAGACATAAAATTTGATGAATAGCATCAGTCAGGTGACTATAAATCTAAAACATTGCCGAAGTACAAAACTAAGGCACGTATATTGAAATGAAATATGGAAAGACACGACACGTAGACATGGGAAGTAATTAAATTTAATTTAAAGTTAATGGAGCTACCAGAAGAGTATAAATTGAAATAAATTCCTAACACATTAAATTGTGTCGTAGGCTAAGAGTACGAGTCGAATTAAATACGCATGAAATTTATGGAGTATTCGTAAATCGGTTGGGATTTAATATGACCTAAGCATAAGTTAAAAAGCATCAGTAGGTGATATTGCAGTCATGTGAATTTAATGAGGACATTTATGAATTGCTCTTAGGAACTACAGAGGAAGTGAGAAAGCGCATTTTTAGCACTAATCCTAAAGGACCGAGGTGAATAACCCTATGTTTGAAGTGGAGATTTAACTCCATATATTTGAAGAAGTTTTAAGTTCAAGTTATGTGAAGTATTTGAATATCAAATTCAATTTTTATACAATTCCTGTTTTTAAAATATTCTGTCATGACATGCTGGTTAAATGTTTTTGTATTCAATTCTTTTCTTGAAAATATTTAGCATGTCCGATTAAAATGCAAATTTCTTTAAATATTCTGAATTTGATTGTTACAAGTATTTGAAGTCCTATTGCAGAAGTCATATGTTTCATGTTTTAAATACTCATGAAAAGTATCTATTGAAGTAGCCATGTGATAAATGTTTTGTAAGATAAATGGTGTTTAAAGCACCCCCCTATAATGGTTGAAATCCTTCGGGATTCAACAATAAATGCCCGGTAGCAGGATCTAATCCCCCAGGCAAATGAGATTGTCAGCATTGGCAGTTAAATGGGAGTCTGGTTCGAAACAGATTTCACCTAATTAAAGAGAAAAGATGTCAAATGTTTTTGGAAATGGAAGCAGGTTTTACCCCCATTTTCCTATACATGTTTATATGTTTTGAAGTAACGCTATTGGAAATGGAAGCAGGTTTTTACCCCCATTTTTCCTATGCATGTCTATATGTTTTGAAGTGCATATACTCTATTTGAAGAAATATATATTTAGCTTGAATACTTTAAATGTTTCAAATCTATTTGTTATGAAGAATGCATATACTCTGTGTTCTAAAATGTATGAGCAATTGGTAGTGAGTATTTTTATAAACCCTCAAGTGCTAAACCACTACCAATTGAAAACCCCATGACGAATACAGGAATTACTCACAAGCTTAGATTAGCATACCCGAATTTTATTCGGACCCCCCTTTCAGGTAAATGATGGTAGCTTGATCTTGATGGCGATGATGATAAGCCTATCTATTTTGGAAGAAGAGTTAGGCAACTAATCACAGGACTAGCAATTCTCTTGGAGATGTACTATGAAGTTGGCAATATTTTATATTAGGAAGTATTTCGCTATTGTGTATTAAGTCCGGTGGAACAACTAAATTATGATTGTAATTATAAAGTCCTTTAAGTTTTGTTATGCTCTGAATGTATGATCATGTATACCGCAATGTGAAGAGCGGCAGTATCGGACGGATGTGCAAATTTTAAAATGAGAAAAGAAAAGAAAAAGTTTTTCACGCTTTCGCAACCACATGTTGCACATCTATTCGATACCGCTGCGTATGCGAGCCTTGTCCCTGAGGCCCTCGGGCTGAAGGGCGGCGGTCTCTATCCAGGATCCGCGCGAGGCAGATTTCGGGTCGTGACACCGCCAATCTGCCATTCGGTCCTTGAATATCTTTTTTTTTTTGGGGAGATTTCGTGTTAATCAGAATCTTGATCTGAGAATGGTTAGCTTTGCTTCCTCTATGAGAAACCATGAAGCTTAAGAACTTCCTTTTGTAGCCCCAAAAGTACCATTTGAGGGATTTAACTTCATCTTATGTTGCTTGAGTATGTCAAAAGTTTTAGACATATGCTAAATATGATTTGACTTTCGAACACTCGTGATGAGCATATAATTGATGTAAAATTCTATTGTGTCACTGATCTAGAGGTTGAACAACTTGTTAATAAGTTTTTGGTAGGTAGCCCTGACATTTTTGAGACTGAACGATATCATTTTATAACAATAGAGACCTCGTTCGGATATGAAAACAATTTTCTCCTAGTCGGGAGGGTATACCTGAATTTGATTGTACCTAGAGTAGGTGTCCATAAAGCTCATGAGCTTATGCCCCGTGGTGGTGATTACGCCCAAAGAATAACGCAGGTAGTTGTAGTGTAGCTTTGGGGTGTCGATTCCACAGGGAGACAAGATTAAAAGAATAATAAATAGAATTTTTGAAACTTAAGAAATATTAAACAATTAACAAGAAAATAAAAATATAGAAAATACTCAAATTGATTAATGGAAGAAGATGCTCAAATTAACGAACAGGGGAGTGTCGGGAATCCCTTGCACATATCTGGTATTTTAATTATTTTTAATTCACTGATAACTCAATTGAGAAATTAAATTCCAAAAATCTCAATTGGAAGATTTAAAATTATGAACCAAAATTAGATTGAAAATAACCCTTTGAAAAATCATTCAACACTTTTAAATCACACAAATTATTATTCACATTGAGAAAACACAACGACGACAATATACCCAATGAGCAATATTGCAGCAAAGAATTGAATCAATATAAATAAGTAATTGTTCCAAAAATAATCAAAACATGAATCCATTCGATTGAAAAAGAATGACTGAATCTATAAACGGACTAAACCCTTTAATTAGTCGGAGAATAAAATCCAACAATTAATTATGAATGATCATCAAAGAATTTAACAAGTGAAAACCACGTACAAGAATCAAAAATAAATTAAAACAACCATCTATGGTGCAAGTTCATCCCTAACCCCACTTGAAAATTTAGTTACCCATGTACAAGATGGATAGCGTAAATTTCACGGAGAAACAACGAGCCATGGAGTAGCTGCGGCTTCTCCTCTGCGCCCGAACTGTTGCGCGCCGCAGCTCTCCTCCTTTTGTATCTTTTTTCCCAGCCGCAGGGGCTCCCTTTTTTTCTATATTTAATTTTTCCTGAGCCTCAAATTAGCCCTACACGTTACAGCGCCTGGGCCTTCCTAGCCGCACCATCAGTCACTTGCTTTTTGATTTCAATCAGCGCACAAGCCCATTTCAATTCAGCCGTCTCATGCCCAGGTACACCTCACGTCCCATTTGATCAGCCGCAAGGCCCAGCCATCAAAACAGCCACCAACACCATTGGTCACTTGCTTTTTGGCCACGCAACACAAAGCCCCGCCTCACAACCATCGGCAGCCGCATCACATAAACCACTTCAGCGCCTCACTACGCCAGCCAGCTTGCTTTCCTTTCTTTCATATATTTTTCTCCAATTGTGGGCCCACGCACATGGTCTCTTCTTATTTTCCTTTTCCTGACCTTGCTTCAGTAGTACAAGCTTCTTTTTTTTTTTTTTTTTTCTTTTGATTTCCTCATCAGCCACAGATTAGTCGAACTGCTTGGTCCCTGTAATTTTCTTCGGCTGCAACCTTCAAAGCATGACCAATAATTAATACAGTATTTAAGATTTAAAATGTTATAAAATAACGTCCAAATGCATCTTGCTTGAATAAAAATTAAATTAAATAATATCAACTCTATCCCAACATTTTTATTCACTCTAACATTTTAATCAAATAATAGGACATTTAGAGTGCACTTTTGTGCACTCATCACACCCCCCAACTTGCTCATTGGTAATCCTTAGTAATTTTCATGCATTTTGCCAAAGAAATCAAGGAAGACCACACACAGAAGGCATCTAATCACACTTTTTAGATTCACATATCAAAGCAATTTTAGGAATTCTATAATCCTTTAACAACCAATCCACTAATAGCAAGTCACAGAGTGTGTGTGCTCTCCAAACCATATCCATCTAACTACAAACCATGACACATGCAACATCAAGAACATCTCGAGCAAAATGTTGAACTCCATATCTCACGGGTATAAACGTGTTTCATGTAAGGGTTCTCTCTATGGGGTTGACAAGGGGTGTATACGCTCAATGAAGAATTAGGCAATTACGCACAAGCAACAAGCAAACATTGATCTTATGATAGGCGCACTAACAAATGAGACTTCCACCACTCTTTCCACAAGCGTACTCAGGATCAAAACGATCAACATAAAAAGGGTTGTAATGTGGCTCGGGCTAGGGCTATATGAAGAAAAAGGATAAAAAGGATTCAAAAACTTCCAAGTACATACTAAGAGAATTTCATTACGAACCATAGCAAACCAAACTCTTCACTTGATGTACTCTTCAACCTTCCAAATCTCTGAATAACAATACATCTCATTCTTCTTCTTCTTTCTCTCTCTTTTTCTTCACCTTTTCTCTTCAATTTTTTTTTTTTTGGCACATTGAATTTGTTGCTCACCCAACTGAACACTTTGCACTTGTACTCTTTCTTTTTCTTTTTTTATTTTTTCCAATGCAACCTAAAAGAAACGAATTGCAAATTCCACACCTAGTACACACTTGGAAGCAAAACGGGTAGGAAAATTAATGTATAGGCTATACTCCAATGTGGAGAGGTATGGATGATGTGGGTACATGAAAAAACTATATATGTGTTTTTGTTGGCTCAAAGTTGGCTACTAAGGGTCTATGACGAGAAAGGTTAGCTTGAAAGGCTCAAACGTTAATCCTAAATTGACCTTCGTCATATCCCAAGTATATCCACCTGTCATACCACCAACCATGTAATGATATTCTCAAAAGAAGTGCCCAATTCAATAGATCAATGAATGCTTATCACAATTTCCTACATTTGAAGGCTCTCAATTCTCTCTAAAACTCACATGAATACTTAAGCAAAAGAGTTCTCTAGCTACATGTGTCAAACCACCATCTTACCACAAAGTTTGGATAAGTGCATTAAAAGTTCTTGTGAATGCCTCAGTAGAATGATTGTGGTGGATTCGGTGAACTCACAAAAATAGCTATGAATGAGAATGAGTACTCATGTGAAAAGATGCAAATGTGATGCAAATTTTAAAAAATTTTGACACATGAAAATATACCACAATAGCAGTTTAAATGTTGAATTTGCAACCATCACCCCCCAACTTAAATGAAGCATTATCCTCAATGTTTAACAATCAAAATTGAATGGAGGGTACTGAAAATGAGAGAATACACTAGATGTGTGATGCGGGCAACTCGCTAAGCACCAAGATGGCAATCTAAACTGACAAAATGAAATTAACCTGCAAATAAAAACAAAGAAAACAGTAGCAAACAAAAAAAAAGAACGAAAATAAAAGAGAACAAAAACTAAATAAAATAAAGAAAATAACGAAATAAAGAAATAATAAAATAAAAAATAATAATAATAAAACATACCTGCATGGCACGATCAAGGTGGATAGACCGGGTCCATAAGTGGAATGTCTTCCACTTCTGGAACTTGCCTATCAATCAAAACTTTAAGGCGCTGGCCATTTATTTTACAAACCCGACTATCCTTGGGTTCCTCTATTTCAATTATCCCATGTTCACAAATATTCTTCACTATAAAGGGGCCTGTCCCAGCAACGGAATCTCCTGGGTCCCAATAGAAATTATGTACCTCAGTCAGGAACTTCCTCTTATCCTGAGCTCCAATCCACCAGGTATCTCACCTGTAACCAAATAATTCACAATATAAGCAAACCATGGTAGAGAAATAATAGAAAGTAAATGCTCATCGAAAAAATCATCCTTGATTGGTAGGTGGGTAGAGGTGTCCTCAAATGTGAGCCTCGAGAGATGGTCAACCACTACATTCTCCACTCCTTTCTTGTCTTTGATGACGATGTCAAATTCCTTAACAGGGCTCTTTGTCACTTCTAGTTCCTTAGGGCAGCTCGGCATTACTACCATCTTGTTCATTTTCCACATCCTCTGATTTATCCATTATTGGGATGTGTAAGGACTTACCACTTCGAATCACAATGGCGTTCACCTCCTTCAAATTCCCTTGCGCCATGTGTTGACCATGGGGTGTGGACTGAGCTTGAGAAGGGAGTTTACCTCACTCCGTCACACTCAAAGAGCTCATCAATTTGGACACTTGGCTCTTTATCTCCTTGCTCTCTTCCATAACCTACGTAATCAACGATTCAAACTTTTGGTTAGTCTGGCCCTGTGCTTCAATAAAGGCATGCAAAGTGTCTTCTAAAGAATTCCTAGAAGATGAAGATGCATGATATGGTGTATAATATGATGCAGGGTATGATCTAGGAGGCTGTGTAGGTGGTGGTGCATGTGGCTGGTTTTCAGACTTCCAGCTAAAATTGGGGTGATTGCGCCACCCTGGATTGTAAGTCTCAGAGTAGGGTGTGACAGGCTTCTTGTACATACCTAAGGTATTACATTGGTCCTCATACATCCCTCTCATCTCAGTTGAGGTGGGACACTCTTGGGCAAGGTGATCTACCCCGCCACACACAGAACATGGTCTAAAAGAATCTGCATGATTAGCTAAGTGTGTTGGCTTTAAGTCTCTAGCCTTTAGCACCTCTAACTCCCTAGCGAGTGTCTCAACCCTAGCTTTCGAGTTATCCTCCTCCCTAAAATGGTAAATTCCCCCACTCTGTTGGTTTCCTATAGGTTGTGACCTATTTGTGCTCTCAGTAGCACTAGGTCTTGTCCATGTGTCAGCTTTTTCAGCAAGCTCATTAAGGTACTCTATGGCCTCATCAGGATCTTTCTGTAAGAACTCATCATTCCACATCATCTTTATAAATTGGCGCTCTCTAGGTGTAAGTCCCTCATAAAAATAGCTCACTACACGTCAACTCTCATACCCATGGTGAAGGCACATAATAACTCCTTAAATCTCTCCCAAGACTGATACAAAGTCTCATTATCCTTTTTTTGCAAAGGTAGAAATCTATCTTTTTAAAGCATTGGTCTTGTGTTGGGAAAAGTATTTAGTAAAAAAAAATCTGAGTCATCTCATTCCATGATCCAATTGATCGTGGTCTCAGTGAGTATAGCCAACTCTTAGCTCGATCCTTCAAAGAGAAAGGAAAGAACTTAAGTCTCACAATGTCTTATGTTGCATTTTGATTATGGAAAGTCGCAACTACCTCTTTAAACTCCTTAATATGCACATATGGATTCTCATTTTTCAAACCATGAAATGTAGGAAGTAACTGTATCACCCCCGTTTTAACATCAATTGGATGAGTATTGGGTGGAAACATGATGTATGATGGTGTGGCTGTGCGTGTAGGGTGGAGGTAATCCTGAAGAGTCCTAGTGGGTTGATCCTTGTACGCACTCATATTTTCAGAATTGGAAGAATTATTAAACAAAGAATTAGAAAAACAAGAAAAATTAGACTCTAACACAGGCCTATAAGCAAATCGGCCTAATGCATCCCTATACCTATTATGCATGCAAGATGACAATAATAAAATAAATAAATAAAAAAAATGAAATGAAATAAAATAAAATAAAAGAAAAGAAATAAATAAATAAATAGAAATAAATAATAATAATAATAATAATAATGTAGCAAGTAAAAAGAAGGGAACGAAGTTACCGTCTTTACAAACTACTGAAAAGAAAAACTATCTATTGATTCTTCTACCGTCTCCCTGGCAACGGCGCCAAAATTTGATTACACCCAAAGAATAACGCGGTAGTTGTAGTGTAGCTTTGGGGTGTCGATTCCACAGGGAGACAAGATTAAAAGAATAATAAATAGAATTTCTGAAACTTAAGAAATATTAAACGATTAACAAGAAAATAAAAATATAGAAAAGTGATTTGAATTGCAAATAAAAATTAAAAAAATTGATTAATGGAAGAAAATACTCAAATTAACGAACAGTGAAGTGTCGGGAATCCCTTGCACATATCTGGTATTTTAATTATTTTTAATTCACTGATAACTTAATTGAGAAATTAAATTCCAAAAATCTCAATTGGAAGATTTAAAATTATGAACCAAAATTAGACTGAAAATAACCCTTTGAAAAATCATTCAACACTTTTAAATCACACAAATTATTATTCACATTGAGAAAACACAACGACGACAATATACCCAACGAGCAATATTGCAGCAAAGAATTGAATCAATATAAATAAGTAATTGTTCCAAAAATAATCAAAACATGAATCTATTTGATAGAAAAAGCATGACTGAATCTTTAAACGGACTAAACCCTTTAATTATTCGGAGAATAAAATCCAACAATTAATTATGAATGATCATCAAAGAATTTAATAAGTGAAAACCACGTACAAGAATCAAAAATAAATTAAAACAACCATCTATAGTGCAAGTTCATCCCTAACTCCACTTGAAAATTTAGTTACCCATGTACAGAATGAATAGCATAAATTTCACGGAGAAACAACGAGCCATGAAGCAGCTACGGCTTCTTCTTTGCTCCAGAACTGCTGTGCACCGCAGCTCTCCTCCTTCTGTATCTTTTTTCCCAGCCGTAGGGCTCCATTTTTTTCTATATTTAATTTTTCCTACGCCTCAAATTAGCCCTACACGCTTACAGCGCCTAGGCCTCCCTAGCCGCACCATCAGTCACTTGCTTTTTGATTTCAATTAGCGCACAAGCCCATTTCAATTCAGCCGTCTCACGCCCAGGTGCACCTCATGTCCCATTTGATCAGCCACAAGGCCTAGCCATCAAAACAGCCGCCAACACCATTGGTCACTTGCTTTTTAGCCACACAACACAAAGCCCAGCCTCACAACCATCGGCAGCCGCATCACACAAACCACTTCAGCGCCTCACTACGCCAGCCAGCTTGCTTTCCTTTCTTTCATATATTTTTCTTCAGTTGTGGGCCCACGCATATGTTCTCTTCTTATTTTCCTTTTCCTGACCTTGCTTCAGTAGTACAAGCTTCTTTTTTTTTTCTTTTGATTTCCTGATCAGCCATAGATCAGTCGAACTGCTTGGTCACTGTATTTTTCTTCAGCTGCAACCTTCAAAGCATGACCAATAATTAATACAGTATTTAAGATTTAAAATGTTATAAAATAACGTCCAAATGCATCTTGCTTGAATAAAAATTAAATTAAATAATATCAACTCTATCCCAATATTTTTATTCACTCTAACATTTTAATCAAATAATAGGACATTTAGAGTGCACTTTTATGCACTCATCAGGTGGCATCTACAAATTGATCAATTTCGGGGAGAGAAAAGTTCTCATTAGGGAATGTTTTGTGAAGGTCGGTATAATCAACACAAACTCTCCACTTTCTATTTTCTTTTTTTCAAGCACAGTATTGGCAAGCCATTATGGGCAAAAAACTTCTATTATCATTCCTACATTAAGCAACCTTTTGAAATTCTTCATTGATGATCTTATATCACTCTAGGGTGAATGTCCCCATCTTCTGGTGCACTAGAGGGTGGTCTAGATGGATAATCAACTTATGAGAAATGAATGTTGGGATCTATTCCTTCCATATCCTTTGTATTCTAGGCAAATATTGATAGGTTGTGCTAAAAAAATTCAACACGTTTCCTTTGTTTTGAAGGAGATAGGCCAGAGCCTATTTGGAGGTACTTTCCCTCAGCTTGTGAACTGATGAAAACTTTAACTGTTTCTTCTTTTGGCTTGACCATACTATGCATTCCTTTGGGACTTAATGCTTCTTCGATTTCAAAGATAATTCTGCTGTGCCATTCAACTCATGTTTTATGCCCAAGTTATCACAATAATCAGTGACAGGGGATTTTTTAAATTCAGTACCATGATCACTTCTTACCCTCACAATTGTGTAACCTTTTTCATTTTGGATTCTCTGACTAATCCTAATGACAACATCAACCACATCAGATTTTTCTCTAAGGAAATCTACAAAAGAGTATCGAGAAAAATCATTTACCATAACTAGGATGTATCTCCTACCTCCAAGACTCCCAGTTCTAGAAGGACACCTTAAGTCCATCTGGATTAGTTCCAATGGCTTCGAGGTTCATAAATAATAAGACTTTTTATGTGATACTTTAGTTTGCTTAGTTTTTTGACATATACCATATACACTTATAGAAGTCTTACCCACTTTTGGTAGTACACGGACTAGGTCTTTATTTAACAGAATCTTCAAATCTTTAGTATTCAAATGACCTAATGTCTCATGCCATAAGTTGCAACTTTCAACCTTAGCATTATTACATATGATAGTGGAATTTGGCATCATACCATAGCAACTATCAATTGTCCTAATCCTTTGTAGGACACACCTACCTTTGTGTCAAAAGCTCTACACTCCTTTTAGAGAAGTGGATTGCAAGACTGTCATCACATGACTTACTTCGGCTGATTAGGTTGGCTTTCAGACCATCAACATAAAGAACATTTTCTAGTTTAGGAAGTCTTTCAAGAAGAATTGAACCCTTTCCCAACACACTAGATTTACTGCCATCACCAAAAGTGACAGCCCCACCATTGCACTTCTATAATTGAGAAAATAGGGACCTATCTCCAGTCGTAGTGTTTGTATTAGGATCACCTGTTTCAAACTTCTACAACTTTCCACTCCTAAAATGCCTAATTCAGGGTTTTGATAGACCAAAATGCCAGATATCGGCCTAACTATCCCGAAACCCCATCACACACCTCACAAATGATAAAATAGACTTGCACGAACTTACGGAACTCGGTTCAGATCACCCGTTTCAAACTTATGCTACTTTATGCCGTTCTTACTATTTATGCATGTAAAAAAATATATATTCACATTCTATGTTCATATATATATATATTTAATAAGGGTTCTAATATATATCGTTTGATTTTTATTTCAAATTGATCGAGATTATTGCGCCGCCGTCTTTCTGCTCTGCATCAGGACTTACTATTTTCATTTGTTTTTTTTCTTTTCATGAACAGCTGTAGTTACATTTTTTGAGACTATTTTTTATTTTTGTATTTATTGATAATTTTACTTTTACAATTGTAAGTAATTAGTATAACATATATATATATATATATAGAAATGCATTTTTCTTTTAATATATTCATTTAAGAATATTTGGATTTTATTGTATATCAAGGTGTTTGATACAAGTTTTAAACAGGATTAAAACAAAAAAAAAAAACAAATAATACAGGTCAAAATATGGTGCAGGGAAAAAAAAAATTTTAGCTACGCACACAGAGGCGTTGCTAATAGCAAGGAAATTAATTTTCAGCGACGTTTCCTATTCGTCGCAAAAGAATGCCAAATATACTATTAGCGACACACATAGAGCGTTGCTAAAGGTTGGAACCAATGCACTATTTGCGATGCTTTATGTGAATCGCTAATAGTAACCATTAGGGACACACAATAAGAGTAGCTAAAGAGTCTTTTTAGTGATGCCCATTGCATCTACTATAGGAAAATGCATTATTAGCGACGCCCATGTGCGTAGCTAATAGTGGAAAACAGCGTCGCTAAAGGTATTTTGCAACACACACGAAGTGTCGCTAACAACGCCACAAATAGTCGTGTCACCAATACAATTAGCGACACACACATGTCCAATCGTCACTAAATGTAACTATTAGCAACGCACGTCGAGCGTCGCTAATAATTCTTCACGTGTGTCACAAATACTATATAAGGCCACAAAGTGTGTCGCAAAAGACCACCATTAGCGACGCACAATACCACCATTAACGACGCACACGTGAGCGTCGCTACACACGTGAGCGTCGCTAATTGTGGTTTTTTGCGACACACACTGTGCGTCACTAATGGCGGTCTTTTGCGACGCCCTCTGTGCGTCCCTGATGGTGGGTATTTAGCAACGATTTTTGAGCGTCTCTAATCGTGTACTGGCACTTATTTCTTTACTTTTAGCGACGCATTTTGTACTTCGCTAAAAGTCTTTTTTTAAAAAAAAAAAAACAAATTTTTTCTGTTTTATTTGTATTTTTATTCCTGGTTAAACCTGTATCAATCATCCTGATATACAGTAAATTTCAAGCATTCTGAAATGACTATTAAAAAAGAAATATACATTCATATATATATATATATATTATACTAATTATGTACATTTATAAAAGTACAATTTAACAATAAATAGAAAAATTAAAATTGTCTCAAAAAATGTAACTACAGCTGTCCATGAAAAGAAAAAAAAAATAACAAGTTCCGATGCAAAACATGTAATTTTGGCAGCTGCAATAATCCCGATCAATCTGAAATAAAGATCAAATGATATATATTAGAACAATTATTAAATATATATGAACATAGAATGTGAATATTTTTTATTTTTTTTTTGCATGCATAAATAGTAAGAACGGCATAAAGTAGCATAAGTTGCAAACAACTGATCCGAACCGAGTGCCTTAAGTTCATGCAAATCTATTATATCATTTTTGAGGTGTGTGATGGGGTTTCGGTGCAGTTAGACCGATATCCGGCATTTTGGTCTTTCAAAACCCCAAAATGGGCCTTTTTTTGAGCTGAAACTTGCATAAGTTCCAAATCGAGTATCCGAACCGAGTGCCATAAGTTCGTACAAGTCTATTTTATCATTTTTGAGGTGTGTGATAGGGTTTTGGTGTAGTTAGGCTGATAGCCGACATTTTGGTCTGTCAAAACACCAAAATGAGCCTTTTTGGAGCTGAAACTTGCATAAGTTTCAAACTGGGCATCGGAACCAAGTACCGTAAGCTCGTGCAAGTCTATTTTATCATTTTTGAGGTGTGTGATGGGGTTTCAGGTGTAGTTAGGCTGATATCCAGCATTTTGGTCTGTCAAAACTGTAAAATGAGCCTTTTTGGAGCTGAAACTTGCACAAGTATCAAACCGGGCATCCGAACTGAGTGCCATAAGTTTGTATAAGTCTATTTTTTCATTTTCGAGGTGTGTGATGGGGTTTCAGTGTATTTAGGCCAATATCTGGCATTTTGGTCTGTTCAAACCCCAAAATGGGCCTTTTTGGAGCTGAAACCTGCATAAGTTTCAAATTGGACATCCGAACTGAGTGCCGTAAGTTTGTACAATTCTATTTTATCATTTTTAAGGTGTGTGATGGGGTTTTGATGTAGTTAGGCCGATATCCAACATTTTGGTCCTTCAAAACCTCAAAATGGACCCTTTTAGAGCTGAAACTTGCATAAGTTTCAAACCGGGCATCCGAAACCGAGTGTCGTAAGTTCGTGCAAGTCTATTTTATCATTTGTGAGGTGTGTGATGGGGTTTTGGTGTATTTAGGCCAATATTGCGCATTTTGGTCTGTCAAAACCCCAAAATGAGCCTTTTTAGGGTTGAAACTTGCATAAGTTTCAAACTGGGCATCCGAACCGAGTGTCGTAAGTTCATACGATTCTATTTTATCATTTGTGAGGTGTGTGATGGGGTTTCAGTGCAGTTAGGCCGATATCCGGCATTTTGGTCCTTCAAAACCCCAAAATGGGCCTTTTTGGAGCTGAAACTTGCATAAGTTTCAAACCGGGCATCCGAACCGAATGTTGTAAGTTCGTGCAAGTATATTTTATCATTTGTGAGGTGTGTGATGGGGTTTTGGTGTAGTTTGGCTGATATCTGGCATTTTGGTCTGTCAAAATCCTAAAATGAGCCTTTTTGGAGTTAAAACTTACATCCATATGAAATTAAATAAGTTCGTGCAAATCTATTTTCATATGTGAAGTGTCATGCGGTTTATAGGCCGTTAGGCTGAAATCCATTTTTTTTTTACGTAACATTTTCTATAAATAATAAATGTGCCAAAGTAAATCATTTTAAAAACTTACCAAGGCTAAACAGAGCCTCCTTGCTGGCTGAGGATTGTCTGCACAATAGGCTCTAGCTGGGTCGTACGCTTCTTGAGCTTTGTCATCTCAGCCTTCATCTCTGCATTCAGTCTCTTTGCTGCTTCCGTTTTCTAGGGTGGCTGTGTGAAACCTAGCATTGCTCTCGACGGTAGAGGACGATGTCATCAGCCCTCATCCCAGTCCCTAAGTCCACGCACATATCCGTGCCTCTTGCCCAGAACAGTCTCTCGTATCTAGTCATCGGTCGACGAATGCTCACCTTCAAGGGTCGGCTGAACACGCATCTCGACCATCTCCTCCTAAAAAAACATAAATATATGTTACTACTTTTAAACATTTTAGATTAATATTAAATTAGTAATAGTGGTATATAAATATTTTCCAACTTACATAAAGCCGCTGAGCTTCAAGGCCCAATCCAACCCTTCTCGGGATTATAGTGCGTCTTGTGCCACAACTCTAATGGGGCTGAGTGGTGCACCGGTCTCCTGGTCTCGCTACAGCAATCAAATAGTAGCTTGTAAAGATTGATTTCATGAATACATTATACAATAAGAAATTGATACATTTATTAACTTACCATCTCATGCCTATACCTAACAAAAGAACGTGATCCACCACAGTGGGTCACCTTTTGCTTGCTTCTATTCTTGCTATTTTTCTTACTAAATTCCTACACTTGGCAAAAACAAAGAAGGTTAGTATAAATGACAATGATTCATCATACAACAAAAGTAATTTTGACAATTTTTACTTGGAATGCATTACTAGAGAACCGGTCACATAGTAACATCCAATCCTCCACCGCCACCCCCCTGTAGGGTCTATCGCGAGGCTCTCTACTGGTTGCCACCTCCGCCTCGTAGTGCATGTGAAGCCTATGTCGATAGTCCCTGAAAGGGGTTCCCAAGTAACGGTCCACGGCCTTCACGACATGAGACAGGTGGAGATCAATGTCAAATTTCTCCTGTAAAGCATGTCATTCTCAAAACATTACGGCATAACATATGTTAAAATGTAGTTGAACACAATAATAAAAGACATACCTGGATATGCGCATGAATATCCCGTCTCTCCGCATCAGTGACCTGACTCCAGTTACTAATATGGAGTGGGGCGCGTAGCCGGCAAATGATGCCGACCTCCGTAGTGAACTGCTGTGCCCACCCAGCAACGGGCTTCAGCAAGCCCAGAGGTATCTCAATCCAAAGGGGCACGCCCCCCGCTGCCTCCAGCTGAACCTGCAAGCTGCGATTCTTCGACCTATCACGCCCTTGTCTAGGGGTGGTGGCCAAAACTTTAGGAAGAAATAAAATAGAAACAATTAGTACCATATTTATATAATCATTAATAAAAATAGAAACTATGCATACCGTCGATGGTAGGATCGGTCGACCTTGCAGATAAGGGGGAAGGGGTCGATGGGTCCTGTATAACTACTCGTCTGCGTGAACCTGGTCCAACCATATCTACAAAGAAAGTTTAAAAATAAAATTGTTTCTATTTAATCATAAAAATTAAAATCCTTAGGAGATTGTAAAAATGATTACCCATTACATCATAAAATTGAATATCCATTACATTATAAAAGCCGAAAACCATTACACTTGATACTAACACATGTAACAACTATTACAATTATTCATTTGAGTCTGTATCATCATCTGAACTTGAATTTTCTTCATTCTCGGTACAATACTCTAACAATGTGTCAGCATCAAAATCACTGTCCTCGTCATCATTATCATTAATGAACGTTGCATCCCTCAGGTCTAATTGTGTGGTATTGGTGACGTCCGAAGCTACGACATGATCTGGTTCTACATCAGTTTTATTCAACCGATACGAAGTAACATCTTCCTGATCATGCCGGACAAAACTATCATGGGCAGTTTGAGACTCTTCTTGTAGTGCCTCCTCAATCCTCTCCAAATCTTCATTTCCCTCACCAACTTCTAGGACATTATAAACATTTCTAGATTTTATTTTATTCACCTCTTATTTTTGGGTCCTTCAAATAGAAAACTTGTTTTGCTTGAGATGCCAAAACATACGGATCATCTTTAAATGCTGTACGTGACTGTATTAACACTTATGAAGTGTTTATCGATCTGCATTCCAGTCTTCTTATTACTTACATCCCACCAATCACATTTAAAAATATACACAGAATGACCGTAGCAATAATGTAATCGTATGATGTCTTGTAAAACACCATAGTACTCTACAGTTTGTCCTGAGTCACCATCTCCCTGAACAAGGACCCCGCTATTTTGTGTTCCCCAAATGACCTCATGTTCCCTCGTATGAAATCAAACACCATCAATAATTAAACCGGTGTAGCGGGATATCCTTTGACCAAGACCACATTCCAAGGAATATAATTGATCATACGCCTCAGAAGATTGTTGGTGGCGTAATAGCTTCATATATTAATTTAATACAAGTACAAAATTAATTGAATACAAATGCATTAACTAATACAATTACAATTAATTGAAACCTTGTATTACACGTTCTCTGAACCACTTTGGAAACAAATGTCTCATTGGAGTTGTTGAGCACGGTGTAGTGGGCTTTTTCCAAGTCTTGAGGATGACACCATTCATATATGCGGGCACCTATTGGCCGCACATTCTGATTAAACACTACAAGGCCAGTTCATTGCTGCCCTGGACATCTATCAGAATTTTGCTCTTGACGATTAAACCTTGTCTCAATATCTTCAAGATGCATAGAACAGAAGGTGAGACATTCAGCATCAATGTAAGCCTCACCAATTGACCCTTCTGGTCGTGCTTTGTTACACACATATTGCTTCAATGTGTGTAAATATCTGTTTTAATAATTAATCACTTATACATTAAAATAGTTAAGATGGATAGATAACACAATCATAAAATTAAATGTACCTTTCTATTGGATACATCCAACGGTATTAGACAGGTCCGCCAATTTTTGCCTCGTGAGGCCAATGCATAGCTAAGTGGACCATTACATAAAAGAAAGCTAGAGGGAAAAATCTTTTCCAACTTGTAGAAGATCACGACAACATCCCTTTTAAGCTTTTCAGGCACTTCCAAATTCAACTTCTTCACATCATAATTCTCTAAAGAAGTAGCCCAACTCAGTCAATGTAGTTGATATGTCATCGGTAAGATATCCACGTAGTGCAACCGGAAGAAATCGTTGTAAAAGGACATGGCAGTCATGGCTCTTTAATCTGGATATTTTCCCATCTATAACATTTACACACTGAGATATATTCGATGCGTATCCATCTGGGAACTTCACCGATTGAAACCACTCACAAATCCTCATTCACTCTACGGATGATAATGTATACTGTGCAGGAGGTACGATATATTTATCACCGCTACGTATTAGGTGCAGCTCTTTCTGTATTCCCAGCTCCTACAGGTCCAACCGGGCTTTAATAGTATCCTTCGTCTTCCTTTCAACGTTCATTAAAGTTCCCAGCACATTATCACAAATGTTCTTCTCGATGTGCATAACATCCAAATTATGCCTCAACTTAAGGGTCTCCCAGTACGGCAAATCAAAAAATATGCTCTTCTTCGTCCAATTTAACTCCACATTAGTACGTTTCCTCTTCTTACTATCTGGTATCTTCCCAAACCTCACTGGTTGGATGAGTGCCAATTGCGCCAACATGTCTTTTCCAGACAACAATGGAGGTGACAATCTGCGCTCAATTTTTCCATCAAACAGATTCTTCTGCCGATTTCGCCAGCTATGTGATGGCGGTAGAAAACGACGATGGCACATGTAGCATATCTTCTTTCTATTGGACAAATGTAAGGAACATGCATCCTTATTGCAAACCAGACATGCTAGATACCCCTTAGTGCTCCACCCAGAAAAGTTCCCGTATGCTGGAAAGTCATTTATGGTCCACAGTAATGCTGCATGCAATTGAAATGTCTCATTCTTAGATACGTCGTATGCCTCTACTCCTTACAATTCCTTCAACTCATTTACTAAAGGACGCAAGTACACATCAATTTCATTACCAAGAGACTTCAGCCCTGGAATAAGCAACGACATGAAGATAAATGGTTCTTTCATACATTTCCATGGTGGCAAGTTATATGACACAAGCAACACCGGCCACATTGTCACGCCCCGAATTCCAACGAACCCGTGGCGCGACTGACAAGATGAAAGGACAATAAAATAATAAAGAAATAAAGGACAATCTAACGGATTCAACCCAAACTTACATTCATTTCCTTCAATGTACATCCATGTAAAGCACAGTCAATAAAAACATTCAACATGTCATTCGGGCTTAAGCCCTACATCACAAAACATGCCCCAACAGGCCAAACATCCTCCTAAGTTCATATCTCCTCCACTCTACAAGACTTCCTCAAATCTTAACTGCCGGGAGCGTCATCTGAAATGTTGGTCCCACGAATGGGTCAGCTCAACTACTGGTACAATATAATGCTAATGCAAGAAACAAAATTAAGGGTGTGGCATGTGCAAGTGTACAGTTATATCTACATGGCATTCAACATCATGCATACAATATACTAGCAATAATCTACATGTCATCCAACTCATTAACATAATCTAAGTCGTGGCATGTGCAAGTGTACAGTTATATCTCCATGCACAATTATAACTTACATGCCATCCTATTCATCCATACAATGCAATAACAAGATTCAAAACAATTATAACCTACATGCCATCCAATTCATCCATACAATGCATTAACAAGATTCATCGCACATTCGGGAATTCATTAATACAATGAAATAAAAATATGCGTGACATACCCATGCAACTCTATGCCATGTCAACTCTATGTCACACCCATGTCAACTCATGTAATGTAATGTCCCTTCACGGATCGCTCCTGTTGGTTCGGGCACCAAATACAATATCATGTCCCTTCGCGGATCGCTCCCTGCTGGTTCGGGTACCAAATGCAATATCATGTCCCTTCACGGATCGCTCCCGTTGGTTCGGGTACCAAATGCAATATCATGTCCCTTCGCGGCTCGCTCCCGCTGGTTTCGGGTGCCAAATGCAATATCATGTCCCTTCATGGATCGCTCCCGTTGGTTCGGGTACCAAATGCAATATTATGTCATGTCAGGTCCAAGGAATCATACTATGCCAATATGCTTTGATTCCACCATACCATAATGTAATCTCAATAAAGCATCATATCCACGCATGAAGTATGCCTTAAATGATGTATTACACAATAACATTTAAATTAGAAGATCCTTTCATCAAGGTCACATGTCATGCATAGTCCATTTAACACATGCTTTAAGTCACATATTTCATAATCCCAACAATTCTCAAAAAAAACATAATCCACACACTATGCTAACACATGCGATGTACACATAGTCATAATTCACATTCATCACCAACTTTCAAAAAGGTAACAGGGAACACATAAGCATATAAGCAATAAAACAAACATGTGAATCATCAAGTCAACATGGCAGTTATTCCTAAACTTAATTCTATTTCTTACTTAGTACAATATATCGTACCTGATAGGGTTGGTCACAACCCTAGTAAGCTGTGTCCACTATACAGTTTCATCCACCAATGAGTAATTCTGTCTTCCTACTGTGTCGGTTGAGAGAATCAACCCACCTCCTTCTTCCCTTTTTGGTGTTCCTAAAATTCACAATTAAGTTACAATACATCACTATCCGAATTCATGCTATTCATCAAATTTTATGTCTCCTTATGATTGGTATCTCTTTTACTTAAACCAACTTTACTATTGAGTTCGGAACGTCGAACAAAATCGGTCTAGGCTTTTGCAGAATTCAATTTGGACGTTTGGGCTAAAAAGGGCAAAACAGTCATTTTTCACTTTCACGGGTTTTCATTTCCCGAGACCTCTCCTCATAATTTGGACTCCACATTTGAGTCTAGAATATTGGAGATAATAAGATTTCACTGTTTTTTTTACTCCATTTGAAGTTCGTTTGACTGTGTTTTGATTCAAGGGCATTTTGGTAATTTTCAAGGGTTCCACGGGTCTTTTATTTTTTTGGGACCTCGTCTCGTGTCACAGACCTCACCGTTGGTCCAAGGAGGTCCAAGATAGTCAAAAAACATATATGACTTGTCTTATTTGGTCATCTGGTTATTTCCCAATTATTTAATTTAATTAATCTAATTAGTTAAATTATTTAATGAAGCATAATATATATACTTATTTGTTGCATTAGTGGACGGGTGCGTACTGGGTGGCACAATGGCCATATGTCACCCTCCCCTCCAATATGTCACAGGTTCGAGTCCAGGGGAGAGCAGTCCCCCCTCCCTTTATTATTTCACTTTATTTCATATATTATATATATAAATCTATGCCCCATTTGTAACACAGACTAAGCCTGTCCAAGTGGTTAAAGGCTTGGGTTCTCACTCACGGTCACTGGTTCGATCCCCATTAGCCTCGGTCCCCACCCTTTTTTAAACAACAGGCCCAAACCTCCTCAAATTAAAACAACCCAGCCCAATGAGTAAAAAGGAAACAGGCCCAACAGTTTTTTTTTTTTAAAAAAAAATAAAACGGCCCAAGGACCTCAGCCCAAGTCTCAGTGACCCCTCACGACTTTCCGGTAGCCCCAGTCTCCTCCGGTCACCCCTTCCGGTGACGGGGGTCGGAGATTTGCGAAAACCCAGTTTTAAGCCCCATTTTCTTGGCGTTTTCGAAACTGCTTTCTATTCCAATTTATCCTAAAATGTACTTAAGGTATTTTGACACGGTTTTGAGTCTCCCCAGCCCAATGAAACAGCCCCCAACTTCCTCCCTCTCAGTTTTTCGGCCGACTCTAACCCAGTTTTCGGTGACCTTTATTTTCCAAATTTTCCTACTGTTTTAACTCAAGTTCTTTTCTAATTAATTTCTGCACCTAACCTTAACAATTTCCCACCATTTGATTATAGTTTTAACACACAAAATATACACACAGCTCACAGCCGATCACCACCCTCACCTGCAACTAGGGTTTCCTCCCTCAATTTTGCATCATTTTCATTCATTCTTTTTACAACTTTTCACATTTTTCATGCAGTATCAGCCCTTTAACTCAAATACACTTAAAAAACTTTCTAAAAATTAAAACAGTAACAAAGTAATGCTTACCTTTTTTTGGGTTTCTCTTTGTTGCCACTTCTCCCCTCTTCTTCCCTCCTCTTGGTTCACCTTCAGTGTTCCTCTCAACGCCCACACCTCTTCTGTATAGCTTCTCTCTTTCTGATTTCTTTTCTTTTTCTCTCTAACCGACACTCACATGTGACACCCAGTATACACACAGGCATATACATGGCCACACGCAACTTCTGTAGCAGCAACCCTACCCTCTCTGATTTCCCTACTGTTCTTAACCGTTCCATCCTTTCACAATGCAGCTTTGCATTAAATGCAAAGTTGACATTGTGTTATGTATATATATATATATATATATATATATATACACATAACACTCCATGCATACACACATCTTTAATAAGTAAAAAAAAAAATTTTCCTTCAAAAATTCAAATTCTTACACACATACTGTAGGCATTATTCATCTCCCCGAACGGATTGAAACCGTCACTAACCAGCCCAAGTCGTACATTACGCGGCTCATTTGCAAACCATTCGTGATTTTTATCAAACTCAGCCCAAGTTTGAGAATCTGTCGGACGCCTACATACATTTTCCTCAGCAACACGCTTCTCCTTATGCCACCGCATATCTTCTGCCAGTCTTCTGAGACATGTACAACCTTTGTAGCCTAGGTTTTAAGGGAAAATATCTTAGCACCTTGTGCGGAATTGTCTTCCTCTTTCCTTCATTCAACTTGTACCTGGGTTCGTGGCATACCGTACACTCCATACATTGTTCAGTCTCCTTCCAAAATAACATGCAATCGTTTTTGCAAGCATGTAGGGGAATATATCCGAGGCCCAAATCTCTTAATATTCTTTTCGCCTCGTAATATGATTTTGGAAGAGTTTCCCCAATAGGAAGCACTGCTTTTATCAATTCAATGACCATATTAAATGATTTGTTACTCCATCGGTTGATGGTCTTAATATGAAGGAGTTTCACGAGAAAGTCCAGTTTTGAAAACTTATCACAACTCGGATATAACGACTGCCTTGCTTCCCTCAACAATGACTCAAATGCTTTCGATTGTCCCGTGTCACTCCTATGACTACTCGGCCCAGTTGTAGCCCCCTGCAAGTCTGCCAGCATTTGTGGCAAGCCTTCGTCACCAACCCCAACATTATCACCAAAGTCATCGTCGTCGTCTTCTTCTCCATCCTCAAATGCCACTGATACGTCACGCCGTTCCCCACGAAATTCCCAACACGTATACCTTTTGTCCATCCCTTGTTCAAGTAGGTGCTCTTTAGCCTCATCTATGTGCATATAATCCCTATTATTGCACCTCCTATATGGACATCTTACCCTATTTCTCCCATCTGCAGATGCACGAACAAACTCAATAAAATCTTTGATCCCCTTCACATACCTTGAAAAATGCCTACCCCTCAAGTCCATCCAACTCTTATCCATTTTCGTCTACCTAATATAAATAAAAAATGATACTCGTCATAAATATGAAACATGAATCCTATCACCTCTAACTTCTCTCTAAAGGGTAAGGTGGTCCTATCCCATTCGTGAATGCACATTCTACATTGCAATCAACAGCAAATCAAATGCTTGATTCCACTAGGATAAAATTTTGGCAGCATCTCCCCACGGTTCTCCAAGTATACGAGATAGATGTTAGCATGCCTAAATATATACCCAGAGAACAATAGGAGACCGTGCTGAAATTCAAGCATATGCGCTATTGATTGTAATGCAGATTTATGCATTCCTGAACTATCCTCTCTGGACAATTCAAGAATCGATTTTCATACACACAAGCCCAATCGCGAATAAATTTCGCGACAAGATTCACATGTGATGAAAATGACTCCCGAACGGGGCTAGGCTTACATGAATGCAATTGCTAACTTACAAACAATCACCATAATTTTTTTTTCATGAAGTAATCGCTAAAAAAAATATTAGGCCACACTCACAGTGGCCCTACTGAAAAGGCGCATCAGCACGCAATATAGGAGAAAAGAGAACTGGATACTCTTCTAACCAAAACTCATCTGATATAATACCTACATAAGGTGTGAGTTGTTAGACTGACTAGTAAGATAACCGTGTATTGGCATTAGTAATTAGCCTCAATCACACACATGCCACAATGAGATATGATTTGTTTATAAGAAACCCAACTCCAGCATAGCGACCTGCTAGCAAGCTGAAAGCCAAAAAGAGACCACTAATACAAAAACCAGACCAAACCTGTGGCCTAACAACAGTTTCACCTAAACTTGTCACCACTCTAGTCTGATTTATCACAAAAAAAAAAATCAAAAACAAACAAAAAAATTGTCTTTAAAAAATAACAGCCAGTGTTATGAGTTTCTTAGTAAGTGTTCAGATTGATAGTTAGAAATTTCAAATAAATTTGAGATTGGATTTCTCATGTCTTCAAAATCACACACCCACTTTGTCCCAATTGGGAATTGAAACCTAAACCTCCTTTTTGGAAGGTGGAGGAGATACCACTCAAGCCAGTGCTTAGTCAAAATGACTAATAAGAATGAATAAAACTATCTACGATATAGAATATGTAGTAGATGTATCTTCTCGCATGGGGTAAAATATGTTTTCCATTCTTTTAATTATTTTCATTTTCTAATTTCCTTTTCTTCATACTCAAACAACCTGTTATTGAGATAAAAGAACATATATTGGTTTGACAAAATAAAATCGGTAGATATATTTTAATAAGTGTCCCACACAATTTTTATATATACAAAATTAAAAAAAAAATACAACTTAATTATGAGTTCCTTTTTATGCTTTCCTTCAACTTTTTTTTCCTCTAAAATGCAAATATAGAAATACTTTTGGTTAAAAATAAATATAATAACTTTTTGTTACATGTAATGATAACTAAATAATTTTACTTTTAAAATAGTGACCATTCAACCAAAAGGTTGCATTCCGCCAACTTAATTTAAATTGGATATATGTGTATGTGTGTGCGAGTGAGAGTGAGAGTGAGAGTGAGACTATATATATAAAACTATATGCCTTTTTTAAGTCATCTATATAGTACTTTTATTTTCTTATAATTAATTAAAATAAAAATTATATAGACATTCCCTATATTTTTATTGATATTCAGTAAGAGACAGCAGCCAAGAACAATGGTTATACACAAACATTTAGTCAAAAATCCAATCTCAAATTCAAAACAAAAGCCACCAAATAGCCCATCAATCCAAGAAATTTAGTTGGCAAATGAAGCAACTGAGCTGACCTGATAAGTTACCTTTCCACAGACAAAACAACTCACTGCCAACCACTATTAACCAAAGTGGAGCCTAGGGTTAAAAATGATAGCTTAAACTAAACTAAGCTTGGAGTTGCCAAAACAATCCCTCAGTTGCAACCCTAATTTGAAGAAGACTGGAACTCTGACCATAACAAGCAAACTAAAATAAGTATTCAACAAAAAAAATATACTAAAAGACCACTAGAAAAAGAGTGAAATCATTTCAAGTGGATACTGTGGCTGATTATCATTGACTATAAAATATTAACATCTAGTTACAAGAAACTAAAATACTAATATCGATTAGGAGTCCTTACCAGTAGGACGATGAGCATTAAGACCACTATTAGGAACCAAAATTTCCAAACAATTTACTTAACTAAGCCTCTAAAAAGCATGCTTTCTTTGGTTGTAATGCATTGTTACAGTGTTTTCACCATTATTACATTTAAGAAAAATATGAAAAAAAATCTTTCACTTTTTATTTCAACAATCATGATATGGAAAGTAATAGAGAGAAGTTTCAAACTGTTTATACCATGTCAAACATGTTTATTCAAATGAAGCAGAAGAAAATAAACAAAAATAAACCACAAAGCCTAACCTTTCTCAAACACGGTGAACTGGTGATCAGAGAGTGAGAGATCGGAGATCGATCCAGAGAGAGAGAGCGATTGACGGAGAAGCAGCGAGAGATCGGTTTCAAACCACGATTCGAACCGTGCGTTGGAGACAGAGTGAGAGATCAACAGAGAAGCAGTGAGAGATAAGAGATCGTTTTATTCAAATGAAGAAGAAGAAAATAAACAAAAATAAACCACAAAGCCTAACCTTTCTCAAACACGGTGAACTGGTGATCGGAGAGTGAGCGATCAGAGATCGATCCAGAGAGAGAAAGTGACCGACGAAGAAGCAGCGAGAGATCAGTTTCAAACCACGATTCAAACCATGCATTGGAGACAAAGCGAGAGATGAAAGATGGAGATCGGAGACTGAGTTGGAGAGAGAAACAGATCAAGTGCGTCTGAGACAGAGCGAGAGATCGAATTGGGTATAACAGGGACTTATTAGCGACACACACATGGGCGTCGCTAATAGTGTCCTGTGCTTCGCTAATTTCTTAAAAACATCATCGTTTCAGTTAATCGTTCTATTTGCGACGACCAAACGCGTGTCTCCCATATTAGCGACGCCCATGTGCGTCTCAAATGCCCACATGTGCATCGTTAATACATTAGTGCCTGAATCAATTTTTTTTTATTAATTTCTTCCTACTATTCGCAACACATAGTTGTTCGTCGCTAAAAGGGACTTTTAGCGACGATTTTCATGCGTCAAGAATAATGAGTGTCGCAAATAGTCTATTTTTTGGTAGTGGTCCATGTATAGTATTAGCAACGTCCATTCCTGATTATTAGCGACATCATGTGAACGTCACTAATAGTTACTTTTAGCGACGCATATCCGTCTAAGCTTCGCTAATAGTATTTGCGACACAACAATTAGCAACACATGGAGCGACGCCCAGATGTGCATCGCCAAATAGAATTAGCGACCCACATTACTATTACTAGTGACGCATATGAGCGTCGCTAATAGTGTCTTTTCCTGTAGTGTAGGTTTCTTACTAGTCCAAAACCTGTACGGAGTCTGACTCGAACCTAGTCTAAGATAAACCCTATTGATCATGTGACAAGCTGTACTGATAGCTTCAGCCCAAAACTTTCTTGAAACAGTTTTCCCAAAGAGCATGGCCCTTGTCATTTATTTAATGACTTGAATTTTCCTCTCAACCACCCATTCTATTGAGGTGTCTTGGGAGCTGAAAACTCATGTTTTATGCCTTGTTATCACAATAATCAGTGACAGGGGATTTTTTAAATTTAGTACCATGATCACTTCTTACCTTCACAATTGTGTAACCTTTTTCATTTTGGATTCTTTGACAAATCCTTATGACAACATTAAACAAATCAGATTTTTCTTTAAGGAAATCTACAAAAGATTATCGAGAAAAATCAATTACCATAA
The DNA here is from genome assembly GCA_008638375.1 of Nyssa sinensis. Lineage (NCBI taxonomy): Eukaryota > Viridiplantae > Streptophyta > Magnoliopsida > Cornales > Nyssaceae > Nyssa > Nyssa sinensis. The sequence continues at coordinate 20,434,544 of CM018041.1, read as the reverse complement.
CTAGGATGTATCTCTTACATCTAAGACTCTCAGTCTTGTAGGATCCCTTAAGTCCATATGGATTAGTTCCAATGGCTTCGAGGTTGATAAAGAATAAGACTTTTTATGTGATACTCTAGTTTGCTTAGTTTTTTGACATGTACCATATACACTTATAGAAGTCTTACCCAGTTTTGGTAGTACACGAACTAGGTCTTTATTTGATAGAATCTTAAAATCTTTAGTGTTCAAATGACCTAATCTTTCATGCCACAAGTTGCAACTTTCAACCTTAGCACTATTACATATGATAGTGGAATTTGGCATCATACCATAGCAATTATCAATTGTCCTAATCCTTTGTAGGACACACCTACCTTTCATGTCAAAAACTCTACACCCCTTTTTAGAGAAGTGGATTGCAAGACTGTCATCACATGACTGACTTATGCTGATTAGGTTGGCTTTCAAACCATTAACATAAAGAACATTTTCTAGTTTAGGAATTCCTTCAAGAAGAATTGAACCCTTTCTGTCACATCCCGAACCCCACCCTACGCGGATGTCGAGGACGTGACTGCCAGTTGGTCGCGACGCGACCAACCAAAGGCAAATTCTGAACTTTCCGAAAAATTGCACTCCAACTGTAGGGTCAGATGCAGCGGGATTTAAAACTTTTTCTTTGTATCACGGGAATGCAACTCACTTATCCATCATAAGTATATGTATCACAGAGCAAGACTAAATCCAGTGTAACACCCCGACTCTGTATAATTAATAATTAAATAATTAATTATTAATTAGTACCGGCTTAGGGAATAATTAAGGAAATTAACCTTAATCTCCCGGTGGTCACACTAGACCAATAGAATGACAAAACATGTCCGAGAATAGGGTATAATACCCGAACCTAATTATCCATTAATTAGGTGAAATAATGTCAATTTAACACTGACGGAATTCGAATTAGTTAATCCCGAAAATCCCGAATGACTAATAAATGACATGGAACCTCTGACACTGAAGATAACAGAAATAGAAACTGACCGGAAGAAACCGCACCGAAAAAGGAGTTACGGAATGAAAGTTATGAGGCAAACATCAGAAACTGAATTAATGCGCAGCCAAACAGGGCCTTAGCCCAAAATGTGGAAAAATGACCAAATTGGTGGTCAAGGGGAATTGAACCCTTGACCTTTGAGAGGGAATGAATGTTTCTCAAAAAGTTTACCAACTGGGCTGCCATTACTTTGTGTATTTATATACAACTCAATTGTATATATCTCTAAGTTGACCAAGCCCCACCTCAAATTGGACCAATGAGAGCACATGCAAACCCCATATGATTGGTTTGCATCAGCCCACCTCAGCCCTAGGGTCCCACTGATTCTCTGATGTATACATCTAGAGATGTATATGTATAGGTATGTGTGATATTATATATATGGATATATATATATATATATATATATATATAGAGATTACATACAAAAGACTGATATCAGCTAGTAAAAGAGGAGAAAACAGATCTGTTGGGGATGAGAGACTGATTGTCTAGAGAGAGAAAGAACCTGCTAGAGAAAATCCATGTGTGAGGCCATGCATGTCCATGTGAGACCAAAGTGTGTGCATGCATGAGTGTGTGCATGGTGTTCATAGAGATGCACAAGAAGGAGACGGGACTGCACTGGAAAAGCCCAGAGACTAGATCTGAACCATGGGGGAAAACAGTGGTCGGTTAAGAGGTAAAACACCTAAAACTGCTTGAATTTTTCTGTTTAAATTCTGTCATTAATTTCAGATGTTTTGAGCCATATAGACTGCATATGTGAGCTTCTGTGAGACTTTAGAACTGTTCCGAATTGATTGGGAGGGTCGAATAGGGTAGGAAACACCAAACCGAGCCCAGGCAGCCATGGATGACCTCGAATGTGCAGGTCTGAAACAACCCGCACCAAGTTGAATTTGGTTGGTCAAGACCTAATCTAGAGGTCACAAGGATTCCAAAAATACCAACCCGCGACCCTAGAGCACTAATTTGGACCCTCAAAACCGAAGCTATTGCTTTCGGCCAACAAACCCAAACTCTGAAACAAGCTTCTAAACCACGATTTTGGAATGGGACATTGATCCCCATGGACACACGGTCACAACGAGCCAAGCCACGTGAGGTTTGGTGGAGAAACGAAGGTTTAATAGCCAAATTATTGTTTCGGCTATTCCTCCATATATCAAGTAATTGGGCTTGATTCGAACCGTGAAATCAATGCCAAAGACTTGGCATGACCATCAGAAACCGATTGGAACCGAAATCAGTTGAAAACTGTAACTGAAACTTCACGAAATAGAGAAATCGTGAAACTGTGAATTAGGGCAAACTGAGGGGAAAGAGATGAAGAAGACAGAGTTGACTCGGTTGGGTGACCGAGTCATACCGAGTTGGCCCAGTCGACACGGACACGTGTCTCTCCACGAGCGTGCCACCGAATTAATAGAACGGTGTCGTTTTGGCTAAACTGATTGTTTTAAATTAAAATCGGCCTGTTTGGTTACGGGCTTTAAAAATTAAAATTGAGATTAGGGGCAATTGAAACACGGATAGGGACTAAAATTGGGGTTATTAGGGATATGCTATCCCGGTTTTCTGAGGGACCCTGAACCGGTTGGCTTCTTTGAATTTTGGACCGGTTCACTTTCTAAACCCTAGAACCAAACGGTTCTGAACCTATATTTTATTAAATTCTGTTTTGGCCCCACAACTTTCTGAAAATTACGGAATTACCCCAACTGTTTTGGGGAATTACACAGTGGCCCAGATTTTAGAAAATTTGTTCATTTAAGCCCTGAATAAATTAATTAAATAATAAAATAATTATTTAATTATTTTATTAAATAGGTAAAATTACAATTTTACCCCTGGACATTAAATATGTCAAACGAAGTCCAAATTAAGTAAATAAATAGTGTATTTTCACTATTTCAAATATTCTGGACTCAATGGTACAGTCCAAATTGGGAAATATAGTACCGAAAAATACAGACCTGTAAGTGATAAATTACTGTACTGCCCCTGATGGCACCAGACCCAAATAAAAATATCAGATAGCCTATTTTGACTATCTCGTGCATTCTGGACTCAACGGTGAGGTCCGTTTAGTGAACTGAGGTCCCGAAAAATACAGACACATAAAGTGTAAATGACCGAATTGCCCTTAATGATACCCAAGGCCGATTAAACATAACAGATAGTCCAACTTAATTATGTCGGACACTCTGGACCCAATGGTGAGGTCCATTTTATGAACTGACGTGCCGAAAAATGCGACACATGAAATTACTAAATTACCCCTGATACCGTACGAGACCTAAACAAAGTCCGATTGGGACAAAACTGATACCGGTAGGAGCCCAGACACTGGTGAGACTGTATACTTGATTAGATGACGAATCGGGGTCAGAATTACACAAAACGTAAAATGACCAAAATACCCCTGAGCACTGTAAGTGCAAAGTAGAGGTCAAACTGATCTGATAAATTATCATAGGGATAATTATGAACACTGAAGGGCTAAATAAGACTCCGAAACAGTCAACGCGTAAAATGAGAAATGACCGATGTGTCCCGACGATCTAAAGCAGATACCAAATGAAGTCCAAGGGACTTACAAATTTATACATGAGATATATGGGACGTTCTGAGGACCATGATAGGGTCCGGGGCAAAAATGACAAAATTACCATTTTGCCCCTAGGACTAAATAAGTACCCAACTGATACCGATTAAAGTCTAAAAGACTTAAAACTTCATATATACGATATATGGGATATTCTGAGGACCAGAACAGGGTCCGGGATAAGAATGGCAAAATTACCATTTTGCCCCTACGGTTAAAATAAGAACCTAACTGATACCGATTGGAGTCCAAAGGACGTAGAACTTTGTACTTAAGATATAAAGACTATTCCGAAGACCACGACAGGGTCTGGGACAAGAATGGTAAAATTACCATTTTGCCCCTAAGGTTGAATGAGTGCCTGACTGATGACAATTGAAGTCTAAATGACTTAGGATATAATCCTAATAACTGCTAAGCCTAATTAAAGAAAGAAATAGCCTCGAGTGAGACCCAATGGAAGGGCGATAGGCTATTAGGCTACCTTAGGTAATCCGATAGATACCTAAGATGACGAATGAGACCTGAATGGATGAGTTCTGATCTGTCTGTGATTGATGATTATTATTCAGGATATACATGGAGATGCCTGACGTACCTGGAGGTTATCGGATTATTTATGCAAGGAAATAAGCGTAAAGTTTGTGAGTAACTTCTGACACTGTTTTGATACTGTCCCTTGATTTACTGATCTGTTTTGAATGCAATTATTTAAGTGCAATTATTTAAATGCATGTTTTCCGTACTATATCACTTATGACATGGTTTTAGTCTTTTTAAATACTTGACTATATTCCTGATCCCTGTGCTAGCATTCCGTACTGTTTTGCCCGTTTTGAACTGTTGAGATAAAATGGATATATTGAACCATTATTTCTGAAACGATTAAATGAACCATGTGATATAGGCAAAGAACAACATTTTGTTGTATCGTACCGCTTTGTATAGTATACTGTCTGAATGCTATATTGTTTAAATGTATGTACTTAATGTACGCCCTTTGTACCACATTCCACGTGATGTGCTTGTGTCCTTCGAATTAGGAATTCCGTTCAGTTCGGTTATGTGCTGTCCGTTAATGATATGTCTGCCTCGATTGATATGTTCCGTCCGGTTCTGACATGTTCCGTCCGTTAATGATGTTAAGTCCGCCTTGATTGATATATGGTCCAGTTCCGTTATGATCTGTCCGTTAATGATGTTAAGTCTGTCTTGATTAAAATATGGTCCAGTTCCGTTATGATCTATCCGTTCATGATATGTCTTTGTTTTGACTGATGTATTGTTCCGTTCGATTCTGTTATGTTCCGTTCATTGATAATGTGTCTGCCTTGATTGATATATGGTCTAGTTCCGTTGTGTATTGTCCGTTGATGATACGTCTGTCTTGATTGAAATATTGTTCAGTCCAGTTATGATTAGTTCCGACAGTGATGTGTCCCTGACTTGATTGTTATATTGTTTCTACTCAGTTCCGTTATGTTGTCCTGTTCATGATTTGCCTGTGTCTTGATTAGTGTATTGTTTCCGTTTAGTTCCGTTATAATTTTATCCGTTCGCGATATGCCTTTGCTTGACTGATGTATTGTTACCGTTCGATTCCGTTATATTCCGTCCGTTAATGTTATGTCTGCCTCGATTGATATGTTCCGTCCGGTTCCGACATGTTCCGTCCGTTGATGATCTGCCTGTCTTGATTGATATAGGGTCCTGTTCCGTTATGATTCGTCCCGTTAATGAAGAGTCTGTGTCTTGACCAATAGATTAGCAATAGTTATTGTTCTGACCGATTGGTTATGTCATGTTCCGATTCGTTTGTATTATCTGTTCGATTCTGTTTTATTGTACTAGACTGCTTATGAAATGGATTTATAAAAACAGTTATTTTTGAAATGACTAAATTATCCATGTGCCTTGGAAGCACAAAACTGGTTTTGAAACCCATGATAGGGAATCTGTGTTACTCACTGGGCTTATTTAAGCTCACCCCATTATTCTGACATTTTTTAGGAATTACCTCCATTGGATTAGAAGGTACTATGACATGACGTGAATAGGCCAAGTGGCATCGCAAGTAAGGATCTGACGGCACTGAATTGTAAAGACTGGCTTATTGTGGATTGAACCTGGTTATTCCGGTGAGTGGTATGTTATGACTGACTTGACTGTTATATACTAGATAGACATGGCTCATGGAATTAATGGTACTCTAGAGATATTAGATCTGCTCTGTTGTTATATGCTTGATTTTAGATATGCTCTGAGATTAGAATTGTTGACTGACTGGATTTAGTCTTGCTCTGTGATGCATATTCTTATGATGGATAAGTGAGTTGCATTCCCGTGACACAAAGAAAAGTTTTAAATTCCGCTGCATCTGACCCTACAGTTGGAGTGCAATTTGTCGGAAAGTTCAGAATTTGCCTTTGGTTGGTCGCGTCGCGACCAACTGGCAGTCACGTCCTCGACATCCGCGTAGGGTGGGGTTCGGGATGTGACATCCAGTCAGTCAACAATTCTAATTTCAGAGCATATCTAAAATCAAGCATATAACAACAGAGCAGATCTAATATCTCTAGAGTACCATTAGTTCCATGAGCCATGTCTATCTAGTATATAACAGTCAAGTCAGTCATAACATACCACTCATCGGAATAACCAGGTTCAATCCACAATAAACCAGTCGCTACAATTCAGTGCCGTCAGATCCTTACTTGCGATGCCACTTAGCCTATTCACGTCATGTCATAGTACCTTCTAATCCAATGGAGGTAATTCCTGAAAAATGTCAGAATAATGGGGTGAGCTTAAATAAGCCCAGTGAGTAACACAGATTCCCTATCATGGGTTTCAAAACCAGTTTTGTGCTTCCAAGGCACAGGGATAATTTAGTCATTTCAAAAATAACTATTTTTATAAGTCCATTTCATAAGCAGTCTAGTACAATAAAACAGAATCGAACAGACAATACAAACGGATCGGAACATGACATAACCAATCGGTCAGAACAATAACTATTGCTAATATATCGGTCAAGACACAGACTCTTCATTAACGGAACGAATCATAACGGAACTGGACCATATATCAATCAAGACAGACAGATCATCAACGGACAGAACATGTCGGAACCGGACGGAACATATCAATCGAGGTAGACATAACATTAACGGACGGAATATAACGGAATCGGACGGTAACAATACATCAGTCAAGCAAAGGCATATCGCGAACGGATAAAATTATAACGGAACTAAACGAAAACAATACACTAATCAGGACACAGGCAAATCATGAACAGGACACATCATAACGGAACTGGGTAGAAACAATATAACAATCAAGTCAGGGACACATCGCTGTCGAAACTAATCTTAACTGGACTGAACAATGTTTCAATCAAGACAGACGTATCATCAACGGACAGTACACAACGGAACTGGACCATATATCAATCAAGGCAGACACATTATCAATGAACGGAACATAACAGAATCGAACATAACAAAACATTAGTCAAGCAAAGACATATCATCAACGGACGGATCATAACGGAACTGGACCATATATCAATCAAAGCGGACTTAACATCATTAACGGACGGATCATAACGGAACTGGACCATATATCAATCAAGGCGGACTTAACATCATTAACGGACGGATTATAACGGAACTGGACCATATATCAATCAAGGCGGACTTAACATCATTAACGGACGGAACATGTCAGAACCGGACGGAACGTATCAATCGAGGCAGACATATCATTAACGGACAGCACATAACCGAACTGAACGGAATTCCTAATTCGAAGGACATAATCACATCACGTGGAATGTGGTACAAAGGGCGTACATTAAGTACATACATTTAAACAATATAGCATTCAGACAGTATACTATACAAAGCTGTACGATACAACAAAAATGTTGTTCTTTGCCTATATCACATGGTTTATTTAATCATTTCGGAAATAATGGTTCAATATATCCATTTTATCTCAACAGTTCAAAACGGGCAAAACAGTACGGAATGCTAGCACAGGGATCAGGAATATAGTCAATTATTTAAAAAGACTAAACCATGTCATAAGTGATATAGTACGGAAAACATGCATTTTAATAATTGCACTTAAATAATTGCATTCAAAACAGATCAGTAAATCAAGGGACAGTATCAAAACAGTGTCAGAAGTTACTCACAAACTTTACGCTTATTTCCTTGCATAAATAATCCGATAACCTCCAGGTACGTCAGGCCTCTCCATGTATATCTTGAATAATAATCATCAATCACAGACAGATCAGAACTCATCCATTCAGGTCTCATTCGTCATCTTAGGTGTCTATCGGATTACCTAAGATAGCCTAGTAGCCTATCGCCCTTCCATTGGGTCTCACTCGAGGCTATTTCTTTCTTTAATTAGGCTTAGCAGTTATTAGGATTATATCCTAAGTCATTTAGACTTCAATTGTTATCAGTCAGGCACTCATTCAACCTTAGGGGCAAAATGGTAATTTTACCATTCTTGTCCCGGACCCTGTCGTGGTCTTCGGAATAGTCTTTATTTCTTAAGTACAAAGTTTTACGTCCTTTGGACTCCAATCGGTATCAGTTAGGTTCTCATTTTAACCATAGGGGCAAAATGGTAATTTTGCCATTCTTATCCCGGACCCTATTATGATCCTCAGAATATCCCATATATCGTATATATGAAGTTTTAAGTCTTTTAGACTTTAATCGGTATCAGTTGGGTACTTATTTAGTCTTAGGGGCAAAATGGTAATTTTTTCATTTTTGCCCCGGACCCTATCATGGTCCTCAGAACGTCCCAATCGGACTTTGTTTAGGTCTCGTACGGTATCAGGGGTAATTTGGTAATTTCATGTGCCGTATTTTTCCGGCACGTCAGTTCATAAAATGGACCTCACCATTGGGTCCAGAGCGTCCAACATAGTGAAATTGGACTGTCTGTTATGTTTAATCGGCCCTGGGTATCATTAAGGGCAATTCGGTCATTTACACTTTATGTGTCTGTATTTTTCGGGACCTCGGTTCATTAAACGGACCTCACCGTTGAGTCCAGAATGCACGAGATAGTCAAAATAGGCTATCTTTTATTTTTATTTGGGTCTGGTGCCATCAGGGGCAGTACAGTAATTTATCACTTACGGGTCTGTATTTTTCGGGACTGTATTTCCAAAATCGGACTGTACCATTGAGTCCAGAATGCTTGAAATAGTGAAAATACACTATTTATTTACTTAATTTGGACTCCGTTTGACATATTTAATGTCTAGGGGTAAAATTGTAATTTTACCTATTTAATAAAATAATTAAATAATTATTTTATTATTTAATTAATTTATTCAGGGCTTAAATGTATAATTTTTTCCAAAATCTGGGCCAGAGCACAATTACACAAAACAGTTGGGGGTTTAAATGTAAATTCAGAAAATAGGGGTTCAGACCTATTGGTTTTAGGGTTCACTAGCTGAACCGGTCCAAATGCATTGTGAACCAACCGGTTCACTGACCCTCAGTAAACCGGAATTTAATATTCCAGTTAATCTTAATTAGCCCCCCTATCCGTGTTTCAGTTGCCCCTAATCCCGATTTTAATTTCTTATCCGAGGGACCAAACAGGCGGAATTTGATTTTAAAACAAATCGGTTAACCCAAAACGGCGTAGTTTCAATAATTCGGTGGCACGCTCGTGGACCAACACGTGTCCGAGTCAACTCGCTAACTCGGTTTTAAAACACTGGGTCGACTCAGCGTCGTCTTCCCCGTTGAACCCTCACTGTTTGCCCTAATTTCTGCAGATTTCTTCCTCTATTTCGTGATGTTTCAAGCACGGATTTCGGCCTGTTTTGGTTTCAAACATCTTCTGGATGTCATGCCAACGGTTTGGCATCGATTTTATGGATCGAAGCCATGCATGGGGTGCTGTTTGGCCGATTATCGTGCAAAGTTTCAGTTCGGTCGTACGACCCCGTTTCTCCACCAAATCGCATGAGGTTAGGCTTGTTGTGACCGTGTGTCCATGGGGATCAACATCCCATTTAGAAGTTTCGGTTTGGAGGCCTATTTTCGAGTTTGGGTTCTATGGCCGAGACCTATAGGTTCGGTTTTGAGGGTCTACCCGTGTGAGTTTCAGTCGCGGATGGTGATCTTTAAACACCTAATGGGGTCTAGTTCAGGTCTGGGTAACTCAAATCAAGTTCGGTGGAGGTTGATCAGACCCTATTCAGTGCAGGTCCATTAATGGCAGATTTGTGTTTTTGCTTGAATTCCAAGCAGTCCGATGGTCTTTCTTATGCTTAAACAACCCAGATTTTTAGTCTAGCTAACATGCATGCAATTATAGTCCTTATAGCCTCAGAATTTCCTCAAAACAATTCTAAAAATTCAAACCAATAAATGAAGGAAAAATTTGAATTTTTACCTCCAACAGTGGCAGTCTCTCCTCTGGCTTGGTTCAGGCACGACCTCGGTGGCTGCCTCAGTTCAGTCATGCTTCAGTTCCCCTCCTTCTTGTGCATCTCCAATGGAGACCTCCATCTCACACATGGATGTACACACAAGCCATGGACACACACATGCAAGCTTTCTCTCTCTTGGTCTCTCAATGGCAGGTCTGACTCACACTTAACAGATCTGTTTTCTCCTCTTTAACTAGCAAAGATCAGTCTTTTGTATGTAATATATACATATATATATCTATATATATATAATATCACACATACCTATACATATACATCTCTAAATGTATACATCAGAGAATCAGTGGGACCCTAGGGCTGAGGTGGGCTGATGCAAACCAATCATATGGGGTTTGCATGTAATCTCATTGGTCCAATTTGAGGTGGGGCTTGGTTAACTTAGAGATATATACAATTGAGTTGTATATATATGCACAAAGGTGCTGGATGGCCACTTGGTTAAGTTTTTGGGTGAGATTCATTCCTTCCATAGGTCAAGGGTTCAATTCCCCTTGACCACCAATTTGGCCATTTTTCACCATTTTGGGCTAAAGGCCCTGTTTGGCTGCGCATTAATTCAGTTTCTGATGTTTGCTTCATAACTTTCATTCCGTAACTCCTTTTTCGATGCGGTTTCTTCCGGTCAGTTCCTATTTCTGTTATCTTCAGTGTCAGAGGTTCCGTGTCATTTATTAGTCATTCGGGATTTTCGGGATTAACCAATTCGAATTCCGTCAGTGTTAAATTGACATTATTTCACCTAATTAATGGATAATTAGGTTCAGGTATTATACCCTTATTCTCGGACATGTTTTGTCATTCTATTGGTCTAGCGTGACCACCGGGAGATTAAGGTTAATTTCCTTAATTATTCCCTAAGCCGGTACTAATTAATAATTAATTATTTAATTATTAATTATACAGAGTCGGGGTGTTACACTTTCCTAACACACTAGATTTACCGCCATCAACAAAAGTGACAGCCCTACCATTGCCCTTCTCTAATTGAGAAAAAAAGGACCTATCTCCAGTCGTAGTGTTTGTGTTAGGATCACCCATTTCAAACTTATGCAACTTTCCGCTCCTAAAATGCCTAATTCGGGGTTTTGACAGACCAAAATGCTAGATATCAGCCTAACTACCCCGAAACCCCATCACACACCTCACAAATGATAAAATAGACTTGCACGAACTTACGGCACTCGGTTCGGATCACCTGTTTCAAACTTATGCTACTTTATGCCGTTCTTACTATTTATGCATGTAAAAAAATATATATTCACATTCTATGTTCATATATATATATATATATATATATATTTAATAAGAGTTCTAAAATATATCATTAGATTTTTATTTCAGATTGATCAGGATTATTGCGTCGTCGTTTTTCTGTTCTTCATTAGGACTTACTATTTTCATTTGTTTTTTTTGCTTTTCATGAACAACTGTAGTTACATTTTTTGAGACTATTTTTTATTTTTGTATTTACTGATAAATTTTACTTTTATAATTGTAAGTAATTAGTATTATATATATATATAAATGCATTTTTCTTTTAATACATGCATATCAGAATATTTGGATTTTATTGTATATCAGGATGTTTCATACAGGTTTTAAACAGGATTAAAACAAAAAAAATAAAATAAAATAATATAGGTCAAAATATCGTGCAGGAAAAGAAAAAAAAACTTTTAGCGACGCACACAGAGGCGTCGCTAATAGCAAGGAAATTAATTTTTAATGACGCTTCCTATTCATTGCAAAAGAATGCCAAATATACTATTAGTGACGCACATAGAGCATCGCTAAAGTAAATAAATAATACTAGTCAAAATATGGTGCAGGAAAAAAAAAGATTTTAGCGACACACAGAGGCGTCGCTAATAGCAAGGAAATTAATTTTTAGCGACGCTTCCTATTCGTCGCAAAAAAATGCCAAATATATAATTAGCGACACACATAGAGCGTTGCTAAAGGTTGGAACCCTAGGGAGTCATGTTTGCTGTGCAGTTGAACCAATCGGTGAAAAATGCAGTCCCCTTATTGTATCTGTCTAGAAGGTCAAACCGCCTTCTCCCTTCCTCTTGTGTTCCTATGATTCAAGAAATGCACCTCAGTCTATTATATAAATAGTCTATGCTATTTATCAAATTTTATGTCTCTTTACTATTGGTATCTCTTTTACTTGAATAGACTCTACCATTGAATCTGGAACGTCGAACAAAGTCAATTTAGGCTTTCACGGAATTCAATTCAGACATTTGTGTTAAAAAGGCAAAATGGTCATTTTACACTTTTACGAGTTCGTACTTCTCGAGTCCGGAATGCTCGAAATAATAAAATTTCACTATTCTTTTATTTTAATCGGAGTCCGTTTGACTAGTTTTCGACTGAGGGGCATTTTGGTAATTTCTCCTTTTAAATTATTTAAATTAAATTTCATTTTATTACTTGGGTCAATTCATAATTAACCATAAATTCTGGGCACAATTTTTAGTTTCATAAAGTTCTATTCTAATTTGGATTAACTAAACAATAATTAAATCGAACCTTTGTCTGGCTACAGCCGAGTGTCACAAGTCCCCAATCATGTGTTGCTCCGGCTTCCAACTGGTAGGTTTCTGAAAATTCAACTCTCTCTCATAACCCATATATTGAGCATGAAAACAAGAGCATTCGAAGTGCTTGAATCAGCATCAAATAGCTTAACCTTCTGAAATCCAGAGAATGCGGCAACAACCCTTTTCTCAACTATTTTAAATTTTAGGACTACTTTCTGCTATTTCTTTAGGACTGGATCTGCATGTCAGGAATAATTCCCCTCCAATGATTATTTTCCTTCACTCTCATAGAGTTCCCACATAATTAGATTTCCACTAACCGGCAACCACTCCCCTAGCCGTCGAACACCTCTACACCAACACAAACTCCTAACCAGACCTCACTGTCATCACCTCTACCTTCATTTCCTGCGACACACAATGGATGCTTTTCCATCACCCAACCTCCAATGATTGCTTCTGCGACACCCGATAGCAACCCAATATCAATTTTGCTCCAAGACCCTTCACCGCTTCTGCTCTCCGTCTATCCCTTCTCTGTTCTTCTCATTTTTCCTTTGCTACAATAGCATCCCTCTGCTCTAATCCATCACAGGAACCCAATCAGCTTTCCCAACCACAGCTCCTACTGCACTGATCTTTCCTCTCTCCCTCGACTGCTCTCCTTCTCTTCTCCATTTTTCTCCTGCTACACCTCATCTTTCTACTCCACTGCCACAAACACACACATATATAAATATTTTTTTTCCCTGCTATACGCTACACCTGCTGCTCTCTTTTTCTTTTTCTTTTATATCACTTCTTCTCCTGCTGCACGCTACCTGTACACACATATATATGTACATTTATCTGCTGAACTGTTCTGGTCCACTATTTCGGCCACCGCCCCCACTTCCTTTCACTTTCTTTCAACAGCTACTGCCCCTTTATTTGACTTTCCTTCCCTTTTCTTTTCCTGGTTTCTTTTCTTTTCTTGTTTTCCTTTAATGTTTGTTTGTATTAGGTGTTATATATATATATATATATATTATATTACACACACACAAGCACACCACGCACTCAACCGACACACACCAAACACATCAGCCCACTTTCTTTTCTTTCTTTGCTTCACTTGATACTATTTATACATTATAATATATATTACACACACACTCACACAGCAAACACTACACCTTTTTCTTTTCTTTTTTTTTTTTATTCTTTTTCTTTCTTTATTTTTCTCTTTTCTTTGCTACTTCTTTGCATGCTTATATATATATATAATATATCCATTTTTACTAATACATGTATTAATAAATACATGTACATACATAACCGTATATATATATATATATATATATATAATTGTAACCACTTTCTTTACATGCTCGGGTTTATTGTACGGTACTTCTGGGTACTCGGGATTGCTTGTAACCACTTCTCGTATATTTAAATATTGTATTTTATTCTTATTTGTGATTCTTGCTATTCGTCTCGAACTACGTGTCTATTACTGTACATAATTTATTATGATGGCTCGGTCTATTTTGGTATCGTATTTATCGGCTCGGTTTGCTCATACTTGGCTTGTCCTAGTCTCGTAATTCCATGAGATTATAATTTCTACTATTTATTTCGGTATTCGTACCTGTCACTATATATTACTCGTTATAATAGTTCGGTATATTTTGGAATATACTATTCTCGGTCTGAATCAGTCTCGGTTTATTTTTGATATTATGCTCATGGCTTGGTCAAATCTCGGTATTATTATTTGACTCTTTTAGGATATAATGGATTCACTGTATTTTATTCGGAACTCATGTTCGGTTACAACTGGTATTACATTACTCAATCTGGTTTACCTCGATTTACGTGCTATACTAGGTCAGGGTATTACAAATAGTGCTCTACCGGCAAAACGAAAAATTTACTCTTATTTTTCAGGTCTCTATATCCTTCCCCCCTTAAAGAAATTTTGTTCCGAAATTTAAAATATACCTCTTCGTCAAAATTTAGAAAGGTCGAAGACGTGCAGCCTCTCATTGTTCCGAAATTTAAAATATACCTCTTCGTCTTTATTGTAACATGAAGACGTGCAGCCTTACCTATGGATCATTCACCTTTCCTTCCGCCAGGCGATGTGAAATGCATTACCCTCTCCCATTACCCTCTCCCCCCAAAGGAATCCTGTCCAATTGGGCGGGCGTGCAGCGGCGTGCAAACATCTCCACACTCCCTGCTATGATCTGGTTCTGATCCCATCTGTAACCACTCACTCCACATGGTATAACGCATAATGAAATCTTCAAACATGTTGGCTTATCAATGCCAAATTTTTTCAAATCCACCCAAGCATCATGACCGACCTCAATAATGCAACATCATACAAATAATAAAATAATAATAAAATTCTCAATGCTCACAAGGATACCTTAAAGTCCCTCACACATGTGATGACCATCTAACCAACCTCAAATCAAGCCATGCCCTCATCTAGTTATTCATCACAATGTTATCAATATATCACCTACACTTCGGTGTAATTCAATAATCTAATATCTTCCAATTACTATAATCGTCCACAAGACATCAATAACATAATCTTAAAATAAAGCCATCATCCACCACCTTAGTCTATATATAACTGAGACTAAGTGTCATGCATTAATAAAGATTATCCTATCTATTTCAAGCATATATATATTAACTGGATATTCAAATGTAGGACAAAATAGCCTATGTATTCCAAACATGAAATCTAAACAATATATCAAGGTTCAAGGAAAAACAAAACATTAGTGAAGGTAAAAAAAAAATATCTCAATTTCTCTAAGGTTATTCTAATTCATCACCATTCTAATCAATATATTAAATAAAGTCTCATAACAATTGAGATTCTTAGTGAAACTCTTCACCATTTTAAATCATGAATACACATCAATCCTCACACACATGTGTTGAAACACACATACATATAAACACATTTAAATATACTCTTATACACGCATTATCAACAATCAGTCTGTACAAAAGTCATAGTCGCAATACTATAACGGGTACTAAACTAGTATGCATATATAGAATCAACAAACAACATTCAATAACTAATACGTAGCCTACAATATCAACACCGAAATATAAGATCTGTCCTAAGAATATACATATAAATAAATAAGCATACAACCTGCTATATAGGTAACTAGGTATACGTCCAACCCTATGGATATCCAAGCTTATAGCCTATCTCACAGACAACAAGCACATAGTCTACCTCTTAATTTCACTCGGTCTACTGCATAGATATAAGCATCTAGTCCCAGTTCATCAATAACCAAGCATACCACACATTGTACAAATTTCACACACTAAAGCAACAAGCATTAATCTAATCATGTAATCCAAATCCGCCTAATCAAGTCGAGGTTTAACCTCTCCTAATTCATACCAAAGTCCACCCAAGAAGGATCCACGAACACCCCACTACCTGATATAACATGGCCTAGAAACTGTACCTCCTAGAGCCAAAACTCACACTTCGAAAACTTAGCAAACCAATGACGCTCCCTCAACTCAGTAGGAGCCATAAGGTAAGGTGGAATGGAAATAGGCATAGTGCCTGGGATAAGCTTTATCATGAACTCTATCTCTCGTCTCAGTGGTAGACATGTCAAGTCATCCGAAAACACATTTGAGAACTCATCCACTACTGGCAGCAATACACTCTCTATAGTTTCATTCCTACCTTTTATCAAACTAGCCAACAAATAGCTATGGCCTCCCTAACTCCTCGAGTCATATAAGAGTGAAACTAAGAATTCTCCGCGATCTCCTGTGAAATAAAAACTATCTCCCTCAGGAGTACACACCGTCACTCTCCTCCTGTAGTAGTCTATACTAGACCAAAATGTAAACTACCAATCCATCCCCAATATAATACCAAAACTAGATATGTCAAGTAGAATGAAGTCAAAAGAAAGGATGCAATCAGCTATCTCTATCGAGCAATCTCTACAGATGCTCGTTAGTATCTCACTACCCCAACTAGTGAACCATACGATGGTGGAACAAGGCAATCATCACAAGCCCCCGAATAAAAAAAACAAAACTGCCAAGTGTAATATTTATTATCTAGATCCAAACAACACAATCATTTATAACTTTATCCAAACCAATTAGACTCGTTCATAACTTTTACCCACGTATTTCTAAACGACAAGTGAAAACCACCATTCACTTATAAGTTGTATAACAATCTAAGCTCTCATGTTCTAGTGCCTCAACCATAATATTTTCATTCCAAGTACATTCACACAATTTGCATTTTAAACACAAGATTCATATTCAAGAAATTCGTATCATCCAACTCTTAACCTGATATACAATTTCCTCCAAAGCAATAATCAATGCTTACCTTTTATTCAATCATAATTTTGGAATCAATCTTATAAATTATGCTAGAACTAGGTTCATAATTCACACCTCAATTTTGGCCCAATTTATGCTACTCATTATTTTCACAAGGTCTATATTCATAAGTTCATTAAATTAACCCACTATTCTTGTCACATCTAGTATCGATCATCTTATAGAATTAGGTAAGACAATAGCATTCATCACTAGGTTACCTCCACAGTCCACCACAATATAACTGATTCCAATTCAATAAAGAAACCATTACAACCCTTAACTTTCAGATTCGCCTTCGCATTCCAATTCAATATTCATCCTAAGCATGAAATCAAAATCTAATTACATCATAATCTGGATTTATCTACAACAATATTCTTTTCAAACTATTCATGTTTATACAATTTTCCTTAGACAGAAGATCATCAATCATCACCTCAGAACTTAACACATCTTATAGACATACTTGCTTAATCAACACTTATATAACACAAGTCAACCATCCCCACCCATTGGTTACACTAAACAATTAACATCGAGTTCTAACACAGCCTTTTGTAAGGAATGAATTCATTTAAACAATACAATATACACATACTCAAATCATGCTAGTGTTCAACTAGCTGACCAATACTCAACCCTAAGTGAATGCTATCCAAAAATAATACATCTTTCCACAAAAGATTTTAACACAAGAATATTTCTAAAATCTTAGGTACAAATACTCTGAGTATCCACTATCCAGTCCATACGCAAAAATCTCCACAAGTCTAAATTCTTATTTTAGCGTTCCAAGGTCTGATGTGTCTTTTTATTTATAGTTTTCTACCTCATTGGCATTTGTTCATTTAAGGTTTTATAATTCTCTCATTATTTCTTACTTTTATAACTAGGTAATAACCCTTCATGGATCACAACTCCTTTTGTTACTGGCTGATGGGGCGCCATCCATCAACTGTAACGCAAGACTTGAGACCAATCCAGTCTGTATAAATATCATAGTCATAATACTATAATCCATGAATATTGGGTACTAACCTAGCATACACACACACATATATATATATATATATGAGAACACAACCGACTAGGTAGATGACTAGGTCCACAGCTTATCCCATAGATAACTAGGCATACGACCTACCGTATAGATAACTAAGTGCACAGCCTATATCACAAATAACTAAACATACGGCCTATCCCATAAAATATACGGTCTATAGACATGAGTTTCTAATCTTAGTCGACTATTATATCAAACAATCACATACTCTTAGTCAATCGGAAAATCAAGTATAGTGCACACCTATGCACACCAATGCAACACGTGCACATAAAACATACCACCCAAACTAGTCCAAAATAACTTAAGGTCTAAACTTCTCCCACTGTCCCTATGTATTCAAACCTATGCTCCGATACCACGTTGTCACACCCTGAATTTTCACAAACCTGGGGAGTGAGTGAAATGAATTTAAGAAAAGAAAATAAAAGACAATTTAATGGATTCAATTAAACATACATTCATTCCCTTCAACATATACACACATAAGGCACATTCTATAACTACATCTTACATATCATTTGGGCTTAAGCCCTTACATCCCAAAATACGCCCCAAGGGCCAAATATACTTCAAGGTTCTTTTCCCCTCCTTCTTTCAAGACTTCATCAAGTCTCAAGTACCAGAAGCGTCATCTGTAATATGATATCCCACGAATGGGTCAGCGCAACTTCTAGTATGACACAATGCTAATGCAAGGAACAAAATTAAGGCGTGGCATGTGCAAGTGTACATTTATAGCCTATATGTCTTCCAATTTATCAAATACAATGCATTAACAATATACGTGACACACCCATGCAAACTCTATGTCTCACTTTACAATTCTTCCCCGCTGGCATGAGTACCAATCGTATGTTTCACTTCACGGTACGTCCCTATTGGCATGAGTACCAATGGCCGATTTTGGGTTTTTCACAAAAGGATCTACACCCTCATAATGCACAGCACCAAGTGCTCAACCCACACTATGTTTTCAAGGAATCATACCATGCCAATATGCTTTGATTCCACCATGCCATAATGCAATCTCAATGAGGCATTTTTGCCAAGCACATGCTTTAAATAATGCATTATAATTAAAGCAACAATAACATTTGAATCATAAAACTTCTTCCACATGTATGTATGTTGTACATAATCAATTTAAACACATACTCAAGTAACAATTTTCCAAGAACACAAATCACGTACAACACCAACAAATAGAATAAATCATAACTCCAAAGAATAACAAAGAACACACAAGCACATAAATAATTAACTCTAGGTTTTGTTTTAAAGCAACCATTTCCTATGTGATTTTCTAACATCAAATAAACATATGAATCATTCAATCAACATAGAAATCACTCCTAAACTTAATCATATTCCTTACTTAGCAAAATATCATACCTACATGGGATTTCCTCAACCCTAAGGAGTCGTGTTCGCTGTGCAGTTGAACCAATTGATGAAAAATGCAGTCCCCTTATTGTATCTGTCTAGAAGGCCAAACCGCCTTCTCTCTTCCTCTTACGTTCCTATGATTCAAGAAATGCACCTCAGTCTATTATATAAATAGTCTATGCTATTCATCAAATTTTATGTCTCTTTACTATTGGTATTTATTTTACTTGAATAGACTCTACCATTGAATCCGGAATGTCGAACAAAGTTGATTTAGGCTTTCACATAATTCAATTCAGACATTTGTGTTAAAAAGGGCAAAATGGTCATTTTACACTTTTACGGGTTCTTACTTCTGGAGACATCTTTTTGCAAATCAAACTCTACAATTGAGTCTGGAACGCTCAAAATAATAAAATATCACTATTCGTTTATTTTAATCGGAGTCCGTTTAACTACTTTTCTACTTAGGGGTATTTTTGTAATTTTCCCTTTTAAATTATTTAAATTAAATTTCATTTTATTACTTGGGTCAATTCACAATTAACCATAAATTCTGGGCACGATTTCTAATTTCATAAAGTTCTATTCTAATTTAGATTAACTAAACAATAATTAAATCGAACCTTTGTTTGGCTACAGCTGAGTGTCACAAGTTCCCAATCATGTGTTGCTCCGGCTTCCAACTAGTAGCTTTTTGAAAATTCAGCTCTCTCTCTCTGAACCCATATATTGAGCATGAAAACAAGAGCATTCAAAGTGCTTGAATCAACATCAAATAGCTTAACCTTCTGAAAGCCAAAGAATGCGACAGCAACCCTTTTCTCAACTATTTTAAATTTTAGGACTACTTTATGCTATTTCTTTAGGACTAGATCTGCATGTCAAGAATAATTCCCCTCCAATGATCAATTTCCTTCACTCTCATAGAGTTCCCACATAATTAGATTTCCACTAACCGCCAGCCACTCCCCTAGCCGCCCAACACCTTCACGCCAATACAAACTCCTAACTGGACCACACTATCATCACCTCTACCTTCATTTCCTGTGACACACAATGGATGCTTTTCCATCACCCAACCTCCAATGACTGCTTTTGCGACACCCAACAACAACCCAATATAAATTTAGCTCTAAGACCTTTCACTGTTTCTGCTCTTCGCCTCTCCCTTCTCTGTTCTTCTCATTTGTCCTTTACTACAACGACATCCCTCTGCTCTAATCCATCACAGGAACCCAATCAGCTCTCCCAACAGTAGCTCTTACTGCACTGATCTTTCCTCTCTCTCTCGGTTACTCTCCCTCCCTTCTCCATTTTTCTCCGGCTACACCCCATCTCTCTGCTCCTTCGCCACAAACACACACAAATATAAATATATATTTTTTCCCTACTGTACGCTACACCTGCTACTTTCTTTTCTTTCACTTTTTCTCCTGCTGCACTGTTTGGGTCCACTATTTCGGCCACCGCCCCCACTTCCTTTCACTTTCTTTCAGCAGCTACCGCCCCTTTATTTGACTTTCCTTCCCTTTTCTTTTCCTAGTTTCTTTTCTTTTCCTGCTTTCCTTTAATGTTTGTTTGTATTGGGTGTTATATCTATATATATATATATATATTATATTACACACACACACACACCACGCACTCAACCGACACACACCAAACACATCAAACCACTTTCTTTTCTTTCTTTGCTTCACTTGATACTATGTATACATTATAATATATATTACACACACACACCACTCACACAGCACACACTGCACATCTTTCTTTTCCTTTTTTTTTTAATTATTTTTCTTTCTTTATTTTTCTCTTTTCTTTGCTACTTCTTTGCATGCTTATATATATATATATATATATATATATTTATATATAATAAATCTGTATTTTATTTTATATATATATAATATCCATTTTTATTAATACATGTATTTATATATACATGTACATACATAACCGTATGTATATATATATATATACATACTTGTATATATTTATTTTTATAATTATATTTATATATTCATATATATATATATATTATCTCATATATATATATATATATGTTTTTGTATTTATTAAAATGCACTGTGCATATATATCGGGGCATGTACTAGCCTACGTGCACGATTCTCCGTACCGCTCGAGTTTATCATACAGTACTTCTGGGTACTCGGGATTGCTTGTAACCACTTCTCATATATTTAAATATCGTATATTGTTCTTATTTGTGATTCTTGTTATTCATCTTGAACTAAGTGCCTATTACTGTACATAATTTATTATGATGGCTCGGTCTATTTTGGTTTCATATTTATCAGCTCGGTTTGCTCATACTTGGCTTGTCCTAGTCTCGTAGTTCCTTGAGTTTATAATTTCTACTATTTATTTCGGTATTCGTACCTATCATTGTATATTACTCGTTATAATAGTTTGGTATATTTTGGAATATACTATTCTCGGTCTGAATTGGTCTCGGTTTATTTTTGATACTATGCTTATGGCTTGGTCAAATCTTGGTATTATTATTTGACTCTTTTAGGATATAATGGATTCATTCTATTTTATTCAGAACTCATGTTCGGTTACAACTGGTATTACAATACTCGATCTGGCCTATCTCAGTTTACGTGCTATCCCGGGTCAGGGTATTACAAATAGTGCTCTATCGGTAAAACAAAAAATTTACTCTCATTTTCAGGTCTCTACAGTCGCTAATAGTATTTGCGACACAACTATTAGTAATGCATGGAGCGACGCCCAAATGTGCGTCGCCAAATAGAATTAGCGACGCACATTAGTACTATTAGTGTCGCTAATAGTATCTTTTCCTGTTGTGTAGGTTTCTTACCAGTCCATAACTTGTACGGAGTCTGACTCAAACCTGGTCTAAGATAAACCCTATTGATCATGTGACAAGCCGTACTGATAGCTTTAGCCCAAAACTTTCTTGAAACAGTTTTCCCAAAGAGCATAGCCCTTGCCATTTCTTGAATGACTCGATTTTTCCTCTCAACCACCCATTTTATTGAGGTGTCTTGGGAGCTGAAAACTCAAGTTTTATGCCCTAGGTTATCACAATAATCAATGATAGGGGATTTTTTAAATTCAGTACCATGATCACTTCTTACCCTCACAATTGTGTAACCTTTTTCATTTTGAATTTTCTTACTAATCTTAATGACAACATTAAACACATCAGATTTTTCTCTAAGGAAATCTACAAAAGAGTATCGAGAAAAATCATTTACCATAACTAGGATGTAGCTCCTACCTCCAAGACTCCCAGTTCTAGTAGGACCCCTTAAGTCCATATGGTTTAGTTCCAATGGATTCGAGGTTGATAAAGAATAAGACTTTTATGTGATATTCTAGTTTGCTTAGTTTTTTGACATGTACCATATACACTTATAGAAGTCTTACCTAGTTTTAGTAGTATATGGACTAGGTCTTTATTTGACAGAATCTTCAAATCTTTAGTGTTCAAATGACCTAATCTTTCATGCCACAAGTTGCAACTTTCAACCTTAGCACTATTACATATGATAGTGGAATTTGGCATCATACCATAGCAATTATCAATTGTCCTAATCCTTTGTAGGACACACCCACCTCTTGTGTCAAAAACTCTACACTCCTTTTTAGAGAAGTGGATTGCAAGACTGTCATCACATGACTGACTTATGCTGATTAGGTTGGCATTCAGACCATCAACATAAAGAACATTTTCTAGTTTAGGAAGTCTTTAAAGAAAGAATTGAACCCTTTCCCAACACACTAGATTTACCGCCATCACCAAAAGTGACAGCCCCACCATTGCACTTCTCTAATTGAGAAAATAGAATTATCCTACACATGATTTGGAGTTAGCTGCCATCATTTTTGCACTTAAAAGTTGGCGGCACTACTTATACGGGGAGAGGTTTGAGGTGTTTTCAGATCATAAGAGCCTTAGATACATTTTCATGCAGAAGGACTTGAACCTTCGGCAGAGGAGATGGATGGAATATATAGAGGACTATGACTTTGACCTTCAGTATCATCTTGGGAAGGCCAATGTCATAGCCGATGCACTTAGTAAGAGACCAAGGAGCACTGTTGCTAGTATTGTTATTAGGGAGCGGGAGATGATGGGAGACATTGGCAAGTTTGACTTAGACTTTACCGAGTCTGAGAGGCATGCCACACTATTCAATTTATGTGCATGGCCTACACTTTTGAGCAGAGTTATTGAGGCACAGTTACAGGATACAGAGGCAGAGCAGATTAGAGCACGAGTTACTAGTCCTGAGGGATTTGAGGGATGGACTGTTCATTCTGACCTTATCCTGAGGTATATGGGTAGAGTTTTTATTCTAGAGTCCCTTAGGGCTGATGTCCTTAGAGATTTCCATCATTCACATCTAGCAGTGCACCTAGGGGACACTAAGATGTATCATGATTTACGTCGCGCAGTATTGCTGGATGGGGATGAAGGGAGATGTTGTGCAGTTTGTGTCGAGATGTCTCACGTGTCAGCAAATTAAGGCTGAGCACCAGAGAACTGGAGGTTTATTGCAGTCATTGCCAGTGGCCGAGTGGAAATAGGAGTTTGTTACTATAGATTTTGTGATGGGTCTTTCGAGATCACCTAGAGGTCACGATGCAGTTTGGGTTATTGTAGACATGTTAACGAAGTCAACACATTTTCTACCGATTAGAGCGACTGATTCAACGGATGTTCTCAGTAGGTTGTATCTCCAAGAGATAGTACGACTACATGGGATTCCTATTTCCATTGTTCAGACCGAGATCCACGTTTCACTGCACGGTTTTGGCAAAGTCTTCAGATAGCTTTGGGGACTTAGCTACTATTTAGT
Source organism: Nyssa sinensis (assembly GCA_008638375.1). Taxonomy (NCBI): domain Eukaryota; kingdom Viridiplantae; phylum Streptophyta; class Magnoliopsida; order Cornales; family Nyssaceae; genus Nyssa; species Nyssa sinensis. The sequence continues at coordinate 20,410,131 of CM018041.1, read as the reverse complement.
ACTGCCTTCCACCTTCAGACTGATGGCCAGTCAGAGCATACTATTCAGATACTTGAGGACATGCTTAGGGCATGTGTTATGGATTTCAAGGGTAGTTGGGAAGATCACCTTGCTCTAGTAGAGTTTTCCTACAACAATAGCTATCAGTCTAGCATTGAGATAGCACCTTTTGAGGCGTTGTATAGCAAGCCGTGTCATTCATCGATATGTTAGACCGAGGCAGGGGAGACAGTTGCTTTGGGGCCTGATATAGTTTGTGAGACCACGGAGAAGATACAGGTGATTCGAAAACGTTTGTTGATAGCACAGAGCCGCCAAAAGAGTTATGCTAACAAGAGATAACGACCTCTGTCATTTGAAATTGAGGGACATGCGTTCCTCAAGGTAGCCCCGCAATGGGGATTGAGGAGATTTGGGCGTAGGGAAAAACTGTTGCCACAATTTATAGGGCCATTTGAGATCCTTGAGAGAGTTGGAGAGGTGGCCTATAAGTTGGCGTTACCACCATAATTATCTAGGGTTCATGATGTCTTCCACGTGTCGATGTTGAGGAAGTACGAGCCTGACCCTTCACATGTGCTAGATTGGGTTGATCTTGTAGTGGAGGGTGATGTCTCTTATGATGAGAGGCCTGTGGAGATATTGGACTCGAGGGACCAAGTTTTGCGGGGCAAGACTATCCCTTTAGTCAAGGTTCTTTGGAGCCATCATAGGGTCGAGGAGGCCACTTGGGAACGTGAGGCTAAAGTCCGTGATAGGTATCCAGAGTTATTTATACATAGAGGTACATTTCTAAATCTTGGGATAAAATTTCTTTAAGGGGGGAAGGACGTAGAAATTTGAAAAATGAGGACAAATTTTTCGTAGGGCACTATACATGCACCATTTGCCGGTAAGGCACTGCATATGCATTCTTTAGCTATAAGTCATATTTAGAAGCATATTATGTGTGTGTTATAGAATAGAAATATGCTTACAATATAAAAATATACCTCCTGTAAAATGTGAGCCTATTTGGAGACAGATTCAAAAATAGACCATAAAGGGCGTCCCGGGTGGAACCGGTCAAACCCGGCCACAGGCGAAAAAATTATTTTTTTGAAAAATTTCATTTAAAATAATTTTAAGAACTTTGGCTAAAACAAAATATTGAATTGAGATATTTCGGGACGAGTTGTAGTGTAACGGGGCCCCGAACTCATTAAGGGCAAAAGGGTCATTTTACCCCTTTGCCTATTTAGTATAAATACAGTCCTTTAGAGTTAAAATTAGATTATTTGGTCTGGAGAAGAAGAAGAAGTCGTGCATGGGAGAAAAGTGAAGAGAAACCTAAGGTTTCCAAGTTTCAAACCACCAAAACACACCTCTAGGCTAGGATTCTCACAAGACTTCCTTCTAGGAAGTTGTTCCCCATGTCAAGGACTACATTCTCACCAATCGGTTTGGCTACATAGTGAACACAACTCCCTAGGGTTGAGAAAAACCCTTTTAGGTATGATAATTTTGGTATGATAATTTTCTATGTAAGGAATAAAGTTGAGTTCATTTGCAATTATATGAGTTGATTATATGGTGTATGTGCTTACTTGATGCTTGAAAGTCCCTTAGGACATAGTTGCTTTAAAAGCTAGAGTTGGTAGTTTGTGTATTTGTGTTTTCTTTGAAAAATTGTCAAAGTAATGAACATGAAACTTGTTCATATGTTTAATTCATTGTATTGTGGCTTACATTCATGTAGACAAAGTGTTGTGAATTTGAAGTTATGTTTTACTTTATGAATGATGCATAATTTAAGTTATACACCATGTGTTTGATGAAATGTCTCATAGAATCTGCATTAAGAAAAGTCAAGGCATCTTGACATACTTAAATCTTTGGAAACACGGCATGGATTAAGCACTTGGTACTATGCGTTATGATGGTGTAGATCCTGTGGTAAAAAACCCAAAATCTGGCCAATGACAGTACTCGCTAGCTGATGGGGGCGGACTGTCACGCCCCGAATTTTCATAAACCCGGGGAGTGAGTGAAATGAATTTATTAACTAAAAAAATGAATAAATAAATTCAAAACATCCTTTAATTCTCAGAGGAAAAATTCATTATTCCATACTCTAAGGTCATTAACCAACCAAAAAAAAAAATTTGAGAATCATTTGAATACATTCTGAAAACTTTGTTTAAGCCTTTATACCTTTCGTGGTCAATTTCACCCAAACATATTTGGAGTCTCAAAGTGTAATTATTTTTAAACAAAAGTACTCGTTGAGACAATCAGTTTAGACTTTTGAATCACTCAATTCAGATTTAAAATGAATTTATACAAAAATCAAAAATTTTGAAACAATAAAAAAAAAAAATTAATTTTGGATGAACAGTAACGTGAGAAACCAGTAGCTAAAAGTGAACAGTAACTTTGAAGGTTACTGTTCACCTGGAGCAAAAGTTCCACTTTAGCAAAATGCTACTCCGAACCCCTTGATTCAAATTGATTTTGCTCTCAATCTATAGATCCAAATGTAATGTCTATACCAAAATCTTCCTTATTGAGTCTAGTTTCTATACCATTTTGAATCACTCAAAAAGTCCACGTAGAACTCAAGTTATAATGAAAACACTACCCATAGGTCAGATTTTGCACACTTGAAGAAAAATCAATATAACTTTCTCATTTTGAAGGCTTTCAATGTCCATGATATATAAAAAGAAAGCTAAGAGATAGACTTATCTATAAATGTAAGGCACTTTAATTAATTCAAAAGGACCAAAAAGTTATAGTCCCACGAAGTGCGCTGATCTGTCGAAATGATTTTGTAGAATCGAAATTAAAGCATGTCGTATGCCGTTTCACATTCCTTCTAATTCTTCAAGCTATTTAACCCCAACTTTCTAACCATTTTTCCAAATTTTTCCCAAGTCTTTCAAGCCCCTTTTTCACCCATTTTCAGCCCAATTTCCTTAGGTTTCTAAACCTCCATTGTAAGCACTTTTTTCTCACCCATTTCAAGGGTGTTTTTCACACTTAGCTAATGCTTTATTTTCAAAAAAAATTGGACATGACCTCTTTTGTGTTTTCCAAGTGTTTACCCACCTAACTTTTCACAAGATCCTTATATATAAATAGGTGAACAACCCACCCCCACTCGGTGGCCACAATTCATCAAATTTAAACATGCATCGCTCTTTATCAACATTTGAATCTAGTTATCTCAACATACATGAATACTACTTATTAAATAAAAACATCATATAAATATATCCTTTGGGTCTTAACCCATACATTGCAAAATGGCCCAAGGCCTATTGTCCATACATTTCTCAGGTTCAAATACAACAAATTGGGCTTACGCACATACATTCAAAAATATGCCCAAGGGCCAAATATTCAACATATCCATTTATTCCTATCCTTCAAGACTTAAATAAGTCTCAAAGGCCTGGGGCCTCATCTGAAAAATAATGTCCCACGAATGGGTCAGCTCAACAGCTGGTATAACATAATACTAAGACTAGCAACAAATTTAAGGGCGTGGCATGTGCAAGTGTACAGTTCAAGATTATAATCCCATTATTTCCCAATGCCATGCAATGTTTATATGCGTGTACATGAACAGTATGAGTGACGCACCCATGCAGACTCCTTGCCACACTCAAGTCTCGCTTTACGGTCCTTTCCCGTTGGCCTACAAGTACCACAGTATGTCTCGCTTCATGATCCGGACCCCGTTGGCATGCAAGTACCAATAGCCGATTTTGGATTTTTCACCATAGGATCTACACCCTCATAATGCATAGCACCACGTGCTTAACCCACACCATGTTTTCAAAGGATCACATTATGCCAAAATGCCATGATCTCATCATACAATCTCTATGTGATAATTTATCAAACACATGGTGTCCCTTTTTCAAGTCATGCAATTTATCCCACAAAATACATAACTTTAAATTCCAAAACATCATGCTCATAACATATGTCATAACCAAACATATTTGCACATATCCAAACCACACTTTCACAATTCTACTAGTTCACAAAGAACATAAAATTTCCATAAAGCAACAAGGCACCAATTCATCACATGGTCCAAACCACAAGGTGTGTCAACATGCATATGGGTTAAAAAATATAATAATACAATTTCATCAATATAACACACCTCAATCAAGGCAACAAACCATCCAACAATACCAAGAACACATATATCCCTAAACTATCAACTCTAGGCTTTTCAAAGGAACTACCTTCTAGGTGATTTCCTAACTTTAAATACACTCCCTAAAAAGTCCAATAGCATGAAAAAATACAAGAAAACTTAAATTCATCACTAGCTTAGCACTATATCATACCTAGATTAGTTTTTCTCAAACTGCAGAGGCTGTGATCGCTGGATGGCTGAACTGTTTGATGAAAATACAGGTCTCGATGAGAGGAACAACTTCTTAGAAGGAACCCCGATGAAAATCCCACTCAAAAAATGTGTTTTGGAAGCTTGAAGCTTGAAGAACTAGGGCTTTTCTCTCTCTCTCTCTCTCTCTCTCTCTCTCTCTCTATGAACGTAAGCTGCTGTAAATACAGAATTAAATCCGTATAAAACTGGGCCTAAGTGTTCTATTTATAGTGGAAGAGCAAAGGGCAAGGGACAAAATGACCATCTTGCCCTTAATGAGCTCGGGGACCCCGTTACTCTCAACCCAGTCCCGTAACACCTCAATTTGACATTTTTTTAACCCATGTTCATAAAATTATTTTAAATTTAATTTTTAAAAAATTAAATTTTTTCCTGCAACCGGGTTTGCCCGGTTCCACCCGGGTCGGGCCACCCGGGATGCCCTTTTGGTCCAATTTCAGAAATTATTTTCGTTTTGTCTCAAATTTGTACAACAGGTACATTTTAATATTATAAGCATATTCCTCTTCTATGAAACACTCTAAATATACTTCTAAATATGACTTACACCTAAATGAAGCATGTTCAACGCCCTACCAACAAACCGTGCAAGAATAATGCCTTACCGGTAAAAACGAAAAGTTTTCCCTCATTTTTCAGATCTCTACATGGACTATGAAGCGAGGCATGGGTGGGCATAGAGTTTCTATGTGTGTGTCATGCATATTGTCATTGCATTGCATCATTGAATTAGAAGGGATATTAGCTTGTGAATGTACACTTGCACATGCCACGCCTTAACCTTGTTCCTTGCATTAGCATTATGTCATACAGATGAGACTCTTGGTACTTGAGACTTGATGAAGTCTTGAAGATCAGAGAAGAAATGGACCACAGAGGATATTTGGCCCTTGGGGCATATTTTGTTTGTATGAGCATAAGCCCAAAAGACTTGTATTTTAACTTGAAAAAATGGTAAACTATAAGCCTTGGACTATTTTGAATGTAAGGGTTTAAACCCAAATGACATGTAGAATACATTTCTTTAATGTGCAAAATATATATATATATATATATGTTTAAAGAAATGAATGTATGTTTAATTTCCATGAATTGTGACCATCGAGTGAGGATGGATTGTGATGTGTTTATACATATGAATGATTGAAAAATATTAGGTGAGAAAATGCTTGAAAAACAAAGGAGACCATGTCAAAATTTTGTGATTTAAAAAAGAGCCATTAGGTCTAGTAAAATGCTCATAAATGAATAGGAAGAGCTGCCAAAAAAAAAAAATTGGGGTTAAATAGCTTGAAGAATTAGAAGGAATATCAAATGGTATACAACATGCCGTAACTTCGATTCTACAAAATTATTTCTGCAGATCAGCCCACTTTGTAAGACCATAACTTTTTGGTCTTTTGAATTAATTAAAGTGCCTTACATTTCTAGATAGGCCTATCCCTTAGCTTGATTTTTATATATCATGGACTTTGAAAGCTTTTAAAATGAGAAAGTTATATTGATTTTGCTTCAAGTGTGCAAAAATCTAACCTATGGGTAGTGTTTTCATCATAACTTGAGTTGTAAATGGACTTTTTGCGTGATTCAAAATGGTATAGACACTAGACTTAATAAGGAAGATTTTGGCAAAAATTGCATTACATTTGGATTTGTAGATTGAGAGAAACATCAATTTGAATCAAAGGGTTAGGCGCAGCATTTTTCTGAAGTTAAATTTTGCTCCAGGTGAACAGTAACTTTCAATGTTACTGTTCACTTTTAGCTATTGATTTCCATATTACTGTTCATCCGAATTTTTTTTTTTTTTTTGTTCAAACTTTTCAATTTTCATATAAATTCATTTTAAATCTGAATTAAGTGATTTAAAGTCTAAACTAATTGTCTCGACAGGTACTTTGTCTAAAAATATTTGCACTTTGAGACTCCAAATATATTTGGGTGAAATTGACCACGAAAGGTATAAAGGCCTAAACAAAGTTTTTAGAATGGATTCAAATGATTCTCAAATTTTTTTTTTTCTAAAGTTGGTTAATGACCTTGGAATATGGAATAATGAATTTTTTCGCTGAGAATTAAAGGATGTTTTAAATTTATTTATTTATTTTTCTAGTTAATAAATCCACTTCCGAATTTATGAAAATTCGGGGCGTGACATGTTCAATCGTTGCTTCATGATTGACAACATAGATTGTGGCATACTAGAGTTTTGGTGATATTTGTCTCTCTTAGCCTCTTTACAATATTGCTTTGTGTGTCCTTCATTTTTACAATAACAACAATACCAGGCATTTGGTTGAGACACATCCCAAGGCTTTTAAGTAAAAGACACAAACTTAACTGGCATTAGAGGTGCCTTTTGAGAGTGATTGGTCACGGTGGATTTTTTATAATCATGAAAAGTATCATATCCCATACCTACGTTATTACTTTTGAAGGTAACAGTGTTCAACATTCTTCCTAATTTATTAGACCTGTCTTCAAGAGTAACTTTTACTTTCCTAGATTTTCTAAGTTTGACTTCAAGATTATGAATTCAACCTTGGAGATCATTCTTTTCATACTTATTACAGACAAACTCCTTCTTCAAACTATCAATCTCCAAACCTAAGGAATTTCTTTCATTCTCAACTTTATTCTACCTCTCAAGAAGAGTAGCTCGATCAGCCTTGAGCTGGCTAATAAGACTTTCATATTCAATATTAGCACTCTTCCATTTTTCAGCCAGTTTTAATTTGGTCGCAAGCTTGAGATTTACTTTTTTGAGTTTTAGTGGCTTGTTAAACAACTGATCATAAGTTGCATGTATATTATGATCGATTTCACAGTCATTTTCACTCTTTGAGGAATCTTCACCATCAAAATCTTTTTCACTAACATCATGGGTTAGAGAGATTTCAGGAATATTGGTGGTGACAATGAAGGCTAAGAAGTGTTGTTCTTCTTTTACCTTATCATTACTTTCACTTTCCTCATCCTCTTCATTATCATCATCGATCAAGGTTGAGGTCATTGCCCTAGAATTACTATTGCCCATATTTTTTTTTTGTTGGGACAATCTACAACTATGTGACCGTACTTATGACAATCATTGCATTCTATGAGAGATGGACCAGATGATTGATTTAAGGATTGTTTTCTATCACTACTAGATGTTGATTTGCCTCTAGAGTTGTTTGAGATTGAATTTGGTTTCTATAAGAGCTTACTTGATTGGATGAACTATTTTTCATTCCTTTAAGAAATCTATTGAATCTTTTGACAAATAGGGCTAGATCATCATCATTAAGAGGTATAGACTCAGTGTGTTGCTCCTCTTTAGTTTTTTCTTGAATTGATTTCAAGGCAATGCTTTTCGGTCTTTTATTATTTTTACAATTCAACTCATAGGTCCAGAGTGAACCTACCAACTCATCAACTCTCATGGAGTTAACATCTTTGCTTTCTTCTATGGTATCGACTTTAGGTTGAAATCGCTCAGGTAGAGATCTCAACAACTTACGCACAATTTTGTGCTCCTCAATTCTTTCTCCAAGATTAAAAGAAGAATTAACAACATCACTTAGTTTTGCATAAAAATCATCAAAAGATTCAGACTCATCCATTTTAAGTGATTCAAACTTAGTGGTTAACATTTGAAGTTTAGACCTCTTGACAACAATAGTTCCTTCATGGGTAATCTATAGGATTCCCCAAGCATCCTTAGATATCTCACTTGTCATAATACGCCTAAACTCATATGCACTAACGGTATTGAAAATTGCATTCAACCCCTCAGTATTGTAACCACTCAACCTCAATTCTAGTTCATTCCATTTAGTTCCTGGTTTGAGTTCAATTGGTTTTCAGCGGTAGCTATAGTGGTAGGGGTGAATCCAACAACTAACAATAGTCAACCAAACATGTTTATCAATAGATCTAAGGAATGCCTTCATCCTAGCTTTCCGATATGCATAATTAGTACCATCAAATAATGGAGGATGAGATACAAAACTTCCTTTACGATTATCCATCTATACAAATATAGGATCAATCTAATACCTAAGATTAAGCTCTGATACCACTTTGAGCAGTCCAATCTATGTCTAGATGTGTAGAATTAGACCAAAAGGGGGTGAATAGGTCTTACTAGCAAAGAAAAATTTATTCGTTTAACTACGTTCAAACTCCCGTGCTGTAGCACCTCGACCCCAACCTCGATTAATTTATAATTAGTTCCTTAATTATTAATTAGAAAAAACATAAAGAATAATTAAGAAAATTAATCAGGATTTCTCGATAGTTACAATAGACCAATAAAATAATTAAATATGTCAAGAGGGGACGATGAGGACTAGAACAAGAAAATAATAGAGTGACACGACTTCGATTTGTGAAATTGATGCTTGAAGAAAAATAAATCTAAATATGACTACGATTTATAAAATCGATATATGAAGGAATGAGTAATAATTACAAATATATGAAGAAGCAAATAACAATTTAAATATGCCACAGAGATTACGGGGGAAATACACACGATAAGAGGCTTCGAAAAATTGAAGCCATCCCATATATGAAATAGCCATAAGGAACTGACTCACAAAAAGAGGAATAGGAAGGAAAATAAAAGGGAAAAAGTCAAAATATGTATTTCTGATTGCCAAACAAGGCATAAGCCAAAAAGTGAGGAAAATGCTCAAAAATGCAACCAATGGGTTTTGAACCCTTGACCAAAACCAATGAAGCGCTTAAGTCCCAAAAAATTATCACTTGGGCTACCAACCATTTTGTGATATATATTACATGTGATATATGTAGTAAATAATTTTCCTTCACCTCCCAAATTGACCGATGAAATTTCATGCAGCTAAGTTAATATATAATATATATATATATATATAATATACATTGCATAAGGGCAGTGGGCTATCCAGAAATCAAACCTTTGACTGTGTGCTGTAGTGTATGTATACAAGAGTGTGTGAGACCATTATGTGTATGAGTGTGTGTGTGTGTGTGTGTGTGTTATGGTGTGTATGTACGGCTGAAAGGAAGAGAAGAAAAAGAAGCGCAGCAATGAGAAAGAAGGATGGCTGGAAGAAAAGAGAGAAACCAAAGAGAGAAAGGTAAAATTTTTCTCTCTCTAGGAGATCTTTTGTTTTTGAACTTATTTGTTGATTTATCTTACATGAATTGCATTATTATGCTAAAAGGAGGAGGAATGCACAAAAATTTGTGAAGAATGGTTGTGTTTAGGGTTAAAAACAGTGAGTGATAGTTTTAGAGAGAGGGAGTATTATGCACAAGTTTGGGGGGATTTTATTGGGTTTTAGGAATGGGAATCTATCCCATATGGTTTCAGAAACCTTTGGGAGAAAAATGGGCTCAAAACAGCACTCATAGTTCCATGAAATAGATAAAAACCAACCTCGCCGAAAAAATGATGTCGCCGGAGTAGCCCTGTAACTGCCTATTCCGACGGTCCAACCTAATTGAACTAGATTTTGACGTTAGAAAAGGAACCCTCACAAAAAAATGGTTTAAACCACGTTGAAAATGGCTAAAAAACTTACTGGCGGCAAGTCACTAGCGACGGAGGTGATGACGGAACCCTCATTGGATTTTTGGGGACGATGATTGTTCATGGGTCGGGTCATGGACCGGGTCTCAGGTCGGGCCCCGACAGAAATAGAAAACGGATTATTAAAACTACATCGTTGTGGTTAAATAGGATTCAAAAAACATAAGATAAGTAATAGGATTGACGTCAGCATGATGTATTGGACCGCTGGACCAGCCGGTTCAGCGCATAAAGGGGTGGTTCACTTAAAATTTTAAATAAACCCACTAGTTTATTTTCAATATTTCCCAAAATTTCATTTAGACCCCCACGAAATTCTAAAATCTAAAATTAGCCCCAGAACATTCAGATATTCACAAAATGACCCCCAATAGTTTAGTAAATTATAAAATGACCCAGAGATTAAATAAATATTTAATTTAAACCTCTTTTAAGTAAACAAGAAATTACTAAAATGCCCCTAGGCCAAAAATAGACCAAACGAAGTCCGATTAAAATAAATGAATAGTGTATTTTGATTATTTTGGGCATTCCGGACTCAAGGGTGGAGTCCGATTTGTGAAGTTAAGTCCAAAAAAATTTAGACACATAAATTATAAATGACCATATTGCCCCTAGTAATGCCCAAGGCCAACTTAGACAAAAAGGTAGTCCATCGTGACTATCTTGGACATTTCAGACTCAATAGTGAGGTCCGTGAAGCCTAAATAAATTTCAAAAAATACGAACGGACAAACTATGATAATTTCAATTACACCCTGATGATCAGTTATGTGATCAAATGGACCTCAATGATTATAAAATTATGTACCTTAACATTTTGGGACATTCTGGACCCAATGGCGAGATCCGTTTTCTGAAACGAAGTCCCAGAATAATAGACACGTGAAACGTCAAAATGATAATTTTATCCTTAGTATTCTAAAAGCTAGATAAATGTCAAGGGGGACGTAGTCTAACTGTTTCGGGCACTCTAGACTTAACGGTGGAATCCGTATTAGCAAACGAAGTATCGAAAAACATGACGCGTGAAAGTATAAATTACGAAAATGCCCTAGACTTAATGTCAATCGGAAATAAGCTAATTAAGATCCTAAAAAGCCTAAGTTTATTATAATTAATATTTTAGACTTAATGATGACATTCTTTTGAGGAGAATAAGACCTTGTAACAATTAAAAAATGACGAATACGTCCTTAAAAGACAACGAAGTTACCAGGAGAGTAATAATGAGATAAATAAGTCTACAAAAATGTTGCAAGGACCAATAGACTCAAAATAGAGTCAGAATACGTAAACTGTGAAGGGAAAGAATGGGACGTTAAAAAGTGTAAATTACCGAATCAGCCCATGAAGGGCCAAATATGCTATAAGGTTGCAGGGAACCTTGAAATGGGAAATTAAAAACCCTTAATTGAATAGACTAAGTTCAAAGGAACTTAAAACATTGCATAACAATGTTTGGGATTAAAATGGGTACTAATTCATTATGCAATATTTTTTGATCCATAATTATAGGATCACCTAAACGATAGGAATGAAAAGAAGCTATGGGATAACAATAGTGGTACCTGCATGAGAATGCGATGCTAAGAAACTGAGGTAAGTAACTCCTATGCTTTAATATGGGTTATTCCTAGCCAAATCACATTTATTTTTAAATGCTGCTAAAATTTGTATTATATTTCCTACCTAATGAACTTGATTTCTCCGATTTGATGTCAATCGACTTGTGATTATTTGTTTATGCCTATACTGTAGCTTCGATTTGCTTGCTTATATGATTTTGAGAACTTGATTACCAATACTTGAGAATAACTGTGCTTTCATTTATACCATGCCATGATCTTGTGATATATCTCATTGATGGAGAGTTTGTTTGTTCCATACACTTTATGTCTTGTTGTTTAAGATTTTGGTTGGTTTATATGATTGTACATCTCGTGTAGAGTTTTGATGATCATGGTGTTTTATAAGTGCTTGGAGTTGTGCTCAGTCACAATGTCCATTCATTCACAGATTGCGTTATGGACCTATGTGGTCATTTGTGTCCTTTGAGGACTTGAAGTGAAAGAGCTCTCACGCTATTCAGTAAGCCCAAGAGAGAGAGGCAAACCTGAATGTGCATTGTGGGGGTATGTCGGGCCCTGTTTTGTTTACACATCTGTTGTGTTAGAACTGGATAATGACATTTTTGTATTTGTTGGATCATCATATTCTATGCCTAGTGGATGATCATATTATTTGCAAGCATAATATACTTTTGATTGGCTAACGTATTGTTTGTGGCAGCGAATCATCATGTTAGGTTAGATCTCATTTTGGATGATTTTATCATCACTTTCTTGTATCATATTGTGGGATAAGCCTTTTTGGACCCTTAGGTGACTATTGTTATATCTTGGTGACTGGCTATATGATATCTTTCTTTCTATATGCCTGTGATCTAACCCTGACCCATGGCAAAACTAGGACTTTACTTTCTAAGCTAAGTTAGCTCACTCCTTACTTCTGACCATTTTTCAGGTGGCCCTACGAGGGATGAAATGCAATGAGATAACTAGTGGAACTAGTAAAACACAAATGATTAACACTGATGATATGAACTCCAAGTCAAAGTTGACCACGTACTCTGTAAGGTTAAGTTCAAAATTATGTATTATAATATTGCATCATTAGTGATGAGGTTAGCCTAGTATGTTGGATCACCGTGATTAAATTGTACTTGGAGATATTCTGATTGTTGGTCGTTGGAGATGAGCTTTTGATCAGGTTATTGGTGTAACTTTCACTTTAAGTAATTTAGTGATATGTGATTTATGTTGTAAAAAAAAAAAAATATATATATATATATATATATATATTTCACTTTTTTACAGTTCATCTGATTTAGTACGGCTTGTCCGAGTGGTAGTGTCGGTCGTTACCCTTAATCCGCATAAGGTGGGTTTCGGGTCACGACAGAGTGGTACCAAAGCTTATGGTTAAAGATTCTTTGGAAAGATCATACCAAGGTTGGGTTTGAGGATTGGATGATTTAAATGATTAAATGATTACTGGCTTTTGGAGGACGATAGCATGTTTAGGTACTGAGATTAATAGTCTTTGGGGAAAGACTATACTATAATTGAATTTGATGATTCTTTTATGATAGAGATGGTTAAATAAATAATGATTTTTGAGGGATAGTAGTACATTTAAGGGCAAAGAATGAGGATTCTTGGGAAGAATCATAGCGGTATTGAGGTTGTTGATCTTTAAACGATTGAGTTATGTATCGACTGGTAAATTATAGAAGCTATGGTCTGAACAATGGCAACGATTAATGCTCTTTTGGAAGATATAGGGAGATATAGAGCTCGAATTGTAAGACCTTGGAAAGTCGGTGGATCTGACAACAATCAATATAAGAAATAGCCTGATGGAGACTTAAAGGATAGTGACGTGAGGAATTTGGGACTCCGGATAAATTGATGGCATATCAGGAACACGAGGATGCTTGAGTGAATCATAGATAAACCCTAATAGGGTAAAGACAAATAGAGCTTTGAAAGATAACTACTGAATAGGCGAGACTATCAAAGATAACATTAAAAATGTGATGATTCTTTTGGAAACTGCTGCATGATGAATGATTATTAGGGAGAAATTCAATGAATCTTGTTAAACGAGATAACAGTATGACCCAATTGTGAATAATACTCTATCAAGTTAACCGAGTTACTTCAAAGGTAAATGATTGATGATTCTAAAAAACTTTTAAGGATCACTATGATCTAATGGTTAAAGAGATTGAACTTGTCGCAAATGTCTAGAAAGATTTGTGAGGACAACAATGAAGATATAAAAGATACGTGATTCTTTGAATAAAGATTGAGGAAGAAACGTAACATGTAATGAAAACTGAATATGATTGTTATGTACGAAAAACTAAACACTCAAATAACCTTTTGAACAAAGTTAAGGAAAACCAAAATAATGACTGTAAATTAAAAAGCCATAAGACTTTGAGTTTTAAATTTTTCAAATGACATGAAAGGTTCAAGGTGAACCAAATATGATCTTACAATTAAGAACACCTAGAAAAATGTAGACTGTCATACGAAGAATTGATAACTGGGGTAAAAGACTGCCCAAAGAATTTTTAATAAGTCTCTTAAGACTTAAAGAAGAAATGAACTAAACATAATTGCTATACTTTAATCCATAAAGGAATGGGAGAACAAAAATCTATGGAAGGCTTAATCGTGAACAAAAGACAAAAAGGGCATCCGTGTTAGTCTTTAAATTGAAAGAAATGGGGGAACTAATTTCCTAAACCTATCTAATTGATAAAAAGATTTATACATAAGAATTCAAAAACAAAGGCAAGTCTACCAATGAAATAGTAGAAAATGAAACGAAAGAGGATTGGTGAATCTTCAACATAAGTAACTGTTAGAAATGGGTTGTAAAAATCTGAATTTTTTAAACGATTTTTTTTTTTCTTTTCTTTTTCTTTCTTTTCTTTTCTTTCCATATAAAAAAGAAAGGTGTATTATGTATATGTAAATATATATAGTGGAATGTATCCATGTATACATTATGCATGTATGATGTATGTGCATTATCTAAGTGTACATGTGTGTGTGTGTATATATATATATATATAATGTATGGTATATATGTATATGTATTTAGTATTATATACTATATGTATACATGAAATTAAATATATATATATATATGTGTGTGTGTGTGTGCACACACACAGCATGCAAAGCATGCTTGTGAGTGGGTGATTAAGAGATCGGCCAGAGGTGAGATATGTGTGTGTACTATTGAGTGTGTTTGTTGTGTGTGTGTGTGTTGGTATATGTGATATAATATATATATATATATATATATGTATACACAAACATCACATAGCCATTTAATGCAAAGTAAAAAGGAAAAGGGAAATCAGAAAAAGGAAACCAAAAAGGTGTGGCTGGTTGAATGTGTAAGTGGGTATTCAGTGTGTATGTGCAGTGTGCAAAACGTGTATGTATATATATATATATATGTCAACAAAATTGAGTGCAGCAGGCATACTTTCCTTTTGTACAAGAGAGTTGGCGTGTGGGTTTGTGAGATCAAAGGCCATGAGTGAGACAGGTCTGAGGTAGAGAGAGAGAGAGAGAGAGAGAGAGAGAGAGAGAAAAATAGAAATAGAGAAATAAAAGAGAGAGATGGCAGTTAGATGATGTGTGTATATACTTATGTGTGTGTGGGGTTGATTAGAGAAAACAGAAGAGAAGGAAGCAAGTGAGAGGCAGGGTTGATCTAGAGAGGTTGAGAGGGTCAGAACCGGGCCACGATTGAAGGAGGAACCACCAAAGTATAGGGCTTAAAACTGTTTTATTTTCTTTCCTTCCTTTTGAATCTTTTTTTTGGCACCGTAACAGTTTTATTTTGAGACTTGGTGGCATGCATGAGTAACTCTAACACATAGGAGCTAATATGAATGAATAGAGAGGGTCGAGAGGCTTAAGAAGCCAAGAACCAAGAATGGACCTTCAACAATGCAGGTCTAAGACCATCAAGACTAAACCAAGTTTGGTTGTTCGAGTCTTAAACTAAACCTTAGGAGCATTTCAAAACCCCAACCCGTGACCCAAACACTCAAGGTAAGACCACAAAATGTCGACATACAGGTTTCAGGTTTTGAAACCACTTTCACAAAACTGCACCAAAACCTGAGATTAGAGAATGGGGGCTTGAATCCCATGACAAATAGGTCACAACAAAAGGAATCCCACAAGATTTGGGCCAAAAACAAGCATGTATGATGGAGTTGCAGGTCTGGTTATCCAATCTTGGACCGAACTCTTGAGCTTGATCTAATGCCCCCAATGAATGCTAAAACAATCCTTAGGCTCCCAGAATTGATTTAGAACAAAAAGTAGAGGAAGAGGCCAACTAGAAAACCACGAAATTGAAGGGGTTTGGAAATGGAAACTAGGGCAACACAGTGGATGATTTGAGGAAGAAGGTGAGCAGTGTTGGGTCGGACTTTGGGCCGGACTCGGGTAGGGCCCCGACCGAAAGTTTCAATGGGTGCCCACTTAAGTAATGCTATGTCATTTTGAGGAAATGTTTTTTTTTTTTAATTTAGGGATGACGTCAGCATGACACGTTGAACCGGTCAGACCGGTCGGTCCAGTGAGACCGTGGACCGGTTCACTTAAAACTAAGATAAACACACTGGTTCAATGTTAAATTTTAAAAATAAATAAACCAGAACTTTGGTTATTTACAGTTTGACCCCAGACTTTTAAGAAATTCTGTTATGGCCCAGATTCTGGGAAATCTATTTAAATAAGCCCCTAAAAATAAAGAAATAATAAAATAAATTATTTAATTACTTTATTAAATTGGGTAAAATGACTATTTTACCCTTGGACCCTAAATGGGTCAAACGAAGTCCAAAATAAATAAATGAATAGTATATTTTTACTATTTTGGGCACCCTGGACTCAATGGTTGAGTCCAATTGGTGAAATTAAGCCCTGAAAAACACAAACACGTAAATCATAAATGACTGTATTGCCCTTAACAATACCCAAGGCTGTTTAGACATAAAAGATAATCCATCTTAATTATGTCGGACATTCTGGACTCAACAGTGTAGTCCATACTAGCAAACGAAACACCGAACACCACGATGCATGAAAGAGTAAAAGACCAAAATGCCCCTGAGCATGGTAAGTACAAAGTAGAGGCCAAATAAAGGCCAATCTGATCTAATAAATTGTCCTAAGCACAATTAAGTCTCTAGAATGCTCAACGTATAAAATAAAAAATGATCGATGTGTCCCAATGATCAAAAACAGATACCAAATTAAGTCCAAAAGACTTAGAAAATTATATATAAGATATATGAAATATTATGAGGACCACAATAGGGTCCAGGGCAAGAATGACGAAATTATCATTTTACCCTTTTTAGTACAGAAGTCTGAATTGAACTCTGCGAAAGCCTAAACCGACTTTGTTCGACGTTCTGAATTCAATGGTAGAGTCTATTCAAGTAAAAGATATACCAATATTAAATAGGCATAAAATTTTATGAATAGCATAAATTTATGTGACAATAAACTGAGATATACTTGTGAATCTTAGGAACACCGAAGGGAAAGGAGAAGACTGTTGACCATTTTAGATGGATACGGTAGAGGGACTGCATCTTCACTGGTTAGTTCAGTTACACAGCGAGCCCGACTTCATAGGGTTGAGGCAAACCCATTAGGTGTGATATTTTGCTAAGTAAGGAATAGGATTAAGTTAGGAATGATTTGCATGTTGATTGAATGAATCATATGATGTTAGAAAAATCACATAAGGAATGTTGCTTTAAAAAGAAACCTTGAGTTGATTGTTATGTTGCTTATGTGTTTCTTGTTGCTCCATGGAGATATAATTTGTTCTATATGTTGGTGTTGTACGTGATTATGTTTTTGGAGAGTTGTTAAGATTGTGAACACATGACTTGAGTGTGTATTTACGTTGATCATGTATTGTATACTTTTATGTGGAAGAGGTTTTATAATTCAGATGCTATGATTGCTTTAAGTGGAATACGTTGTTTAAAAGCATGCTCCATGTGTTGGTAAATTGCTTATCTAAGATTGTATTATTGTATGGTGGAATCAAGGCATATTGGCATGGTGTGATTCATTAAAAGCATAGTGAGGGTTGAGCACGTGGTGCTATGCATTATGAGGGTGTAGATTTTGTGGTGAAAGACCCAAAATTGGACATAATATTGGTACTCAGGTTCCATCGGATGTGTTTCGAAAATGAGACATTGTATTGGTACTCAGGTTCCATCGGATGTGTTCCGAAAATGAGACGTTGCATTGGTGCCCAGAATCCAACGGATGTGTTCCGTGAACGGGTGTTGGTAATCAGGATCCGTCGGATGTGTTCTGAAAATGAAACATGGACATGGCATAGAGTTGAAATGGGTGTGGCATAGAGTTGACTTGGGTGTGACATAGAGTTGACATGGGTGTGGTATAGAGTTGTGTGGGTGTGTCACGCACATTTTCATTACATCGAATTAATGAATTCATAGATGTGGCATAGAGTTTGTATGGATGCTTTATGGATATAATCAGTACATTGTATGATGATTAGGGAGGCATGTAGAAATGAATGTACACTTGTACATGCCACGCCTTAAATTATGTTAATGAGTTGAATGGCATGTAAATTATTGCTAGTACATTATATGGATGATTTGAAAGGCATATAGATATAAATGTACACTTGCACATGCCACGCCTTACATTTTTTTCCTTGCATTAGCATTATATTATACCAGCAATTGAGCTGACGCATTCGTGGGATAACACATTACAGATGATGCTCTCGGTACTTGAGACTTGAGGAAGTCTTGCAGAGTGGAGGAGATATGAGCTTAGAATGATTTTGGCCCTTAGAGGGCATATTTTAATATGTAAAGGCTTAAACCCGAATGATGTGAACGATATGTCTATCGAATGTATTTTACGTGTTTATAAGTTGATGAAAAAGGAATGCATGTTTAGTTAAATCCATTTAGATTGTCCTTTATTTTATTTTCTTTTAGTTTCATTACACTCACCCCCGGGTTCTTGGAAATTTGGGGCGTGACATGGGCACATGATCGAGAATCACAAATGAGTATTACGAATGAAACTAAAAGTTACCCTTACATGGAATAAAATGTCATAATACAATGAAAACATGAGTGAACCATCCTAGCACGAGCCAAGAGATGTTTATGAACACAAAAAGGGAATATAGCGCTAAAAATGCGAAAAAGAAAATACGAAAATTGGCAGAGTCAAATAGAGACTGATAGATAAAAGAGACTTAAACATGAGATGTTATAGAATACACAACTAAAAAGATTGAGAAAACCCCATATGAATTTAAGTGGAACAATGTGAATCCATCAAGGACTTTGTCCTAGGTAAAGACTAAGGCACTTGAATGGGAAATTTAATGTACACTAAACGATGAATGGAAGTAGTGTATTCTAGCTACACTGTAGACTTCCTATGACCACTCCTAAATGACAAGTAAGAAGAAAAGATCGAAGTACTAGATACATTTATCTGGCACATGACGCGCCACATGACACCAACGGAGGTTGGAAAATCATGAACGGTAATGTAATCACAACTTAACGTCAAATAAAATAAAAATTAATATGACGAGTAGGCGTAAGACTAGTCAAAATACTGGTAACAGTGAAAAATAGTCAAATAACTAAAAAAGATGACTCCGATTGAGTAATGAAAGCATAATGGATCCATAGCTATATGTCCGAAGACTAAAGAAATAAATATTGAAATGCTAATGCAGAAATTTGGAGACCTTAAGCTTAAAGCTTCAAGGAAGTTAAAAGTCAAATCTTTGACCTTCGAGATCACTATTGAAGTTAAATGAAGAAGAGTACGAAGGGATTGTGAAACTTGTATAAAATATTTTCTTGTTTGGAGAAACAATATCTAAAATGCCATGATTTACCGAGAGACAAATAAAAAGGGGAAACTATGATGATAGGTTAGAGCCTCCTAGATATGAACGACTAAGTTTTAAGGACAAAACTTATTTTAAGGGGGGTAGGATGTAACACCCCGACCCCGATTAATTTATTATTAGTTTGTTGATTATTAATTAGAAACAACATAAAGAATAATTAAGAAAATTAATTGGGATTTCTCATTAGTTACGAAAGACCAATAAAATAATTAAATACGTCGAAAGGGGACGATGAGGACTAGATCAAGAAAATAATAAAGTGACACGGCTTCGATTTGTGAAATCGATGCGTGAAGAAAAATAAATCTAAATATGACTGTGAATTATAAAACTGATATATGAAGGAATGAGTAATAATTACAAATACAAAAAGAAGCAAATAATAATCTAAAAATGTCACAAAGATTACGGGAGAAATACACACGATAAGAGGCTTTGAAAAATTGAAGCCATCCCGGATATGGAATAGCCATAAGGAACTGACTCACAAAAGAAGGAATAGGAAGGAAAATAAAGAGGAAAAAACCAAAATATGTATTTCTGATTGCCAAATGAGGCATAAGCCAAAAAGTGAGGGAAATGCTAAAAAATGCATCCAATAGATTTTGAACCCTTGACCAAAACCAATGAAGCACTTAAGTCCCAAAAAATTACCACTTGGGCTACCAACCATTTTCTGATATATATATATATATATATATATTATATGTGATATATATATGTAGTAAATAATTTTCCTCCACCTCCCAAATTAACCAATGAAATTTTATGTAGCTAAGTTAATATATAATATATGTATATATATACATAAAATACAATGTGTGAGGGCAGTGGGCTATCCAAAAATCAGACCCTTGAGTGTGTGCCGTAGTGTGTGTGTGTATAAGAGCGTGTGAGACCATTGTGTGTGTGTGTGTTATGGTGTGTATGTACGGCTAAAAGGAAGAGAAGAAGAAGAAGAAGGGAAGCAATGAGGAAGAAGGATGGCTGGAAAAAGAAAGAGAATCCGAAAAGAGAGAGAGAGAGAGAGAGAGAGAGAAAAAAAAAAAAAAGACGTAAAATTTTTCTCTCTCTAAGAGATCTTTTGTTTTTGAACTTATTTGTTTATTTATCTTGCATGCATTGGATTATTATGATAACTGAATAGTAAAAGGGGGAGGAATCACAAAAATTTGTGAAAAACGATTGTGTTTAGGGTTAAAAATAGTGAGTGATAGTTTTAGAGAGAGCGAGTATTATGCACAAGTTTGGGGGATTTTTATTGGGTTTTAGGAATGGGAATCTGTCCCATATGGTTTCAGAAACCTTTGGGAGAAAAATGGGCTCAAAATAGCACTTATAGCTCCACGAAATAGAAAAAACCCAACCTCGCCAGAAAAATGATTTGTCGCTGGAGTAACCCTGTAATTGCCTATTCCGACGGTCCAACCTAAGTGAAACTATATTTTGACGTTAGAAAAAGAACCCTCACAAAAAAATATTTTAAACCACGTTGAAAACGGCCGAAAAAGTCAACGGCGGCAGGTCACCAGCGGCGGATGTCACGACCCAAAACCCACCTATACGAATCTCGTGTCGTGAGGCCGGCCCAATGGCCGTCCCTACTTTTTTCATTCTTGTACCAATGATAACCATAAGCAATGTAACCATAACATAAAAGTACAGAAGCCTTATTATAACATTGTTCAAAAATTAAAAATAAGTCTAACAATAACCGAACATAAACCAATCATAAACCACTTTTAGGTGGTGAGTGCATGGGAAAAACTACTGTATTTTATTGTGCTTCCTCAACCGTCTCCCTACGCTCCGGATCTCCTACTGTGGTTCTATAGCATTCTCACCTGAAAAATATAATTCAAGCGGTGAGCTAACAAAGCTCAGTAAGTAAAAGCCTATCTCCAATACGGGTGAGGGATTACATAGGAAATAA
Organism: Nyssa sinensis; assembly: GCA_008638375.1. NCBI lineage: Eukaryota > Viridiplantae > Streptophyta > Magnoliopsida > Cornales > Nyssaceae > Nyssa > Nyssa sinensis. The sequence continues at coordinate 20,388,669 of CM018041.1, read as the reverse complement.
ATTCAAGGGAAACATGATAGCCAGTCATGATAACGGTTTCAATTAACTGTAAAACGCCCCAATGGCCAATGAATGATGAGGTACAATAACAATCATGAGTACAATGTAACATGAATATGGACTAGGCCCAATGATCACAATCAACATAAATACTTCCACAATAAAACAATTACAGTCAAGTCCAATAAATCAAGAACAGTCAACATAGAACTATTCATAGGGAAATGAAAACATCTTATGAATCCAATAAACGTCAATATATCAATTAAACATGAAAGATGCCTTTACTCTGATCAGGGTTTGGCAGACTCTCGGTCTTTTAGGACCGGGCATACCCCCCATTAACATAAATGCATATAAAATGCCCATTAAACTCACTGCGTAAATACGCCATCATTGCCATATGTCCGTTTACAGACTTAACCCATAGGTCCAATCAATCAAATAGCATCAGATGGGTAATGTGGCTGAGCACAAAACTCGATATTCAACAATAACCAAGATTCTAATTATAATTCCATATGAAGTGTACAATGTATGGAACACCATGACATAAGCATACAATAAGAATCATCAGTACAATGGATCAATCATGAGATATCAGTCAATAGGCCTCCACCAAATAGGAAAATATCAATGATGGGAACAATAACAGTGAATACATATATGAGTACAAACTTTGGCAGTAATGAAAAGATCGTGGATTAGAAAACCACGTATCAAAGATAGAAATTTATTTACCTTTTCAATGCGTCTTAGTATTCCGTGACCTTCCCTTTTCCTTTCGAGTCTCCTATATATCAGTGAACACGTTTCAGCTTTAATGTCATTTATCAAATTTATGCCTCACTACTCTAAATATCTCTTTTATTCCTTTATACTTTTACGACTTCTAATTTGATCTAGTTTACCCAAGGCTAAAATGGTCTTTTATGTGTCTATTTTTTGGGTTCTGTTTTCATAATTTAGACTTTATCGTTGAGTCCAGAAGGTTTGAAATAATAAAAATCCTCTATTTACTTAACTCAATCGGAGTCCATTTGACTCACCTTCGACATAGGGGCATTTTGGTCATTTCAGTATTTCTATGGGTATTTTATTTTTTAGGACTCCGTCTCTTAAAACGGACTTCAGCATTGAATCCAAAAGGTCCAAAACAGTAATTTTTCATTATTCATTCAATTAATTTACACGTCAGAATTTAATTTGAAATTAATTAATTTAAACTAATCCATATAGTATTTGAGCCCAAACAGACCACATGTGTCTTAGTGGCACAGTGGTCCAAGCTTCAAACCTTAAACCTAAGGTCTTGGACTCAAGTCACAAGGGCAGCGCTCCTGTGCCATTTTTTTCTTTAAATCCGCACGCAAAACAGTGGATAAACAAAGGTAGAATAACCTTGTCCCCAAAGAACCTATTAACCTAATTTATTAACCATATAGCCAAACACTCCTCTTTTAAGTTTTTAAACCTTTTAAACATAACAGTATCCCCTGCACTGTGCGGTGGGTTGGGCTCTGACCCGACCCGTTTGACCCGCCCCGCTCCAGCCATCACCACACTTGTTTAGCGGCTGCTGATCATCTTATCCAACGATGGTGACTCACCGGCGGCACTTTTTCTTGCGGTTTTTTGACGAGTTCGAACGTACAGGTCATAGGCAACTCAAATCTACCCTTAGTTCTGGGATTTGAGCGTCGGATCTTCCCCAAAACAGGAAAAACTACAGCTCCGGTGGAGCTGTGCGATTTTTTGGCCAACTCTAGCCAGCCCTTTTCTCCCCCATTTTCTACCCTTTTCTTCTACAGTTTTGACCCAATTTTGATCCTATAACTTTCCTGCATCTAAGAGGATAAATTCCTCATAATTTAAACAAAGTTTATGCTCAAAATCTCTCAAACCAATTCAATTACCAAAACTTATAAATGCAAATTTCTCCTTCATTTCTAACCCGTTTTCCTTCATTTTTTTTAGAATGATCCTCATTCCATGCTAATAAAGACGCTATCATCAAATAGATGTTTCATTCTTAAATTTAAAAAATTGAATTTGATCCAGCTTACCCGTTCCAAGCGTGCGCGCAGGTGTTCTTCCCGACTCGTCCTGGCTTCACCTCCTGAATTCAACAGCCTCAGTCCCGATCTCCTTGGCTCTGTTACTCCTCCTCTTCTCATAACAACTCACGCAAGGCTAATGGATCCATGCACGCAGTGCCCCAGACCTCTCACCTCTTCTTCTCTCTTTTTTTTTTTTCCAATTTCTAACGCATGCCTCGCATGCTTGTTTTATAACTACTTTCCTTAATTTTTCCCATTCTCTCTCTCTTTCTCCCTCCCTCATTGCCTCTTCATTTGCCTACATCCATAACTCTCCCAATTTCCTCTCTTTTAATAGTCTGTTACATATTGTAACTGATATACATCTACAGACCTTCACATATCTATATTTATATATTTTTATACCTATATATACATACATATATATATATATTGTCCACACATTCAACTTCCTATTTTTTATTTCTTTCTAATTATAATTTTATTTTTATTTTAGTTTTATTTTATTTTATCTTTTTATTTTTTTTATTTTTATTTATTTATTTAATTTTTTTTTTCGTTATTCGTTTGCCTTGCCATTTGTCCATATATTCAAAGCTATTGAAAATCCAAACCGTTTATTTCATCATCGTAACATAAAATCTTATCGGCTCGGCTACAGTTGGGTCAGGGTATTACATTCTCTCCCCCTTAATTAAGTTTGGTCCCCCAAACTTAACTAAATCATGATGCAAATAAATAAGGATACTGAGCACGCATTTCATCTTCTCGTTCCCAAAGTGGCCTCTTCAAGTCGAGAATTCCTCCATAATACCTTCGCTAGTGTAATGGTCTTGTTCCGTAGTACTTGCTCTCGTCGGTCTAAGATCTGTACTGGCAGCTCAACATAACTCAAATCCTCTTGTACATCTAGCGGCTCGTGTTCGATTATCTGCTCTGGGTTGTGCACACATTTCCTTAACATCAGAACATGGAACACATCATGTACGTGAGCTAACTCAGATGGCAATGCTAGCCGATATGCTACTAGTCTAACTCGTCCAACAATCCTGAATGGTCCAATGTATCGTGGTCCTAGTTTCCCTCTCTCAGCCAAATTTGACCACTCTTTTCATCGGTGATACCTTCAGGAACACATAGTCATCTATCATAAACTCCAACTCTCGTCTCCTCGTATCAACATAACTCTTCTGTCGACTCTAAGTTGCTAGTAAACGCTGCCTGATCAGATGGATCTTATCAGTGGTCTGCTCTACTATCTCTGGCCCAAATAGTTTCATATTACTCACTTCTGTCCAGCATAGTGGAGATCTACACTGCCTGTCATATAGTGCCTCATACGGTGCCATACCAATACTGGATTGGTAGCTGTTGTTATACATGAACTCTACTAATGGCAGTTGATCCTCCCAACTTCCTTTCAAATCAATGACACAGAATCTCAACAAGTCCTCTAATGTCTGTATCGTCCTCTCAGACTGTCCGTCTGTCTCAGGGTGATATGTGGTGCTAAGACTCAACTCGGTACCCATAGCCTTCTATAGACTCCTCCAGAACTTAGACACAAATCATGGATCTCGATCGGATATAATGGATACTAGGACTCCGTGTAATCGAACGATCTCCCTAATATAGAGCATGGACAATCGTTCTAAAGTCTGAGTCATCTTAGTTACAAGAAAATAGGCTGTCTTTGTCAGTCTATCGACAATCACCCATATAGATCATTCCCATGTGATATCTGAGGCAACCCTAATACAAAATCCATCGTGATATGCTCCCATTTCCACTCTGGTATCGGCAGTGACTGTAGAAGCCCTCCTGGCTTCTGATGCTCAACCTTGACCCGCTGGCACTCCATACATTGTACAATGTGCTCAGCTATATCCTTCTTCATCCCTGACCACCAGTAAGTGCCCTTCATGTTGTGGTACATTTTTGTGTTTCCTGGCTGTATAGCAAATCTAGAACTATGTGCCTCATCAAGAATCTTCTTCTTAGTCTCAGGTACGTCTAGCACGCAAATCCTGTCGTGATAGTACAACACCCCATCTCGTATAGAGAAATCTATATTCCCTCTAGTCTCAGCCTCTTGACAAAACTTAACTAACTTGCTGTAGTGAGCCTGCGATTCCCTAATCTTGTCAACAATCGTAAGATCGATTGTGACATTAGCACACATCACCCTAGAACCTGGCAGAATCACCTCAACCTCCATGGCCTCTAAATCCTGTAATAGCTTTTTTTGTGTAGTCGACAAGTAACCAAAAGTCCCTGACGACTTCCTGCTAAGAGCATCAACCACTACATTTGCCTTCCCCTAGATGATACTGTATATTGAGCTCGTAATCCTTAATCAACTCCAACCAACATCGTTGGTGCATATTGAGTTCCTTCTGCGTAAACAAGTACTTGAGGCTTTTTTGATCTGTAAAAATCTCACATGTGGCTCCGTACAAATAATGCCTCTAAATTTTAAGGGCAAAAATAATAGCTGCAAGCTCGAGATAATGAGTTGGGTAGTTCTTCTCATGTGTCCTCAATTGTCGTGAAGCATAAGCCCCTACCTTCCCATGTTGCATTAGAACACATCCCAAGCCTTGGCGTGAGGCATCACTGTAGATCACGAAGCCCTCGGTCTCATCTAGTACTGTCAAGATTGGAGTTGTAACCAATTGGTTCTTCAGCTCTTGAAAACTTCGCTCCCTTTCCTCAGTCCAGATAAATGGAGTATTCTTCTTGGTCAGCTAGGTGATTGGTATGGCTGCCTTGGAAAAATCCTTGAAAAATCTCCTATAATAACCAGCTAAACCCATGAAACTACGAACCTCCGTGACAATAGTCGGTCGAGGCCAAATGGTAATAGCCTCTATCTTCTGGGGGTCCACGGAGATCCTATCCTTACTAACCACATGCCCTAAGAAGGAAATGCTTGGAAACCAGAATTCACACTTCTTCAACTTAGCGTATAACTTCTTCTCTCCTAGCATCTGTAAGACCTTCCTCAAATGCACTTCGTGTTCCTCCTGGTTCTTAAAATAGACCAGAATATCATCAATGAATGCGATCATGAAATCATCCAAGTACGGCTTAAACACTCTGTTTATTAAATCCATGAATGCGGCTGGGGCATTAGTCACTTCAAAAGGCATGACCAAAAGCTCATAATGTCTATACCGTGTTCTAAACGCCGTCTTTTGAATGTCTGTAGGTCTAACCTTTAATTGGTGGTAACCGGACCCTAGATCAATCTTTGCAAACACCTGAGCCCACTTCAGCTGGTCAAATAAATCATCTACTCTAGGGCAATGGATACCTGTTTTTGATGGTAACCTTAGTCAATTCACGGTAGTCTATACATAGCCTCATAGTCCCATTTTTCTTCTTGACAAACAGTACAAGTGAACCCCATGGCGATGAACTGGGTCGTATAAAACCCTTGTCTAGTAGTTCCTGTAACTGAAGCTTTAACTCTTTCAATTCAACTGGGGCCACTCTGTAGGATGTCTTCGATATCGATGCAGTGCCTGGTAGTACATCAATGCTAAATTTAATCTCTCGATCAACAGGCATCCCTGGAAGATCATCCAAAAACACCTCAGGGAATTCCCTAGTAATGGGAATCTACTCCAACATAGGCTGCTGTGACTCAGTGTTCTGGATACTACGCAAGAAACCATGGCACCCCTTGCGAAGTAAACGTCTAGCTTGTATAGCAGAAATAAAATAGGGTGGGGCCACCACTCCGGTCCCCTAAAACTCAACAGTTAGGAATCTGGAGCTCTGGATAAGCACTCTATTAGTCACATAATCTATCGTGGCATGATTTGCAGTTAACCAATCCATTTTAAGAATAACGTCAAACCCACAAATTAATAATGGTATCAGATAATCAAGTAAAGGTACCCCCATAATCTGTATTTCACAATTCTTATACATAGTCTCCCCCATTAATGATTGCCCCAATGTTACAGTCACATTAAGCAAGTATCCTAGGGGTTCTGTCGATTTGTTCAACTTTGTAGCATATATAGGGGATATAAAAGAGTGCGTAGAACCAGTATCAAATAAAACATGGGCAGGCTATGCACAAACTAAAAGAGTACCTGCGACTATAGAAGTCGAAGCCTGAACATCCCCTAGCATGATGGTGAAGACCCGTCCAGCTTGTTATGGAACATTTCCCTGTCCATTCCTACGGTTCGGTGGCCTGTTCGCTGTATTTGTAGACACAGGTGCTGGTGCCCTAACCGAAGCAGCACTAATAGTGGCTCTGTTATTCTGAGGGCACTCCCTAGCAAAATGTCTCGCGTAACAGCAATAATAGCAAGCATTAATGTCCTTCAAACACTGAGCCTTCTGAACTTTCTGACAATTGGAGCATTTAGTTGCAGTCCCCTCAGTAATGTTTGGCCTCCTCAAACTGGGCCTTGTGGTTCAGGATCTAGTCCCGGGTCTGGTGAATGAGGGTCCTTGCCTAGAAGAAAAAGACCCTGCCCTCTGATTCTAACCTCCACATGGCCTCTGCTTTGCCCATCTCTTGGCAAACTCTTCACCATTCATCTCAATGATTCTAGCAGTGGCCACTACCTCATTGAAGGTAGGTAACTGCTGAGGCCTTAATCTGTCGTTAATGGCCCACCGTAGCCCCTCCTCAAACTTTCGAGCCTTAAGATCCTTACTATTGATAACATTCGAGGCAAATCTGGCCAACTCATTGAATGTAGCCTCATACTGCTTCACTGTCATATTACCATGCTGAAGTACCATGAACTTAGTAATTTTCTGATTCTTCACTTCCCGGAGAAAGTACTTCTCATTGAACGCTGTAGTAAAATGCTGCCAGTCTATGTCCGGCTCCTTGGCCTCCTCAAGCAACCACTATTTGTGGCAGCTCCCTTGAATCGATATGTAGCATATGCCACCTTCTGTGTCTCAGTGCATGGCAAGATGCGAAAAATTTTGTTCATCTCCAAGAGCCACTCTTCTACAGCTATGGCTCTTTGGGTACTATCAAAAGATGGCATCTTCATCTTCTAGAACCACTCGTATGGTTATACCGAATCATACTCATCCCTCTGAGAGTTACCCCTGTTGACAGGCCTCCCTCGTCGCGCTGGCTGGCTAGTATTCTGGTTAACCAGCTGCTCCTAGTTGTACCGGCTGACTAGCATCCACGTTGATAGGCTGGCTCCTATTGTGCTGGCCAGCTAGTGTCCGTCTGATTCATGCGAGCCTGATTCTGGGGTAACGCCTCGATAACCCTCTCCATCAACTGTTCCAAACGCTCGATATGCTCCATAGCGGCTACAGTAGTCCTTATGTCAACCATTGTTGAAAAATACATTCAGTACATTTACATAAGATAACGGTTAGTAGTTACGTAAGGTTTAATATAAAGGTATCGGTATTCCTATTGCTTCATGTCTAGACGTAACAGTTCTAGTGTTCTACTCATGTCTCCCATGACTCGCTAGCACCTAAAACCTTGCTTTGATACCAAGCTGTCATGACCCAAAACCCATGCTATGCCGATCTCGTGTCGTCGGACCAGCCCAATAGCCGTCCCTACTTTTTTCATTCTTGTAACAATGATAACTTTAAGCAATGTAACCATAACATAAAAGTGCGGAAGCCTTATTACAACATTGTTCAAAAACTGAAAATAAGTCTGACAATAACTAAACATAAACCAATCATAAACCACTTTTAGGTGGTGAGTGCATAGGAGAAACTACTGTATTTGTGCTTCCTCAACCGTCTCCCTACGCTCCGGATCTCCTGCTGTAGTTCTATAGCATTCTCACCTGCAAAATATAATTAAAGGGGTGAGCTAACAAAGTTCAGTAAGTAAAAGCCTATCTCTAATACGGGTGAGGGATTACATAGGAAAATAAATTCAAGGGAAACATGATAGCCAGTCATGACAACGGTTTCGGTTAATTGTAAAATGCCACAATGGCCAATAAATGATAATGTACAATAACAATCATGAGTATAGTGTAGCATGAATATGGAATAGGCATGATCACAATCAACATAAATACTGCTACAATAAAACGATCATAGTCAAGTCCAATAAATAAAGAACAGTCAACATAGAACTATTCATAGGGAAATGAAAACATTTTATGAATCCAATAAATGTCAATATATCAATTAAACATGAATGATGCTTTTATTCTGTTCAGGGTTTGGCAGGCCCTCGGTCTTGTAGGGTCAGGCATACCCCCCATTAACATAAATGCATATAAAATGCCTAATTACGCCCATACAATAACTCGGTAGTTGTTAGTACAGCTTTGGGGTGTCAATTCCATAGGGAGACAGATTAAAAGAATAACAAACAGATTAAAGAAGCTGAAGAAAAAATATTAAATGATTAACGAGAAAATAAAAAGTGATTTTAAATGCAAATTAAAATTAAACAAAGTGATTAACGGAAAAAAGTACTCAAATTAACGAATAGTAAAGCGTCGAGAATCCCTTGCACATATCCAATATTTTAATTATTTTTAATTCACTGATAACTCAATTGAGAATTTAATTCCAAAAATCTCAATCGGACGATATAGAATTATAAACCAAAATTAAACCAAATATAACCTTTTGAAAAACTATTCATCACTTTTAAATCACGCAAATTGTTATCCACATTAAGAGAACCCAACGACGACACTATACCCAAAGAGCAATATTGCAGCAAAGAATTAAATCAATATAAATAATCAATTGATCCCAACATAATCAAAGAACTAATCCATTCAATAGAAAAAGCATGACTAAATCTATAAACGGAATAAACTCTATGATTATTCGGAGAACAAAAACACCAATAATAAATTGAGGATGATAAAACCAAAGAATTTTAATAAATGAAAATCCAGTACATGAATCAAAAATAAATTAAAAATACCATCTAATGTACAAGTTCATCCCTAGCCCTACTTAAAAATTTAGTTACCCATACAAAAGACGGACAACATAAATCTCAAAGAAAAGAATTGCGCCATGAAGTAGCCTACGACTATTTTTCCTCTTTCTTTCTACCGTCTCAAAATAGTCTAGCCGCTTCTCCCAAAACAGTGCAGCCGCCCCCTTCTAGTTCAGCTTCCTCCCTTTTCCTTTTTTTTTTTCTTCCTTTTCTACACATTAGGGCTAGCGCCCTTTTTCTTGGCCTTACGTCAGTGCCTGGGCCCCTTCTTTTCTTCCTCCTGTGCCGCACAAGCCCAACCGCATAGCCCCTCTATTTTTTTCACCTGTTTTCCTTCTTTTTTCCCTCATGCCTGGACCCCACTTTGTTTGACTTTTCTTCTTTTCTTTCTTTTCCTTTTCTTCCCTTGACTTTCCAGCCGCTGCTCAATTTAGCCTCACCGTCTAATAATAGGGTCTAAGGGTAAAATGTGAATAGAAAGAGATTCACTATTTTAGCATTTTAATCTAATAATAGGGTATTTAGAGTGCACTTTCGCGCACTCATCACACCCCCTAACTTGCTCATTGCTACTCCCTAGCAATTTCCATGCAAAAATGGCAAAAGAGACTAAAGAAGACCACACACAGATGGCATCTAATCACACTTTTCAAATTCACATATCAAAGCAATTTCAGGAATTCAATAATCCTATAACAATCAATCCACTTATAGCAATTCACAGAGTGTGTGTGCTCCAAACCATATCCATCTAACCACAAACCATGACACATGCAACATCAAGAACATCTCAAGCAAAAGGTTCAACTTCATATCTCATGGGTATAAAAGTGTTTCATATAGGAGTTCTCTCTATGGAGTTGACAAGGGGTGTACACGCTCAATGAAGAATTAGGCAATTATGTGCAAGCAACAAGCAAACATTGATCTTATGATAGGAGCACTAACAAATGAGACTTCTACCACTCTTTCCACAGGCTTACTTAGGATCAGAACGATCAACATAAAAAAAGGTTGTAACGTGGCTTGGGTTAGGGGCTATATGAAGAAAAGGATAAAAAGGATTCAAAAACTTCCAAGTACATACTAAGAGAATTTTATTAAGAATCGAGCAAACCAAACTTCTCACTTGATGTACTCTTCAACTTTTCACATCACTGAATAACAATACGTCTCATTTTTCTTTCTCTTCTCTTTTTTTTTTTTTTTTCTTTTGATAAAACAAAAAATTTTGATGCTCACTCAATTGAACACTTTGCACTTGTACTCATTCCTTTTTCTTTTTCTTCTGTTTCCAATTCAACACAAAATAAAAGAAATGCAAATTCCACACCTAGTACACACTTGGAAGCAAAAAGGGTAGAAAAATCAAGGTATAGGCTATACTCCAATGTAGAGTGGTATGGATGATGTGGGCACATGAAAAGAAAAAAAAACTATATGTGTTTGTTGGCTCAAAGTTGGCTACTGAGGGTCTATGATGAGAAGGGTTAGCTTGAAAGGCTCAAACGTTAATCCTATGTTGACCTTCGTCATATCCCAAGTATATCCGCAGTCATACCACCAACCATGTAATGATATTCTCAAAAGAAGTGCCCAATTCAACATATCAATGAACGCTTATCACAATTTCCTGCATTTGTAGGCTCTCAATTCTCTCCAAAACTCACATGAATACTTAAGCAAAAGAGTTCTCTAACTACACGTGTCAAACCACCATCTTACTACAAAGTTTGGATAAGTGCATTAAAATTTTTGTGAATGCCTCAGCAGAATGATTATGGTGGATTCGGTGAATTCACGAAGATAGCTATGAATGAGAATGAGTACTCATGTGAAAAAGATGCACGTGTGATACAAATTTTTTAAAAAATTTCATGTGTCACAGAATTCCAACATGCAGTTTAAACGTTGAATTGCACCACCACCCCCCAAATTAAATGAAACATTGTCCTCAATGTTTAACAATCAAAATTGAATGAAGGGTACTGAAAAGGGTACAATACACCTGATGGGTGACGTGGGTAGCTCGCTAAGCACCAAAGATGGCAACCTGAACTAACAAAATGAAATTAACCTGCCAATGAAAACAAAAACAAAAAAAATAGTAGCAAACAAAAAGAAAAAGAACAAAAATAAAAGAGAACAAAAACAAAATAAATAAAATAAAATAAAGAAAAAAAAACATACCTGCCTAGCGCGATCAAGGTTGATAGACCGGGTCCATAAGTGGAATGTCTTCCACTTTTGGAACTTGCCTATCAATTAAAATTTAAAGGCACTCAGTCATGAACTTCTTCTTATCCTGAGCGCTCAAATCCACCGGTATCTCACCTACAACCAAATAATTCACAATATGAGCAAACCATGGTAGAGAAGTAATAGAAAGTAAATGCTCATCGAGAAAATCATCCCTGATTGGCAGGTTGTCAGAGGTGTCCTCAAATGTGAGCCTCAAGAGATGGTCAGCCACTACATTCTCCACTCATTTCTTGTCTTTGATGGTGATGTCAAATTCCTGTAAAAGTAAAATCCATCGTATTAGTCACGTCTTAACATCCATCTTTGTGAGAAGGTACTTAAGGGCTGCATGATCTGTGAAAATAAGAATAGGAGAACCAATTAAGTAAGCACGAAACTTATCCAAAACAAATACTACAGCTAACAACTCTTTTTCAGTAGTTGAGTAATTCATCAGAGCGCTATTTAAAGTTCTACTAGCATAATAAATGACAAAGGGCTTCATCTCCCTTCGCTGTCTAAGAACAGTACCTACAGCATAATCACTGGCATCACACATAATCTCAAAAGGCAAAGTCCAATCAGGTGGCTGCATTGTGGGTGCTAAGGTAAGCTTGCCAATTAGCATTTTAAAGGCCTCTTGACAAGTTTGTGTCCACTCAAATAGGGCATCTTTAGCTAGGAGGTCACATAGTGGTTTAGATATGGTGGAAAAATTTTGTATGAACCTCCTATAAAAGCCCGCATGACCAAGAAAGGATCTCACATCCTTTACTGTCCTAGGTGTAGGCAATTTAGAGATTAATTCAATCTTAGATTGATCAACCTCTATCCCCTTAGAAGAAATAATATGCCCTAAGACAATACCTGAAGGTATCATAAAGTGGCATTTTTCCCAATTCCAAAACCAAGTCCTTCTCCTCACAACGAGTCAACACTCTCTCTAAATTCAATAGGCATGCATCAAAAGAAGATCCAAAACCAGTCACGTCATCCATAAAAACTTCCATGCAATTTTCAACCATATCACAAAAAATACTCATCATGCAACGTTGAAAAGTAGCAGGTGCATTACACAATCCAAATGGCGTTCTACGAAAAGCATAAGTACCAAAAGGACAAGTGAAAGTGGTTTTATCCTAGTCTTCTAAGGCAATTTCAATTTGATAATAACCAGAATAACCATCCAAGAAACAATAAAAAGGATGACCAGCCACACGCTTAAGAATTTGATCAATAAAAGGGAGAGGAAAATGGTCTTTCCGGGTGGCAGCATTCAATTTTCTATAATCAATGAACATCCGCCATCCAGTCACAAGTTTTGTAGGGACTAACTCTCCTAGATCATTTTTCACCACAGTAACACTTGACTTTTTAGGGATAAACTATGTAGGACTAACCCATTTACTATCAGCAATAGGATATATGATTCTTGTATCTAATAGTTTCAACACTTCATTTTTTACCACTTCTTTCATAGTGGGATTAAGCCTATGCTGGGGGTCTCTACGAGGGCTAGTTCCTTCCTCCAAATTGATTTTATGAGAACAGACCAGGGGACTAACACCTTTATTTCAGCAATGCTCCAACATATGGCTGACCTATGCTTACTTAGGATTTGAATTAATTTCTCACCTTGAGACTCAGACAATTCAGATGAGATAATAATAGGAAAAGTATCACCTGGACCAAGGAAGGCATGCTTTAAACCCTTAGGCAAAGGCTTTAATTCAACTTTGGGTGCTTCCACACTTGAAAGAATCTGCTCTTCACTTTTTTTAGGCAATTCCTCAAACTTCGGTTGCCATGCCCGTGTTCCACAATCCTAAGTTCTGTCAAAAATAGCACAAATATCAACCACATCAAATGGATCAGTAATATAATCAAACTCAAAATTAACAAGAAAATGCTCAAGGGGATCAAAATCATGAGTTGGAGGAACTCCCCTATCAACAAGTGAATCAATCATGTACGTCTGGCGGTGTTCGTCCTTATCTTCTGGCTGTTTTGCAATATAAAAGATATTCACCTCGAGAGTCATGTTTCCAAAAGATAGTTTCATGAGCCCATTCCTGCAATTAATAGGAGCATTAGTAGTGGCAAGGAAAGGCCTACCTAAAATCAAAGGAATTTTTTAAGTAGAGTCAATAATAGAGCTAGTGTCAAAGATTATGAAATCAATAGGATAATAAAATTTATCAATTTGAATCAGAACATCCTCTACCACACCCCGTGGCACTTTGACTGAACGGTCAGCCAATTGTAATACCACAAAACTTGGTTTGATTTCAACCAACCCCATCTATAAATAAATAGAATAAGGCATTAAACTCACACTAGCTCCTAAATCAAGCAAAGCTTGCCCAAACTCATGATTTCCAATGCTACAGGCAATGGTTGGACAAACAGGATCCTTATACTTGGGAGGAATCCTCTGCTCAATTAGAGCACTAACTTGCTCTGTCAAGAATGTTGTCTTATTCACATAGTGCTTCCTTTTAACTGTATACAAATCTTTGAGAACTTTTGCATAAGTAGAAACTTGTTTAATCACATACAAAAGAGGAAGATTGATTTTTACCTGCCTGAGATTCTCTAGGATTTCATTGTTAGGATCCAAAGTTCACTTGGTTGATTTTAAAGCTTGTGGGAATGGTACCTTAACAGGGCTCTTTTTCACCTCTGGTTCCTTGGGCAGTTCGGCATTACTACTATCTTGATCCTTTTCCACATCCTCTGATTTGTTCATTGTTAGGATGTGTAATGACTTACCACTTCGAGTCACAATGGCGTTCGCATCCTTAAAATTCTCTTGTGCCATGTGTTAACCATGGGGTGTGGACTGAGCTTGGGAAGGGAATCTACCTCGCTCATTCACACTCAAAAAGCTCATCAATTTGGACACTTAGCTATTTATCTCCTTGTTTTCTTCCATAACCTGCGTAATCAAAGATTCAAACTTTTGATTAGTCTTACCCTGTGCTTCAATAAAAGCATGCAAAGTGTCTTCTAAAAAATTCCTAGAAGATGAAGGTGCATGATATGGTGCAAGGTATGATCTATGGGGTTGTGCAGGTGGTTGGTTTTCAAACTTCCAGCTAAAATTGGGGTGATTGCACCACCCCGGATTGTAGGTCTCAGAGAAGGGTGTGAAAGGCTTCTTGTACATACCTAAGGCATTACGTTGGTCCTCATACATCCCTCTCATCTCAGTAAATGTGGGACACTCTTAGGCGAGGTGAGTTACCCCGCCACACATAGAACATGGTCCAAAAGACTCTGCATGATTAGCTAAGTGTGTTGGCTTTAAGTCCTTAACCTTTAACACCTCTAACTCCCTAATGAGTATCTCCACCGTAGCCTTCAAGTTGTCCTCCTCCTTGAAATGGTAAATTCCACCACCATTTTGGTTCCCTGTAGGTCGTGACCTATTTGTGCTCTCAAGAGCACTAGGTCCTGTCCAAGTGTGAGCTTTTTCAGCAAGCTCATTAAGGTACTCTATGGCCTCATCAGGATCTTTCTGCAAAAACTCACCATTACACATCATCTCTACAAATTGGCGCTCTCTAAGGTGTAAGTCTCTCATAGAAGTAACTCACTAGACACCAACTCTCATACCTATGGTGAAGGCAAATACTCGATAATTCCTTAAATCTCTCCCAAGACTAATACAAAGTCTCACTGTCTTTTTGTGCAAAGGTGGAGATTTGTCTTTTTAAAGCATTAGTCTTATGTTGGGGAAAGTATTTAGTAAAGAAAACCTGAGTCATCTCATTACACTATCCAATTGACTATAGTCTCAGTGAGTATAGCCAAATTTTAGCTCTATCCTTCAAAGAGAAAGGAAAGAACTTAAGTCTCGCAATGTCATTTATTGCATTTTGACTATGGAAAGTCGCAACTACCTCTTCAAACTCCCTAATGTGCACATATGAATTTTCATTTTCCAAACCATGAAATGTAGGGAGTATCTGTATCACCCCCGTTTTAACATCAAGTTGACGAGTATTGGGTGGAAACATGATGCATGATGGTGTGGCTGTGCATGTAGGGTGGAGGTAATCCTGAAGGGTCCTAGTGGGTTGATCCTCGTGTTCACTCGTATCCTCGTGTTCACTCGTATTTTCAGAATTAGAAGAATTATCAAACAAAAAATTATAAAAATTAGAAAAATTAGACTCTAAATCTAGCTCTAACACAGGCCTACAAGCAAATCGACATAATGCGTCCCTATACCTATTATGCATGCAAGATAAAAATAAAAAAAAAATACGAAAAATAAAATAAAATAAAATAATAATACAGCAAGTAAAAAGAAGGAACGAAGTTACCGCCTTTACAAACTGCTGAAAAAAAAAAAAAAAAAAAAAAAAACTATGTATGTCACGCCCCGAATTTTTTACCGAAACCCGAGGTGCGACTGACGAACAGAAAGTAAATAAAATGAAAGGTAATTAATTTGATTTACAAATTTACGACAAATTAGATAGAGTTCTTTAATTTTCATAAAATTTCGGCAGAACCTCCTCTGTTTTTCGGGCCTTTTTCCCCCCTGATAATCACAATACATTACACATATACAAACACATCACAATCCATCCTCACTCGATGGCCACAATTCATGAAAATTAAACACGCATTATTTTCCTTTAACATACATACATATAAGACACACTCCACAATTATCTCCTACATACAGTTTGGGCTTAAGCCCCTATATTACAAAAGTACACCCCAAGTGCTATACACTCTTCCAAATTTCATTTCCTCTCTTTTCTCCAAGACCTTTCTAGTCCCACGTACCAGGAGCTTTACCTGAAACCTGTGCCCACGAATGGGTCAGCGCCAACATGCTGGTATGATATAATGCTAATGCAAGGAACAAAATCAAGGCGTGGCGTGTGCAAGTGTACATTCATTTCTACATGCCTCCCTAATCATTTATACAATATGATGGCAATATGCATGTTGCATCCAAGTAAGGTATGGCGTGTGCAAGTGTGCATTTATATCTACATGCTTTCTAAATCATCCTAGCAGTGTAATGACAATAATCCACATGCCTTCTAGATTACTCAAACAACGCAATAGGAATAATCCACATGCTATCCCAATCATCCTAATAATGTAACGGTAGTAATCCACATATCATCCAAATAATGTAACAGCAGTAATCCAAATGTCATCCAATCATTCAAACAATATAACAGCAAGTATTCCCATGTCCATGCAATGTGATAACAGCGCGCATAATGCACCCACGCAAACTCTATGCCATATCCATGTCAACTCTATGTCATCATGTCATCTCTATGCCACACTCTGATATAATGAAAATACGCGTGACTCACCCAAGCAACTCAACGTCGCATCATGTCAACTCTATGCCACACGCTGATGTAATGAAAATACACATGACTCACCCACGCAACTCAATATCACACCCATGTCTCAATCATAGAACACATCCAATGGACATTGGGTAACATCCCCCGTTTACGGAACACATCCGATGGAAACTGGGTACCATTCCCCGTTTACGGAACACATCCGATGGAAACTAGGTACCATCCCCCGTTTACGGAACACATCCGATGGAAACTGGGTACCAATGCTCATTCACGGAACACATCTGATTAATACACAGCACCACGTGCTCAACCCACAACATATGAATAATAAAAGCCACAACGTCCGAATAATAAAAGCCACAACGTCTGAATAATAAAATCCACAGTATCCAAATAACAAAAGCCACAACATCTGAATAATAAAATCCACAACATCCGAATAATAAAAGTCATAACATCTTAATGATAAATCGACATCTGAATAATAGAATTCACAACATCCGAATAATAGAAGTCACCACATCGGAATAATAAAAACACTTTCACATGAACATAATACAGTGCCAAATCAACGTAACTAGGTACTCAAATCACATATCCATATCTAAATAACTCACAGAAAAGATATGCTGACCACAAACTGTACTAACATACAAAATAAGTCATATTTCTACGGAATAACAGGAAAGCATACATGTGCCGAATCGATCAACTTTAGGTTCTGTTCTAAAGCAAGTATTCCCTATATGATTTTCTAGTATTAAATGAACACATGCTTCATTCAGTCAACATGGCAATCGTTCCTAACTTAATTCTATTCCTTACTTAGCAAAATATCATACCTGATAGGGTTATCTCAACCCTAAGAAGTCGTGTCCACTACGTAGTCTAATCAACCGATGGATGGCTATTAAGTTTTGAATAAAGTTCTAGGCTCAGTCAACCCTCTAGATGAACGTACAATAACTCCTCTGCTTGAAATTGAGTGAGCCATCTCCGCTTGGGTTTTTGTGTCATGTCCACTTTCATATGTGAGAACAGGCTCTTTGCTAATTCCTTCAATGTCATTCTTCATCTATGTTGAGGTCACACCTTCAATGGCCTTCCAACATTTGCCCTTTGCTAGTTGATGATTCTGGAGCAAGAACCTGCAGAGTTATGAAATCCATAGCCCGGATCCCACTAATTTCAGAATCATCCAATTGCAAAGCATGAGTTGTTGCTCGTGAACAATTCCACCTGATGTTAACTACTACCGAAGCCAATTGCAACCGCGAGGAAGAAAGTCGTGTCTCATAATCGTTTCAAGTACACTCGATTTGCCTCTACTCTGCTCATGTTCGACGTCCCTTTGTTGTTTCTGCTCCTCCTGGACACTTGATGCATCAACTTGGTGCCTCAAAGTGAGACTCCTGTTGGACCCTGCTACTTGTATCAATCTGCTTCAACCCAACCGGCCCTGTTGCTGCTACACAAACATACCTATATAATATATAGACATATCCCTACCGCCATTCCTTTCTCCCTCAATTCAAACCTCAAACAAATCAAGCGATACAACGCTTTAGAGTCCCCATAGAGTTAATCTGTCACAACTCGAAAGAGGAAATTCCCATCCAATTCTGCGTCGTGTCTTCATATGTTGCTACTGCACCCTCTGTTCTGTAAGCCTCGCGACTGCAATGCCTCCATGGCCTGAATTGAGGACTCTTTTCAAGCAGGCACGAAATTGTTGAATTACTGGAACCACATTACCCAAATCCAGATTCAATCTCTGATACTAAACCCACCTCAGAATTTCCTATACACCAATACACAAAACCTGCTTGCTTTCCCATTCTCAACCTCGGCCGCTACTGCTGCCTCCGCCAATTCTACGGTACCCAATCGTTCCCAACCAAACCCGTGGCAACTCAATTCCAACCCAACAGTAGACACATAACTCTCTGCAATTTCCCCCAATTTTCTACAGAGATATCATTCCTGCTTCTACGGCACCCAATAACATTCACACAACCCCCCAGCGTTTCCCTGCACCGCTACACACACACACAGAGTAACGGCAACCGAGCCCCCCAACAGAAACCATGAAAGGACAGGGCAGTCGATCCTCAATTCAAATCACAAACCAACAAGTTTTACAAAATCATCACCTCTAGACCCAGACACAACCGGATCAATAAATCCAACCCGCTAACTCTCAATTTGACGAACCAACTCAGCCGCAAAGACCTCAACTTCGAAGTCCAACCCAACGGCCAAATCGTCGTCCCCATGCCTTCCCAAGGTATCAGATCGCCTTCGAGAAGCTTCCGTTATACTGCCCGTCGTCATCTCCTTTTCTTGGATCTTCAACACCACCGCCGACCAGATCTACCCGTAGTCGTGAGCTGTGACTCCTTCAATTCTTCTTCTTCTTCTTCCTGTCTCTTCCTCCGTTAATTTCTCTGAACAAACTTCCCTTTTTCTCTCTTTTTCTCCCTACTTCTACGAAACCTGCACCGCCCCTCAGCCTTTTCTTTTCTTTATTTTCTTCTGGTTTTCCAGTAGCTTTTTTTGAAGCTCTTTATATATATAATATATTCTTTATGGGTGCCTTAGACATCTCCACAAAATTTTCGTGATTAGTTCGCTGTATCGATTTAATTTTTTATTTTTTTATAAAATATTAAATTACAATATGCCGATAAAGCCGGGAATTTATTCTGCAAACATTGGGTCCCTGTTAATGCCTTATTTATTTTCACATAATTCCCATAATCTAACTTGAATAAAACTAAAATAAATAAATAAATAAAATCAAATAAAATAAAAAAATTATCCCCATTTTTCAGGTCTCTACAATCTAATCATTCTTTTACCGTCTCCCCGGCAACGGCACCAAAATTTGATTACGCCCAAAGAATAACGCGGTAGTTGTAGTGCAGCTTTGGGGTGTCAATTCCACAGGGAGACAGATTAAAAGAATAACAGACAGATTAAAGAAGCTAAAAAAAATATAGTAAATGATTAACAAGAAAATAAAAAGTGATTTTAAATGCAAATTAAAATTAAACAAATTGATTAATGGAAAAAAGTACTCAAATTAACGAACAGTAGAGCGTCAGGAATGCTTTGCACATATCCGGTATTTTAATTATTTTTAATTCACTGATAACTCAATTGAGAATTTAATTCGAAAAATCCCAATCGAAAGATATAGAATTATAAACCAAAATTAAACCAAATGTAACCTTTTGAAAAACCATTTATCTCTTTTAAATCACGCAAATTGTTATCCACATTGAGAGAACCCAATGACGACAATATGCCCAGACAGTAATATTGCAGCAAAGAATTAAATCAATATAAATAATCAATTGATCCAAACATAATCAAAGAACTAATCCATTCAATTTAAAAAGCATGACTGAATCTATAAACGGAATAAACTCTATGATTATTCGGAGAAGAAAACACCAACAATAAATTGAGAATGATAAAACCAAAGAATTTTAATAAATGAAAATCTAGTACATGAATCAAAAATAAATTAAAAATACCATCTAATGTGCAAGTTCATCCCTAGCCCTACTTAGAAATTTAGTTACCCATACACATGACAGACAACATAAATCTCAAAGAAAAGAATTGTGCCATGAAGTAGCCTGCGACTATTTTTCCTCTTTCTTTCTGCCGTCTCAAAACAGTCCAGCCGCTTCTGCCAAAACAGCGCAGCCACCCCGTTCCAGTTCAGCTTCCTCCCTTTTCCTTTTTTTTTACTTCCTTTTCTACATGCTAGGACTAGCGCCCTTTTTCTTGGCCTTACGTCAACGCCTGGGCTCCTTCTTTTCTTCCTCCCGCGCTGCACAAGCCCAGCTACATAAGCCCTCATTTTCTTCTTCTCTTTTCCTTTTTTTTCCCTCACACCTAGACCCTACTTTATTTGACTTTTCTTCTTTTCTTTCTTTTCTTTTTCTTCTTTTGACTTTCTAGCCGCTACTCAATTTAGCCACACTGTCCAGTTATCTTTTTTTTTTTTCTTTTCTACTTTGCCTTGTCAGTGCCCTGCTCTCCTGCTTTCCTTCTAGGCTTTGGGTTAGACGGTTTCAAGAGATTGAAGTTCACAGGCCGTGCGAACCTATCGGGTTGTCCGGTCCAAGACTTGTGTATGCGGTTGCCATCAAAATAAATTCAAATATAAAAATCCGAATAGTAAAGTTCCAAAATGTTAAGTGTGACGCACAATTATAAATCATCTCTCACCAACAAATAATGCAATATTTGAGATTTAAAGTATTATAAAATAATGCTCAAATATATCTTATTGTAAATAGAAATTAAATTTAATAATATAAATTATATCCCAACATTTCTATTCACATTTTAGCATTTTAATCTAATAATAGGGTATCTAGAGTGCACTTTCGCACACTCATCAATGCCTATTAAACTCACTACGTAAATACGCCATCATTGCCATGTGTCCGTTCACAGACTTGACCCGTAGGTCCCATAAATTGACCCATAGGTCCTTTTAATGTGGCTGAGCACAAAACCCGGTATTTAACAATAACCAAGCTTCTAATTATAATTCCATATGAAGTGTACAATGTATGGAACACCATGACATAAACATACAATAAGAATCATCAGTACAATAAATCAATCATGAGATATCAGTCAATAGGCCTTCAGTAGATAGGACAATATCAATGGTGGGAACAATAACAGTGAATACATATATGAGTACATAACAGTTTTTCAACGGGTTCGAACCTACAGGTCATGGGCAACTCAAATCTACCCTCAGTTCCGGGATTGGAGCGTCGGATCTTCCCCAAAACAAGAAAAATCGTAGCTCAGGTGGAGCTGTGCGATTTTTCGGCTAGCCCTTTTCTCCCCTATTTTCTACCCTTTCTTCTACGGTTTTGACCCAATTTTGATCCTATAAATTTCCTGCACCTAGGAGGATAAATTCCTCATGATTTAAACAAAGTTTCATACTCAAAATCACTCAAACCAATTCAATTACCAAAACCTGTAAATGCTGATTTCTCCTTCATTTCTAACCCGTTTTCCTTCAATTATTTTTTAAAAATGATCCGCATTCCATGCTCATAAAGACCCTATCATCAAATCTATGTTTCATGCTTAAATTTAAAAAAACTAAATTTGATCCAGCTTACCCGTGCCAAGTGTGCGCGCAGGTGTTCTTCCCGAGTCGTCCTGGCTTCACCTCCTAAATTCAACAGCCTCAGTCCCGATCTCCTTGGCTCTGTTACCCCTCCTCTTCTTGTAACAACTCATGCAAGGCTAATGGATCCACACATGCAGTGCCCTAGACCTCTCACCTCTTCTTGTTACTACTCCTTTTTTTTTTTCCAGTTTCTAATGCATGCTTGGCATGCTTGTTTTATAACTACTTTCCTTAATTTTTCCCCTTCTCTCTCTCTCCCTCCCTCATTGCCTCTTCATTTTCCTGCGTCCATAACTCTCCCAATTTCCTCTCTTTTAATAGTTAATTACATATTGTAACTGATATACATCTACACTCCTTCACATATCTATATTTATATATTTTTATACCTATATATACATATATATATAGTGTCCACACATTCAACTTCCTATTTTATATTTCTTTCTAATTATTATTTTAGTTTTATTTTATTTTATCTTAATTTTTTTATTTATTTATTTAATTTTTTTTCGCTATTCGTTTTCCCTAGCATTCATCCACATATTCAAAGCTATTGAAAATGTAAACCGTTTATTTCATTATCGTAACGTAAAATCTTATCGCCTCAGTTACAATTGGGTCAGGGTATTACAACGGAGGTGACGCTGGAACCCTCGCCGGACTTTTGGGGACATTGACCGTTCATAGGTCGGGTCATGTACCGGGTCTCAGGTCGGGCCCCAACAGAAATACAAAACGGATTATTAAAACTACGTCGTTTTGGTGAAATTGGATTAAAAAAAACACTAAAATAAGTAATAGGGCTGATGTCAGCATGATGTATTGGCCATTGGATAGGCCGGCTCAGCGCATAAAGGGGCGGTTCACTTAAAATTTTAAATAAACCCACCGGTTTATTTTCAAGATTTCCCAAAATTTCATTTAGACCCCGAAGAAATTCTGAAATCTAAAATTAGCCCCAAAACTTTCAGATATTCACAAATTGACCCCCAATAGTTTAGTAAATTATAAAATGACTCAGACATTAAATAAATATTTAATTTAAACCCCTTTTAGGTAAATAAGAAATTACTAAAATGCCCCTAGGCCAAAAATAGACCAAACAAAGTCCGATTAAAATAAATGAATAGTATATTTTGATTATTTTGGGCATTCCAGACTCAACAGTGGAGTCTGACTTGTGAAGTTAAGTCCCTAAAAAATTTAGACACGTAAATGATAAATGACTATATTGCCCCTAATAATTTTCAGGGCCAACCTAGACAAACAGGTAATCCATCGTGACTATCTCGGATATTTCAGACTCAATGGTGAGGTCTGTGAAACCTAAATAAATCCTGAAAAATACGAACGGACAAACTAGGATAATTTCAAATACGCCCTGATGATCAGTTATGTGATCAAATGGACCCCGATGACTATAAAATTATGTACCTTAATATTTTGGGACATTCCAGACCCAATGGCGGGATCCGTTTTGTGAAACAAAGTCCTAGAACAATAGACACGTGAAACGTCAAGATGATTATTTTATCCTTAGTATTTCAAAAGCCAGATAAATGTCAAGGGGGACGTAGTCTGACTGTTTTGGGCACTCTAAAGTCAACGGTGGAGTCTGTATTAACAAACGAAGTACCAAAAAATGTGACGCATGAAAGTGTAAATTATGAAAATGCCTTAGGCTTAATGTGAGTCACAAATAAGTTATTAAGATCTGAAAAAGCCTAAATTTATTACAATCGATATTTTGGACTTAATGATGACGTTCTTTTAAGGAAAATAAGACCCGTTAATAATTAAAAAATGACGAATACGTCCTTAGGACACAACAAAGTTACCAAAGAGTAATAATGATATAAATAAGTCTAGAAAAATGTTACAAGGACTAATAGACTCAAAATAGAGTTAGAATACGTTAACTGTGAACAGGAAAGAATGGAACATTAAAAGTATAAATTACCAAGTTGTCCTTGAAGGGCCAAATATGTTATAAGGCTACAAGAAACCCTAAAATGGGAAATTAAAAATCCTTAATTGAATAGACCAAGTTCAAAGAAACTTAAAATATTGCATAACAATGTTTGTGATTAAAATGGGTAGTAATTCATTATGCAATATTTTTGGATCCATGATTATAGGATCACCTAAACGATAGGAATGAAAAGAAGCTGTGGGATAACAATAATGATACCCGCATGAGAATGTGATGCTAAGAAACCAAGGTAAGTAACTCTTATGCTTTAATATGGGTTATTCCTAGCCAAGTCACATTTATTTTCAAAAACTGACAAAATTTGTACTCTATTTCCTACCTAATGAACTTGATTTCTCTGATTTGATGCCAATCAATTTGTGATTATTTGTTTATGCCTGTACTTCGGATTCGATTTGCTTGTCTATATGATTTTGAGAACTTGATTACCAATACTTGAGAATAACTGTGCCTTCATTTATACCATGCTATGATCTTGTCATATATCTCATTGTTAGAGAGTTTCTTTATTCCACACACTTTATGTCTCATTGATTGAGATTTTGGTTGTTCATACAATTGAACATCTCGTGTGGAGTTTTGATGATCATGGTGTTTTGTAAGTGCTTGGAGTTGTGCTCAGTCACAATATCCATTCATCCATAGATTGCATTATGGACCCGTGTAGTCATTTGTGTCCTTTGACGACTTGAGGTGAAAGAACTCTCACACTATTCAGTAAGCCCAAGAGAGAGAGGCGAACCTGAATGTGCGTTGTGGGGGTATACCGGGCCCTGTTTTGTTTACACATCTGTTGTGTTAGAACTGGATAATGACATTTTTGCATTCGTTAGAAGATCCCACCATGGAAAAACTCTTTCCTAATTAGAAAGGGCCTTACAAGATAACCAAGATCGTCAGACCCACGAATTATTAGTTGGAGGATGTAACTAGGAAGCCTATACCCAGACCTTGGAATCTGAAACATTTAAGCAAGTATTATCAATAAAGAGTTATTTTTGAATCACCTCTGAGTGTTTTCATTCAATATACATGCCCCTGAAAGCCTTGCATCTACTACAAGTGCTACAGGTCTGGTCCATTTCATTTAATGTACAAGCTTCTAAAAGCCTTGTATTCACTACAAGTGCTACAAGTCTGTCCATTTCATTCAATGTACAGGCCTTTAAAGGCCTTGTATTCGATACAAGTGCTACAGGTCTGGTCCATTTCACTAAATGTACAAACCCTTTAAAGCCTTGTATTCGCTATAACTACTACAGGTCTGGTCTATTTCACTTAATGTATAGACCCTTAAAAGCCTTGTATTCGCTACAAGTGCTACACGTCTGGTCCATTTCACTAAATGTACAAACCCTTGAAAGCCTTGTATTCGCTACAACTGCTACAGGTTTGGTCTATTTCACTTAATGAACAATTTAATAAAAGTACCAAAAGCGCTAAATGTCCAGTCCATTTCAATCAAGGCCTCCCATTTATTATGAATGCCACGGATCTAATCCTACAGATCTATGGTTGAAGCTTGATTTAACTACAAGTGTTGAAGATCTGTGGTTGAAGTTTAATTTAATTACAAGTGTTAAAGATTTGTGGTTAAAGTTTGATTTAATTACAAATGTTAAGGATCTATGGCTGAAGCTTGATTTAATTATAAGTGTTAAAGATCTGTGGTTGAAACTTGATTTAATTACAAGTGCTGAAGATCTGTGGTTGAAGCTTGATTTAATTACAAGTGCTGAAGATCTGTGGTTGAAGCTTGATTTAGTTACAAGTGTTAAAGGTCTGTGGTTGAAGCTTGATTTAATTACAAGTGCTAAAGATTTTTGGTTGAAGCTTGATTTAATTACAAGTGTTAAAGATCTGTAGTTGAAGCTTGATTTAATTACAAGTGCTGAAGATCTATGGTTGAAGTTTGATTTAATTACAAGTGTTAAAAATCTGTGGTTGAAGCTTGATTTAATTATAAGTGTTAAAGACCTGTGGTTGAAGCTTGATTTAATTACAAGTGTGAAAGATTTGACGATGAAGCTTGGTTTGATTACCAGTGACAAAGGTCGGTACATTACGACTTATTAACATGCCAACATCTAAAAAAATTTTACAAGTGTGACTCCTCTGAGTATTCTGCTATCAAAGCCTCTAAAACATTTCATGGGTACTTTGAAAATTCTAATGGCCTGAAGAGACTATCAAACAGTACACGAAGTTATGAAAGAAATCAAATTCTATTTATAATTAGCCCAAAGTATGGGGAAGTTACAAGGTAGAAACAGAAAAAAATAAAAATAAAAATAAAAAATAAAAAAAGTACAAACATATCCCTAGTCTACTGCTGGTTCAGCAGCCCTTGAAGCATTAGCATTGAGGGAGTTTTGGATCCGCTTCCTCCTCTTCATCCTCTTGGACCATATCAACTATGGTTCGGCAACCTCTAGAGCATCAGCTTAAGGGAGTTCGGGATCCGCTTCCTCCTCCTCATCCTCCTACACCTCAATCTCAGCTGGGAAGACTTCAATATTGTCTATCCCAGCCAGATCCAGGTTAGGACACTTCTTGCAAAGGTTTTCCCTAAAGGTGCGGTACCCATGCTCGATCAATTCACTACCTAGGTCCTAGACTTCAGCCTTCAGATCAACCTCAGTTTAAGCTCTAACAACTTCTACAATGTCTTAGACCTTTTGTATGGAGGCAGCTTAGAAGTCATTGAACCTTTTTTTGAGGTCTTCCAATTCCAAAGCGAGGGCATCCCTTTCAAACTCCAAGAAAGAGTAGGAATTGGTAGCTTCCCTTAGCTTCTCCTCAGCTATAAAGGCCATGGACTCAGCTGTTCCCAGCTGTAGCCTGGCTTCATCGAGCTCAAATTGGAGAACGCCAATCCGCTTGGAGTCCACAAAAGAGTCCATGATGGCCGCAAGGCCTTGCACAGCCTAAAAAAAAACAAGTAACACAGTCAATTCAGAATATATTACGGAATAGTAAGAAAAAAAAAAAAAAAAAAGAGGAAGGGTAGGATTCGTCAGAGCTTACCCTCATGTGGAACGCCATCATGTCTTTGGCGATTTTCTACATCTTCAACCCCTTGAATTTACTTGTACCTGTTACCCAAGACTCCTCGTAAGCCTTCTTCACGGCCAGCAAGCCGAAGTCGTCAAGAACTTGAGAAACTGCAATAGACTTGCCCTTCTCCATTTTCTTTTTAGAAGCTACAAGCAGAAAAGGAAGTAGGGGCTCCGGAGTTGGAGAGGCCCCCAGATCCTCTAACTCTGTCCTATTAGGGGAGTTGGATAGAAGCCTCCACCTCTTCACTTAAAAATGAGGCTCGACAGGGGAAGAGCTCTCTCTTCGGTATCTAATTCATAAAGGAAAGCTTTACCGAATGTCATATACGTAACCCCTCCTACGATGCTTAACTCCAAGAGAATCTTGCCACTGCCTAGCTGAGATACACGAAGGGATCTATGGCAACCACAATGGTGGAAGGTAACAGCCCATTGAGCACTAACTTAGGGCTACTACTGGCCTGGTATGTTAAGACAAGCTAAAGAATATGTCCGAAAGTGTGACAAATGTCAGCAACTTGCCTTATATCGACACCAACCTCATCATGAGCTCATTCCTAACGCCAGTCCTTGGCCTTTCGCTCAATGGGGAATGGAAATTTCAGGGCCATTGCCAAAGGCCTATCAAAGCAAGAGGATCTTACTAGTCGCCATCGACTACTTTTCCAAATGGGCAGAGGCTGAACAACTTACTCACATCACAGAGGTGGAAGTAAAAAACTTCACATGAAAAAATATAATTTTTAGGTTCGGTATACCCCGCATCATCATTTCAGACTGTCACGCCCCGAATTTCCCCAGCCCGAGGAGTGAGGGGAAACGATAAAGAAAAGGAAATAAAAGACAACTTAAATAGATTTAATTAAACACGCATTCCTTCTTCATCAACATATAAACATGTAAAGTACATCCAAATAACCATATCATTCACATCATTCGAGCTTAAGCCCTTACATCTCAAAATATGCCCCAAGGGCCAAAAATAATTCTAAGCTCATGTCTCCTCCACTTTGCAAGACTTCGTCAAGTCTCAAGTGCCGGGAGCGTCATCTGTAATATGTTATGCCACGAATGGGTCAGCTCAACTGCTGGTATAATACAATGCTAATGCAAGGAACAAAAGTAAGGCGTGGCATGTGCAAGTGTACATTTATATCTACATGTCATTCAATATCATCCATACAATGTACTGACAAGATTCAGAACGCATTCATACAAATTCTATACCACCTCCTTGAATTTATTGATGCAATGTTATGAAAATATGTGTGACACACCCATGCAACTCCATGCCATACCCATGTCTCATTTTCAAAACACATCTGATGGATCCTGAGTACCAACACCCATTCACGGAACACATCCGTTGGATTCTGGGCACCAACACCCGTTCACGGAACACATTCTTTGGATACTGGCTACCAATTGCTCAACCCACACCATGCTTTCAAGGAATCACACTATGCCAATATGCTTTGATCCCACCATGCAACAATACAATATCAATGAAACATCTTATCCACATAGGAAACATGCTTTAAATACTGTATTATACTTAAGCAGTAATAACATTTAAATCATGAAACTCATTCCACATGTATGCATGCTATACACAATCAATTTAAACACATGTTCGTTTCACACATTCACAATATTAACCATTCTCCAAAAACATAATCACACACGGCACCAGCACATGAAATAAATCATAACTCTCAAAGGATAACAAAGAACACATAAACAAACAACAATCAATTCTAGGTTTTGTTTCAAAGCAACCATTTCCTATGTGATTTTCTAACATCAAATCAACATATGATTCATTCAATCAACATGTAAATCATTCCTAAACTTAATCCTATTCCTTAATTAGCAAAATATCATACCTGATGGGTTTGTCTCAACCCTAAGAAGTCGTGCTCGCTGTGTAACTGAACTAAGCAGTGAGAATGCAGAAGGTCAGACTGCCTTCTCCTTGCCTTTTAGTGTCCCTAAAACCATGAAATATAACTCGGTCCATTTTCTATTTGAATTATGCTATTCATCAAATTTATGTCTTTATTTCATGAGTTTCTATTTTTTTAAAATAAACTCTACCATTGAGTCCGGAACGTCGAACAAAGTTGGTTTAGGCTCTCGCGAAATTCAATTTGGACTTCTGTACTAAAAAGGGCAAAACGGTCATTTTGCACTTTTACGGGTTCTTACCTCCCAAGACCTCTTTTCACAAATCGGACCCAATGGTTGAGTCCGGAATGCTCGAAATAATAAAAATTCACTATTTGTTTACTTTAATCGGAGTTCGTTTGACTGTTTTTTAACTCAGTGGTATTTTTGTTATTTTCTTTTATTTTTAATTAATTAATTAAATTAATAATTAATTAATATTTTATTCAGGGATCAAACTATAATTTTTAAAAGTTTTGGGGGGTCAAATTAGGATTCCTCAAAGTTCTGGGGTTAAATTAGAATTTCAAAATTTCCTATCCCAAACCTGAATAGCCAAACAGTGGCTAAGTCCCAAAACAAGGATAGGATATCCCTATTCTTAATCTCAATTTTCAATTTCAATTTATTAAACCTGTAGCCAAACACCCCCAATCCTATTTTTAATTTATAACATACGGCTGACACGTGTGGGTAGGTCAAGCCTAACCCGACCCGAACCGAAACCAAGACTCGAACAGTCCTTTTTCTTCCCCGATTTTTTGGTAGGGTTCCAGCGAGGTTCCGGTGTCTTCTTCGGTGCTGGCGACTATTTTCTGGCCAATTTTTAGTGTTTTTAAAATTTGATTTTCTTCAATTTTTCATGTAGATTCCATTTCTAAAATTTGTTTCTAGTTGGTTCATCAAATCTCCACGAATAGGGAGAAACAGCAACTCTGGCCGAAACTATTTTCTTAGTTTTGTGGCTGTTTCTCAAACGCTTTAGCCCCATTTTTATCCAATGTGTTTCTGCATCATAGAGGAACATTTCCTCATCATTTAAACAAGTTTTTAAAGTACTTGACTCACAGACCCGATTATCTCTCTCTACCTATAATTTCACTTTTCTCTCTTGTTCTTGGACCATTTTTGTTAATTCTTCCTGCACTAAACTCCATTTTCCATGCTCTAATATTATGTTTTAAAAATTTTAAAAAACAAAGCTGAGCAAGGTATACTTGTTTTCTGAGTTTTTCTCCAGTCGCAGCTTCTCTCCTTTCTTCCTCCCTTTTTGGTTCAAGTCTTTAAATTTCTCTGTGCCTCACGACCTTTCCAACTTAGCCTCTCCTTGTCTGATTTTCTCTCTAACCGACACACCCATACATACGTTCATATCAAACACAACTGCCCCTCTATATATATATATATATATATAGTATATATATATATATATATATATATATATCCTCCCCCCTATGACCAGGCTTGCACACACTCAACCCCTACACCCCTTTCTGACTTCCCCCTTTTTTTCTCTTTGCATTAAATGTTGCTTGTGCTTGGGTTTCCATATATATATCACATCACACCCACACACTGCCGCACGCAGCAGCACACACACACATAGCCTGTTTCCCACTTTTTTTAATATATATATATAATATATACACACAATACATTAAATATATATATGTATACACATACACATCACATGCATGTATTATATATTACATATATTCCACTATACATATAGATATATACCTACACATATAATAAACTATTGCACACATTTATTTATAAAAAAAAAATAACATATATATATATATATTTATTAAAAAAAAAATTTGAGTTCCTACACAAACAATGGAACACAGTTTGCTAGGAAGGTGTTCGGGAAGTTTTGTAAAGACCCACACATTAGTCATCACTTCTCCTCAACAGGGCATCCCCAAGCTAATAGGCAAG